>BOPP01000022.1:3684993-3721266 GCA_017312745.1 Gryllus bimaculatus
GTCCGCCCGTCGGCCTGTCGGCCTGTCGGCCCGTCCGCCCAACCGCCTATCCGCCCGTCGGCCCGTCGACCCGTCCGCCCGTCCGCTCGCCCGCCGGCCCGCCCGCCTGCAATCTCGCTGAGTGCGTCGGGCGCGGCGCGTTGGAGGCGCTAACGCTTTCGTCCTCGACTCACCGGTGCGCGGCGTTACATGGGCGGGCGACAGACATCCCAGCGCTCCGACGTTCCTCGCGTAAAACTCTTCTCCCGATCTTTGGTGCTGGTACTCGCGACACGGACTTGCAAACCCCGCAGGACGTGCAAACTCCGCTTTCGCTGCGCGATCAACGAAACGTTGATCCACGGAAAATGGGAAGTAGCAAAATGAAGGCGCAGTACGAAAACATAAAATGTTGTTAGGTATCTCAATCACTGCATTATTGCAGTTTAAAGTCAATCCTTCACCTGACTGTTTTCAATAATTCGTACTTTGGTATATTGTGTTGGCATCTCTGGCATGAAATGCTTGGTAGATTATTTGCGAAGCGATCCTGAGTTCGATTCTTGGCCAGGTCAAAAATGAAGCTGAGGCATTCTAATGCTAAGGTAAGCTAGGTACAATTGTCGGAGTATGCAGACTCGCCACGTGTCTCTCTTACCCTCAGGCGTGGGTAATAAATATAAAACTAGTAACACCTCTTGCTGGCAAAAGTTGAATTAATCCGACCCTAAAATTCCAAAAAAAATTCCATACAAGAATATTATGTTTTGTTAGTTTGTTGTTATTATTATCTCTGTAATATGTGAATTCTAATATAATAATACTATTTTCAAAGCACTTGAATTTTAATCACAAGTTTTTGACATTTAATCCACATAATTAATCGTAATGGAATCGTCATCAAATGGTTCTGTGAATGTTTCTTAAATAACGTTTCAATTAAACAGTGATTTTCTTACTGTATGATATTCCACTATATTTGTTTTGAAGGGTTATATATATTTTAATGATTGTACAGAATATATCATAATATCAATTTTAGTACTAATAAGATTCTAGTTTCATTTTGCTCAAACAAAACACTGAATAGCACATTTATGTTTTCATGAGACTTATAGAACCTTGACACCTCTCTAACCTCTCATCTTTCTTCCAAGTCCATTTAATATTGGAGCCTACGAATTATTCAGTGAACAAAGCATATTGCTAGGACAATGTTCACAAAGTAAAACATAAAATCAAAGCAAAGGAATGACAAATAGAAATAATGCATAAATCAACTCCGCGATTCTGAATCGCTAATTGTGAAGAGAACGAGATTGAACTGATCATGGGTTTCGACAGCTCGTGCCTCACCTCTAACAACAAAACTGGGTGTCAGCGGGAGTTCGCACCCCAACTCCAGCGTCAAGCACGACAACTGCGTTACAGCCTAACTCGATAACGCGGCCTCCTCTAGTACTTCGTCTCCCCCCTTCGTGTCCATCTGCCCCACCCCACGTCTCCCTGCAGCGGCTCACACCACGAACGGAGCACAAATACTTTCGTGTTTTACTTCCACCTTAAGCAGAAATGGTGCGCCATGTGCTGTGCTGTATTTATTGTGCTCTCCCCTAGTCTAATTGTTTGTCGTCAACAGAATATGTCACTTGTAATTTTCTCTGGAGTAGTGTTGACGTTTCCTTCATGCTAGTCACTAATCATCCTTATAACCTGTGCTAATACCTATTGTAATAATTGGAGATGATACTGATCATTTTTTGTCGTACACAGTCTTCTGTTGTCGATTTCATGTCTCCCATCTATCTCTTTCATCCAATCTTTTGTCATGCATCATGCGGTTGACAGGCCTTTAAATCATCTCTTGTATTCTCTCCGTCGAAGCATATCCATAACTCTCGTTTCAGTCTCTCTTCTGGGCTCGCAGTTATTCATCTGGTTAACACTACATTTACCTTACTATGTGTCTTTACTGTACTTTTTATTAAAAAGTATGCTTCTTGTCAATATTAACTTTTAAATGCATTTTGATGTTTGTTATAGATATACAGTTAGTTGTCAATCGACTGTTTATTTCGTGATTTTACTATGATCATTACACACCACATTATTATACACACACCATATAAACACATAGATTACATAGTATTTTTTTAAACACAAGCGTCTGTAAATACATTTTAAAATATAAAACTTCATTGATAAATTTTATTTACACTATCTGGTACCTTGTAGACGTTCTACCTAGTCAGGTTGATGGTCATGCAATATTTATAAACAATAGCCTTCTAAAACTAAATATAGTCAAAATTATTATGTATTCAGTGCGTAGTCCACCGTCATGAACTTCTCTCTTAAAATATAAATTTTCATGTATTCTAGAGCTTTTAAACCTTCTCATTTTTTTCTTATCGAGGTTTCAAACAAAATGCTGCATTGAATTTAGTCACTAAAAGCCTTTTACGGTTTTGGCTCAATTATTACTTTGAATTGTTCCTTCAATTCACAAACAAAATGGAACTGTTGTGGCATTTTTTAAAATTTATAAATGTCGTGATACACAAAGAAAGCATTTTCTCTAAAAGCATTTTTTTTTGTGCTTGGTACCCTGCCCTCTGCTTCTCTCGTAACTCCCTCCACACGCTCGTACTTTCCCTGAAACATACCTACATCTTGCAAATCCAGGCGCCCATATCTTTTCATTACTCGCGTAGCCCACAACGCGCCGTGACGTCTCGCTCCTCCTTCGCCACTTATCCCTGCTTTGCCTCTTTCCCGTTCCTCACGGCCCGGGCCCCACCGCCCCCCCCGTCAAAAGCGGCACTTGCGGTGATCGGCGCAGAGGCGCGGGCGTGGGCGGTTGCACGAAAGCGCCGCCCGCCGCCGCCGCGCAATTCCGTACCACGAGCGCCGCTCGGAATCTCAAAGGCGAGCCGCTGCGCGCGTGCGTTCCGCTCCGCTCCGCCCGCCGCCGCCCCCGCCCAGCCCCGACCCGCCTAGCCCTCTTCCGCCCAACCCGCGCCCCCCCCCGCCGCCCCCACCCCCACCCCGCCCCCCTCCCCCCACCTCATTCCCCAGACCCCCACCACGCCGCCCACTGCCCGCGACCCCACGCCCCACCAGCCCCCGCCCCCGCCCCCCCACCCCTCCACCGCCCCGCCCCCGCCCCGCCCCGCCCCTCCACCGCTCTCTTTTCTCCTCTGCCGCGCCGCTCTACTCGAGTATCCTTGCCTGCTCCCCCCGTCACCTCCACTCTTTGCCCTGCCTCCTCACATGCGTTTGCTTTCCGGCCGAGACTACCACTACATGCGTTCAGCCGTACGTCCGACTTCACCAGAGTCTTGTCTGCTTGACAGATCGTGATTCCGCTGCCCTTCTACTTTCGTCCTCTATCGCCCCTTCTTTGAAGTCTCCTTGGTCTTTTCCTTGTCATCGTGTTGTCTTCTTGTATCGGCTGAGATGGCTCAATTCATGTCACTGCAGTGCCTCTGACCGGGAGGGACTGAGGTTCGAGTCCCGACGGTGCATGACAGTTAGATTTCATCCACTGCTCGGAGGAGAATTCTAGCGGTCGGCTGCTCTGATAAGCAGTTTTCCGTGGTTTCCTCTTAATATCATCAGGCGAATGCCGGAGCAGTAGCTTAACAAATGGGCCACGAGCTGTGCTCATTCCTTATTCATTCTTGTCCAACCCTCTCTCCTATAACTCACACATTTACCCTTACATGCATTATACTAGCACACATGTCGAGAGCGGAGAGCTTGCTTCGACTGAGACGGTGCTCTTCTGATACCTGATTGGGGAAAATCCCGCCAGCCGATGTGTAGTTTGGAGTTGGATCTCGTCTTTCAGCGGAGGAGATCACCGTTACTATCCAAGATAAAAACACCAACAACATTTTCGAGACTAATGCTCTTATCAGTTGCCGCACCCGGAAACACTAATCAATCGATCAATTGCTTCGTATACATTTTCTCTCTTTGCGACAATCTATATACATGCGTTTTTTATTACTGTCATGTCTAGCACCGCTTACATCTATATCCTCCTCTTCTTCCTCTCTCTCCTCCTCTCTCTCCTCGCCACTGGAGTCTTCTTGTTAGTCTCCTTTCCTTCTCCACCCCCTTTCCTTCCCCGCTCGTCACAGACTCTGTCTTTTCTTCTGACCCTATTACTATAAACGCGCTTTTTATTACCTCCGTTTCGCGTCTCCCTGAGCGTCAATCTCCAAGTCAGACCATGTTTTGTCCCTTTCCGCCATTCTCCTCTCTATAGCCCCACCTCCGAAGCCTCCTTATTCCTCCCTTTTTTCATCTCTCCTTCCTCGTTCCGATCTTCGTACGAGCAACGTACACTTTTTTTTTCATCAGTCGTAGTTTGGACCGGCCACCACGTCAGCTCTCGGTTTCTCTCTCATTTCTCTTTGGCCTCGGTGAGTTTTTCACCGCTCCCTTCACCCAACCCCGTGTTACGATCATTTGTATCTATTCTACGCACAAGACTTCTTACTATAACCTTATATGCTGCCTCTTTTTAAAGTCCACCTCATTTCTACCCCTGTGTGATTCCCCTCTGAGCCCCCACGAGAAGTCCCCGCGGAAACTCTGACTCCACACGTTGATGTCTGCGTTGATTCCCACGATCGCTCTCTCGTTCCTTGCCGCGATCATTTCCGTGTTCACCCTTACCAACACGTGAATTCCCACGACTGCTCCTTCTTTCGCCGCCACACTTCCTCCGTCTTCATCGCGCAGCATCTGTTGCATCTGCACTCGCCTTCGCTCTCCTGCCCGTCGCATCATAAATTGAACTACTCCCTGCCGCTTGCATAAGCCCTTACGTTTGAATCTATAATCGTACCTGAAGGTCTGACAGTAAATTTTGCATACGTTTGGTTGATGCAGTCAAAACGTTCGCATCCCGATGTTGCATTACACTTATTTGTTCCATTCGTACTCTTTCTGTCGCATAATATCAGCTGTGTTGTGAGATGTGACGCTGTAACTATGAGAATATAGTTGGTACGCACAGTATGGCGCAGCCACAATAACATAAATAGTTGCATTTTTCAGTCAAAATCGAAGTTCATTGCTTTTGAGGTTTCTCAAGTTACTAGGAATCATTAGATAACATGAAACCTCTCACATAATCGGGATCTCTTTAATTTTCTTTCCATTTTTGTGCTCATTGGACATTAGTAATAAAGATAGTTTATAAACAAAATGACATTAAATGTACATATACCTTATACGAATAATAGTAAACTGTGTATAGTACTAAGCATACTTTACATATAACTAATATCAAAGAAGTGCTGCAACATATAAATAGCAGTAAATAGCATGCAAATAATTAATGGCAGGCGTGTTTTCCTTGGAAATGTGCTGTCTCATGACGTCAGTTGTGCCGTAAACAGGGGAAGACAATGAATGAGAATCCAGGCAATACGTGTAATATTATAATAAGCGTATTGACCGAATTATACAATAAAATATTTACATCTTTCACACGAAATCGAAACTGTTCCATTGTTTTCATATTATAACGAGTTGTCATGCGCACCTAACAAAAACATAGGCACATCTCAAAAGGAGGCTTCATTGTTTTCTTTCAGTTTTAGTAAGAGAAATATTTGGCGTAGTCTTCATATGAGCTAAGGAATATGAGATCAAGGGAATGGCGGAACGAAACCTGTTCAGTGTTAACATTGGACGTTATCACTACCTGCTTTCTCAGGTATGCTCTCTCGCAGCTTTTCATGACATCTCAACATGATCCGCATTATTACTGTGCCAGTGAAAATAATTAAAATATACCTTCCTAGAATATTCCTTCCTTACAACCGACTTTTCAAAGATAAGTGCCGTAGAAATTTCCTTTGAAATCTTAATAGCACATTTTGTTATCCTAAATTTCATAGTCGCTTGTATAACTTTCCTCGTTCCTCACATGTTTTATAACGAGAGTCTATCGATGATCAAATGCGATATCGCTCCCTTTTTATATTTCTGCGTTAATGGAGATTCGCAGACTAATTGCATCCCGAACAGTAATGAATCGATGGTCTGATGATTAAAATAAATGATGGATGCGTCGGTGATCTGTCATTTCCTTCCGCATTACACTCCCTAGATTAAAATGCCATTTTCGTACGCTATTGAAGCAAACAACGTCAAATCCATCATTGCACCACTAAGGTTTTCCATTTTCTGCTGCAAGAAATAAATACCTACCACAGACTGTTTCATTATGATGCGCAACACTAGTAGTTACTTTTTTGCGACACTAAAAGGATTCTTCTCCTTCTGCATCCAAATACTGAGTTCCCTCATGACCCATTTAATATAAGATAGCTGTACTGACTCAGAGTCTTGGAGCGGCGGCGTATTTCACTGCTAAGCAGTCAATGTATGCAGTTTCTACTTTATCAATTTCGGAATACATTCAGTGATGTTTTGATAAAAATAGATATTGTGCTTAGACAATATGTTTTTCGTGTATTCATTGTTTTGGGCATAAAAAGTTGAATAAATAATTACATAAAATCATACACAAACATTCTTATATTATGTGTTAAAGTATAATAAAAATATATGGGAAAAATCTAGCTATTCTCGAAATAAAGAAAATCCTTCCACCGCTCCAGAAAACATATGGGGACATCGGTCGTTGTCATCAGCCCGCGCCAATTTCAACTGACCCAATTATGAAACTGAGTAACGTAATCATGATCAACCAATCTTCCGAGGGATCGCCTTTTGTCACCACATTCCCCACAACAAGATCTCTCTCCAGGCGGACGCTCGGCGCCCTTCCTTTTGCGCGCGAAAGGTGCTCAGCCGAAGCCGCACCCGATTCCGCGGCAGGCCCCTGCCATCGGTGGCGCTGATTGAATTACTCCAGAGAATCTCCTTTCAATCCGATACGTCGCGTAATCGGTGTTTCTGTGGCGCAACGAACGAAGCTTCGGAGACTTCTCCGATCCCACCCGCCCGCTGCCCGACTCGCTTTGCTCGTATCTTGAAAGAGGCTGTAATCCATATAAATGACTCAACGTCTCCACCGGTTCTCCGATATTTTCTCTGTCTAAACACAGAAAACCTCCCCGAGGTGGCTTCCGTTCAAGGCGGTGCAAATAGGAAGAAACAGAAGTGTCTTTGACATCCGCCCTGTAAAAATCATATGATGTGTTTTACAATGCATGCAAAAATGTGACATAATGTATTAGTCAAAATAATAGGAATTTTCTGTTGAATGTTCATATTTTTGTTTACGATACTTTAATAGAACATGTGGCATTACAGTATTTTATTATGTAGTATTATATTATAAATACATTTAATTCTGTTGGACCTGTTATGTACCTATTAGAGCTAAGTTTGTCTCGCTCAAAAAATAAGAACCTCTCATCAATAGAATCAAATACTGAAACAAAAAGTCAATATACTGAAACGTTTCTAATATGCCTGAAACGAAGAAGTCAAAGAAAAGTCAATATCCGTAGAACCTTCACTACATTAGTGAGTCCTGTCAAATAGACTCACGAACAGTATGTTGTAATTCCTTAAATCTTTCCTATCTAGTTCACAACACTAAACTTCAATACTTTTGACGTTTTTCTTCTCTCCTTGCCACCCGCCATACCTTGTCTGTTGCTTGTCAACAACTACTCCCAAGTTCCTCTCCCAATTTCTAGCTCCTAACTCTGCCGATTTGCAACCTTCCCCGCCCCTAGTGCCTGTCTCAGGAGCTTCCTTGAAGTGAGACGTGTTGCCTCCGGCAACTTGTGGGTCAGGCGCCGCCCAACAGCGGCGGCGGCGGCTGCGCTGCCAAGGGAGCTGGGGATCGATGCCGGCGTGGCGCGGCGCATTCCGGGGTTCGAGCCAGCGCCCCCTCCTTGAGGCCACCCGAGGCAGCGCATAAGCCATCCCGCCCTCGCCCCACCCGGCCCGGCCCGGTCCCGCCCCGCCCCGACGCGGCCACGCCCCAGCCCGCCCCGCCCCGCCCGTCCGCTCTGCCTTACGACCCCGCCAACAACGTCCCTCCCCTAATCCATCCGTCTCCGCCCCCGTCGCTCCGCCCCCCCGCCCCCGCCCAAACTCCGTTCCGGCCCGGCGTCGATCCGTCCTGCGCCCGCTCTTCCACCCATCGCCGACCTCCCCATTATCTCCTCCTCCCACACCCCTTGCCCCCCACCCTTGCACTCTTCCCGCCTCGTCTCCTCCCAATTCCCTCCTCCCCTACTCCTGCTCCTCCCTCTGCTGTTTCACCACCAAGTCTCCCACCCCGCCACCGCACTCCATACTTCTCCACCTCAAACTCTCCCCACCCCGACCCTTCCCCATCCGACCCTCCCGCCGCGATGAGACGTAAACGAGCAGGGGAGAACAATGGCAACTTATGTGCGGAAGGGCCAAGGGAGACTCGACTGCCGCGCCCCCTGTATCCGTATCCCAGTGTCGCCGCAATCTCACGCCACCGCCCTATCCGCCCTTTAGGCTTATGCCGTCCACAGCAGGCACTCGGAGCCCTCCTCCTCTTTCTCGTTGCCCTTGTCCCTGCCGGGCCTGTCCCCGCGTCGCTGTCCCGTCTCCCCGATCGCGGGTCGCGCTCGCCTGCGCTCCCCTTCCACCACCGCGCGCGCCCTTCTGTTCTGTTTTGCCAGACCCCAATTTCATTCCCGCCCACCCCGACGAAGTCGTACAGTCGTTTTTGTCTCTTTCATCTGCAAGTAGTCCAATTGCTGCTAATAGTGTTTACCCCGTTGCTGGAATATTTGATAACCTTGCCATTCCTGCTCTCCTTGGTGCACTCGACGCTCGCATTCATGCTACCCTTTCTGCAATTTCCTCTCCTCTTGGGCAATCCATTCTGTCTGCCATTTCCGGCACATCTGATTCTTCTGAAATCCCTGAATATACTGTACGTGTCATCGTCTCTGCTGCCCGTATATCTACTGCCACCCCCGCCTCTCCCGGTGTGGAATCGATTTCTTTCTCCTCTGGAAATTCGTCCGACTTCACACAGACAGTTTATAAGTAGATAGAAACTTTGTTGTACGATTGGGCGTATATTGCTCGGTATATTGCAGGATATAGGCATATAATCTCTATAATTTACAAATAAGAATGAATTAAATGAAGAATACACGTGTTCATATATGATAGGCTAACTCATACATGCACTTATTCATAGCTGCACATTATACACATACATGTGCGTACAGAAACATGTGCACACATGAATATCTGCGTATATTCATTCATATGCTTACACCAACTACTAAGAATCAACATTAAACTTAACATAAAAACTAACACTCAATGTACTCCTTAGCATAAAACATTTCATAGTATATTAAAAATTAATTAGCAATCGAGATATAAGATCAAAGACGAAAAGAAAGAGGGGCCGAAAAAAAAGACAAGAAAAATCACTTTTACTTCACCTCACCATCATATACCGATTTTTTCTGTATTTTTTAATGTTCAATAATATTTCTTTGAAGACTACGCTTCATTTATCGCCATTTTCAGTACCTCACTTTCACTTTTCCCCCTATTCAATCCCCATGCTTTCAACAATACGTTCAACGACAGGTCTCCCTGGACTCGCGTAAGTACATTTCCCGCTTCATCATCTCCTCCCGCCTTCCATGAAACTCGTTTATTCTTATCGACCCACCGAGTTATCACGTCCCTTCTCACCAAGTCTTCCTCGCCCAACCTCGCCTTAGCGTCTGTACAACTCGTCGGCCCATCCCTCCTCCGGCCCCCCTGCGCCGCCCCGCACCGGCCGAAGCTTCACTTTTTCGCCTTAATTACACTCGGGCAGACAATGGGCCTTGACATTGAATCTGCTGCTCTCGCATTATTAGTTTCCGGCCGACAAACAGCCGCGCGGGCCCCTTCTCGTCCCCTCCTCGGCCCCTTCTCCGTCCCTCCTCGGCATCTTCTCGTCTCCTCCTCCCCTTCTCCCCTTCTCAGACCCTCCTCGGTCCTTTCTCGGCCCCTCCTCTGCCCCTCCTCGGCCCCTCCTCGGCTCCTCCTCGGTTCTTTCTCGGCCCCTCCTCGGCCTCTCCTTGGCCCCACCTCGACTCTCCTTCGCCCCTCCTCGACCCCTCCTCGTCCCGTTCTCGACCCCTCCTCGGTCCTTCCTCGTCGCCTCTGCGGCGGAGACAGGGCTGTCAGGCACTCGCCCAGCTCGGAGCCCGGCCCGGCCTCCAGGCCTCCTGCCACTTGGGTTCTGCTGTTTGCCAGCGTGACGCAAAAACTGTACCCAACATCCTCTAATTAAGAGCTGGCGTCGCTTCAAGATTTTTTGTTTTGTTTTAAATTTAAATTAATAATATACCTTACGCCTTTTTTTCACCTCGAGGCGCTTCGTAATATATACGCAATTATGGGAGAAGGTTATTTATTTTGCACAGGATTAGTTTTAAAAAAATAAACAAGTGAATTTATACGTGCAGTACGCTATATTGTGACGTTTCAGTGAATAAGAACGTCTATCGTGTAGAAGATCAGCTGCAGGAGATGTCACATTGTTTCTATATCGCAATTTCTAGAAAAGCGAGGCATTACTCGTGAAATATTTCCCGGAAGAACGGAAACTAGATCGTCGGTGGTAGACGTGAAGCATAAGGAAGCAGCTCCTTTGTGACGAGCTGCCAAGGAAAGCCGCCTAGTGGAAGCAGCACCGCAGCGACTCCGTAGTTTCTCCGTAGCGACCGATGCGACGAAGTCCTTAAGCCAGCGCTCGGAACGACCGGGTCCCAGCACGGATCGGAGTCCCAACCCCGTGTGTCTTCCCTTTCCATCATTTATGAGCCGATAACACAATTCCGCGAAATGGGTGCCGGCGACGGCAGCGCCGATGGAGGCGACGGAGCACCCGTGAGCCTGGGGGCGTTTCTCGCAGCGCTCCCGGGTTCGCTGTTGCCCACCCTGCGCGCGCCGCGTGGGCGTCGCCCGGGAATAGCCCGAGATGGCTCGTTCTGGGATATGACCGGCGCTCATGCATAATGAACGACCGCTCCAACGGCGATGGAAAGGGCGCGACGAGTGGCCCCCAGAAGAAACAGAGTAAGCGCACCGGGTGGCGAAGGGACGTTGTCGTTGAGACCGGAAAGACAAGATTCCGCAAAGGTAATAACGGCGCTCCATATCATAATTACGCTATACTTATTTCCTCTGTGGAACGACAAATATACGGGCGCGTCCTTGCAGCGGCCGGAATGCGGCTGTCAGTGCTGGCGGAAAATTGCATTGCCTCGTGTCAATACAGCGGTGCGTGCTAATGCCGCTTGTGGAGAAACAAATTGCGTTCGATCGGCGTTCGCCCGGGCCACTATTAAGGCCGATGGCCCCCGTGCAGAATCTTCCTCTGCCCAATTTACATTCGCCTCCCCACCCCCATTGTTGACATTAGGGATTCGACTGGTGTATTCAGCAATTTTACTGGGAATGTAGGTTTGATGGAGATTTTATGAGTAGATTAATGAAGATAAAGCAAAGTAATTTCATCTCATTGTGTTATTTTTTCAGCTCACAAATGGCAAAATAATAGTTTATTGTAAAGACGTATGAGGTTAGTATCTATAAAAGAACTAAAATTGATCGATTTACTGCTTACCGCAGTAGTGTGTATAGTTAGTAGTAATAGAGTGCAGATATACAATTGTTCTGTCGATAATTAAGGTTTCATCAACATCTAGGTCATTAGCGACCACTATTGCATTTAAAGGTACGGTAACTGTGAAGATGACATGATATGGTGTTGATAGGGGGTGAAAGGACGAACTCAAACACAACTGTGCCCGAGGGGGGACTCGAGTCCGCGATCCTTCGGTCCGAGATCGCTACGGCACTACTGCCTTAACGATCACGGCGTCCCGGACCGTCTTCTTGTTAGAAAGTAATAAATTTCTTGCTTCATTCCCTTTCGACACATTATCAATATCTGCCAGAGTGAATAATATGAACACGTGCATTGTTTGTTTCTTTTACTTCTGCACATTCTAATGTTTGATGTATCCGGGCGGGGCAACTGCTAAGGTCATTATTCCCGAAAGTTTAGTGCATTTTTTATCTGGGGAGGTGGCGGTGATCTTCCCCCGCTGGATGGCGAGATCCGACGCCGATCTACCCAGCGGCTGGCGGTGTTTTTTCCAACCTGACTTCTCTCTCCAGCGGGGCACTGCCCCAGCCGAGACAAACTCTAAGCTCCCGACATGGATGGTAGTGTGGCGTCATACGGGTGTAATCGGACCACAGACGAGAGTGGTTTTGTAAAACAGTAGATTTATTCACAATCTAGACCGTAGTCTCAATTACATAACTACCCTGCTGACAATAAACTGAATAAATAGACTCACTACAAGGAGAGATAATTTATGAACGGCTACCACACCGCAACATACTACCAATGTTCTCTGCGTGAAGCACCGCACTACCTTGAGACCATCTACGCGTCTCGCAAGTCACGACACTGAATTGCCGGCCCTTCGCCCTAGTGCACCTACTCGCACAGACACACGCATGCCCCGTCGCCGACGTCGCTAGAACAAGAAGACTAGGACATTGTTCTCCTGGCCCTTTGACGCTACCCGCCGCCTCCATTGCCTCCTCCCCACCACCACCCTGGCTACGCTACGTCCACGGAAAGTCCCAGTGCGTCATTAATCTGCCCTTTGTTTAACATCCGGATGATGCGGCGATGCCCGCCGAGTGCCACGTGGCTGTCTCCGTTTTGTAGCGCGACACGACGCTACAGTAATGTAGTACATGTGCGTGTTAGTGTGTAAGTAAGAGGTGAGGTTAGGACAAGGGAGAGAAATGAATTCGCGTGGTATTGATCGGAGAAACCATAGAAAACTATCGGCGTATCCGGCCGCTAGAATTCTCCTCCTGTCAGCATCCAAACCTCACCTACTTATGTAGCTAGTGTTGTAAATCCTGCTACTGTAGGGACTCGAACCCTAATACCTCCAGCTCAGAGCCACTGAAGTGACCTGAGCCTCCTAAGATAGTCATATCTGTTTTTAAATCAATCAGGTATTAAGATAGTCAAGATTTTTCCATCTGACAGCAGCTGAAAAAGAACATCAAAATATGCGGAAATGTATATACGTTTGCTTACGTATTCCTCGCGTATAGAAAAGCTGTAAAAACGTGCCATTTGCAACGAAATACACTTCTCTTGGCAGCGCTGCCTTTGAAAGACGCATCCAGCGAGTACATAAATCATTTCCTTTCAAAGATAGAAAAGTGCGCAATTTCCTTCAAGAGTATGATATATTCTAGTGACATGAACATCCGATTTTATGAATTACTGGACATTTGTAGGAGAAATACATTCCTCTTAAAATTATTCTTTAAGAAAATAACTAAAATGAGTGTTTAATGAAATATTCATAGATTACATTTCAATAAGTCTAAACTATATTTTGAATTGTAAGATGTTTGGAAACTCTCACAAATTATGACTCAATAGACATCGGCACGTAATTATATAAATGAAAGACCTCATTTGAGTTGTTACACATTCCTTGAAACATCGTCGACTTGTGGAGCATAACACAGAAAAACTTGAAAGAAAATGTTAACACTGAAATCATTACAAATACAAATTTCTCTTCGCCCATTTCAACCGACGAATTGAAAAATCACGAAATGGCAAAATCACAAACCACCCCTTGATTAATGTGATTAGTGACAGATAAAAAGTGAAACATTTTCTGCGTGTCCTTAACATACATGTCCGCTAAATGAAATGTCACAACAAAATACGAGAAGTGCAAGAAGCTCGTTTGGAGCAAATGGCATTCTTTAAGCTTTTCACGAGACACGTTTAAAGCTTCAAGTTCGTGGAAGAAATGTAACGAGACGATTGTCTTCTAGCGGAAAATTTTCTGAAAATGACTGTCATTCAATAACTACAGAAAGAACTTCGTAGTCGCCGTTTCTTCTCACCAATATCTCTACTTTGCCAAAAATTTGGATTATTCTTTACTACAGCAAACGAATGAATTCTTATTCTCTTTTTCCCCTATTAATTTATCTTCTACTCCTCCTCCTCTTCATTTAGGCCAGCAAAAGACCACCATCCCATTTCAATTACTCTTCATGTGTTTTCTCTTCCTCTCTTTCCAAACTTTGTTATTATATTACGTTCGTTTTTGCTCTTCTCAGGCTAGCTTTTACTTGTTTTTAGTTTTGAAAGTGTTTTTAGTGTTCTATGTTGAAATCTTTTCATACATAGTTGCTTTCACAACATATCTCTTTCCATGATATCTTTTTTTCTTGGTACAATTCCTATCCATTTTTGACCTCTTTAATATTGATGTTGACCATTATTGTCAGTCTATTTATATAAATTATATAGATATATCTCAAAACGTGTAAACCTCCTTTCTCTTCTTGTTTCCTATTTTTTATGTATAGGTAAATCACAACATTTCTACTTCACTTCCATATTTTTCATTGAACTAAACATTTTTGATATGCTTCAAGTGAGTATTTCATTACAAGGAATAAATACTTTCAGTGTTTTGAGACAACTTAAATTTTCATTTTCAACTGATATTTATCACGTGTCAATTATCTATAATATATAATTTTTCGCAACGTTTTGTAATCTTATTTGTCCTATCATCAGGCTGAATAAACCTGTAACACGTTTAATGGACTCTCTAACCGGAGCGAAGTAACTAAGTGGCTATGAAGATTACAGACACTTACATTTGTACTCTCTTGTGTAGTTCGAATGTAGTAATTGAGGTGTTAAGATGAGGTTTTAGATGTGTTTGTAATTTTATGATGCTTGTAACTAATGTATCATGTACATAATGGATGTTTAAAGATGAGTGCTGTAAACACACATGCTTTATGATTAGATTGTGATAGGTTGTGTTTATAATGTGTTCTAATTGTGTTATACGTTTATTCAGGCTGATGATGGGACAAAGAAGGTCCTGACACGTTGCGAAAATTATATGTAATGATTAACTGATAAGTAATAAAGATCTGTTTAAATGAAATTTTTAACCTTAAGCTACTTATGCCTTGTAAGAGATTTAAAAACACACAGACAACTCCCCAACCATCATAATCGGAGTATTTCATTATCTTCCCTTGCCAAGTGCGTGCGATGAGCTGTTGTTCCGTCCTCCCGTTCTGAGAATATTTTGCACTCGAGTCTTCACATCGCACGCGCCGCCCTCTCCCACCGCACGCGCTTACGTCGCCTGCGGCGCCGCGCCGCGCCGCGCCGCCCTCTTCGCGCGGGCTTAATCGATTGCTAAATGAGCGAGCCGCGCCGCGCGCGCCAACCCGCCCTCCTCGTGCGAGCAGCTCTTCAGCGCTGCAGCCGCTTGCGAAGCGCGCCCTAGTTTTCTTTTTTTTAAATTGTTTTTGTTTGTTCTAGATGGAATACACTGTTCAGTATAATTACTATACAGACGTGTTTTTAGACTTATGCTAGTTAAAATATCTAATCTGACTTAATCTATACATTGGAGAGCATACTCTAGGGAAGAACCTCGGGGTTATGTTTCATGGTTGGCTGAGATTTTGAGAAAGGCTTCAAAAGGGAATCTATTTTTTATTCGGGTGTGGGTTGGATTTTTCGGTTTGAAATGGGAAGCTGCTGGGATGTCTGTTAGGTCTTGATAGTGATTATGTGCTATTTGGTTTATTACAGTATTGATGCTTAATTCGGAATGGACTTGTTTATTACTTATTAACCGGGGGCATTTGTGATGAATATGATAAATTTGTTTTGAATTACTTGGATTTTGTTCACATTTGGGAGGGCTACATTTGTCCATATTGGACATGCGTATAGTATTATTGGCCTTATTATAGCTTTATGAATTGTTCTAGTTTGTGTATGATAGGGATTTGTGTTTGTAGATTAGTGGCCGGAATTGGAATAATTTATTTCTTGCTTGTTTGATTTTGACATGTATATGGGTTTCCAGGTTAGTTTTGTCTCCAGGTGAAGTCCTAAGTATGTTATGGGTTGTGATGGTGGGGTCCAGATGATGGGAGAATGCGCCCCCGTGTGCAGCTCCTCGCGGGGTGGAAGAGGCGAGCCCCGGACCGGGCATCGGAACTTTTCATCCTACTGCTTACCCAAGGTGTTTATTTGGTGGAAGCTTATACAAACTGTCCGGTTCGCATCTCTATTATTATGCCTCAGTTACAATCTTTTAAACATATTCGTGAGTTCAAAAATATAAACGGTTTATTCTAATGTTTACCAACGTGGAAGGTCTACTAATTGTTCGTTCCGCATCTCTGATAGTAGTATCACGTTGTATTAAGCCTAGGTTACAATGTTTTAAACATATTCGTGTGTTCAAAAATGTAAATGTTTTATCCTAATGTTTACCAATAGTGTTTATATGGTGTAAAAACTATTCGGTCCGCATCTCTAACTATAGTTTTACTTTCTATTATGCCTAGTTTACAATGTTTGAACCGTATTCCTGGGTTCAAATATATAATACATGCCTAATCAAAAACATTGTTTCTTAAATGTACAGAAAGTTATGTTCTCAAAATGCTTAATTAAAACAGGGTAATTCTCTAGGAACCTATCTTTGTTGGAGCATAAAGGAATCTAAATGCCTTGAATAAAATAAAATTATGTTAAACCCCTTTCAAAAGTGCAGCGCGTAGATCCACTTTCATACACGAAATAATCATCTGCATGTGTTAATTATAAATTTGAGGAGAAAATACTGTGATTATATAGCTAATACATTATTTGTTTCTGTAGGCGACATGAATGAGAAAGTTCAATCTTTTAACGAGCGGGAATATCAATAGACTATACTCTACGTAAGATCATTTCACATTCTACTGTTTCATTTAGTAGCCTACGTAGATTTATAGACATCTATGACCACGCATGTGGTGGCTTGGTTTGGCTTCGCTTGGATGGCCTATACCAGTCCGGTTAGAGACGCTCAGGGTATAGTCCATCTATCGAAAGTTAGAATGTCAGAAAGAGTTGTAGTTATTAGTCTCCCTAATGACAGTCGTAAATCGAGCGAATTCCACGATACATTTTTGCCTTCGCTCCTGAAATGGTAAATCGGTTGTAGTGGTTCAAAAATGAATAACAAAGAAGCAAATGTGAAAATTGTATCTCCCAGTTTCCACATTTAGACATTTTTCCTCTAATCTTCTCGTGTTCCGCTAATCTCGTTTATCTCAGTTCGATTCTTTATTTATTACCATTATCACACACAACGAATCTCCTTACCTTTTGGGCTGGCCCTGATCTAGTCTGTCAAGGTTGAAGGAAAGGGAATTTGGAAGAAAGCAATCGCTCACATGCGTCTTTCATTCCTCTCAGTGATACGATCATTGCCAAGGGCAATAGCAAGCACACGATATCTGATACTTTTAAAATGCCGTGAATAAAAACCCCGTGAACGTGAACAAAAAAGCATTTTCTTTTTTTTCTACGGAAACTTGGTACAGACGATGTTAGGATCCAGTTTGAAGTTATTTTCACTATTACAACAATAATTTACAAAAGATGGAATATTCGCAGGGGGCCAGCATATCGCCTCCTTTGACATTGAATAGCTTATGTTAGAGAACCCTAGTTTTTAAGCCAGAACAAGAAAGCGAATGTAAATATTATGAGCAAAAAAAATTATATCTACTACTACAAGCATCAGTCTGTCACTTTTTTCAGTTCGAATAGTCAAATGTAAACGAAAATTATATGAGTAGTAGTTCATTGGAATATTTAGTAAGTGAATAAAACGTTGTGCAATATTTGTATGGAGAAATCGTATTACAATTTGCATTTAATTATCAACCTCGGTCTAATGGCCTCACATTATTGTTTCCAATCTCGTATTGTAAAACAATGTCTTGTGATACTTATTTTACTGCAATATAACTTGTTCTAGAAATTATGTTCCCATACAAATTGTTTTCCAGTATTTACGGAGCCAGGAGTGTTATGTTCTTGTTTGTATTTATTAGTCTTTCGATTCTGCTTGATCCATGAACCAATATTGATTACGATATGCGGGTTTTAATATTCAAAAAACCATACAGTACTGTTAAGAAATTATCAGAAGAATGTATTGCCTTAATTCTAATACATGAAAACATCACTTTTGCCCCCAATGAATATTGCTTCTTATATTGAGGAAATATTCACACACAGTTGACAACCAATCAATGATTACATATTACATTTGTTTGTGTGCATTTTTTGCATGTAGTATATTTTGATTACTATACATATGTCACCCGCTGTACTGGAAAAAATGCGGTTCATTTCGGTCCAGTGGACTCTGGATGGAGAACTCGTCGCAATTTCATTGGCGAGCATGCCCGAAAACTAAATAATTATTTTATTGCATTATTTTGTGTATTGGTGGAATGTTTATTATTCCGGCCACTGGTCGGGACGCTGCATTATTGCTGAAACACATTCTGCAATATTTTTTCCGCATTGTGCTGCTCGAAAATTTCAAGTACCGTGTAATAGAAATTATCTCTTGCTTGATACACTGGAAAATTATTAGTATGTAGGACATTAAAGAGGAACGTTTGTTCTACCTTTTAGATGAACTTATATTTTCTGCGTGAATTTCTAGATAATTCATATAGATAACTTCAATTATGGTGAAAACAATTTGGATATTAATGTGTATTTGTTTTGAAATATAAAAATAGTGAAATATGATAAAATATTTTGATTTCTGACAAAATCGTGTGCCTTGTTTGTTTGTTTTTAATAGTTACCGCTTGCAACGAAAATTAATTTTTGTCATCAAAATAATTCCCTTTTTGTAAATTTACAATGGCATTTACACATTTGTAAATCGTTCTACAATTATAAAATTTTGTTCGACGTATACTATTCTATTTCTAAGAGGTTTAAATCTCTGTAGAATAGAAAGTTAAAAATAATATTTGAAGGTGAAGATAGCGGCGAATCATTTATTTCACGTATTTCTTGTTGACAAGTTTGTACTTTATCACGTTTACAAATTAATTGTAATACGATTTTCTTTTCATTGCATTTGGTTTTCCGATCTGCATTTGAAGGTCAGTACCACTGCCTCCATCCTTTTTCTTCTACTCTAATTCTGAAAGGCATAGGGAAAACGACAAATGGTGTCTCCGCACACCGCCGGTCTCTATAAACAAAGACGGAAGAGCTTTCACTTACTGCGGCGATAATGCACTGTCACTTCTCTGTGTTTGGTTATGAAAATTGAGTGATTGGTTTGACGGGAATCTATTATGGTTTTTGCTCTTTTATAAACGTTGCGAAATTTGAATTGGAAAGTGCACATCTTTGGGAGAGGATTGTATCCACTGCTTTTCTGTTTAATTTCAAATTCACTTATTCATTTTTAATCTTCAAATCGCTCTGAATAAATTATATCTCAAAATATTCTAAAACAAGTCATTTGAATGGCTTCATCTAAAATGATAACAAAGATGTGATTATAAAGTTTCGAGAAAATCGAAAAAAATATTGTATATTTTCTAGGAAACCTTTAGAAATAACACTCATACACTGTGCAATAAAATAACCACATAGTTCCCTTATTTTCGTCGAATTTCACTTAGTAATCCTTACATTTTCCCCGAAGGAAAGAAATATTAAAATTTACTGACTCAGTTCGTTTTTACTATCGAATAAAATTCGTCATAATTATTTAGTATTTCCAAATGTGAATTTGGTGTATTTAATTGTATTTTCATATGAACATTGATTGAAATCACCGCGTTTGAATGTAAAAATATTTAATACCTGCGAGCAGGATTACGTTCATTAATTTCAACAGCGAATGATTGTTCAGTGCCAATTTCGTCAATTCTTAGAATTTCGGAAAGAAGTGCGACAAAACGTATATAATAATAGTAATTTTATTTTATTTATAATAATAATAATAATAATAATAATAATAATAATAATAATAATAATAAAATCAGTTACAATCATTATGATTGTAATGAACCCACAAAAAGAAGCGCTGTCGAAAAGTTGTACGAGGGACGTTCTATGCACTATCCGTAAAATCGAAAACCCCACAAATATTGTTTCATGACGTTCAGTACTTATGAAATGAGAAAGGTTTATAAATTCAGGAAGAATACAATCACTGTTCATTGGTTACCCAGAGACAAGAATGTTTTTGGAAATATAAATGAAATATTTCATAATTACAATCATTGAACTTTTTTGTAGAGACATGTGTCAGACAATTGCTGGACATTGCGTTGATACACACTCAGTATTCTTTGCATTGAAAAGCAATCTTCGACCTTTCTGTATTCGGTATCTTCTCTTTGCTAACTATATCCTCTGATGCAAGGACATCCTTATATCATGTATTACCTCACACTCAGATGTTTGCTCGCGCATATGAGACTAAGACTGCTCTCTTTCAATAATTCGAAAACTCGCAAAATAAAAGACCAATTCCAATTCGTGAGGTAATTGTATTGTAATTGGTCTTCAAAACGACATAATGAATAAGTTTCTATACATTTTAATATATTATTAAAATTTAGTGTTTTCACTTTAAAACAAGTTAATGAGATCTAGAGATAATATATGTAGGGCCTACTATTTTTCATTTAAAAAACAAATCGCAAAATTAGGTGTAATAGAAAGCTCAAATTTCTTTCTAAAGGAATATCCACGTATAATAAATAGAACTATATAGATAGATCCGGGTATATAGATATTTAAAAAGACAATTATGATAAAAAAAAACGAAAAATGCTGGCTAAATAGAGAAGCACCATTGACATCATTAATAAATGACGAGATCAATCTTTAGACAAGTGGGAAAAACTCTGATTTGCCCCAGGTCAACTTAATTTAGCCTTATTCTGAGGAGAATGCTTTTGCTTAATGATACTGTTACCAAAAGCAGTCCGATGGAAGAAAATGTACTAAAGAAAAAATTTAAAGGAAAAACTTGCGTTAATTTTTGTATTGAATTGTAAATTATCTTGCTTTTATTTATTGTGAATGTTAGATTGTTCTTTTTTCCCTTCGAACTTTTGGGTTAACCATAGTTTAATCATTCTCAATAATCAAATAATAAATATAACTAGTTTATACAACCTTGTATGTTGACTACACTGAAAAAATGATTAACAATACAGATCCTTGAACGAGTATTGAGGTTTCGTTGACATTTTGTAGTGGACATCCGTCTTCATTCATATATTTTCTGTGCCATTTCTTTTTTCGGCATTTTAGTTTCTTTGTGCTTGTGACAATCATGGCAACAAAACCATAAAGTTTTAAGCTCATCCTTCTTAAAGATCATTGACTTTTCAAAGCTGCATTCCTTCTTTTTTCTCAATGAAAAGGAGACGCGGAAGGTTAAACAAGGATGGATTACGTTCCACGAATCTCTGTAACCCCACGCAGGGAAAGGAGAGGGGGGGTCCAGAGTGGGGACGACCCGCACGGGGGGTGGGCCACCCCAACTGATGAAGCTGGATCCGTCGCCCAGGGCAGCGGGTTACGAGCACGCTTTGTTACCTCGACGGCATCGCGACGGCAGCGTCGCTGACGACGACGACGAGCGCCGCGACGCCGCAACCGCGGACCGGTCGCCGCGTGAAGCAGATTAATGAGGGACACGGCGGAGGCGGCACCGGGCAACGATCTCGCGGTCTCGCGACCGACCATTGTTCCCGTAATTGCGAGGTTTAAACAGTCGAGCGCGCGGTTCTCGGCCACCGCCATCGTCGTGGATCGATGGCCGCGCCACCGGCAGCCAGCGCCTGCGCTACCTAGCGCCCTCCGCGCGAACTCTGTCTTTCCGTCGCGCGCCCGTAGATGGCTCTGGGGACGGCGGCGGTCGCTGCGCTGCCGTGTGAGGATTCCCCAAGCTGCCGGCAGTAGGAATGTTTATATTGCACACAGACGCTGCGCCGGATATTTGCTCTCCGAATAATACGTCTCTCTGCTGGCGCTCACCGCCGACGCCTCCCACCATCCTCTTAGCAATTCGGCCGCTATCCTGAAGTGAATTTGTTGTGTGAATAATGAGAGAAGTAATTTTAGTGGGTTGTGTACATTTTGAATTAATTTTTGAGGTAATTTCGAAATAATAGTATACTTTTCTCAACTTTTATCAAATAGCCTCAGGATTTTAGAGGCCTTTCAATTAATTTTTTTTCATCACCACAAAATAAATTAGTTTAGTGGTCCTAATTACGATACTATTCCAAATACTAAATACTAATTTGGAATAGAGTAAAACAATTTCTCGAAAGAATAATTTGCAAAGATACACTTTGCATTTTCACAGGATATGTAATTTAATACAAAACTCACGCGTTTTGAATCGTGTACACTCATCCGGCATATTTTACGGTGCAACTTCAAAGCTGCTTACTAAACCGTGTACTCCGGGTAATTTAGATGCGGAAGTGAATCACCGGCCAAAAGGGATTCCGAAATGCCACCGCGCGAGGCGAGGCAAGGCAACTGCTCTAAAGGACCGCGGCGACATCTGGCGGTGGTCGTCGGTCGCGGCGGTGGCGCGCTTTCTTTTGTTCTGCGTAATTTCATTCCCGTGTCGCCACGGGATCGATAGCGCTCGCGCGCGCTTGTTACGCAGACCCCGCCCCTTTCCCACGCCCCCTCCCCGCCACGCCACACCCCACCCCGCCCTGCCCCTCCCGCCCGCGGCGTGACCCGAACGGGGGCGAGGTGCGAAGTCGCCCGCCAGTTGCCTCTCGTTCCGCTTCAAGAGTTGGTTCTTAGCACGGTATTATTCTTTCACCCCGGCGGCGCTGACGTCAACCACAAGCGATAGGATTTTGTTACGGGGAAGTTATCTTTCACCGCTCATCTCGGCTAAATCCCGTCTTACGTAAACAGCTTTCGTGTTCTTGAAAGAAACCTCTGAACTCTCCGCAAAACTACTAAAGTTAGGCGCTGAAACTACAGTTTTAATAGACAATGAATGTAAGCAAAGTACTGAAGACTTAAGAAGTGTTGGTTGAAACACGAATATAAGTAACATTGAAGGTTGATGTTTATAAAAAGTATTAAATTATAAGTGATGTACAAACAAGTAAAATAAATTTGTATTTGAATGAGAGGTAAGTAGTCGACATGCCAATAATCCCTACTATTGTAATTAAATAAACGAAGTTTAGTAAATAAATATTTAAATAGTGTGTTCAATGCAATCAGTACGAACTGCAATTTGTATAGATCTGAGGAATTAATTATGTGCTTCCTCATATCATGTTATTCTCTACGTTCAATAAACCTCTTTTTAAATTAATTGATTCAAAGAGCTTAAAATCAAATTTTAGTGTTTAATTGTAATGAATTCGTTCATAAAACCTAAATAAATAATATTATTTAAACACACGGTAAATATTGCTTAATATATCAGCAAACACATTTTCCATTATAATTCATGCAAACAAGATTTTGTAAATTGTGTGATTGATTTTATCTGCCCTATATGCGTCGTGCGCTATCTCAAACACATACTAGGAATGAAATATTGGTACATTCAATAATTTAGAAAGTTGGAGGTTTAGGAAGCTCTGCTCCTCTAATTAACTACAAACATTTTTATATGCTAATATTCTGCAATATAAAAGGTAAACGACATCTGAATCTGTTATATTTTATGTATGTATACAAACTACAGAGGAAGGGTCACAAATAAATTACTCTAATATATTTGATATTGTTTTTATTGACTCGAAACTCATTTGACAATCGAACGTATGTTGCATTGAAAGAGACATTCAAACAAATGGATATCTTTCCCACTGAATTGCTCGTTACCAGGCAAATTCTTTCTAAATGTTCTTCGCCCTCGTTTCCAAGAACCACTCTGATGGCAATAGCCTCGCCAAGCAATGCGCCTCGCCCGTTCCCCCCGAGACGGCGTGGCTATCGTGAACGCAACGCGCCGCCGCCGCCGCCGCCCCCGTCGGCGCCAGAGTGGAGTGGGAATAAGACTCCTGTGGGATCCACGTATTCGCATCCCCTTCTCTCTAGGAGGTGCGTCCCTGCGGGTTTAATTTCCGGCGGAGGTGTCTACGGCCACGGCCGACTCCTGAGCCACCGCTGAAGGGGATAGGGAACGAGGCAAAAATTCGCCACAGCCCCTTGGAGATCCATTCTTACGCCGTAGAACGTCTTTTTGCTTCCCCTTTTGCGCCCCTCGCCGTCTAAGGCAGTCTTCCAATGACCAGGATTCGTGCGGTTTCTTACACGAAGATTCTCCGCAGACTCTTGCAGGCGCTTTTAGTTCTGTAATACAGACGTGTAGGACGGGTTGCCTACGTTGGTATTGTATTGATATCTGTTGGCACCGTATGTTTCTACTGGTTAGAAAAATTAGCTCTCGAAGACACGGAATTGCGTTTTGCTCGAATACTGACTTTTATTGATTTATATTGGTTATACATATTTTAAGAGGGGAACTACCACTCTTAAAAAGAAAACTATCTTAACCTACTTTACGTACAAAACAGGCACAATTGTTATCGTTGTTGGCGTCTGTCAATGCCTGGACCAAACAAGGAAGAGACCCACAATTCTATGAGCATTTACATCAGTCTCTGCCTGTAATGAAAAATCTCCAGGGTACTTAGCTATTATTATTATGCTACACTATATGCTTGATATATTTGATTACGAATTATCAAAATTAGCATATTGCAGAGTTGTGGTTATCGCCATAAATAATGAATCAAAGTGTTCTTAGATATTTTCAATGAACGATGTATTACCTTCTGATAGAGTACATTACCATAAAAACGTCTGTTTAGTTTTTTGTTTGTTTTTCTTAGATTTATATATTTTGTGTTTGTTCATTTATTTATCCTTTTGCTGGTTCATTTGAATATTAATTTTAAACACTGAACTGTTATTGTATTTTGTTATTTCATTTACAATACATAAATAATATTAAGAAGGCATTTGATCTTTAATGATGCAGCACAACGGATTTTTTGTGCCAACTATTGCACATGTGAAACTGAAATTTTCTTTTTTGTTTAGCTTAGCTTATAGCTTTTTTTAACATCTACGAAAATTTTCCATTGAAGCACGACTTGTTCTAACCCTTTGGTTTGTATTTTGAAGATATTTGGAAATTTTATTAATAATATTTCATCGCCATCCGTGAGAATTGACACAATATTTCACTTGAGTGTTTTTTATTATGTTAATTTCTAATCTAAGTCAGTAGATTCAAGTTGAGAATAAATCTATTTCCAATACATGCGCGATTGTTATACTTTCGTCATTAATGAAATTTTCGTAAACCAAAAACTAAAATGTAGTGTATCTATCGAAAAAACTATTCAAAAGAACTTTCATATACGGTAAATGGCTGCATTGAATTCAACAATTTATCTATGAAAACAAATACCTA
Source organism: Gryllus bimaculatus (assembly GCA_017312745.1). NCBI lineage: Eukaryota > Metazoa > Arthropoda > Insecta > Orthoptera > Gryllidae > Gryllus > Gryllus bimaculatus. The sequence continues at coordinate 3,710,409 of BOPP01000022.1, forward strand.
TAAGAAGTAATGAAACATGAGAGTTTCGTGAAGTATAACTTAGAAAACCTACTTTCGGAAACTAAGTATGACCATTATAAGAATTGCACACACTGTATCGTTACTGTGTAATATTTCTGCTCATGAGAAATCCGTAAACACGCCTTTCAATGGCTAAACTAGCAAGCACATAAACCACGTAATACGTCCCATACTTAAAGTACTGTTCTCATATAAGCCTTAATAAAAAAAATGAAAAATCGAACTGTGCGATCTCGATCGTTCTTTCTTTACACGCCTTAGCGAAAATGAAGCGAGTTCTCTCCAGGCGAGAGTGAAATAAACACAGGCGATAAAACAGGCTGCCTGCCGCGACTCCGCGTGCCGCTGTTGCCGTGTGGGTGAAGAGAGAGGGGGGCGGGGACGGGTGATAAGTGTGAAGTGCTACCAGCGCCGATACTCGACAGGGGTTCGGTAGGGCCAGGGGGACGGCGAGGAATAGGACGGGTGGGGGAGAAGGAGGGGGAATCACGTCCCGTTGCCCGCGGCGGGAGTTGAGAAACGGGCTCTCTGGTGGCGGCCGGGCTCACAAATCATCCTCGTCGCCCAACTCCCCTCATCTCCTCCCGCGCCTCCCCTCCGCGCACTCCAGGAATTTCTGCGTTGTCGTTTCTCGGTGGTGTGCCTCCCCGCCCCTTTGGCTCCGCCTTGGACCGGTTCTTGAATGTTCGTAGTATTATAACGTTTTCTTTTGATGTTTCCGCTCGGAATTGATCACTTCCCATTTTCGTTATTTTCTCTGCTGTGTTTCTCTTATACACTTTTCGGAAGAATGTACGTTATTACAGTTTACTACGGCTCTGCTGTCGTTTCCAATTATCCAATTTCACCGCTTTTGTTTCGCATTTCTTTGTGTCTACTTTTGACTTTTAACCATGTACACACTATGCTTGCCTGTCCCTTTCCCTCTCTCTCGGTCTCTTTGCCTGTCTCTCGCTCTCTCCCCCTCTCTCCTTCTTCCTCCTTCTCTCCCTCTTTTTCCTGCTCCCTCTCTCCCTCTGGTATGTTTCACATCCCCCACAATACTACTGCACTTGCGATGTCGCTATTTACTTTTTCATGCTTTCGATTCCTGGTAATATTCAATTATTTCGTCACTGCTCCCCGCTAAAATGTTTCCAATTGATATCGCACTTTGCTACCTTAATCTTTTTCTAATTCCTACTCCTGTCATTTATATTTCATTATTACCTACCGTCTTCACTTTAATTAGTATAAGAAACCACACAATAGCCGTCGCTTTGAACGATGAGAAAACTTCAGGAGAAAAATAGGTGCCGACATATGATTTTAAGAAGGGTCCTTTGTAAATTTTTCATCCAGTTAAGAGAAGTAATAAATTATTTATTTTTTATTAATTTGTATAAAAATCAATGATAAACTAGACTGGGATACTTTTTTGAGAATTTTCTCAAAGGTAATCGCGTAAAAGGTGACATTCTCTGACATAAAAGGATCTGCAATAACAAAAATGTCATTCATAAAATACAAGACTTCAATTTACAGTCCAATCTCATCTCTTCTTCCAGTTTTATACCATTTAGTGCCGAACGCTCATTTTATAGACGTGAGCTTAAATGAAGCTTACAACTTCCCATTACGCGACTACACATGTCCCGTAAACTGTCTGGGTGTTTCCGATTACTTGAGTAATCGTTACTTGCGAAACCTTGCCATCTCCTAAAATGCTATTTCTTTTCTCTAAAGTTCTGATGCCTTCTTCCGTGTCATACCCCCCCCCATTCCACGCTCCTCGTGTTGTGCTCACCGATGCAGAAACGCATCACCCCTTCCCATTTTCCCTCGCGCCCCCAGACCTCTGCGAGTCCTCCAATCTTCAGATGCCGTTCCACGTCCCGGCTTCAGAGCTCTCTTGCCAGAACGCTGTTGCTCGCTCGCTGAATTTCCATTTTCATCCTTATGTTTTTTTCTTCTTTTATTCTGATGTCTGCTTGAAAAACGGAACTTTGTGACATGGTCTGAAAGAAGTTAAAATTCTTTGAGTGGTGCGTGAAGATTTATTTTCTGAGTGTGCGAACAAATTTTGTAATTGATTGACGTTAAAATCTGAGATGTAAGATCTTAATTTGGATGAGTTTGTATCAAACTCATTACATAATGGGTAAATTTTAATTAATTCTTTAATTTTTTAAATCAAAATAAAGTTAATGATGATTCAAATGTCTAAGTAAAATCGGAGAATAAGAATTCAAACGGATGTATGTCTTCAAAACTTACTGGTATTTTACACACTATAAGTTATCATAATAATTCCCCCAGCAAGAATGTTTCCCTACATGCACTACGGATTGCATAATTTTCGCATTCATACACATATACATACAATTGATAGTAAAATTGTGTGGTGTAACCAAATATGACGTAACATTGTGTTATCATGAAAACCCCATTTTTGAAGTGAAAAATTTTAGAGTCATCGTTGCACGGATTGAAAAGTTATAGTGGGACAAACACATAATGCATACATACTTGTATTCATACATTGGTTCATACTTATACATATTACATACTTTTCTGTATATTAAGATTTATTTTCATTTCCAATACACATACGTACCTGTATAGAATTCTCACAATGCGAAGCATTCATCAGAGATAATGAATACCCTGTTCGTTGCGCCGAGTGGCCGGCGGAGGACCGGGGCAATAGGACAGCGAAGTGTACGACCGCTCTCCACCTGCCCAGCCGTCGCTCCCCGCCCCTCCCCGCCCTTCCCTGCCCAGCTCAGCCAATTTCCACGGACTGCCTCTGGCCCTGCCTTCCCGCCGCGCCCCAGGGACCCGCCGGTTATTGCCACGCCGACCGCGATGTTGATGCTGGCAGAGGAGGTGGAAACGGAGGGGGATTAGAGGTCGACTGTGGAATCGGGGACGAATATCGAGGCGCGCTGCCGGCGTTTCTGGTGACAGTGAGCAATGCGCTAACAGAGCAACGGCGAAGAGTGATGGCAGAACGATGGGAGGTGATGAGCTTAGAACGATGGAATATATGAAAACGGGAATAGCGAGGCCGTCATCGACAGCATCACGGAGCGCTTGTAGAAGATAACCACTTTGTTGTTGAGTGAATGTGACTTGGCAGGTGTGTTGGTAGACGTAGCTTAGGCCCTATTGTATCGATTTTCGAGATGAACTCACGTAAATGACGGTGGAGGAGACGGCGGGACAGCTGAACCGCAAGCTCTAGCAGAGGAGAAGTGGAGATATGTTGGAGATGCGTGCAGGCGGTGGAGTGATGGCAACGTCGGTCGGAAAGGGCGTGACGGCAACTAGTGCTTGCAGAACGGTGGATGAAGATGCCTCATCAACGGCGAAAAGGTCGACCTGTGGAGAGGGACTGCACGTGAAGAAAACAATGATGAGGGCAAACACTGAAGAGCATGACACTACAGCTTCTCGAAGCCCAATTCACCTCTAGAGTTTGCTCACTCCCCCCTTCCAGCTTCACCCGCTCTTCCGTCCTTCACGGATGGCCCTTTACCTGCCACCGCCATCCTCCGCCATGGCCACGTCCTCTGAAAGACAATCAAACCGAGAACCTTCACCACTTCGTTGAGAAAACAAAAAGCAGAATCTCCTTGGGCCTTAAGTGATTCAGGGAATAATCTATGAACATTTCGAGTAAGGTTTTTCTTTAATATTACACGTTAATAGTATTAACGTAAGAGCAAGTGTTCATTTTAGCCGACTCGTAATCGTCATCGTAAACACAAGTTATGCTTATAACATTTTGTTTTCACAAATATAATATTTCAAAATTTAATGTTTTTAATTGAGTGTTGAAAGGACGAAAAAAATCATCCAATGAAATGAAAGTGTGTTATTTTTTAAAACATTTGGATATTTATATTGAAATGAAATATAATTCAAATCTTATGCTGTTATGTTTTTGTTTTGTAACACGGCGAACGGACCATCATAATTAGAGAAGTTATCAGCCATTGATGCACTGTAATATACGAAATAGAGTATGTACAATTCGTATCTGCTTTTATATAATTAAATTCTTTACCATTTAATGTTTATATGTTAATAGAAATATTCATGTAAAATATATGCCCTTACTATTTATAATGATATTCTTCCCACGAAAGCCCTCACTTGAAAGGTGAAGTGAGTAATAACTGTGTTAATTCACATAAGAGATTACCACTTTTACATTACACACTCGTACTACTCAACTCTACAAAATATTTAATGTTTGTAAATAAAACGACACACTTTGAAGAGTCAATTTTTGGCTTCTGCGAACTGCAGATGTGCCTTTTTCCATCTCTCTCTGCTAAATACGCATCTATTGTTTGAAATTACACGTGATGCGTGCGTGTAACGAGCAGGGTATTTTGTGCGCTGACGCTTGGCGAAATCCGTGCAAATGAATTCGGACGCATTGTAAAATAGGAACGGACGCAAATCCGAACAACGATATGTATAAAATTTTCCGCCACTCGGTTCGTTGTGTCTGTTGCCGATGGTGGCGCTTGTTAGCAGATGCCACGCACGATGGCAATCCAATGCGAGGCGCTCACCATCTCCCTCTCCCTGTCCCTGTCCCTCTCCCTCTCCCTCTCCCTCTCCCTCCCTCTCTCTCACCTCTCTCTCTTCTCTCTCATCTCTCTCTCACCTTTCTCTCTCTTCTCTCTCATCTCTCTCTCTCACCTTTCTCTCTCTCCTCTCTCTCACCTCTATCTCTCTCACCTCTATCTCTCTCACCTCTATCTCTCTCACCTCTATCTCTCTCACCTCTCTCTCTCTCACTTCTGTCTCTCATCTCTCTCACCTCTATCTCTCTCACTTCTGTCTCTCATCTCTCTCTCACTTCTGTCTTTCTCTCTCACCTCTCTTTCTCTCTCACCTCTCTCTCATCTCTCTCTCATCTCTCTCATGTCTCTCTCCTCTTTCTCTCTCCTCTCTCTCTTTCACCTCTCTCTCTCTCTCTGTCTTTCTCTTTCGTCACTCTAGCACGAAGGTTTCTATTAAAATCCAACATGTCTGGGTTTTTCTCTCTTCTCTTTGTTTATGTTTAACCCTCCACGTCTTCTCTCCGCCATTGTGAGGTGAAACATATTTCTCCGGGTGATTGTAATCTTCCTAATAGTATTGTTTTTGTATGCGAAATATCTAAAGCTGACATTTCGTTTCGAGAAGTAGGGATACATATTAGTTCTGAACGAGTTCGTAGTAATTGCGGATAATGTTATAGGAATAAGACTTCGTTAAAGAACACCGACATTTTTTTAAAGCTGTAGCGCAGAATTCTTCAACGAGCAGTGATTAAGATAATTTGCTTTATTGTCACATCAAACGCGCGTTTGAGCTTACTTTATTTCTTATTAGCCAACTACATTGAACATTACTTTTCTACACTGACCTTTCCCGTACAAAATAAATCGAGTGTGCATGTATATGCAAAAGTATTATTTATCTCTTTGTAGCTCACACAGTTTTTTCTTTTTTTCTTCTCTATCGTCAATTATTGGAAACTTAAAATTTACATTTCAAAACAAATTATATTATCATGTTTGGTGCATTTTTTGCAGAATAACAAGTAATACTGAATGTTCAAATAAATAATGCGTGGCAGAAGTAAAATTGCCATAAATTATTCAATATTGATGTATAAATATAACACAGAGATGCTTTAATTTCAAATGCATGAATTAATGTCGAGAGTGGACCGCTTTTTTCAACATCCTTGTGAACTATTTATACAGAATACTCTTCGTTACACAGTGTACTAATGGACAGATTTAATTACAACAAAAGCAAACTGTGTTGTCGTAATTACAAAACAAATGCTTCATCCGACTCGCTTTTCGTTGCTTCGGAGTCAAAATCATATAGCGCATAAGTATTTCATGATTTTGTTCAAGCAAAATCGTAATAATGCATTATCAATTATCGTCAATAATGCTTAATGCACGATAATGAAACTTAATTGAGGCCTTTGGACATCAACTGATCTCATATCCATAGTGAAGAGAAAATCCTCGCAGAGGTAATGAATGTAATGATTGAATGAACGTATTTGAAGCTAAATGAGATAAGAATGAAAATGCAATACGATTAATTTTATTATTCCTTTAATACAATGAACTACTTTCGAATTGAGAACAATAAGTAATTTCTGACGCACAGTATTTTACAAATTCTTTCATAGAATTCTTTTTAACATATGAACAACTCGGATTTTCTTGTGTTTTACATCAAAATAGTTGAGTGTATTACTTGTCCGTTGTGAAAATTACTTTCCTACATAAATTGTTTCAATATTTTGACATTTATAACTTGAACATTCTTATTCTTCTCTCGAATTTTGCACAATTCCCAATTTCTAAACGGTTAAAATATTTATGAATCCTAATTTTGCGTAATCCAAACTGAAACTACCATGAAACAAGATCGCCCATATAATATAATGATATACTATCAGACTAAATAGGTCTTTCATTAATGAAGCATGATTTCGCAGAACTTGCAATGATCGACTGATTCTCGCTCACACAGGACTCATCAAATTGTTGCGAGAGGGTAATATTTGCCATGTTGCTGTAAACAGCGCTGTAATTTGGTAATAGCGGTCGGCAGTCAGAGTGGGTTTGGAGGGGTGGGGAGTCGGATTACGAGGTCTAATTCATCGTAATGAGGTTAACCCTCTGATGGTAAGCTGGGGAGGAGAATTGACGGAGAGGCTGCAGTAGTGGTTGCAATGGCAACAGTAGGAGTGTCATGGGCGACGGCAGGTGATTAAGGTAGGCTGGCGGCAAGCAAGTGTTTACACAGCTGAGTCAGAAGAGGAGACGAACGTAGACTAAGAAGGGGATGTACTGACAGGATGTAATGGATATTGGTGCCGATGGAGTCGCCGAAGAAATAAATCTCTATAGGAAGGCGGAGAATAAGTTGTGATTAATGAAAGACCGGAGACAGATTCTTTATATTAAATATAAAAACGAATAAAGGTGTAATAATAATAGTAATAATAATAATAATAATAATAATAATAATAATAATAATGGTTTAATTTCAGGGAGAATAAAGCAGTTTTGCAGTTAACGATGTTATTATGAAGTGGTGAAACTTCTTGATGTTATTATTTTAGATGAGATGAAATGTTTTGTCTTAATGTTTAATCTGAACTTCAAAAACCACCATTCTGTGCAAAAATATTTAAATAAATATTTTCATGCATGCCAAAGATACTTCTACAAGATTAAATACGATGAACTATTTCTGTTAAGTTTGATCTTAAAAAATTTGTCTCGAAATAAGATTCTTCTGATCTAGTAAGTAAGATTTGGTTAAAACGCTCAGCGGAGAGATAAATTAAAGAAAAATATTTGTTCGTTTCACTGACAAAAACTGAGTCCTCGGAGACGTTGCACCTTATCAAACCGATGTTGCAAGTAAGTTCGTACTACGTGACCAATGAGAGAGAAGAGTCAGATTAGTTAGATGAAATTGTCACACGACGCAAGGACGAGAGTAGGTAGAGATAGTTGATACTTGAGTGGAAGTATAAGTTGAAATGCATGAGGGCGACAAAGTCAACGATAGTAATGAAGTCAGAAAATTCAATAGCTGTGGTAGAGGGTAGCGCCAGTGTGAACTTCGCCAAAGAGGTTTGAGGCCGCGGTAAGTGGTAGTGGCGATAGCCTTGTGGGGATAGGAATTAATTTGATATTCAGGTCTGAAAAAATTATACTTGAGTGCCTAAATAGGACGTAAAAGCATGCTGGTGAGTCTTTTGTTTACAGGGAAGGAAAGGTAAGAAAAATGTTGGTCCTTTGGTAAAGATCCAAGGGACGACTAGAAATTGCGATGGTAAGAGATGGTTACAAGGTTTGTTGCGTTTATTGCGAAGTTAGTTTTAGGAATTGTTTCGACTGTTGTGGTAGCTAGTGTACTTAAAATTTGGGACTGTAGAGGTGGTGAAAAGAGGGAAATCTCAGAGGTTGCAGAGAAATTGGAGTTTGGTCCGCGGGGTAGCGGAGAGTATAGGAGCACCAATGGGCATGCGGGAGCCTGTACGATGCTGTGAGCGTGGAGAGGATGTTGGCTCTGTATTGCGAGGGAGCGCTGGCGCTGTTCATAATTAGGGCGCATTTGCTCTCGGGCCATGCGCGCGGACCAAACAGGTATTATGCGCAGCCCTGCGTCCGCGCTCTGCGGTTAATACGCGGATGCGCTGGTGTGCTGCCTTCTGGATGTGGGGCACGGGCCCGTACTGTTAATTGCTTCAGTACGGGCTGCTATTGTACATGTTAATTGCTTCAAACACTTTGTAGAGTTTCTGTGAGTGATGAGGGAGTTGTCGACGATATTAAATTACACTTGTTTGCTAAATGAAATTAGGCGGGAGACTCCAACGATTATTTTAAGTTAATATCAGGTTAAATATGCTTCTGTTACAGTACCTCTTATTCAGATACAGGTGTTGATTTTTTATCTACTCCCCTGTGCGCACCTAGCGACGCCGCAACAAACTAATCGTTCTGACATAACATATCACATTTTTATGTAATAAAATTATAATGTTTCACTCGACGATGAATACACTTCACCCGGGAATGATACCATTATCTCGTAATGTATCTTTTATCGTCTCGTATAATAAATTAACACAATTCACTCATTTCACTTTGTCTCAAAAACAATAGATCGTCAATATAATTATAAACTAGAGTATCCCAGGGTATTTTTCCCAAATTCGCCATTCATTCTACCGTTCCGAATAAATATCCATCCTAAGGATATTCTAGAAATCTTACCGTCGTTTTGCTAGCATTGTATATTTTATCATCAATCACGTTTTCTTCTATAACAATTACGTTTTTATATACAACAATTTCAGTTTTTTGTACTCATTCAAACAATTAAAAGATCCTTAAATGTTACCAACACTTCCTTAATTTTTTGAGTCGGTTGTCCGACTTCAACGCCTAGCTAACGGCAATCCCCCATACCTGTGCCTATTTGTTTCTTTTACTTAAGGCCGCATAAACATCTAGATTATTAGCGACCACTATTGGATTTAAAATTGTGGTAAATATGAAGATGACATGATAAGGGATGATTGGACGAACACGAATACAACCATGCCCGAGGCGGGATTGGAATCCGCGATCCTTCGGTCCAAGATCGCTACTGCCCTACTGCCTTAACGATCTCAACCGGACGACCTGGAGCTAGTTTGATTTTCACACTGGCCGATAAGGAATACGTATTCTCTTTAATGTAACTGAATGCTAATATATAATTCCATAAAACAATTATTACTCATTTAAATGGCGAGTTGTTTGTTTTTTTCTCTCTCGGAAATGATGGTAGCGTTTACATATTCACCGGGTGAAACGAGACTACCCACTCCAAATTTCAATTGAACCTACCTATATCCAATTACGCATGCTATTTTGTCTGGTAATTGATTAATTGATTGAGTCTGTAATTCCGCACCTGCGTACGGAACATCAAGGGCTTATAACCACGAGTGGCTATCAAGCGCAATGAGCTGGATCACGTAGCTTCGATCAGATGGAAATTTTCAACTACTATTCTCCTCACAGATTTTCAGTCACCAGGAAGCAACTCACTAGTATGAAATGAGAAAACTAAATACTACTTGAAAATGCTCCGTCAATACCGTATGTCTGCATTTCATCGTATTGTTTTAATAAGAGTTGTGCAGACATTGCTATAAAAACAAATAACATGATATCAAACTTATATTGAATGCCTTTGATGCACCATCGCACATCTTACTTGAAACGTCAACTTAGCGTAACAATTGCATATCTACAATTTACTGGTATGATGCAATATTGCATACGTAGTGCCTAACATATTCACAATTAAAATAAGTTTCTGTTACATTCACAATTCTTGTTGAAGGAAATCGGATAGGTAGTATGGATTTACTTTCATTTAAAATTCTAGAAACTACATGGATTAAATTGTGGTGTTATTTTATATTCGTTTTGATATTATATGCAGTATCATATTCTAAATATGAACGAATATCCAATATCCAGCTATGTGTATAACTGTATAATTTCACATATGAATGCAACATTACTACAATATCCTTTTTGACATTCCAAAAACCACGTATTGTTTGAAAATGTTTAAAACAATACGATATTAATAAGTTATCAACTGAAGGAAAAGATATAGTAAAAATGTAGCGTTTACGTAGCAATAGGTCTTAAAGGGTTAAATATGCACTAATTGCAAATATACGGTTAAAAATTACTAAAAACCCTTTCCAGCTATTATAAATTCAGACGAAAAACACTCGTGAAGGAACGCGTTTATGTAAATACTGTCGTCTATTTTGCAAACCTCTCCTAAGGGAATAATATGCGCCAAGTTTGTGACAGCGTCCGTTACGCTCCTCGCCAGGAAAGTTCTCTGCCCACAGCGGCGGCAACGACGGGCAGAGCGCGTTGCCGCAGGGAAGCGGACATGCAGGGGGAGATGACGTGTGCGCTAATAGGACGGGCGACCCGGCCTAGGGCAAGCCGAGCCGGGTGGGGTGGACGGAGTGAGCGGGATGGGTGTAGCGGGAGTAACGGACGAGGCAGGCGGGGGTGAGCGTTGCAAAAGGGATATGGTGGGAGGACGAAACCAGAGGCGAGCGAACCGAACGTTTAGCATTCCGTGCAGGGGGAGAGGGTAATGGGTGGATTGTGAGGATAACGGGCAGGCAGACAGAGTGGACGGCGAGCGGGAGGGTTGGATAGGTGATGGGCGAGCCAGGTGGTTAGCGGTAGCACAGTACGTATGACTGGATGGGTGA
>BOPP01000022.1:3721566-3758176 GCA_017312745.1 Gryllus bimaculatus
TGGCTCACGCCCTGGAGGCCGTCCACCCGCACCGAGCCCTGTGATGCATCGCCCGCAGTTGGCCCGAGGCGGCTGCGGGCGGACCCTGCCTTTCCGACACTCCGTCGTCATCCGGCGCCCCGCGGGTGCCGTGCCGCAATGCGATGGTGCCACTGATGGCGCCATTTCCTGTTCCCTTGATCCCGCATTTCCCGAGTTACTATTCCCCTTGTTCTTTCCCCGTGCCGTTCTCTCACTATTGGTCTCTTAACCCATCATTTATTATTTTTACAAATTATTATTATATAATTATTTGGAATATGAATCTATTGAGGAATTGACCGACTTGATGAATAAATAAAATTATTTTCCAATTAATTTAAATATTTTTCTTGAATTAAATTCTTAATATTTTCTCACAAATAATAATAATAATAATAATAATAATAACAATAATAATAATAATAGTTAACAAATGGAATAAAAGTAATAAATAAAATCAATTTTTCATGGGAGTTTAAGGTGTTTCACTTCTACCGTGCATGTTTCACGCCCATTTTTTCTTCTCTCTCATAACCGTCATTTCATTTTCGATGTCTTTCAGATACCGCTATATAGGAATTATCTGTATCCTACTCTGTTGTTTGAATCTAGCTGATCCGTCCTTCCGTTCCGGCTTCAGGGCTTATGCCATTTTTGACAAGCCATTCCTGTAGCTTTTTTCTACGGATAGTTTTTAATGCATTTCACCGTACCCTCTACCTCCTTTGCCACACTCAACACCATTTGTGTCACTTCCACTCACACTAATCCTGGCTAACGCGCTCCAGATCTCACCCCCAAGACCCGCATAATCACCTCGCCTCCAGTCTCCTTTTTTCAAACATTTTTTTTTCTTTCCATTGTGCGTTTTTATCACCACCCATTGTCGTTTATTACACTTTAACTGGTTTTTATTTTCCATTTCTTTGGTTTATAAGATAGGATGTTTCATTCCCTGGCTCATTCTTTTCTTCTTCTTTTTCATGCCCTGAAAATACTGGGTATTCTAATACTGGGTATTTCCGCCGTTTCATTCAGTATTCCATTAATTCTAATTCATTCCAACTTTCTTCTGATATTCTGAATTGTACAACTATTCTTAATCTTATCACATCACAAATTACTCCATAATCACTTATTCTTTAGGGATGTTTGATTACCTTTCCTAGAAATCTCTAATAACTCCAAAACCCAAGAGAACGTATTAGTGTTTTAATATATTTTAGGTTTTTATATATTTCGTGCAATATTTTGAGACATCTCACATTTTGTAAGTTCAGCAATTCCTGTTTGTACCACCTTATCGTTCTTTCTCATTAAACGAAATATATTTCTTGTAGATTCCGCAATAAAATGAACCGAAGTGAAAACACAATGGCTCATTGAGTTCTGCCCCCACATGTATTAAAGTCAGGGCCCAGTCTTATATCATGCATCCTTTTAACCTCCCGAAACGCAGACCCCCATTCCGTAAAAAGCTCTTGGCCGCGTGCTCATCGCAGTTTGTCGGCGGAGACAGTTAATGTCGCATTTTGCAGAATTATGCCCGTGTGTTATTGCCCAGAGGACGTGAGAGGGCACGCCCCTGGCGAAAATGGCAGTAATTTGGGGGAGGCATTAGTGCGGTGAGGCCGCGAGGTCCAGCAACCAATGGCTGAGTGGAAAGGAGGAGGACGCGTAGAGGAGACGAAGAGAACCAACGCCCGCTTTTAGTTGCGTGGTTGGTCGACATGTCACGAGTTTATCGATTGTCGTTTGTTGTGGAGCTAATGAATCACAATGTAGAAGGATATTTTGACTAAAGGAATACAATGCGCAAAGTACGTGCGACAAATAGTAATATAAACAATATCGATTACTCTTTTGTACAGATATATTGGCATTTTTAATAGTTTATTAATTGGGTATTGTATACGAAGAAGGAATTATACACGCCTGCATTTAGGCATTCTTCTCTTCTGTGAATTTTTATATGGATATTTCTTTGAGTGCCACTTAACAGACAAAAATTTTCATAATTTACAACATCCAATTATTTCCAATTATTCGGCATACTTTAGTATCAAAGAAGTAAATAGAGATCAAAGTTGTTATCAGATCGCGAACATATTTTAGTATTTCGGGACATGTTGCTGCTAGGAATGCATTATTAAAAGTAGTACCGGACTACTGCCTTACTGTAAATTGAATTGATGCCTTATTTTATGTGGCGAGACTCGGGCCATCAGGCGCGCTCTTCCGTGTGATCACACAAATTTCGCTACTTTTTCTTGTATTAGTAGGTGTCGAGCATATGTTTTTAATACAGAAACTCTTTTACAAGTAGGTGTTACGAGATACACGTTAATGTTAATACCTAACTACTACTACCTCTACTACTGCTATTACTACGTTAATGCTTATTTCGAATCTTAAAGTTTAAAACAAAACCATAACTATCGTTTATGAGCAGAACCCATGTCTGTCGGAAACTGAAGAATACATGTATGAGTACGTGAAGTAGTAAACATTCATATGCTTTCAGTTTAAAGTAGTTTAGCTTACACGTTTTACAGATTGAATTTCAGCAATGCTTCTATGAATGTCACTGTAGTTATTTTAGCATGAGTGGTATTGAGAAATGTAGAACATGACAATATGAGAGACTGGAGCACATACTTCACTGTGTTTAATAGCCACATGCTTGAATTTCTGTAATTCTTATTGAATTATGTGCAGACAAGTTATTTACGCCACACGCCGTTATTGCCGTTTTCCATCTTTTATCTTTACTGGAGTTACATTTAATGTAACAGTAGAAGTGGTGCTTTGTTTCAGTGGAATTTGAGGACCGTTGTACAAGTTTAATTGAGAAATGTCTGAATCAATCAACAGAAAATTCGAAGTCAGGTAAAGCTTTTTCCCTTTTCCGTAATTCATTTGTTCAGTCTATCAGTCTAATACTTCTTAAGCATAAGATACTAATTGATGTTTCTTGTGCCATTTTTATTACGTAGTCAGTGAGTAAACATGACATTCAAGAAAGCCAAAACAATACTCAGATTAAAAATAGTTTCCCTTCAAGGTCACAATCTGGAAGTATGGGAGGACACTGTTGTCCAATTGGGATCTTTGTTACTACTTTGTTACGATTTTTGGTTTTCAAGCTCCCGATTGGATGACCTTGAAGGGGCCTTTTAATCGGAATTTAGGAAAAACGTAACACATACAATACAATTTATTTGAGATAAAAGCTCCAAATTGCTAGGTATAAATCCAGCAACGTATGTAAACCGCATTGTCAACCAATAAAGATATCACGTCTCACCAAAACAAAACCTAACAAAATTATGTGAACAGCAAAGTGTCTCAAAGCCCGACTATAGCTTTTAATTCCCACTACCTATCAACCAGCTTAGAAATAAAAAAAACAATACTGAAAATAATTACAGTAAAGTTAATTTGTACAGAAAGGTTAATATAGCGTAAAATTTTAAGCTTTCTCCACCTACTAAATTGACGAAAAAAAAAATTATTCTGCAGAAACCTCCCTCGCCAATCTCCACCCTCACTCTTCTCTTCCATTCCGCTGAATACGGACGCGTCAGGTAAGTGGCGCCGAGATGGCGCCAGCGGGATTGCGGCGGGGGAGGGGGAGGGGAACGGGTTGGGTTGGTGGGCGTTGGAAGGGGAAAGGGGTGGGAGGGGCGGCGGAGCGCCCTGCGATGGATGGCCCGCGCTGAGCGACCGTCACGACCTGCCGGGTCGGCCGTGCGTCAAGCCCCGTCTCTTTCGACGGCCAATTTGTCCGGGTCTCCGCCCCGGAAAATAGGACCCGATGATTCTGCTGGCGGTCCGCGCGGAAGGGCAGAGTGGAGAGGAACGTGTTTGTGGTTCGTTATAAGTCGATTATCTCGAAAAAAAGTTTTTTAATAATAATTACTTCACCGAGAGTTAATCCGGATAGCCGAGATCGCCAAGGCAGCAATGTCGTGGCGTTTTCAGATCGAAGGATCACGGGCTCCCACCTCGGGCGTGGATGTATTTGTGATCGACACTTCACCCTTCATTATCCTGTCATTACATTAAAGAAGGATTAATTATTCCCTGCGCAAGCAGAAGGGCTTTGCCCTTAATGCAATTGACTGCTTTAAAAAAACATCGGCAGGAGGTACGCGGACAAATTTGGCAACAAAGTGCAAAGCAAGTTTTACAACATTATCAAAAAATACAAAATGGAGAAAAACAAACAGTTTAACAGGTACACAAATGCGTTGTATACAAACGTTTTAAAGCAGGTGATTTTATTTGATGGGGAATTCGGAAGAAAACAAAACATATTTCTATTCCCTGTAAAAGTGGTGAACTGGGCAGATGAAGAAATTTTTAGGAAAGAGTAACGTAAGCTATCATTAGTCAGAGGAAAACCACAAAGAATATCACGATTCATTTACGATCATATTAATAATTTAAAAAATCATAAATTGCAGTTAAAACTCATAATTCTATTGACATATAAATACACAAATCTGAGATCGAATTACTACAAACAATTTGCACGAAAATCAGATAAAATGCCAATCACAATTGAATTGAAAACGATTGAAAACAACTTCAATTCCCAATTCAAAATAATGTTTGAAACTACATATTGACAAATATTATACAGTAACACAAAAACACTCTGAGAACACTCTGAGTTTAAACTCAGTTGGTTCGAGTAAATGTAAGATCTCCAGATTTAAAAGGAGCTTGTTACAATCTCAAGAACCAGACAATTGGCGAAGTTGTTAAAACAAATCTGAACTCGTTATCTCACGGTGGAGCTAAGAGGAAAATTGCTTCGCGGCCCACTGCCCCCGGATGTGATTTTGCGCCCCTTGACTGTTTCGGTTCTTGTCAAACACTGTGTTAACGAACATTAATTGAGTTCTTCGGAGGAAACAGTCGTCTCACCAAAAGCGACGCGACGAACTTGCAATAATTGGATTGCGCGCCGCCGGCTCTGAAAGTAGCTGTTCGCGCTTTTCTCGAAGGGCAAAAGGTACCTCAAACAATCTTTGAAGATCGAAAGTCTGTGTTCAGACATGCCGGCGCAATGAGATGTGAAAATTGCGTTTTCTAATTCGATTCGAAGTTGTCGAATCGATTATCTTTGCTCCTCGACATATTTGTGGAAGAATAAGTAATCTTGGGGACTTTGCTTTGTTGTTTGTGCGAATAGTGATCTTATGTTTTTCATTGTAAAACGGTAAAAAATTGAAAAAAATCTGTCCTCTTCAAACCTGTATGGCATTGCCTTTTCCAGCTATTTCCTTACCAATAATTTATTGCTGTTATTACTGTGATCTCAGTTTCCTGATAGGCCTAGTCAGCAACATAACTATTTAAAATGTAATCATATCCCATTTCACTTAATGAAGACCACACTATTTGGTATTTAACCTAACAATAAATAGAGAAACTCTATGTATGTAAAATCTAAGCATGTATTTGGCGCGAAAGCCCGTGAACGGGCTCAGGTCTACTGGTGACGACCCTGCCTCGTGGCCATGGGTTAAGAGGGTACGTGTGGTTAGCACGTAGACATCCCCACGCCCAAGTGGAGAAACTCTAACTTCTATTATTTTTCTTTACTTTGCCCTTTAGAATTTTCTACTCTCTTGTATGTTTAAACTTAAATAAAGACAAAAATTTTAAAACTATATCTATAGAAATGTACTCCGTTTTAAATCTACTTAGTAATTCTCCAAAAAATATCTTCAACTAATAATTTAAGAATCTCTTAATACTCTTTTCAAATCTATTACTTATGAATTGCCATGAGTTTCATGATTACCTGCTGCCGTAGTATGGAGTAGCTTTTCTTGCAACTGAAGCTCACGTCCGTGCGATTTCTGCCAACACAGTGGACCTAATTTTTAATACACGCGCTGCCTAATTTCGAGAACTCAGTATGTCAAAATAACTATGACAAAAATTAGATGAAGTAAACTTTATTTCTTCATGGGACATGGTGACAGTTGCAAATATCCCAAAATTTCACCCGGTTCAGGGCCTCCCTAAAATCGCTTCGCTGTCCCCTAGACGACTGTAGTTTGAGAACCTATTACTGATAAATAGTAAAATGTAGCGTCACCGACGCTGTAAACTGTTTTAAAAATAGTTTTATGTGTTGGAAATTTCTTTCATGCCCACCTTTGTTCAATTACGTTCTTTAAATATCCTCTCCACTTCAAATAAATAATCTCTCAATACCATGGACCCCACACAATCAATCTGTCAGATATCTGAAGCTCAGCTAGCATAATTCAGTTTTGTTTTCTCCACATTCACTTCAAATTCTTCAAGTTTAATACATTAAGAAGCATTACTGTTTATAGGTTTCTACAAATTAATTTTTTTAAATACGATAATTCTAATCTTAATTGAAATCAATCTGCAACGCAATTTACTTAGTAATTCAATTGTCCACTTAAAGATGTCAACATCGGTATTTCCAACGTCGTGAAAGAAAGGTATGGCGTATTTTGCGAAAAATACGTTTGGGTACTGGTGTTTAATCAACGCCACCTACATAGATCGATTTAGAAGGCATTGGTTTAATTCATGACATTATCACTAAGATCGCAGCACATAAACACGACAAACACGTTTTTGGAAATTTATTTTAATCTTGTGACCGGAACCGAAAACAACTTTCAGTTTCCCATCAGGTGACCGAGACGCGTCGCATGACACCACATACGTCTCGATAGGTGCACGGGAAGTAGTCTAGCCGCGAGTGACGGATCCGCACACCCCAACATATTCGCACATACGCACACTCCGAGTTTTACTCAAATACTATATAAGGATAAAGCTAAGTTTGAAATGGAAAGAAACTTAAATTTTGTGTTATTGAAATTAAATCGTGTTCTACCATTCATCATAATGAATTATTAGTACGAGAATATGATTTCTTCTTTTCATTTTTGACAGGTTATCCAATAATAGGTAATACAAAAAGTTAATACAAAAGAAAGGAAAGAATTGAGAGACAATATATTCTTCGGAGGGGTTTCACAGTCAAAACCGAGTGATTCTTCGAGCACTTCACTTAACTCTGAAGCTCGTCATCAAACTAAGACAAACCAGGCCGCTTCTCTATGCCAAAAGCAGCCAGTCGGCACAGGTTCGCTCATCCTCTTTACTCGAGGTTTAAGCGGATCGCGCTCATTATAGAGGGCGGTGACTGGGCGGGACCGCATATGGGCACCTCTCCACCAGGGGATTTCTCGTCGCCGCAGAGGCAGCTTCTTTTAATTGGACTCCGCCCCGGCAGATTGCACTTCGCGCGTCCTGCACTCGCGTTTGGTCGAGGACACCACAATCCGACCAGAACACCTGGCAGCCTCCCCTTCGGAACACAGGAGTTTGGTCCAGTAACTAAGGGATTGGTAGCTACCGAATTACGAAGGAAAGGGGTCTCCGTTATTCAATAGGAAGCTCCAAATTTCTGATGGTCGCACTAGAAGGATTAAAGCTCATTGAAGAACAAATAACTGCTCTATGTGACTATGATAGTTGAAAGCCACCCCACGCATCACTCCTGTATTATGATTATTATTATTATTATGTATCACGTCCTTATTGTGTTGGCTTATTCATTGTGTTGGCCTATTCATTGCGTTTTTTTCGGTTCTCCAGTAGTTGTAGTTTGTTTGTGCCGGTATTATTGTTGGGCGTACGCTACATAAGTGTGCGTTTTTTTTATTCTTTTATTCATTTTTACACATACATTTTCAAATCACAAGTTCATTTGCAATGGTTCATTTTTATATTATTATTTATTATTTATGCTGCCTACTGTCCGTCTATTTAATGCAAATTACAATGAACAACCAGTTTGTCACAATTGAGAAACCACGGGCATGTGGTGTCTGAGTCCTTGACCGGGCGGCCACAACCATTTGCTTGTGGTCGCGCTAATGCTTGGCAACGCCGCATTTTCTCCCAGTTCCAACTGATAATAAGACTTTTTGCACAGCGTGAAGCACGTGAGAGTGTGTGCAGGCGCAACTCGAACTGCGCATGCATAGAGTCTCGAAAGCGGTACACGCAGCATACTTTACGCTGGGCAATAACTCTTTAATATTTTAGACATTTTATAAATTTCGAAATTTTATAGAAATCGACATAAATATAAATATTTTTTAGAAAGATTGTCGTCTAAAGAAGTAATTGTTTGCTTTTCAATATCTTATTACTATCCTCCCTTAATTGATTACATTGTTCTGCGCTGTAAAGATTCAAGAATATCAAAACCAACACTTGTTAAAGCATCTACGAATATTACCCCGTAGCCCAGTGCAGTACTGAGAGACACCGTAGATCGTACGAGAATCGCACGACAAAACTCGGTTTCCTCTCATCTCTAAAGTGATTCCAACTAGTAACAATAACCCTTCGTGTACGTGCTACAGATTCCATATTAAAGAGAGAAGCACCATGCATACTTCTGACCGATGTCGTGAGACGTCTCCCCCCCCCCCCCACGCGTACCCTTCACCGACCCGACGCCGATCTCATTTGCATGGCAAAGCCCTTCGCCGGCGTGATTGTTTTGTTTTATGACTCGATTTTCAGTCCCGTCCTCCGGCAATGGAGGAGTAGGGTGCTTTCGAGCCCCGAGAAGTCAGAGAGGCACGGTAATGGAGTCACCGTCGGTTGCGACGAGTAAATTGTGTTTATGTCCGCTGGCAGTTCGCAGAAATTGTTTCCGCACAGAATCTCAATAACCAATTTAACCGTGTAGCAGCAGATTTTCACTTTGTCATTAACGTGGTTCTGATGGAAAGTGTATTCAATACATTATTACAAAATATTAGGTTGGTGAGAATTTCATTATATATTTTTCGGAGGAAGAAACCCATTTTTCAAACGTTATAAATTTCATCAATTAAACGAACTTTCAGACCTACGTGTAAATAATTCTAACTGATGATAAAAAGTAGTTATGATTAGATAAATAGTTTTGTTCGTTAATATATAACCTTATAATAATTTTAGTGATTGTATTTAAAATATGCTTTATTCAAACAAGATCTCTTGAAACTGTTCTCAAGAAATCTTTTCATACAATTTTCCAGTCCTGTGTTAGATGAGAAAATACATTGAATAATTTCTCAATCTCTTTATTAATATTTACTTGAGTGAAACGAACCAAGCAGAAAATGTTATTCATGGTGTGAATCATCTCAATCAAATTTGTATAATAATGTCTGTGGAGTGATGAATGGTTCTCTAATTTTGTTCCTTGAAATGTTGTTTTATAGGAATACAAATCTAAAGAGCGTTTTAGTAATTAATTTTAATAGATAAGAGAGTTTATTCACTCAATATATACTATTGTAAAGTTACACTTGTTTTCACACGTAACCTGAAAATGACCTTGGGTCGAAACTTGGTGAAGTAATTAAATGCTTTTTTAAATAATTTAGTTTTATGAGAATGTATTTAATTGGTTTTCTTTAATATTATCTTAATTTGTATTTAAAAAGAACAGTCTTTCCTACAATCTGCACTCAAGTTCCAATTGCGAGCGTGCGAGCTAGCGATCGAGCGAACTGCGGCTTACATAAACGCAAGGGGTAAGCGGAGTCGCTCCATGTAACATGGTTAGGAAGCTGGTGACACGGGGCAGCGTCAACATGGCGGGCTTGTTCCAGTAATCGGGTCACGCGGCGTAAGTAGTTTAAACGTCCTCCGTCCGAGGCGTTTTGTACACGACGGGGGCGTCAGGCCTCGACGCCGCCGCTCTGTCAATTAGCGATTCGTCGCTGTCCTCAACGCCCCGCCCTTGCTCGGAAGCTGGCATTCCAACCGCTCTCGTTGCTTTCGTGTCCCGACCCTGCTGTTCTGTGGATGCGTTGCTATCGTTTAATCCAGGATTGTCGAACTGGCGGGCCATGCGACGCATGCGGTCCGCAGTGTTATTTATTGTGGCCCGTGAAAGATTATTAAACAAAAGGAAAAACCCTTGCATCAATGTCGAGAAAAAGTTGTGCGCATAGAGCTCGCGCCTTGCTCGGTCCAACACCCTCTTTAATGTAAAAATAGGTCAAGTTTAGATTTAAAGATTTATTTTCTAGTAAATTCAGAAATTCAAAACCATCCCTATGAGTTTCACTGCGTTGTGCATCGTATGGCCTGATATATTGCATGGCTCCATCCCCGACCCCGTTTAAGAGCAGGGCAGAGATCAACAATATGGCGAAGTCAGGCGTGGATCGCCTGAGTAATGAAAATATGGCCTCCAGCCAGATTTTAGTTATAAGCCTTGACGCCTTGCAAGTTGGACTCCCATGGTTTAATCCCTCCGAAGGACACGTGTTGTGAAACATCGAAGTTTGATCATGAGTGAATTCAATGCATTAACACATTAAGTACAAGCGTAGAGTCCCCGATGAAAAATTATTAAAATTAAAAAAAGAATATATTTCGTTAAAGTAAAGAAGTAAACGTAAAAGTTCGTAAATATGAAAAAAATATGTATACTGCTTTTACTTTCTCACCCTTACTTCGTATGAAGAGAAAGTATTGTAATCGTGCGTTGGAAAATGGCGAATTTTCAGCGGTGCATTGACCAAATATTGTCACACGGTAATTTGTGAGCAGACATTTCGATTCAATGGCTTAGTTGTTTTCTGTGCTTCTCCGGGAAATGTTCAATACACCATACTTACTTTCATCCTGGTTTACGCTAGACTCTAGTTAGACCTTCGTTTGATGTAACTTGTGCTGCCGCGGTGTGACGCCGCGCTGTACTGCAGTGGGATCGCACGAGGCGACGTAATATGAGGAGCGCGGGTTGGACAGCGTGCGGCTGCGTGAGACGGCGTGAGGCGGCGTGGGGGCCGCGACGGGCGGCGTGGGGCGGTGTGGGGCAGCGCGGAACGAGTGGCAATGGACGGCACGGTGCTTAGAGAGTGGGCGCGGCTTGGGTCGGAGAAGTGGGGGAGGGGCTGGTCGACTCGGGGTTGGGCAGCGCGGAATGCGATGGCGAGCATGGAGCGGTGTGTCTGAAAAAGAAAAGCGAAGTGGTAAGGGATAGGAGCGAACGCGGAACGGTAACAGGGTGACGATGCGCAGCGTGGGATGTACAACCCGGATGTCGGGAACGGGCGGGGTGGGGCGGGACGAGGGAAGCGGGTGAGGCTATGAAAATGAGAGGTAGGTCGCGAACGGGAAGCGGAAGAATTTTCGATGCACAGCGGGACAGGGAACGTCGGGACTGGGATGGGGAGAAAACAGAATTGGGATGTAACGGGGCGTGGCGTTGTGGGGCGGGAAAGGTGGGGGGTGGCGCAGAACAGGGCTTGGAGAGGGGCGACGCAAAGGCAATGCAGGTCTGGGCGGGGAACGGCAGGGCGGAACGGGACGAGGAAGCGGGAGCTGGAGCGAGAACGGGATAGGAAAGGGGACGAAAAGAGTGGGTGAAAGGGAGCGGAGAATTTCGGTGCAAGCGGGGCAGGGCGCGGCGGGACGTGGAGTGGAGGTGAGGCGGGAAGTGGTTGGGGGGTGTGCCGGAGCGCGCAAGAACGGGGCTTAGCTGAGCGGTGAACGGCGGGGCGGGGCACATCAACGCGAGGCAGGGCGGCGATGGGGAGAGCGGGGAGGCGCAGAGCAGAGCGGCGTAGCGCAGCGGTGTGCGCCCACCGCCGAGGCGCCGATGGCGGCCTTCGTTATCGGGATCTCATTACACGCCCGTTTAATCAGCGCCTGCGGGCCACGGCGCCGCGCCGGCGCCCCCCTCCTCTCTTTGGCTCGCGGACGTCTGCTCGGCTGCGACAGCATGTCGCCTGCCAGCGGCGCCAGAGGCACGCGGCGATGAGCTCACTCGATGCGAGGGATTTTTTTTGGTCAGATATTGGCAGCAACTTTTAAAACTTGCGTGGTCTCAGTGAAGCAGGTTTGGTGTTTTAATTATATGATGTGTCTGTCAGCAAATATTAAACAGTGGAGAAAATCTCTGAGTCTAGAATGATAACATAATAATATATTGTTTTTCTTTGTGTAATTGTTTTTTATCTTTGGGAATTACGCACATTAAAGAAGTTTGGAACAAGATCTAATAAATTGAATCACCTCGAGACATGCTTAATTTTTTTTGTGTAAATTAATACTTGGAAACATAATTTTATATTAATGTACAAGATATGTTATTGTAAATATAAATTCACAAAAGAAATTCACATTCTTTCGTTATTTAATAAATTAAATTTTAATCCTTCATGTGTTTACACTTGTACTGCTCAATTATAAGATGTGGCCGCAGATATAGATAAACATCTATCGTAGCCTTAAACGAATTAGAATGCATGACAAAAGAACTGTCAAGAGCAAAACGAACTTGAAGCTGAGCTGTATATCATATTGCAAAGCTACCAATTCAGTTCCGTTCTCACAATGCGCGTAGGTAGCAGACCACAATCTCATTAAATACCCTTGTCGTAAATAAATGCTGACTGCTGAAATTTGATATCGTCTGTGTATTGTGTGACAAGAAAATTACATCTGTAATATCGAATGAGAGTAAAATAATTATTTTTCCTACGCAGAGTTTGTTTATGTAGATACGATCTATGTTGTATTAAAAATATCATATACCGCGTCAGATGATATCTCTCACCAACTGCGTCAATACGGTAGGCTTGAAGATTTACGCTAGTCAAACATTTACATGAAATGCAGCGAACGTTTGAATAGCCGCATTCTTTTATTAGCCATATGGTGATAACTTTAGGAAACTCTTCCTAAAAGTCTATAATAATGAGTAACCTTGATTTCTGTTTTCCTTAAAAAAGAAACTGACATTTTGAAGGAATTATTACAACTGTATTGTAGACAATGAATTAAAATACCTAGAGTTTTTGACGTAAATTATCAAATGTTCTTCTACGTGAGAATATATCAGAAACAGAAACTGACAGTAGGTAACTTTAAAGTTCTTACTAAAATTCTATTTCAAAAACTACATTATTTGATCAATTTGACTGGCGCTCTTTACGATAAAATATTTTTATTTGCTTGAAAATGCAACATAAATAGTTGTTTGTTTGTTTTCATGAATTTTGTTAGATCAATTCTTCTGATATTTCAAAAGCTTCACAACCTCACAAACATGATGAAACAATGTCCATGAGGTCAAATTCAATTTTGTTAAACCGCGAGGAAACGCATGAAAGAAACCAAAAGGCAGTGTACACACACAGTCGTTGGCCACATGGTCATGTTTACGTCATGGTATTTGAGAGATTTCATTAATCTTTTCCACAAAATTTGTACCATATTGCGTGTCTGTGAAAGTAAACTCTGAAGATAGAAAATTAATTCTTCAAACATGTCTAATTAGCCTTTACAGAATAGTTTCATTTAAATCGTGGAAGATTATTATTCATTTTCTATTCCTCCATCAAAATATCTACAAGATATCCGCAGGAACCAACGAAATGATTTCAAAACCCCTTTTATTTCCGCATTTCCCCGCCACTTTATGAAAAATCATTTTTCCTCGCCAAAGCTCTGTCGCCGAAAATAAAACATCTCTCGTGCCCGCGTCGCTGTCAGGCGTTTCTCCGCGCGAAAATTTGCGTTGCATACGGTCGTTGTTGACCCGTCCCCGGGCTCTTCCCCTTCAGCTGCCGGAGCCCGTCCCCGTTTGACAGTCTTGCGCGGCCCATCCATTATGCATGGGCGCACATCTCCATACGTGCATCGCCGGCGGGTGAGGGGCGCGTCCGTAATCCATTAGCGCAGCCGATCGGAGCTTCGCGGAAGCCGCGCGCGCGTTCTGTCGCCTCGTCGAACACGCTTTGCGACGCGACGCGAGGCGAGGCGAAGAAGGCGCCGCGCCGCGGTGGCGGGGCGAAACGCGGTGATAGAAAACGGCGGTAGGGCAGTAATCTAATGGATGCGAAAATTGGAATGAGTTTGTCGTCTTGTCGACTGTTTGTGGTGGAGGAGGTGGGACTGTGTGTGGTGGATGGGAGGAGGGACAAATTAGGGAAATTCTGTGTCGCGTAGGAAAGTGCAAACGTCCAGATATCGATCAACGTTCCAGAAATGTGTTTCTAATCTTTATGGAGGTAATGGATCAATATTAGGCCATTATTGTTTTTTTAAAACGAAAATTAGAGATTTTTTTCTTTACTCTTGAGCATCGTTAGGTTAGCTGATAGAAAACGGCGACAAGGCTATTGGATTGGATTAAAATTGCAATGAGTCTTGCCAACTTTCCAGAAACACGTTTCTATTCTTTATGGAGATCATGTTTAAATATCAGGCATTTATTGGAATTTTTAAAAAGTTAACTTTTGAATTTTCAAGCAAATATTAAATATTTAATTTTTTTCTGTGATATGCAGCTTCGTTTGGTTATCAGACAGAAAATAACGGTAGTAATATAATCTAATGGATTAAACATTGGAATGAGTTTGTCGTCATGCCAACTGTTTGTTGTGAATGGGAGAAGAGGTAAATTGGAGGTAATACCGTGTAGCATAGCAGAGTAAAACTCCAGATGTCAGTCAACGTTCTGGAAACGCATGTCTAAACTGTAAGGAGGTAATAATTAAATATTAGGCAATTATTGTTTTTTTGCACTTAACTTTTGAATTTTCAAACGAAACTTAAAGATTTATTTTTTATATGTTCATGAGCATAGTTTGATTAGCAGTTTTAGTAGTATAGAAGGTTCAGTATTAAGTAGGTCAGCCACATCAATAATAGATGAAAGAATTTGCTGCTGTAGCAACTAGTTTGAAATTGGCGTGCAGTTCCTAGCATTTCCACAACGCAAACAATTCCGGTAATGTAATGTTAATTTTGTTTTCATTTACACCGCCAATGAAGTTTTCATTTCTGCTAGCGATGATGTTGCAGAATATTTGAAATTGTTGGAATTTAATTGTGAATTGAATATGAAAAAATGAAATTGTGCATTCTACCTTATTTCCCTTTAATTCTTATTTGTTTACATGAAAATATTCACGAATTTTGTTCAACCATTTGTTATCGCTTCTAGTATTAACGTTTTCAGATTTATATTGAGAAATTCGTTGTACTGAATATATTCTTATTGTACACAAAACTATAAGATATTCTGAAAAGATGTCCTTACATCTTGTGTTGGAAATTATTTTTCCATAACTCAATAACCGAAATTTTGGAGACTACGAAAAAGCGTATTTTATTGTGATACTCAAATGAATATTTATGCAGTTTCGGCAAAGTTCTTCAAAGTAATACACTGAAATTAATTAAAGGAAGGAAAAATCAAGAAATGCACCTGTGTTTTACAACTAATGAAGTTGTTCTCAAGCCGTTGTAGCTGGAAATACATAGCAACACATTGTTTGAATCCAATAAATGACATTACCGGAGACTATGAACGAAAAAAAGTTATGATTTTTGCTATTAAAGAACTTCGCCAATAATGTTCATCAAATTAAAACGGTGAAAACAGAAAGAAAGTAGATATATAAAAAGAACACGCAACTGAGTTTTAAAAGCATTACGATTTTTCGCTCCCGAGTCCTTTTTGTTGGGAATACAACACGGCAACATTCATTTTTCCCGTATTCAGGGAACCGCCACCGCCAAGCGCGTTGCGCTGCTGGAAACGTGAGGAATAATGTTGGGACGAGGTAGAAGAGGGGCGGAGCGAGAAGGGCAGGAACAGGTGGAAATATGTGAGGGGAGGAGAGGGTGGAGAAGAATGGGGTGGAACGGAGGGAGGCAGAGTGGGTGGTGAAAGGTGGAGCGGGGCGGAGAGGGCGAAGCTGCGGTAGAAGACGCGGGGCGACGGTCGCGGGGCGACGGTCGCGGGCGACGGTCGCGGGGCGACGGTCGCGGGGCGACGGTCGCGGGGCGACGGTCGCGGGGCGACGGTCGCGGGGCGACGGACGCGGGGCGACGGACGCGGGGCGACGCAGGATAAAGCAGAGTGAAGCTGCGCGGTGCTTCCCTCGCAGCCGACCCGTTGCTGCATCTGCGGACTCTCCGACTAGTTAGACAGTTGCGACCTTCCCTACCTCCGTAGCTGCTCCTGGGAGCACACAAAACTTCATTTTGAGCAGCTAAGGCACGAAAATGCTAAAAGGCAAAGCGTTCTGTAGAGTAACTAAAACAAAACTGTTTTGGTTTTGCACCGGAGATGCTTGTTTTACTAACAAATTTTAATGTTTTTCCTTGAGTATTAATAATCAGATCAAGCATATTTACATCTCTCATGATTTATATTCTCAATGATAGAGGTAGGCAACACCTACATTCGTAGACTGCCCAACGGGTCTCCAAACTGAATTAAACGTTGCTTCTTCTAAAGTAGTTCATTGATGCTGGGAAAGCATGATATCTGCATTTTAATTGGCAAACATGTCGAATATAAGATGCATCACTTACCTTGGAGATGGAAATAGGAATTGAGATTAGTGGCAAAGAAGTGTTGAGCAGCAAGAAGATCAACGTGTTAGAAACTAAGATGTAAATGCTTAAAATTGAGATTGAAATTGCGGAGATCGGTAAATGAACAGTAGACTGTAGTCTACATTACAAAATAATAATAATAATAATAATAATAATAATAATAATAATAATAATAATAATAATAATAATAAAAAGTAGTAGTAATAACGTCGGCCCTGTGGCGCACACAGTTGTGGCAGCCGTCGTCTGCGCCGAGGAGGCTGCGGGTGTAGACTGCGTAGTCGAAGATAGTTGTAGGAAGACGCCTAAATACTTTTCAATTTTTTGCAATTTTCAAAAAATAGGGGTTTTCAATGATCATGAGAACTGCACCACTCTCTCAAACGTCCTTCAGGCTATCCATCAAAAAAATTTAATTGAAATCGATGACGCCATTTTTTTGACAATTTTGAATATGTCCCAGGGGCTTTATCCTCCAAAATTAAAATATGTGTCAAATTCAAAGGGCTGAGGTGTTAACCGCTAACGTTGTTCACAGACGGACAGACGTTTTGCCGTTAATCGATTTTTCGGTATGAAGGACCCACAAATCATTAATTCTGGCTACACCTCATGTTAGAGGATTTTTTCTAAATTTATTATCTGGATTTATTCACATTTTCGTTATGAGGGCCTGTAGGAAGAGTTTTTTGTGCGAAAAGATCTAACTTTCCACTTACCCAGCGGCAGCGATAGCGAGAAAGTAATACATTTAATAATCAGCATAAATGAACATTTTTATGTGAAAAATAACAGTCGATTGGGCATTATACCGGACGATCCCCCTCTCTAAGAATACGTCCTGGTTGGGGAACTGTCCATCTTTAGATATGATAAGATGGAAGGGGTGGTTTATAACACGTACGTTTTAAAACTCCCCTACGTTTGTCCAGACAGATTATTGTTGATGGATGAGAAGTCTAAATGCGAACATATCCATACGCACCTTTGTCCCCCCTGTCTCTCTTTCCCTCTCCAATGAAATATTGCGTAATCCTGGGAGATTTGTTTTGCCAGAAGTACGAACGTTCATATATGAATTCTATATGTGGTGGCCAGTGATATTAGGACGGAAACGCGTACTTGCACTTTCGCATTGCCTGCATTGTGGTCAGTGTGGAGTTTCCAGGACGGAAATGAGAAATCATCCGCTTTTACGGAAGAAAAATAAAGAAAAGAAAAACGGACGGTTTCTGAGGACATGCAAGGAAAATACGTCAGGTTTATAAAAATCAGTTATCATAAATCTCGACAGAAAAACTTTAAAAGGATAAGAACAGTAGATTTGTGTAGGAAAGAAAATATAGTACAGAAACACTTTGACGTGAGGCGGAAAATAATCAGGCCCAATCGAGTCAGTCGAGAAAAAGAATGATACTGAATATTTTTAGAGAAGGAGAATTCTAACACTATGAAGACACAAAAACAACTCAAAGCGAATGGGTAATGAAACTGACACAAAATAGATGTCAATAGGATACAACAATGTCTCAGAGAGCAAGAACATAGAGGATAAACGGTAATCTTTATAACCCACCATATATCCACACAACTTAAAAAGAGATGAAATTTCAAGAGAGCCAGAACAGAGGGATAACGTAACTTAACCACCATCTAAACCCACAGCACTTAAGAAGAGATGAAAGCGCGTGGGCCCAACCTCAAAGAAGTGACGAATGTCACAATGAAAATCATCCATTCACCCTTACCCCGAGAGAGACCGAGCCGGAGGAGCGGAACGGCCGCGCAAAGACGAGCGCCGAGAAGCAGGAGGACGCGCGTGAACGCAACGGGGAAGCACAAGCGCGGTGGCGGGCGCGCGGCGGTCGTCCGTCTTGTTTGCGGCAAATATGTTTCGGCGTCGCGAGCTCCACACGGGCCCGCCCCGCCGACCGCCGCGCCAGCCGAAAAGCCAGGCACGCACACCGCGCGGCATGAGACCCGACGAGCACACCACCCAGCCCCGTGTATTAGCATTCCGTGCCTCCGGGAGGAACGAAATTGCTCCTGCTGCTGTTTCTTCGAGAGCGCATGTGTGATGAGGGGTGGCCATGTTGTGACTTCGGTGACAAATCGCGAGGGTTAACCGTTGTTACAGAACATGCATGTGCCGAAAAGTAAAATACCTCTAATGCGTGGCCGTTGGCTTTGCAGAGGCGCTGACCGGGAGGTCCTAACGTTCGGGTCCCGGCTGTGACGGATTTGCGACACTAGCTACGTAGCTGGGTCGAAATCAATCTCTCTCTGGTCCGAAGACCGTCTGCCGCAGCGATGGTGTAACCGTTAGCTTTTCGTACCCAAGTTTGCGGTTTCAAACCCGATCTATGTTGTGGATTTTTAAGGGAGAGAAAATCCTTCGTACGCCTTCCTTTGGAAGCGAAGTAAAGCCGGCTGTCCCAGTTAGTAGATTTATTGCTCGTAAAAGATTCTCAAGCCTAAATGAAGCTTCTGAGCCCGTCTGTCTCAAGAAGTGCCTCCTTTCTCCGCTAGCGTGTGGGAAAGGGACGTAGGCACATTTGCGTGGTCAGACGGAAGAGCGGGCCTGGTGGTCTGAGTCTCCCCACAGTGCATCGATTCAATTCTACTCTGTCCACGTTGTTTTTATCAATAAATATCAAGCGCATGCAGGCGCAGCTCCTTAACAAGCGGGTCACGCACCGCGCGCGATCTTTCCTTCCTCATCCTTGTCCCCTCCTTTTCCCTTGCACATACACACTCACCTACTTACATTTATATTTACATTCAACTCTACACCATATGTCGGGAGACCAGTCGAGAGTTTGGAAATAGATAACTGCAATTCACATTACTATCTCGCATGGAACCGACGTGCCCTTAAACCATGTTTTTATATTCCTATAGAGGGGCACACGTTTTGAGGAGTTTTTTTTTTTAATTAAAAGGTGCATAAGCGGTTTAGCGAAGTTAAATGGTTTTCGAACGCACAATTCGCTCTGATTTTGCATTGGATAATAGATGTATCGTCTATCAGCAGCTTCTCAAACTGCCAATTTTACAATGCCTCTTATCTATTTAAAACTAGAAATGGCAAATCTACGACTTGTCTAGAATTCTGTGAATTGTTATCAAAAATTCTTAAAATGTTTATGTAGTACCCGAAAGCAAAACCAATTTAGATAAAATATGATAAAATATCACCTAAATATTTGAAATTGGAAAGATTGTGAAAGACTAAAGAATGCCAAAATATTGCAAGCGTATAAGAGTGATCCGATTAGAATCAAAATATTCTAAAACATACAAACACTACCTTTGCAGCGTAAATAACAAAAAGAGAAAAAATGATAATTCATTAATATCCGGATCTTACTTATCACATACATACATACATGTTTTATTAATATTACAATTTTTTAAAACTTTTTGTTTCCACGCATTTTATAAGTCATGGTATGTATTTTATGAAATGATAACTATTTTTACTATTTCCTAAGTACAACAGTCTGTACTATTTAATTTGGGACGTTATCTCCTTCAACAAATCCCCATTGTCACCAGAGATATTAGCTACACATTCTACAAGACGCCTAATAGACGTCTTTGCAAGTTCTATTTGATTACTGGTTTCTGTAAGCAATAAAAAAGCGCAAAAAAATCTTGTTGGAGCGTGTCAAAACGAAATTGCTCTCCTTGCAAAAGTGGAGTTGTAAATTCGTAACTTGCAGGACAAGTCCCACTGGCACTGTGCCCACCGATTGAGCTTAAAACCTACATTCATGGACTCGATAGTAACCCGAAATTTAGATACATATCCAAGGGAAATTCCGTATCCAGCTTTATCGAACAACGTACATGTGCAATATTATTTCAAGAAAGTTTACATCATTCTTAATTTCGCAAAAATTCTGAGAGTTTTTATCTAGTGGGAAGAAGCAGGTATGAATGCATTTGTTACACCTACTTTATTCTATAGATATTTCCAAAACTTCCATGTCGAAAGCAATATCTACAATATTACAAACCATGTTTGAATTGGTGGCAAATGTATTAAATCGTTTTCTTATTTATTGCAGTAAACTGATGAGCTGCATCAATTGAAATAAATTTAAAAAATATGTTGCTTACAAAATATAGTTAAATCTATTCCATAGCTTTGTCCTAGTTCACACTTCTCAAGAATATGATTACGTTTTTACGAAAAAAAAAAAAAACTCATTCTGTTGATGTATGACATTCTCATGCAGTTATGGTCGTACGCATTACCAAACTAGACCAACGTTTTACTTACTAATTTTACGAACTGGGCCTAGGCTACCTGAATTTTCGACAAAGCAGAGCTTTGGAGCAGGTGCTTCGACAGCTTAAGAAGCTGTACAAACGAACTAATTTTAAAAAGGTTCTCGTTGCCCCTTCAATAGCTGTTCACTGTCAATGAGAACCATATTCGTGATGAAAATGAAATAATATAGATGAAATATTTCTCATCCTCATTCATGGCGGTAATTATGACAATAACGTAATAAACCTCAAACTTCTAAATTATATATGTCTAAGAAGTAATTAGATAGAACTACAGTATTAAAAACACAGCGTGGCACTCTTTTGTTGTCTCCTCTCAAAATGACTGATCGACTTCTCAAAACTGGAGCGAGTAATTGGTATACTGACCCACAGACAGCATGGCATATATTTTGATAATTACTTTTATTTCCAAAAACTTCTAACCCAAGAATGGCCTCATTTGTTAAAGCTGTCAAATGCAGCTGCAGAACATTTGTATTTCTTAGTTCCATAAATGCATTATTCCCTCAGAATGTGTAATGGGTATTTTTTCCGGAGTGTAATAATCCGTAGATTTTACTAAGTAAGAGAACGCGTGTGAAATTCGTGACTGTGCAATTAGTGACAAATGGCTGTAAGGTATTCCATTGACCTTTAAGTAAATACATTTGCTTTAAAGAATATTTTGTGCTTCTCTGTTTAATAGTTATATGGTTCGTAATTTAATTGATTGATTAGTGATTACGGGCGTATAATACGGCTGAGTACATTAGTGTCGTAAGTGTATGGCCTGTGTTTGAATAGCAGAAGCCGGCGGTAGTCTTTCCCCTCTGGATGTGTTTGTAAGTAAGAGGTGAGGATGGGTAAAAAAAAAGGAAGGAAATATCGCGCGCGGTCCGTGGTTCATATGTTAGGATACTGCTCCGGCATTCACGCGGTGATAATCAAACAAACCTCGGAAAACTACCAATAGAGCAGTCGGCAGCTAGAATTATCCTCCAGGCAGCGACTGAATTTTACCTAGCTATGTATATTGTCGAAAATCCTGTCACCGACGAGATTCGAATCTTAGGATCTCCCGGACAGAGGCCCTGCAGTCACATCAATTTATGCCTTTCTTAATTTGAGCGGTGTTGAGAGTAACAGGCGATGTAACTTCAGTTGGTCACCGTTGCGTCCATGTCTCCCGATCTTAGTGTTTTAAGTTGCCACCTCCCAATGCTACGAGTAGTACTTAGTTCCCACTGTTCACTTGCTACACACTTCCGAGTTAGTCACAGAATGGAAGAGACTATTTCAAACATTGCATTTATAACAGGCAGTAGTTGGCACTGATTTTTCGTGAAGGAATTTGATAAAGAAGAAAATTTTGTGTTGGAAAGCGTAATTTATCACTACAGCTGATTGCAGTAAGAAGATGGTACTGATAGGCGAGAGAAACGATATTACATTTGTTGGGAACGTACAATTTGTGTATACCGTTTCATGTAATTTGGTATTATTGTATCTAGGAATATTTATGCACAACTTAATTAAGCCACCATTTGTTGACATTTGCGCATGTTGTAAAGTTGCTTAGCAAGGAGCAACAACACGATTACTAATTTAATGCATTATCTCTGGTGATAAAAGAGTCATGTAACGCATGATACGTAAGATATTGGTAGATCGTTTTGTTAGAAAAGCTAAAGACGATCGTGTTGTGGAAATTTTTCTTTGTCTTATTATGAACA
Source organism: Gryllus bimaculatus (assembly GCA_017312745.1). NCBI lineage: Eukaryota > Metazoa > Arthropoda > Insecta > Orthoptera > Gryllidae > Gryllus > Gryllus bimaculatus. Next base: position 3,744,051 of record BOPP01000022.1, read on the forward strand.
CCTCCATTTATTAACCCATTGAAACTGCCATTTTATACCCACAATTATTTATTTTATCTTACCAGAAATGTAAATAACCCATATTAACATTTTATCTTCGGTTTTATTTCACGGCTGTAAATATAGTAGAACACCATGCAAATGTGTGTGTATATATGCAGCACACTTTAGGAATGCAATAAGGAGTGGCGAAATTATTAATTAACTTTGTGTGAGATAGAGGCGAGCTTCAATTACTTTGATCAGTAATAATGATGTAGATAATGTGAATTGGATCCATCGAGCCTCCGGTATTGTTCGATTCAATTGCACGAAGTCTCATGGAACCCTTTTAAATCCATTCATCCAACAAATCGGTATTTCATTTCACGTCATTTTACGTACTCATGCAAGTAACCCAACAGTAATGTGATTGTGAAATGTATTAAAGAATGTTACGCCTGAATCGAATAATTTCCTACTTATTTTCTGTGATGTTCTTTTGTCTGTATGTATTGCTTTATCACGTACCACTGTTTCCCTCTCGTATACCAATGTTAATGTCATGTTATACCACGCTGAGGTCCTTTGCAGTTATTTTTCACTAATTTCTTTTGTTTGTTTTTTTCCAGGTGAGTAACGCGGGCGAAAAGAACGTCAGTGTGGTGAGTGATTCTGATTTAATTGAATTTCTTGCTTCGTTACATTCGTGATTGATTTACATAACTAATGTTGCAAAGGAACAGACGGTGAATGTTCGCGTCATTCCCACACCGACGTCAGTGACACTGATGGGAAAGTTCATTATTCTGACATGTAGTACCTTAGAAAGTCGCGCGGAGCGAACTAGACTTTTACTTTATTTTGCAACTTTATGGGGGAGAGAGCACCGAGTTACTATGGAAAGGTGTTCCTTTCAGTTTCATGATGTGAATAGCATCGTGGAAATTCAGAATGGAATGTGCGTTCGTTGGGAATTCATGCAGTGGAAGTTGAAGGTGCCTGAGAAGTGACAATCTATCCTTGAAACATACGAAGGGCTTTTGCGAGGAAGTGATGATCTTTTTCATGACTCATTGACCATTCTTTTGTCGCTATAACCTGACCATAGTATAACCCCAATAAACTAATATTTCTAATGGGTGTGTCTAGCATAAAGAAATGGTACCGTAGAGTAAACAATAATCTGGATGCACGATGGAATAACAAGATTTAAATGCAAATCTTCCGTTTTAAAGCCATTTATTTCTTTAGATGTTAATATCTCTTTAAAACACATGTCGATTTGAATTGATAATGACCTTTTTTGAATCCCTGACGTTGTGGTGTCTTTCCCGCCAACTAATTTTGGAACATATATTTCAAGGAAACGCATGTCTCATTTTACGTCAAAACACCTACAACTACTTGCATTTCCGTTGTCGTGAAAATCATCCTCTCCACCGCACAAAACTGGACGTAGAGAATAAAGGCAGTTATTAGGCTACCTACCGAACATAGTAAAGGTGCTATAAGAGGAAATGGGCCTAGGCTACCTGAATTTTCGACAAAGCAGAGCTTTGGAGCAGGTGCTTCGACAGCTTAAGAAGCAGTACAAATATCAGCGGGGAGTCCGGTCTGAAGGGTAGGTCGGCGGCAGACCGGAACAAAGGGCTCAACAGCCCCGAGCAGTTGCGGCCCTCGACCCCAAAGGCGGGTCCGTGGGAGTCGCCAGGACAGCCCGCCCGCTTGCTTGTGGGTAGGCCAGTCTGCGTGTCGCGTCGTGGGTCAAACAATGACCAGGCACTTGGAAAAGAAAGCGCGGTAAACATGAAAAACTAATCCTGATCACTGGAGAAATAATGCCTTATGCAAGAAAATCATATACTAAATAAGTATAAAATATGAAAACAGAATCCAACAAAAATATGAATGAATACAGTTTTAATTAAAAAAATATAATTATTCAATAAATATATTAGATGTAAATAATCTGGTGGATGTAAGGCAAATTTGAATGGAATTCGAAACGATGCTTTAGATGAGTATAGAAATATCATTAAAATTATTCAGAAGTTATGCATATGTTATACAGTAAACCCTCGTTAGCACGAACTCGCTTAAAACGAATTTCGCCAAAACACGAACACAACGTCGGCCCCGGCAAGGGATTACAGTCATACGGACATTTATAATACCCGGATAACACAATTTTTTACATTACGAACTCCGATTATTTCGATCTCTTGGAATTCGTGTTCATGAGGGTTTACTTTTCCTTTTTTTTGCTTCCTGCATTGCATATGAGAGTAATGTTCAGAAATGTATAAATGTGAACTAGTATTTTACAGAACTTGTATTTTACTTTATTTCATATAATTTATACTACAAAATATTTTACAACTATCATTCGTTAATATAATGATGATTTGGGGATAGTATATTCGAAATGACCTGCACCTCCGTTGAAAATGAGCTTCCTTCGTTTACTGCCAAATATGATTCTCCAATATATTACGTGCTATATTTATCCATTGGAAGAATAATAATTTCACGAGAGTCGTGTCTCCTCGTGGCGTCATGCGTCATCCATTGTCCCGTGTTTTGTACACCCCCGCCGCGCCGCCCGCGCAGTCCAGTCTCCACGGCGCGTGGCGCAGACAAAGCCCGGCGCAGACGCCACCACGCCGCGACCGCCCGCGCGAACAGCTGGTCAGGGCGGTGGACGGTACTGGCCTCTAGCGGCGGTGCGCCGCACTATCAGCGCGCGGCGCGCGCTCGCGTCCATTGCTCGTCGCGGCGGCGGCGGCGGGCGGCGGTGGCGGCGGAGGCGGCGGCGGCGCGAACACCTTCGCCTCCGCGACGGCGGCCGGCGGTGGCAAGCGCGCAGCGCACGCGGGCAGTTGCCGTTCAAACGTGCGCGGTGCGGGGCGCGCGAGCGGCGCCAGCTAGCGGAGCCGGGTTCGCGCGTGGTTCTAACCGTCGTTGCGCGGGACCGCCGACCGTCCGACGCGCCGTGCGCGCGTTTCGGCGGCGCCTGCGTGGCGCGTGGTGTTGGTGCTGTTGTTGTTGTTAGTGTTGTTTGTTGTTGTTATTGTTGTGGCCATGCGTTGGTTGCGCGGTGAGATTTCGTTCGTGTGCGTGCGGTCGGGGAAAACGGAGACACCATGCACCCGGTGCGCGTGAACGGAGTGGCGGAGCCGCGAGTGTTGAACGGGGTGACCGAGTGCGCGGCGTGGAGGCACAGTTGGCACTTTTCGCCGTACCTGACGGACGTGGCGGTGCCCGCGCTGTGCGGACACACGCTCAGCTGGGAGAGCCAGCTGGGGACGACGGGGACGGGCGCCGCGGGGGTGGCCCAGGCCGGGGAGAAGAAGGCGCCGCTCGCCGTCAAGCTCCGGAGGAATACAAAGTAAGTGCACGCGTGGACCGTGGAGGGATGGGGAGGGGCGGGGCGGGGTGGACGTGCCGGTCGGGGGTGGCCGGCGTGCGTTCGCCCGCGCCCCTATGCAAATAGAGAAGAGGGGTGAGCGCCACGCGAATCGATAAGTTTGGCCCCACGCATTCGACGCGTGAAGGATTCTTATGTTTGCAGAAGGGGTGAATTGTATGAATGGCACCGGCGGGAACAGAAAGGGAAAGAAATCTCTTCATAGCCACTCTTCCGTGTGATCGGATCCATTGAAAGATCCTTACTGAACAAATACCATTTAATATTTTATTCATTGTTTTTACACATCTACCTTGTTTATTCCGTAGACTGTAAACATTTTCTATAAGTGATTATTGAACGTAAATTGTTTTTTTTTTCTATGGTCTTAATTCAGCGATTATAGTTTGTTTTCAATTGTGTATAAAATTGAAAGTGCAACAATACAAAACACTACATGTGTTAACCATGTTGAAATCTTCCTTATCTTTTCACTTGTCTTAATTGCATGGGTCATTACTTTGTTTGATCCCTCCAAGGAATTTTCAAATTAGAACCACGATAGGGTTTGATCTTCCTTTTTTTCTGAAAGGGATTCACTTGTTTCAGCACTTTCAACACTTAATATGAATGTGTATTTTTTGCATCTGTTTCGTGTTCCGTAAAATGTATTATTTATAACTATGTATGGTTGTTTTTGATATCATGCGAAAGCCAATCCAAAAATAGGAAAATTTTAGAACCAGGGACACCGTGTGTAGTTGCTAATCTACATAAATTATACTGAAACAGTTAATTCTCTTAGAATGTATCTCGTCTTTTCTTAGGGAAAACGAGATTCCAAAATATCCTCTCCATTTTGGCAATGACTTGTCAACATAGAATGCCGACTATTAATTGTAGTATTGGCTTCGTATATGTTTGGTGAACAATTTAAATATTAATGACAACAGGAAACACTTTAAAGACAACAATTATTGACTTTTTCGTATAAGATTGGAATTTTTTTAAACGCCCACATTGAACGAGGGTGTTCTTACGGTTATTGAAAAAATTATAAGAATGATCTATTATTGAAAACATTGTACTCTATATTGATTATTTGGATGACCGTTAGTCACATTTTTTTAATTGTTTACAAAATGAACAGTGATAAAAAATTATGTGTTCAACAAACACCATGCATCAGAAATACTGTAACAATGAATATTGCACTAATTACGGCAATATGTACTATTTTTACGGTGAATTAAATACATCATGAAAGTTACTCAGACTTACACATTTATTAATATTGAAATCTAAATATTTATGCAAAAGAATGTTCAGCCTTTTGTCTCTTAATTTTTTTTTCTCTTTTTTTTCTCGTTGAGGCGAAGATTAAAGATTTCATATGGTTGATAGTTTATTTCAAACATATTATTGAATAATTGTTTACTTATTATATTATATAAGGACGAACGTTCAACGCCATCAATGAAATGGGTTGGTTGTGTTGTTTAAGCAATAATGAACTATCAGTGGTTGAGCCATCGCTAGAGCTGAAGTATCTTGACGCATCAAAAGTGGAAAGATGATATCAGGCAGTGAATATTCTTCTGAGTCAAAATGTGCTAATATATTTTAAGAATAGAAGTTAATTTAGTGCTAAATTTTCCAATTCGCAAGGGATGTTTAAATACAAAGTGTTTGACGGTTCACCTGTGTTGAATCACTGACAAAAACTATATTTTGCAGAACAGTTCATTGAGATCTGTTGTTCGATATTTTTCCATTACGTTCCACGTTACGTTGGCATATGCTTACTCCTTGCTGACAAGCGCTCGTGCAGACGTGCATGTGCTGGCCGTGAGCGCGGGAGCACCTGTTAAAGAGTGTGTTTTACGTTCCCGCACCATGCGTGACGCAATATCCGCCCGCGTAAGGAATACTGTCGCGCTTTTCGAAACCACTTGAATCTATTAGCAGTAATAATCCAAATTTGTTTATTCGAAAATTGTTTACATTTATGCCAAAACGGTGTTTGTTGCTAAGGATTTCATAATAACTTTAAAGTATTTTTGTTATTGTATGTTATTATTTTATGCAATTTTTTGACGAAAGCATTTACTTTCTTAAAGGTTCAATTTAAACACGTTTACGTCAAGAAATAAAGTTGAGTACACCCACACAATAGAAATAAGGGAAGCTGATCCAAAACTTATTGGCTGGCATTCTGAATGGAAGATTTGTCGATTAGATTCCAATATTCCTCTCCCAAAGTATGAGTGACCGCTTTTACAAATTTGTGCCGTAATGTTTGTATTTATATTTTTACTTCGACTTTTTAGTTAGTGGACTACTGTTATTCATGTCATCGTGACCATTTTTGTAACTTGATACTTTTCCTTATTTTCACTTCTCATTGTGTTCATTTTGACAAGTTCATTTTCCTATTACCTTTTTTATACCTCTCATTTCCATTACCTTTTCTATAATTTCGGAGGAAGTTGTAGGATCCTAGCTGAACTGTAAATCCGGACATGAAAACGCCTGATGAGGCACATATGAGGGTGAATGGAATGGCAGATCGCCTCTTAGTAAGGATTTAATTTTCCTGCAATATTTATAATAGCCACTAAATATTTATGAATTGGAATTAGAATATTAGTGCAATTAGTATGTCAGTATACTTGTAAGCATTTAAGAGGCGAAAATATGTTTCCTCACTTGATTTCAAATTGGTAAAAAGGGAAAGAGAGTGATGTAAATCAAATGAGACGTTTTTTCTGAAAATTAAAGGCTGTAGTCGAGGTTGCCGGTTTTAGATCCAATATAGTTTTATTATTATTTTCCTATTCCATAACACATAGCCCGGTCGGGAGTGGACAAAAGTGCCCTCGACTATGCCTCTCTACTTTTTCGTGCAGGATTTTCTGAATCCTCCGGTCTTTCACAGTACCTGGTTTGCATATCGTTCATCCATATCGTGGAGTGATTTTTCTCTTCATTTTCTTTCCGTATTGCTCAACACAACTTCCGACATTTTTTCCTCATTGTCAAAGCTGCAGACATGTGTGCCCGAACTTATTCAATATTCGCGATTTCTCAAATTTCACGTCATTATTATTTTGAGAAAATCGGAAATTTTTGTGTCGAACCCTTCAGTTTTTCACAGCAAAAAAGACAGGTAAGTGTCATAAACTAAGCTGCCCTTACAAGCACCAAAATTATTAAGAGCGTCCAAATGAATAACGAGCGGCATTCATTCCATCTGTGAGATCCGGGGTTCGAATCCCGGTCACGCCACATGGAATTTGTGGCTTACAAAACGGGGTCGCAGCAGATTTCCAGGAGATTCCCTTTCCTTTCACATTAATCCCATCGCCTACTCGATTTCCATGCTCATTTATTCTTTATGAATCAGTATCTACATTGAACTCGATATTATTCACAAGCACAATATAATAATATTTGTTAAAAACTAAGAAACTTGTTATGTGCGTACGTATTGTTGGCCAATATATATCTACAATTGGTCGAAATATTGTAAGCCAATTGACATATGAAAATGGGGCGGAGAAAACAGTTGCCCCCCCTCTCTCTCGTCCTCTGACTGCCACAGATCTTGTGACTCTCCGTAATACTATTTCCTTGTTCTATTCTTTCTCTCTCTCTCTCTCTCTCTCTCTCTCTCTCTCTCTCTCTCTCTCTGGTCTCCTCTCTCCTCTCATTCCTCATTCCCTCCTCTTCTCACTCCCTCCTTCTCTTTCTTCCTCATCACTCTCTCCCTCCAATCCTTCCCCTTTCTCCCTCTCTCACTCCCCCTCGGTCCCCTTCTCTCTTCCTCTCCCCCTCTCTTCACCCTCTTTCCCTCTCTCTCACTCTTTCATTGTCTCCCTGACCCCTCTGCCCCAATAGCCATCCTCTCTCTCTCTCTCTCTCTCTCTCTCTCTCTCTCTCTCTCTCTCTCTGCCACTCTCCATACACCCACCCACAATACAATCACGACTGCGAGGCCCGCGCCTCGTGCGGCTGCTGTTCCTCCAAGACGCGGCCTCCCCGCGTAGGCGCGCTGGCAGCCATCCGGGCGCTCTACCACGCGGCGACGATCGCCGCCCGCGCTCGACAAGGGGCTCGCCTTCGCCCCATTAGGCGGCGGATTAAGGCCGTTGTTTCGCTCCTTAATTACCCCTCGCGCTCTCTCCCTCCTCCGCCCGCGGGGCGCGCGTTCGCCATGCGACCGACGTACTCGCTGCCATTAAAGTCGCCTTAAAAAGATGCACCGCGTTCTTTCAGCGACCCCTTCGCCTCGCTGACGTGTTTCTGTTCATTGTTCACGCGTTGTCGACCCTGTTTTATCCACATTGGTAGCGATCTGCTCATCTGACCCGCGGGGATATTATTCTTGGAAAGGGTACGCATCAGCAGGTTGAATTCGTTTTCATTTGGATTATTGTCGGTGGATACGTATGTGTCCCGTGGCAGAAATGAACAGTGCTTTTCCAGCACTATGTAATTATCGCATAGCGTGAGTAGACTAAAGGGAGATAAATGTATTATCCTCGTGTTACGTGGTGGCATGGAAAAATAAATGTGCTTTCGTCACAGTAGGTAATGGAAGTATGAAAGATAAGTGTCCACAAATGTTTATTTGTGTCGTTGTGTTATTGTTATTATGTAGGTATCCACAAATGTTTATTTGTGGGCGTCATATTAAGAAAGATAATGGTGTGAAACAGATAAGTGTATTGTGATCACAATTATGATTTTATGTTTGTACTTGTATCAAAAAATGAGTGAGAACATCCCCAAACCCACTGACCGATCTGGCGGCAGTGTTGTTGTAAATCATAGAAAATTTGAACTGAAGTTAAATATTGCTTCTGACAAGTGTGAAAGGGACGTGTTGTCGAGAATATTGCGGTCATCAGTGGTGACGCTGAAAACACACAACCCTTTTGCACGTTAAATATCAGCATCAACCATATCTCAAATAGTACCGTTAATACACATTTGTAGTTTTCAAAAACGAATTTCTTCTTCTTTTTTTATCACTACGTTATTTCTTTTTTTCTTTTTTGTATAACCGATCTCTCTCTCTCTCTCTCTCTCTCTCTCTCTCTCTCTCTCTCTCTCTCTCTCTCTCTGTGTGTGTGTGTGTGTGTGTGTGTGTGTCTGTGTCTCTCTCTGTCTCTTTCTCTCTCTCTCACACACACACGCGCACGCACAACAATTGTATCCAGATTATAATTTTGTCCCTTAGAATATACTATTTATGAACATGTATGCTTTTCGTATGACAAGCATTGTCTACTCCTGTCGGTGATTAACGGCGGACCACAATTTCTCAGAGTCCCCCCCTCCCGTCCCTCTGCCCTTCTCTCTTGTTTATCGCGTCGTCTAAGGCCTCAATGAGCCGTAACCGGATGTGAGTTAGTCCAGGAGAGCTGATTCAAGGCGCCCCATTAACACGGCTGTATTTAATTACTCCTGAGTCACGCCGACGAATCGTTAGCTTACTCCACATTCGATGGCAAGGCGCTGGTGGGCGAAACCGCCTCTAACCGTCGTGATAGCACCGTCAATGAGGTGGAGACTGTATGCTGCTGCATTTCAGCGTACGAGAAAATAAACCAAACAGAGTTTCGTTTAGATCTGAATTGAAGTATTTGCGGCTTTGTAGTAAAAAGTGAGATTGTCATTGTGCAGTTACATGTGAAACAATGACATTTAGATACGCATTTGATTCGCATTATTTATTATCACTCGTGCAATAAACTGAGCTGTTGGGTAAGAGGTTGGGTGTGTACTTAAGAATGTATATTCTTGTTTGTTTTTCCACCGTCTGTCTGATTTTAAATTCACGAAATTAAACGCTTAAATGGAGAACTTGATAGAAAATCACAAAATCCGAACACGCATTACAACCGAGCCTCGAAACAATTAGAAACCGCAGCATTTTCAGTCCGTTATAATAATGACACCCAAACAGTTTTTGTAATAAACATATTAACGGCAAAATAAATAATTAGAACGATTTCGATTTATATTTTTTTCTTACTATATTCATAATTTCATGTTACGAAGATTTCAGGTTTGGAAAAGCGATTTACTGTAAAAATATTTTAAACCAAATCCAGAACCAAAACGTTGTATTTTCTCTAATATAGATATCGAAACCTAAATATTTCATTGACGGGAACCAGAAACGTAGTTAAAAGCGCCCGATAACTTGATTGCAACAAGCATCCCAAGTGTCACGATGCTTCATCCTGGCGCATTCCGTCACCTGTATACCTCTGTTTACACCCCACAATTTACTGCAGGTCTCTTTGGAATTGAACCTGGAATGAGGCAGTGCGTTCGCAATCACGTTCCGACCGGTTTCGCTCTCCCTCTCGTGATATTCCGAGCCTTCGCGTCGCCCGCCCTGCGAACGGGTGGCGGTGGGAGTCCCTCCCACCTGCTGGCCAGACGGGAGGACGCGCGGTCGGAATGAAGCGGCGTGAAGTTCAGGGCCGTCTGGTTGTTTTCCCGCCACCCGCCGGGTGTGTGCTCCCACCGCCGCGGTTGCCTTCCCGTCCACCGCCGCCACGCCGCCGCCGCCGCCGCCGCCGCCGCAGTCGCCACAAGCGGGAGACCCTGCTGCGGTTGCACTCTCAACTGGAAGCCGAAGCCGCTCCTGTTTCTTATCTCCGTTGTAGAAGGAGCCGCCCGATAAAGAGTTTTTCGAGAGCTGTTGCAGCCTCCTGACAAAGCGCGCGACTTCGCGGAACAGGATGGCACGATCGGATGTGATGTCCGAAGAGTTTAATACTGCCCGTCTCGAAATTACTGAAGGGAATTTGTAGAAAGATGTAAGGTGTTAGGCGGAAGACTAAAGTTTGTTTATGCCTTAAATAAACTTATATAACTTGAAAGTCTCAGGTTTTGAATCAAGTTAGGTTCTAGAATTTACGTGGACTACGTTCTGGAATGTGGCATGGAGATTGCTCACTGGCCTGTCTATCCGGCGACACTCATTCATTAGCAGGCTGGGAGGACCTGTTTTGGGTATTTTCCTGGACGTTCTTATAAGAGCAAACGTTTCCCATCATCTTTCAGGTAGTGATTTGTTTATACATTGCGCAAGTAATTGGTATGCAGTATTTACTTACGAGTAGTTATATGACCGCTGTTTGTACGTACGTTATATTATGTAATTATATTAAATTTTTATCTTTTCTTTGGAGCGACATACTTTGATTTGAGGGGAGAAGATTATAAATATTTTTGTTACATCTCTCCGGGAAGTATGTACTGTAATGCTGACTGTGCGTGTAGCAGCTTTGTCACGCACCGCGAAGCGTGGAGGACTTGTTTTCTGGTGCCCAACGCTGCTTCTTTTCAGGGATTCCCTTTGGTGATTACTTGGGAAGTTAAACTGGTATTAAATAACTTGAGAAAATGGTAGTACGTAGTTTAATGATCGAACTGTAATGTATTGACTGCGTCTTGCAAAATCAACCATTGCAATTTGTGTTATGATTCAAGAGAATGAGTACATGCTGGACAAACGAATGACTTACCTTCCATACAAAGCGTCTTAAGCTTGACGACGGTGTGTAATTTGAGAGATGTTTTGTTCAATCGTACTGACGTGTTATTCGTTAATCATCTCTTGTCAGTAGGATGGCGTTGTTAGCTCGGCGATGACAATCTCACAGTACAATTTACCGTGATGTACGTTTTTATTTGTTTGCATCTATTACACAACGTAATCACCTCGCCGAGTTAGTTGCAATACACTTTCTCGTAGCTTACCCTCCACACCACACTTAGCTTTTCTACAACTTTGTCCACTTGCACTTCTCTCCTAATTATGGACATTTCGTCCACTACTTCGCTGCTGCCGCCCTCTGCCGCGGCTGTCGCCACCTTGGCGTTCGTGCTTCGTCTGTGCGTGTCGGTATGCAGGCTTTTCCTGCGTCCCACAACGCTTCGCGTGCAATGGCTGTGCTGTTGCCGTCTCCGCCAACGCTGTCTCCTCCGCAGCTGCTGCAGCGAAGAATTTTTTTTTTCTGTGTTTTCACGTGCAATTCTGTTTCGATCCGAACGCAGTCGCCCACTTCCGACGCCAAACGGTTCGCTGAACTTGCTCACTAAATTTGGTTAATTCAATCAGCTCATGTTGCCTCTCTGCTACATTTTGTTATTACGTGTTCTTTGTTTTGTTCTCTCCCAATTATACACAGATGAAATAAAACGTGCGTTTAACTCTGTTTTTTCTCTCATTTCGTGTATTCTTTTGTCACGTATTCTGCGATGTGTCAATTGGAGCGTTTCGCACAGAAGTGTCGTTCAGGCGTTTTTTGTCGCTGTGTTACACGCAATGAAGGCTAACTAACACTAATTTTTGTTTGAGATCAAAAAGGTACTCTTTCTCTTGATGTTCAGAAACCCAGGTATTTTTCAAAAATGCGTTTGCAACCCTTCAATTTTTAATTGGCAAGCCGAATGTACCTCATCTCGTGGGTAATTCAAACAGCATGGCGGCGGGAGTTAGATTTCAGAAGCGCAATGCAAGGCGGAGCACTTCGCCATCTCGGGCTGTGGAAGCAAATTGGAGTGCGGGGGCGTCTCTACGCCTTCGGAGGTAATTAACCCGTAGAGATGTGGCTGCGTGAACCAACTCTCCGCGTTCTCAGGGGAGATCTTGATGGCGGAGGCGGTCCTCCCTTTCTGCCGAAGATGTTCATCGCTCAGTTTAAGAATTTCTGTATTTATTGTGAAATATTTCAAGTAACGCGGAATGCCTTGATATGGAAAGTTTAATATCTCTTTAATGTCACAGTGGGTTCTTTATGGTTTTGCAGTAAAATTGACACTGACCTGATCTGCTCATCGCCGCCACAAAAGCCCATGTTACTTCGATGACGTAATAATGTAGTGGTGTTTTTAGACCTGTTGTTGCCGAATAGATCAGAGTGAAATGCCTTCATATCGAAAGTTTAATGGCTTATTACACAGTGGGTTCTTCCTGGTTTTGCAGTAAGATTGACACTGACCTGATCTCGTGCTCATCGCTGCCACACAAAACCCATGTTACAACAATGGCGTAATCAGGTAGTGGTGTTTTTTAGAACTGTTGTCGAATGGAACGATCACATATCTTCCATTCTCGTCATGTAGTGAGAGAATATCTGCTGTCGTTGTTTTGCTGACTGTCACTGCCAATCTCCGTTCTTACGTAATGACTGTCATGTGGGTTTTGATATTCCAAAAGACCGTATGCCAGCACTTATTTTAGAATCGTGTTTTGAAGTAGATAAAAACGCAGAGTAAAAACAGTATGTCAGAAGGACATTTTTGAAATTGCTTTACGATAAAACGTCACTGAATGTTTAGTATGGTTGTTTTTACGATGAACCCAAGCCATACGCGAGGTACGAGTATTAGTGTTTAGACATACCTGATTCAGTTGTGACTTCAGGAGACGGGCATAGAGAATCATAATGGTAGTTTGATAGCAAATTTTGTAAATAAAGCATTGTCGTAAAACAAGCCTATAAAAGAGATATGCACGTTAATTATCAAAATTGGTAAATATTGGATGCAAAAGCTTCACTGAGAAAATCTGTGGAATACCTTCGGTACTTCACAAATCTTTAAATAAATAACATTTTAAAATGTATAAACAGACTTGGTTATTTTTTCTTAACTTAAACAATAGCAAATAAAAAAATTATTATAAAAACATTTTTTTGTTAAAACATACCGATGTGTCACTGACCTATACGTGTCAATGCTGTTATTTTTAACGTACGAGTGAGCATTGCTTTCGCAAATTTGCTCGTCGATGCGGTTTGTGCGTAATGATGCTCTCCGGAGAAAAGGATGATGGGTGGGAGAGAAAGGCGTCGTGAAGGAGAGCAGAAGTCTCATCGGGAAGCGCGCGTGAGTCATCTAAATCTTTTTGAACGCACCCTTTCTCTCACAGAATCCTCCAGGGAGTCCCCTTCCTCCAACGCAAATGAGGTTTCCATTCATTCTCCTCCGGTTAAAACCCAATTACGAGGGATTCCGATTTACTGCAGCTAGATCCCCTCTTAATCGATTCATGTGTTAAATACCAGAAATTACATGATTACCGATATTTTTCTGAGTTACTGCTTTGTCTTAAAAGCTTATCGTTTCCTTTCAATTCCATATTATTTTTTCTAATCTCACTTCGAGTAAAATTATTACAGTGTAATCCCGTCTTGACGGAAGATCAATGCGTCCTATCACGGAATGACTCGTACTTTGCATTTATAGAAATGGCTTGTGGTTATCTTCGAGTTTTCCGTGAGATATTCTCAATTTCAAGGAATTTTAGAGCGAAGGATAGAATTGGTTTCTCGTCTTGTCACGTGCAGTTATGTAAGTTTGATCTTTACTTACAAATTGATCTAACGCATAAGGAACAGTGTTGGATTATTCACAAAAGATTAACCTTTGGCATTTTATTCGGATAAACGCTAATCCCTCATATGAGCTTTAAATATCATTTTAATTGCAGTTCGGCCTGCATATCACTTTTGTGAAGGGGAGGACTCGTAACATAATTTATTTTTCATCTTGAAAAGTGTTTTTTAATAGTAAGCTTTTTCTGAATCATGAAGGTTTTACATTTAATGAGAGGTAGTGTTATTCATCCGTGGGAAAGAAAGGAACGTTGTCCGGGAATCTTCTACAGTGCGGTTGCGGCTTCCACACATTCTTTGTCCACCCCGCC
>BOPP01000022.1:3758521-3773954 GCA_017312745.1 Gryllus bimaculatus
CACCTCCGTCACCTCCGCCGCCACCGCCGCAACTCACCAATGCAACCCTCGATGACTTTGCTGCTATGGCTGCTGCCACCAGAGCACTCATCGTAGTTGCCACCATCCCTGCTGCCGTCGTTAGTCACCACCATCACTACCGCCTCATCACGAACATCACGCCCACACCAACGTCACCAGCCTCGCCACCAACACAGGCGTTATCTCCCCCCTCGCTGTGCTAAAACCTGGACGACCCTGCCTCTTTCCCTTCCCTCAACCCTGCCATCTACCCCGCCTCATATTTCCCTCCTCCTATTCCACCTTCCACCGTTACATCCACCGGCCATCGCCTCCCACGTTGCTTCCAACACCGAAACCAATACCTCTACCACCACTACCTCCACAGCGGCTTCGGTGATGTAACGGTTAGCGTATCGGACTGTTATACCTCAGTTCGCGGGTTCAAACCCTGCATCGAAGCTGTGGATTTTTGAGAGCGAAAAAATCCTTTGGACGCCTCCCTTCGCAGGGGAAGAAAAGCCTGCTGTCCAATGTTGAAGAATCACTGCGTGTATAAGCTCCTCAAGCCTCTGTGCAATCGTTTCGTTGCCCGAGTGATCGTTTCGTGGCCAGGCAGAAGAGCAGGCCTGCAGGCCTCACGACCTGAGCCTCGCCACGGAAAATCAGGCAGAATGGAATTGAACCGCACCCCCACCTCCTCGACGCTGCTTCCACCGCCGTCACCGCTTCTGCGACCGGCTCTCACACCGACATCTCTGTTACCGCCAACTAGTGGTGGCAAATTTATTCAAAACATCCGATATTTCGATACATCTCCGAAAGCTTTTCGATGTCGATGAAAATACGATGATGATGTTTAAAATATCGACGTTTTAAGAATAATGAAACAGATGGTATTTTCCCAACCTGTTTCCATTTTTAATTCGAATACTTTTTACCGGTATGTTTTATTGTTTGGTCACATAAAAGTAATATATAAAAGTAATTTTTGTCTAATGTAAAAGAATAAAGGACATCGTGTTTTGATATTATTCCATTTATTCACTTTCATTCATGAATTGTCGAAGTAAAACGTCCTGTATCAAATACACATAATCCGTAAATATTAGTTTATTGTACGATTTATTTAGTCGTGCCCTTGACGTAAATCAGCTGTTGCGGTTTCATCCAATCAGTTTATGTGTCGCTACAGAGTCGTCGCTATGGGGACGTTCAAACTCCCGATTGGATTAAACCGTGAACAGCTGGTTTAAGTCAATTGCACGGTTAAATAAATCCTAGTATAACGTATATTCTGCCTTAAAACACTATGTTATCTTAATTTTCCAATCAATATTCTATTTAGACAAGGTTCAAAATGCAGTTTAACATTTCTACGTACAAAATCATATAAAAAGATAACAAACTTTCTTTTTTGAAAACATCGATGTTTCTGAAAAAATATGTCGATCTGAAATAAAA
The DNA here is from genome assembly GCA_017312745.1 of Gryllus bimaculatus. Taxonomy (NCBI): domain Eukaryota; kingdom Metazoa; phylum Arthropoda; class Insecta; order Orthoptera; family Gryllidae; genus Gryllus; species Gryllus bimaculatus. The sequence goes on from BOPP01000022.1 coordinate 3,759,986, forward strand.
AACATGGATGTCAAAAAATCGATGTTTCTGGTGGAAAATATCGTTCTTTAAAAAACATGGATGTTTTACCGCCATCCCCACGGTCGTTCCCGGAAGTTCAACCTCACCTACTCCCCATTTGACGCTCTTTTTCGCCCGATGCGACGCGCTTGCGGCTCTTCCCACGATGGTGGTCGAGCGTGCGCATCTCGCCCTCGCTGCCTCCGGGCCGTGAGTAAATACCACGCGTCGCCACACACTGGACGACAGATGCGTTCTGCCGGTGGGCGATGTCAACCTTACCTACTGTTGAATATTCACTGCCTAGTGAGCATGTTGACGTGAGGAATAAATATGTTGGAGGCACAGGTAAAGCAGAAACTGGGTTCCATTGCTGGGGAATTAAATCTACGTTTCATTTACTTATGAATTCGGGACAAGTGCCAGATGTAAATATGGTTTGGTTGTAAATTGTGTACTTAAAATATCATTACAATTTTTCAAAATAAATTGTTAAAGGAAACTTCGTTGTTTTTTCATTTTATAAGATATTTTAATTTTTTTTCTACTGGTTTGACAGTCAGAAAAACTGAAAGAATCTCATTTCCGAAAATGTGAAAAACTCGAAATAAATTATATTTAAATATTGGGACTTTCATGCCTCCAGAATATCTAGTACCTTAATAATGAAAATATCACCCAAGAGAAAACGCTGTATGTCTGGCACCTAGAAACATCATTTCTTCTTTGGTGTGTATCTTATCCCTGCCGTGTTTAGTTAATTCTTGCGAATAAACTTTGTGTATCCACTTCCCTGACCCTTTATGAATTTGTGTAGGCTCATTTGTTTAATGAACTTGACTTCTCATGCGTTCTAGTACTGGTTCCGCCTAAGAAAGTTTCGTTTTTAAGAGCCATACGTTAGTATAGAGTATAGTACACTAAAATCGGCCGTTCTCTATCCTTAATAATGAGATCAATGCTGCCTTTATCCGCAGTATGGTTCAGTCATAAAACATGATGGAACGCGACCCTCTCAGGCACGTCAGTGCTAATTAAAAGCCTTCAGGATATGATCACGGTTTTTTCGACACATAAGCCTTTGGAGTCGCAAAACAACGACAATCAGAAATTTCTTTCTAATTCTCAGCCGCAATAAACTGCGAAATAATAATAGGTCGTTTAGTGGATTACGTTCATTGGAACATCTTCGCTTTCGATCTAAGACGATGTGCAAGAGAATTGAGATTATGAACTAAAATATACCAAAGAGCTCTGAGATAGCGTGGAAAACGACATTGGAGAACCGCATTAACGACCATAAAAAACCGAAGATAAGGCTTTTTAGCACGAGTGAATTAAGGAAAGAGACTTTCTCCGTTCGCCCAAGTAGGAATTCCTTGGCCTGTATTCCAAGCGAGCAAACGTTGGTTAGGCGGAATCGCCTTCGGGGAAAAGCATTCTTGGTCTTTCTTTACGTGATATTAAGGAATTTCATCTCGTAAATTAAAAACGCCCTTCTATCCGCCTCTACCCACTCCCCTTTTAATGAGTAAATATAAAAAATCTTCTTCTTCATCTTCTGCACAATTTTCTGGTCGATATTCTTATTGCGTATTTCAATTCTTCTCCTCATGATTTTTACTTAATATATAATTTTGAAAAAATAATCTGCATTGCGCAGATGACACTATTAATTTATTTTTTGTAATGTTGTAAATTGGTGTACTTAGATATAATTCCAGTTTTTACTTTACCCCTTGGGTTGTGAGGTATATACAATACAAAATACTTTCTAGTTGTAACACATTTTCTAATAGTATACCTGTTTAGTAAAACAGTATTTCTTATCAGAAGCATTTATATACATAAAATAATAAACGTCGACAATAAAACAATGTATACAAATACCTCTTTCTACGTTTTGACCAGTGTTATTCAGATCCCTCTTCAGATAATAACCTAACCTAAAATAGATTTTAGTACATATAGTATAAAAGTAAAAAAAGTAGTAAGTACGTAGTATTGCATTATTGTAATGTAGAAATATAGCGGCAAGTAGGAATAAAATAGATCAAAAATTAATATCAAGACATTAAATTAATATTTAATATATTTAATGTTTTATCAACAACATTTCTGGATTCTCCTTTGGCAGCAGTTCTCATTTGTGTTTCTTTTTGTGTCTTTCTTTCGTGAGAGATTATTCTATCATTTCCTTGTTATTCTTCTGCGACTATTGTAGCTTTTATTTCATTCATATATTTCACTTGCGTATTTTCAATTTTCTCTTATTCTTCATCAAAGAAACTAGGTCTTTTCGAATTATTTCTTTTGTAGTTTAAACAATTCTTCCCTTATTTGGTATTCTCTATTGTCTCTGGTTCCCTCTTTATTTGGTATTTTTTTTCTTTCATAATTGGTTTTTCCCTTATTTGGCATTCTCTTTCCTTTCCTCACTGGTTTGCTTGGCGTAGTTCCGCGCTTTGGGTAGGCGCTTCCGTTCGTTTCCCAACGCGGCCGTCGCCTGCCCCTTAATTCCCGCGTCTCCGTCGCACCCACTCTGAAGTTAATTGCGAGAGTGGGTGGGGCCCCTGCGGCGGCGCGGGCCCTCGGCCATTTGTCTCTTCCTCCGCCCACCCGCGCAACGCCGCGCCGCCCAACTCCACCCCTCCTCTCCCGACTATCCACCCACTCAGTCATTCCCCGCCCCTCCCCGTCCCGGCTTGCGGCCCAGGCCTCGGCCCTAATGCGCTCGCCCGCGCCTCTGGCTTCGTCTCTCCTCCTGGCTCGCCGTCCGCGCTCCGGCCCCGGCCTCGCCCTGCCCTGCGCGCCCGCCTTGCCCGGCCTTGCCCCTGCGGGCCTTCCCGCTCTCTTCGCCTCGGCGCCTGCCCGCCGCGCGGCCCTGGCGTGGCGCGCGGCCCTGCGCCGCGCGCCTTCGCCCCGCCTCGGCCCGCGCCCTCGCCCCCCACGCCTCGCCCCGCGCTTCGCCGCCGACTTGCCCGCTCGGCCTGCCTGCGCCCGCGGCCTTGGCCTGGCGCTGCGGCTCCCGTCGGCCTACGCTACGCACTGGGCAGCACTGGCGGTGCGCCCCAGGCTTTGTTCGAGCGTGCTAATTCGAGGAGCGGCACGGCAGCGCTGCTCACCTCGTGTCGTGCTGCCGTTGCGGCGTATCGCCGGCTCCATAGCGTCGCGGGCGCTAAGCTGCCTCGTGGTGTTAGCCGGTGAACGGCCATCGTCGCGGGCCTCTTTGTTTCCGCGCCTTGGGCCCGGTCTTCGCCAGCGGCTTTGTAACCCGGGCATCACTCGCCACATCAATGTTTTTGCCCGCCATCTCCTGCCCAGCGAATTTCACTCACCGCATGCAGGCATCCATTGCGCTGCCTCAGCTGCATCAACACGATGCCCCTGTGCATCTTCAATACATGATACTTTAAACTGCTTTGATCGCGGGCCACGGCAGTGCCGTTACACTTATTCACCTTCTGGCTGTCCCTCGAAGTGATTGGCAGCCTTGGGGCGCGCTACGCAACCAAAGCGCACAACCCCCCTCCCAGCGACCGAGAGGCTCCTTCTCTGTCTGATAATGCGCCACCTTCGACTAAAACTACCGGCAGTCTTCTCTCGGTAATGTTCTCTAGTTGCGCGTGAGCCTCGTAGCGATGCTTTTCTACCTCGCATACCGTGGCTTCGCTTTTAGGTATTATTATCTGTGCGGTTCCTGGGTTCGGGCGGCTCAGCTCTCCAAATCGCGTTCATCTTGCTATTCGAGGCTAGCGAACAAGGCAGGGCTGCCGATTTAGCGGGGGCAGCCATCACGTGTAACGTTGATTTTTTTTTTTTTAGTCAAGGCCCACCACTGGGCTCTTACCAGTCGTGCGCCTGCGGCCACGTCTAGAACAGCTACGTGTCATAGCCTTATTGCTTGTTCGGAGAGGGCGGGCACAGGAATCGTGTTACTCTCCTAGGCTTTGGTGCGTTGGCAACAGGCGCACTTGCCTCTCATCCTTGTGGTGTGCTCTGGGGGGTATTGTAAGAGCATCGGAAATCGAAGGGCGGTGATTTCTTCACTAGACACCGAAGCTAATTATGACTAGATCGTTAACGTGGAAGACTGGTGTTAGGGCCAGGTTTACCGCTGGATGACATTTAGGGTGGGCTAGGTGAGCAGTTGTTTAACCGCGATAGGGACTTGCGAGATGTGTGGCTTCGGGGGTTTTAGAAATAGTGCGCGGGACGGGCGTAGCATACCGGCTTGTTAATAGTCTCCTTTCGCTGATGCTCATGCTCCCGGCTGTAACCATTGTGTTTGTGTTGTTCGCACTACCTATGAATTACTGCCCGTCAGCGGCGGGATCTCACCGGCGCGATATTCGTCTATATGCACAGAATCGACTGGATTGTTGACGGTTCGATAGTCGCGTCATCTTTTAGCTTCAGTATTGACGATCATAGCGCGGGTCTCGATGGATCTAGAGAGTGCTGTTCGGGCGTTAATGCTCTGCGCGCAAATAGAAGTGTTCCTGAGTCTGTCTAAGAGATTGATTGATAAGATTTTCTCCATTGCCAGATTGACCTTTTACATACAATATAACTGTTGTCACGATACAGCAGTCAAGACCGATTAGCGCACCCGGCGGTGATGCTTATGATACTCACATTTAGTCTAGTTCAATAATATGAATTAGTTGTAATGCTCTGTGCATCTAGTCTCTAAATATATAATATTATTCATCAAATAGATTAATATATTAGATTTGGCGTGCGTTTTACTCGTTTCTGATAGGTGTGATATTCTAGAGAGTGTAAATAGCTGGGCTATAAGTTAGTTAATATTGTTCGAGATGGACTCGGAAAGTGTGCAGATATACACGATTGTTCAATGAGCAGATAGTCATAATAATTGGATATATACATTGGACTCATTATAGCTAAAGACACAAAGAAAGATAAGGTTAAATTATTAAGTTATTGTTTATCCTTACCGTAGAACTAGCATTTGTTACAATCTATCTTTGGGTTCGTATACCAAATGTGTCGGGCTAGTTAACTGCAAGAATAATATTTAGCCGTAGATAATGAAGCATAGCTATAGGTCAGAACCATATAAACGAGAAGAATAGTGTTTGATGATCGAAAGGAAGGTCTGTCACTCGTCTCTTAAGCGTCGCTTCACCAGAATAAGGCTGTTGTTGGCTAAGTCTCTCACTCCGCGCAGTTCGGACTGTCTGTGTGTGTTAAGTGTTTAGGACGATAAAAGGAAATGAACACTAATTACCTGAAACGCTAAAAGCGACGTAAAAACCTAAACACGGCCATTGGGCAAAAAGAGTTACCGACAGAACCGCGCTAGCAGCACATCTTGGACCTGCGTTAATTCACCCGCATCCTCGTTCTTTCGTTATCTGTTGGCATCACGGGCAATGAGTCCAATATGTCGACCTATGCGGATTTGGCGGGTTGGGATTTAGGCTGTGTTGTTTCGAGCGTCCCTATAATAGTATCGTTGTGTGAATCCGGGGACGAGCAAGCGCCGCGACCGGTGTTGGTCTGAGCGTGGAAATTTGAGGCTGGGAGGCGTAAATATTGAATTTGGCATTTCGATAATGTGAGAAAATACGGTCAGGTAATGCCAAAAGGGCGTAGGGGCTATTAGGTTGGCTTACGTCAGTGCAGTGGCTGACGCTTAGTGGAAATAATAGGAATAATTCAATGTTCTATGAATTGGTGCATTCGCTCGTCGTTACTGGGCAGGTTTTTGTATTGCGGTCACAGAGTTGTTTCAAATCGTTGGCGAGTTCTTTTTTTTTTAAAGCGCATTCGCAAATAACAAATTTTGGGAAGTTGTTCGGGCACGGCAGGAACCGTGGCACGTAATTGCGCTATAGCGGCCTTCTACAGGACGCCGTCCATATGCCGTCGAGCCGCAAGGGGCTTTGGTGATTTAATGCCGTGTGAGGCTCAGTCTGGAACAGCGGACACCGAACGTCGCATGTCGTTATAGGTTTAGCGCTGAGATTCTATACCATGTTCGTATCGATGCTGATGACAGAGTGTTGTTAGGTAGGACGGGCGTATAAAAGATCTCTAGTAAGCACCTCTGTGAGGCGGCCCTCTCATACCGTGCGCCGGCCACAGGCATGCGGCGGCAGTAGCGTGAATGGCACTTTACGAAGGGCAGGGCGATGCTCTTACGCCGACCGGGGTCCGGCGAAGCGTCGGCTAAGGGTGACGGGACGCCGCGCTGGGTAAACCAGAAACATTAAGTCTAATGAGTGCGCGGCGCGCCTGTCGGACCCTCGTTTATTGGTGCAGTGGGATTCTCAAAGAGATGTATTCTGGCTCGCAGGTGGACGCGCCGAGTATCGGACTATTCGCGCCTCCTCCAGTCTTTGGGTGTCGAGAGGTCTTTGACAGGAAGCCGCGGGCTGTCCGCGTTCGCGACGTGGGAGGGGCCTAAGAGTAGGATCGTCAACAGTGGGGCACCGAATGTGCCCAGGCGCAGCACCACTCCAGAAGCTGATTTGGGGCTGGCAGTTTCGCTTCGTCGGTCACGCTGGGATACACGGATGGGCTTGTCGCGTCTGTCGGGACTTGACGCGAGGAGACAAAGCGCAAGCGTTGTTAGAAGCCGGTGCGGTCATGGACCACATTTGCGGTACTTCGCGTGCTGCTCCGGGCGAGACCTGTGTTTGTGACAAACCAGTAATCTTTTAGGGTTTGTATTGCCGTTCCTATAGGCCAACGCGCATTACGCTGGTCAAATATCTGAAGGACAATTAGCGCGCAGGTGAAAGGCATGGTAAAAATTGAAAAAGAATGAGACGGTCGGCTCCGGGTTTGTGTCTCAACGGTTTATGCAGATGATAACGTCGTGGTCCGCCGCTGCTGCGGAGAAAACTTTACGCGATGCTTGTCCTTAGCTGTGACACTGCGCCTCGTCGGGGAGCAGGGAGTGAGGCGAACCCTTAAGTGAGGTCCGAATGAGGTGGATTTGAGTCTGGGTCATGAGCTTCTGTCATCCTCAGGGGCTCATTTCGACTCTGGGTGATGACCCTGGCTTCTTCAGGGGCACACACTCATGTAGAAGCTAGTATAGTGTCTGGAACGCAAGAGGTTTGAGGATTCAGTAGCGTCCGTCGTGATTCAGGAGGTGGTGGTTGAGCGCACTACGCTAGCAATAGGCCTTAGGCGATGGTGGATTGTATCGGTTTGGTTGCCATGGAGATAGGGAGAAGGTTGCTTAAATACGCGCGTGCCGGGCTTGTCATCTGAATCGGTTAGTTTTCTGCTCGGAAGTCGGGTCGGTTGGGAGGAGGAAAATCGGTTCTAAGCGGCAGTATCGCCCAATGGCCTCCAGCGAGGGAAAATCACGCTCACCCCACCGGATTGCCCAAACGTAGACACTACAACTTAGGTCAACGGGGGCTGGACAATAAGACGGCATTTATTAGGATGGGAGCATATATCGCTCAGGTTCAAACATAACTAAGAGATCGGGTCATTTGCGTCTTGGGGATATAATTTGGGAAACAAATGACAAGCGCAATTACAGGGGGAATGTTTTATATTTAAATACAGCGTAAAAGTAACAGTTTGATCTTTTAGCGCTTTGGCAGCGGCGGCCAGAGCTCGTATCTAGCTTTGAATAATTAGCATTATAAAATTGCAGTGTGTGTGATTTAAAAAGGAATCGGCACAGTATTTTAACTGATTTTAGGGCTTTGTCGCAAGAAGCTTTATTTTCAGGAGATAGGTAAATGAAGAGCGATGTTTATGTGGAGTTTTTTGCAAGTAATGCAGCATCTTTGAATGGCCCAGCATATTCTTCATGCAGTGGAAGAGGTGGTCAAGGATAGGGCGCGTGATAGATTTTTCCAGTACGCTGGCCTTGAAGGCACCTGGCGCCTGTAATATTGCTAGCAGATCGAAACGATAAAGGTGTGTAAGAGCCCGTTATTGGGAGTTGGTAACTGCGGTGAAGGTGACGCGCGAGAAATGCCGGGTGTTGTCTGAGGTTGTCGCCGCCCACGTCTTGCCAGTGTTGCCACTGCCATGAATCTCTGCGAGCGGCATTGGGCTGCCAAGCAGCTAGTTTGCGACCTCTGGCGCCTTGGGTTCAGTGTCATTCGGCTAACTCCTGGTATGTATCGTGATATTCAAGTTCTCTGAAATTGTCTGCATGTTTCAAGGACCACCAAGAAGTATGTAATAAAAAATATGTTTAAAAAATAAATCATTACACTAAGACAACGATATTGTGATAGTTCTTCACAAAGAAAAAAGGAAAATTGTCCAAACTGCGTTTCAGAGACCGCAGTGTTTATTGTTTTTGTGTCCATTGAAAATTGTTATAGAATCGTAGAGGAACATACGATTATTATAGAATCATTATCGTCGAGGAACATTGTATTGTAAACATTGTATAATAATCTGCTTACTGTGTTCGTGACATATTTTGGAGATATTAAATTCAGGAATGTGTGAAATAAAATTACCCTTTATATTTCTTTCTATTGCAAGTCTTATTTTTCATTTGAATATGTCACTTTTTTGAATTCTCGAATTGTTATTAATAGTACTAAGCATTATAGGAATGGTAGAAAAATATAATATGATTATTGCTGGGCAAGGAGACTTGCTTTTTACTAGAAGGTAGGATTGCAAGAGCTAAATGAAAAATTGGAGAATTATCCCTTTTAATCATGGCAAAATATGAGTATCTTTCGCAGATTAAGCATTTCATTTATATGCAGATTGTGTGGTAACTTTCATTTACCTTCGTAGGTCTTGGAAGTAATTAGTTTTTATTCAAGAATAAATAGAAAATTATAAAAAAGAAAAATTGAAAAAGCACAATTTAAAGTTTTGAAACATATTTTAGGGTAAAATACGAGGATCGACGTGAAAGTGTAATTACATTTGTCTGTTGGAATGAAATTCTGATCTTATACGAGATGCGTCATTAGAATCTCTAAAAAAAATGCGGTGTTTCTTGTGCATCTTTCTCCGCCACTATCTAAAATGCAATGTGTACGATGTACGACATCAAACGAATGCTGCCATTTTCTGTATTCTTGTGAATGCCAATAAAAATATTTTAATACGTAATATGTTTTGCTCTTCGAGATCTAATGAGAGCCTTTAGATGTTCGAATAATGTGTACATATTCCCATTACAATGCACAATTATGAATGTATGGCACACGTGATCTATAATGGGTTATTGGAAAGGTATTACGATTGCAAGGGAAATTACTTCATGAACCAGAATTCCTTTTCAATTACCTGCACTAGCAAATGCTGTCGTAATAACTTGCAACTGCATACCTCATGTAAGCGTCAGCATATTTGAGTGACAAGCAAGTCAATTATAGTTAATTATGGGTATTATTGCCATGTTTTTCATTATGTTTCCAGGATTTTTCATTGTTCTTTCGTTAATGAACGTCAAGGAAGTTACCGAGATAATGAGTTAGAAGTCTTTATAACGAAACAAATATTTTAAATATCTACTTAATAAGCAAATTGTAAAACAACGAGAATGACACGTCAGTGTAATTTCTCGTAGAAGAATATTTCAAGCGATTAAATAAACTGTGGCTGGCCGTATTTTGTCAGATTATGCAAATAAAATTGTTAAATCAAGAATAATGTTCGACTACGAAAACTCAGAGGATTTCAGTTTTTCGTGAGTAAACGCACATTTACAATTATCCCGTAGACTGGTTGAAAATGTAGTCCTTTAGAAACCAACGCATTTCCAGTAATTCCACACATTATTTAAAGACCAGTATTTTAAGCAATTTTCGCTGCCTGATGGTGCCGAACGGGCTGGGCGGCAGCCAGCAACATTTGCATCCCCGAATAAATCCCACGCGTCCTCGTGCCCAATTGTGCCGTCCGTGCTTTTCCCCGTAATGGAGATGTGCATCGGCTCACGGCCTCTGAAAACGGTGGACATCAGGGAGATTCGCCACGCTTGGCGCCGGCCGCGGGGTCCCGCGCCAGCCTCGACCTGACGCGCCTCGTCGCGTGGGGTTCGGAGGTGAGCCGTGACCCGCCTGCAGCGCGCCACACCACGCACCTCCGCCCTTCAGAATAGGGAGGCCACATCGATGACGATGTTTTCAAAACATCCATGCTACTATAAAAGTAATAGATGTTTTAATTATCAATTTATTGTAGCCGATGTGTTATTTCATGGATGTTTTATATTGAATTGTGTACGTGGTTGATATTTTATAATTTTTCTTTAATGAAAAAGTCTCATCATAAGACAAACCCGTGACCCGCCTGCAGCACGCCGCGTCTCTCGCCATCACCCTTCGGAGTGGGGAGGCGACATCGATGACTGTGTGTTCAAAGCATCTATGTTCCTAAAAAAATTATCGATGTTTTAATCATCGATGTATTGATGCCTATGTTTTATTTATCGCTGTTTTGTGTTAAATTTTTGACGTGGTTGATATTTTATTATTTTTGTTTAATGTAAGAGTAGCATCATAATACACACCTGTAAAGATTTTTCTTATATTCATAAATTGAACATTCTTCAGACCAATGCAATCAAAAGTGAGAGTAATCAATATAGGGTTTTTATTTTTTGACAAACGAAGTCCATATAATTTTCGAATTATCTAATCAGATAAAAGGTTTGTTGAATGTCAATTTTCATTCTAACATTTCAGGAGCAAGCATCCTTAACATGACTGTGATGCTGTCTATTTTCCACCAGATGATAGGTTTCTTCTCCGCACAATCTGTGTTGGGAAAGGTAGTTTAATAATATTGTGGTATCAGAATACCGAATGAAGTATTGACATGTCGTTCATTTGGAATGATAAGATTCCAAATTCAGTATTTTGAGTTAATTGATGTCGAAGTTTTGGTCATTAGTCGGTCATTTCTCCATCTACAGTACTTATTTTTGACTGTACGTTGTAAAAAAGTATAGTTTAATGCAATGTATTGCTGTTTACAAGAATCATTGCATTTATTTTCTTAAACGTTAGTGCCTTAAACAGTGCAGAATATGGAATTTTGCTATTGTTAAATAAGCAGTGATCGTTTAGAGTTCATATTTTGAAAGACCGAGCTCATGTTCGCAGTAGATCATATAAACTGAGTTTCGGACAGAGCCACATACACACGCTGGGCAAATTATATTTCGATGAGTGCCGTCGAAGTAAATTCAATTTGGACCGAGTGGAATTAAACGATAATAATGCTAATGAAATAATAGGGTATATCAACCAACGTACGAAATGGATCAGGTAATGAGGAATATAAACAAATTCTACCTTTCGGTCGAATATGAAAAAATGTGTATGTACAGGTGATAAAGTTACCGCAAACAATTCTATGAAAAGCCACTCTTTCCCCCACGAAGGAAGTCTAGGAACTTGAAAAAATAAGTCCCATTGGTATATTAGAATAATCATAAGTAATATTTCCGTTCTAAGAATCCACCAAAAACCTTAGATGCAAATCAGCCCATTTCCTTCGAGCCAGCGCCATCCCGTAAGCCGAGAACCTCCGCGGCGCGTGGCAACGACTTGGCAACGGGCTTCAGGCAGCGGGGCCGAAGGCTACCGCACGCGCGCGACATATGTGACGGTGATGTCACCTGCTGGGTCCACCTCAGCCTCCGCCGCAGTCTTCTCCGTCGCCGCCACCACCTTTACCACTGACGCCACGCACCGCCTACGTCACAGCCTCCAACACTACACCGCCACCCCTCCCCCAATTGCCATCGTCATCGGCAATGAATGCAAACATCACGTTCCCCCTTCCAACGCCGTTGCCACCACCACGCTAATTCTGTCTGTAGAATCAACGCAAACTCCTTCTACCACCGCGTCGGCCGCTATCGCCATCACCGCTGTCACTCCTCGACCGCATCATAATCTTCCGCTGCTAACACCGATATCATTCATCACCTACATCTTCACCTTGCTTCCACCGTTAGAGCGCCACTGCTTCCTCCCCCTCTTCCTTCCCCTCCTCGCACTTCTCCGCCCCTTGATCGTCCTCCCTCTCATTTTTCTTCTCCTCATCCTCGATGTCCTCTTCTATCCCCTCCTTCTCCACGTTCTCACCCTCCTCCTCTTCATTCTCCTCCTTCTCCACGTTCTCACCCTCCTCCTCTTCATTCTCCTCCTTCCCCTCTTTCTCCTCATTCTTGTCGTTCTCCTCCCTCTCATGTTTCTCCTCCTCATCCTCCATGTCCTCCTCCTCTTCCCCCTCCTCCCCCACGTCCCTCCTCCTCCTCTTCATTATCCTCCCCCCCTCTTCTTTCTCCTCCTCCTCACCTTCCTCCCTCTCCTGTTTCTCCTCCTCATCATCCTCCATGCCCTCCTCCTCTTCCCTCTCCTCCTCCTCCTCCTTGTACATCTCCACGTCCTCCTCCTCCTCCTCCTCCTTCCCTCCTCCGTCTTCCCCGCTTCCACCTCCTCGCCCGCGCCGCCTCGCGGACGGCCTGCCTACCTGCCGGAGCGCACGTCGCGCCCGTGGGCGGGCCGGTCCGCCCGCGGATGGATTCGCCGAGCTGTTGTTCCGCGAAGCGCGAGTCGCGGGCCGAGGCCGCGGACCCAGGTGTGCCCCAAGGCAGGATAGCAGCGTCGGCTCTTACGCTTGTTTATCGGTGCACGGGCGCGGCAGGCACTCGGCGATTGCGCATGATCCGTTGATAACGCAGAGGAACCTCGCGGTTATTTCCCGCGGGAGTAATTGGGACGAAATTTTATCTCACACGTAGCTTTCACCGAATTTCGTTGATTTATCGTTGTCTTGTTTGTATTTGGTTTATGAATGTCATGTAGATAAGGTCCAAGAAAGTTTTTGATTACTTGAATGAAAAGACCACATTAGCGGACAAATGGAAAGAATTTGTAGAATATCATTCCTAAAATTCATAGATAAACTTCCCATATCGGACCGTGAATTTCCATTTTATGTTTTTAGGAAGACTCCCACATCATGAGTTTAGAACTGAAAATCTCAATACTCATTTTATTTGGAGTGACATCTATCTAACGAACGTGTTAAGCTGTAAATGGCTCAAGACATGGAACCTGTTTTTGTGTGACAGCTTACTGTAAGCTGAGTGAAAATGATATCGAGATCGTAACCTCCGAGTCTTTGAGAATTACATGAAACCAAAGGCTAATGCCCCTTGGCTGTCGCTTCTCGGAACGGACGTGGGCATTGGAACTCGCACTCGAAACCGCCGCGACGCGTCAGATCCCGTGCATGCAGCGGGACGACGTGTTGAAGAAGCGGAGATGCCACGCCGCCAACCTGCACCGCCCTCATTGCACTACACGCGCGGTCGTTCCTGCCGCTTCCCGACAGCTTCTTAACCCTAGCAATACCGCGGAATGATCCCGCGCATTAACGACGGGAGAGAGGGCGGGGCTCCGGAGTTCCTGTTTAAAGTTGTTTTTTTTTCACTTTTTTTATTAATTTCTTTGCGTAAACGGATAAATTAGTAAATTGATGCCACTAATTATGTACATGCATGTGCTTTCATTTAAACAATATTATTCAATGTCAGGCTCTGTCAATAAAAGAAGGCTTTCGCAAAAAAAATTCGCAAATCATTACTTGTATGTAATGACGAAAATATTACATTTTTATGTCCAATAATGATCGATGTATCTATATATCGTAGCAATGTATTAAGCTCTATTATATTAAGACATACAATAAATGTTAAATCTGAAATAGTTCCAAAATGCATTCTGAATTTGTTTTCGAGTCAATTGCCCCAGACATTTTAAACCAGCCCAACACGTAACTCAAATTCTAACAAACTCTTGTGATAAACTGAATCATGTTTTGAACAAACGGTCATATATCTTCTTTTTTTTATGACATGTGGCTAGGCGGAAGAGCGGACCTGATGGCCCGAGACTCTTCATATCAAAAAAGGCATATTATTATTATTATTATTATTATTATTATTATTATTATTATTATTATTATT
>BOPP01000022.1:3793601-3809375 GCA_017312745.1 Gryllus bimaculatus
TGCTCTTCATTTTAGTCAACCATTCTTCCATTCGTCCCCTCCCGGCGGTTTCAATGTCCCTCTCTAGAGAAAATTGCCAATTCGCCCTTTGACTCTCATGTACTCGCATGTTCGTCGTGAGATGGCGTAAAATCCACACCCGGTGCTATGCAAAGTGCCTCGCCACACATATTTTCTCCGCGGCGGCGACGTCGTCGCGACGCTAAGTGACGGCGTATTCGCATTCGTCACGACGGCGCACGTGCGTTGCGGCGGTGGACGCGTGTGGGGTGACGTAATTTTGTTTGCCGAGCACACGGGCCAGTGCTGCCGTCGTGCACCTGGCCGAGCCGCTCCCATGCACGTCGCAGATTTATGGACAGCGCAAACGAACAATGCGTTAATGGCAATAGCTGTACAGGTCGTTTATCGTACAGTTTGCTGTTTCTGTATCTTGTTTCTGTATGCCTGTTTCCGTATGAGATGAAGGTAGGCGGAATAGTAAATGTGTTCTTGTTGCAATATATAGCGTACGGTTTATACACTTATTTTGATATTTAGCCAATATTTACGTTGGCGTCGGTGTTATTCTCATATTACTTGCTTAGAACGTGATGCGATGATAGTTTCAAACAGTTTGGAAATAAATTCCGTGCGTTTAAATTTTGTCTGTAGATAAGTATAACCAGTGGTCTTCTGCAACTTTTTCGTGAAAGTTTAACCTTACGTCTCGTACGTCTCGTAACGTCTCGTTCTGTTGGGTTAAGCCTATGAAAATAATCACTACTACATTTTGTATTTGCGAAAAATTATTTTTTAAAATTTTTTAATTTATTCAGTTCTTTTGTTATTCTCATCCAGAATAATATGTTTTTTATATTCCAATTTTTTCTACGTTTTTATTGCAATGATACTGATGTGCTTTTTCTTTGTTACAGGTAAGTTGCTGCTTCTTCATCTAGCACTACCTTCAATTCGTGACTGAATTCTTTCGGCCTGCGTAAGTGAGTAAAACATTTTTTGTGGTATGAGGGTGAGAAATTCTAAGCGAAAGTGACTGTCTGTCCTGTGAAGGGTTTTTGAAGACGAGTGTAGCAATACATTTTTTGTAGTGAAGAGTTTGAAGATGAGTGTAACAATAAATTATTTGTAGTGAATATTTTGGAGACGAGTTTAGCATAAAACGATTTGTAAAGCGCTACATAATTCATGATAATTAATCAATCCTATGCTTTCTTCTTTTATTCATACCGCATGAATGTGATATAGTTGAAAGTTTCACTACTGTTTAATTTTATTACTTTCAAGTTTATCTGCTTTTAGTAAAACCCTTTTTAATCTTCTAGCTTAAAATGTTTGCTGGATTGTCTTGGCGGCTTCAGTGGCTTATACTTTCATTCTAGCAATTTTATGTGTGCCGTGTTAGTTTATACGAAAATAAAAATTTAAAACAATAAAGTTGCCTGGCTCGTCTGTTCTCAAAAACGGAGTTACATGAAAAGTATCTATAGAAAATCGTGTTTCATTTCATCAGTAGTACGTTTAACTATCGTCAATACAATGAAAAGTAATCGACAATATATTTAACTATGCCACAAGGATACACGTTGAGCCGGAAAGTCAGTATAGTACTCCACAGAGTTTCAGCAGTGTAGATCTGTAGATGTCTTAAAAACCCTCAAATATATGCCCTTTCTAAAATTATTCTAGAATATTCTAGAACGATTCCGCTAGAAAGAAAATCAATCGATTCGTCTTATCAAGAACGAATGTGAACCCCCCTTTGGTGGCTTTTTAATTCCGTCAAACGCATTGTAGATGCTCAAAACCCCCTCCCATTTTTTCCATAATTCGTTTAGATTCAATTATCATCAATCGCAAAGCATGATTAGGTTTAATTATCAATTTAATTAATTAAGTCTAACCATTCATGTAAACGCGGGAAAGATAATATGGTAATTCATAGGATTTCACGAATATCGTCGTAGATGCAGTAAAACCATAAAAACACGCGTTTTTTTTGGAACTCTTCCCGAATATCCTAGAGGTATCGGCAAAAAAGTGTGCCAGTCAATGTCTTGTCGAATCGAATAAGCTATTGATCTTCTCTGTAGGCGCCGTAAAACAACCAAACCACGTTTAGTTGCTTAAAAACCACATTTTTTAAAAATATTTCTTGTAATCTTCTAGATGGATCCGCCGAAATGATCAGTTCCCCAACAGGAGATCGAGGCGCGTCGGTCGATACTTCAGTTATCTCGATTGGTTGACCGGAAAGGGTTTAAAGTGAAACTGTGAGCGGCTGACGGACACAGGTTACTCGATTAATACGGATAAGGATATGAGGATTTATTACTGTATAAAGGGTATATCGTCTATAAGGATATATGTAAGAATGTATTATAGGAAGTGTCATTGTTAGTGAGTAGACCTTCTAAAAAGTTAATGGATTTTCTGTTATAATTAATCCTCACACCATCTACAAATACCATATTTCCCGCTTTTCGTTGAGAGTGTACCTCTGCCGATCACGTCATTTGATTGTAGAATTATCGGAATTGAAACTTGGGCGCGCGCACCTGCTATTGAATTTATGAGGCATGACAGACCGAAGCAAGATCGATAGGCGTGTGTATACCGTGGTATGAGGTACGTTCGAAAAAATGCGTCTGCTCGCAGCGAAATTGAAAAAAACGCTACTGCGTTTATACAGTGTCAAATTCCGCAAAAATTGAGTTGTCGAAATTGTTTGCGGAACCAGAATAATAATGAGAGTAGGGTGAAGTGTTTATATCGTCCCCCTAACATGATTACATGCACATGGAAGTTTTTACTGACCATAATTAATGTGCTGATGGCCACTACATTAAACGCACCATCAAGAACACAGTTTTCATGTCTCGCCAAAATATTAAATGAATGTTGAATCACTGCTAAAAAATCTACACTAACTAGACTTTGATTTAAACATTGGTCTGTTGACGTAAATCAGCTCTTGTGATATCATTCAATGAAGAGCTTGTCTTACAGTTGTGACGTTTAAGCTCCTCATTGGATGACACCGTAACAGCTGATCATATGGATACAGTCTGTAAATAAATCAAAGTATACAAAAATGAAACATTATGTCTCTGTCTCGTGAGTGTCGAATTTCAATATCCTGTGATGAGATTCATTATTGTTTCTCTGAGAAATTCGACTCATAGTTTGAGTCTTGATTAAGGAATTAGATAGCGTTTCAGTTTTTCTAAAGATATTCGTGAAAGAAATCAAGTATTTTCCAGAAACGTAAACAATATAAAAGGCCATTCCACTTCCCTTTATCGGATTTTTCAATGACATATGTTTATACTGGTTCCGTATGTGTCTCCGTAGTACATGGATTTAAACAATCCAAATTGTTTTTGTCTAATACTCCCTCGGATAGGGAAGAATTAAATACTATTCAAGCGGATTTCTATGTAGAAAAGATGTAAATCCGACCCAGAATTGGAATTGATCTGGACTGTCAGTTCAATCTTGAATCACTCTAGATTCACCAGTTCACTACATTATTAATCATCTCATGTACAACTTTTCCTCGGTCAGAAACAGAAAGAAAGAACTATTGGAAGTCTACGAATATGCGAGGATTATTGAAGTAATTAACTGATCAATTAATTATTTATAGTATATTTACTGATAACCCAAATTGGTTGGGTATTGTCGTTGTTGCGCAGTATTATCAGATGTGTAAGGAGCTTTCAGTATTAGCATAGCATTAGTATTTCATCCCCTCCTCGTGGATTCACTTTCATGCGCTGGCTATGGTATGGTAATTCCGCCTGCAGGCGAGAGCCCCACCACAGCGCAGGTGGCGCCGCCGCCACCGCCGCCGCCGCCGCAACGCCTTCGAGACGCCTCCCCTGTGTGCTCCAGCAACTCCTGCCTTGCTCGGCTCTTCATTAATCAGAGGTTTGCCGCACTGCGCCGCAGTTTCTGGCACCCCGAGATCACCCCACCGCACGCTTTGCTACCCTCCCTCGCATCTTCCGAGTTCGAGGGGGGGCGAGAGGTAGGCCCACGTCTACCTGCTTTACACTTGCAACCTCCTTTGTTCGACTGACATCGCCAGTTATCTTTGTATGGAGCTTCCCATTTGTCGCTGTTATTCGTATACGATTATTTTCGCGGTTGTTGCCGACTTTAGTTTTCACAAACTTATCTGATCCGTTCACTGACGAGAGCACAGCTTTGCATCGACCCCTTTTCTCTAACAATTTCAATGTTATGGTCGAATCTGTTACTTTTAATTACATTTCTTTAGCTTTGCAATCACCATATCTTATACAATTGTCTCATTACTCCTACATGCGAAGGAGCCGTTCGAAATATATTACTATTCTAAAAGCATTCCTTTATTTGTTTTCGTCACTCTTGTGAGAATCACCAATAAATGCAGAGATTGTTTTTAAAAGTACCAGGCTATAATTACTCTCTTAATCAATATAATTTGGCTCCAGGCCCCCAGATACAGGAAATAAAGTGTGGATATAACCCTACGAGTAAGTTATATTTTTCACAGACAGTATCGTTTCCATTTGAAGTCAACAAATTCACGTATTGTTCACTAGTATGTTCACAAATAAACGTTTAATTAAAAAGCAACTGCTCATCCCCGACTAGGGATTGCATAGCTTCAGCGTAAATCCGTGGAAGGCAAGTCGAAGGCAAGCCATGCTCGGTGTTGCTGGCATTGAGCTAATTTCAGTTATAATACAGAATTCATTGTTAATTAACAGTTCGCGCAAGATACCGAACCGATTGGGTCTATCACTGGAATGTTAAGTTAAAATGAAAGGGATTGCTTATCGAGTTATAAATGAGATAAATAATATTGGAAACTGTGTGTATTCATGGTTTAGAGCAGTATAGATAAGACAAGACATTCTTGTAACACTAATGATCGTACTATCTTTTTTCTCGGGTTTTCTCGGTATGAACTAACCGCGACATCACTAAAGAAGCTACCCGAATTCGGTAATATTGTTGGATTTCGCCATAATCAGTGCGTTCAAATCACCAATTTTTAACATCTTTGAAAGAAGATTCGTGCAGAAATCCCGCCCAAGGAAATTAAATTGCCAAATGTTTCGATTTATTTTTACGTATACGATGCAGAGTGAGTGCATAATGCACAGGAATGCTACTGTTGAGTAACATTTCCACTCATGTAAATACTGTTATTAAGCCTTTTGCCTAATATTTCTGTAGAAATAAATTGCAAATAAAAATAATTTATAAAAATAAATGATGCACAGTATTTCTTCTCTTTATGTTGGTAAGAACGCTCCGCTAAGCCTTCCATTCGGAACCCCGTACAACTGCAAACTTAGCATTTCTCTGTCTTATCTCGACACAAACGTTTCTCATTCGGACAAGTGTACACCAACAGCCATCCATCTTCTGACAACCGCATTCGCCGTCCTTGACCGCAAACTTCTTGCCCTCACGCGTTCGGGCAATGAAGCACTTGGCAGCTCGTTTTAACTCTCCCCTCGGCGTCCGGGGGCGTGTCGATGTAGGTAGAACGGGAGGGGAGGGGAGTGGAGGGGAGGGGCGGTCCGTACCAGCGCAATGCCTCCCCGGAGGGTTCCACTCCTGCGCGCAGTTCGCACCTGATGGACGATCGCGCGAGGGCCGTGGGGGCGAGGCGCGCGCGCGTCGGAAGAATAAACAGCGCGAGGGGACGCCCGGCGGAGGGGAGCGCCGCTGGGGGCGCTGCGGGCGCGGGAATTGCTGCCGCGGCGCGACGCCCCAGTGATCCACTGCCCGGTGGCACGCCGCCCCCGCGCGGCGTAATCCCTCCCTTCCCCTCCCTCCCCTCCGACTGACTGCCTGCCGAGAGGGGAGGAAGCCCCGTTGCCCTAAATAGACGCCCCGTTAACGAGTTGGGGACCTTGGTATACGTAGAAGACCAGGTGGGGAATTGGAAACGCACGCCAACTGCCTTGTTTCTCCTGCTGAAGTCGTTAGCAAAAAGGGTGATTGTAGTGAGGAGACGGGTGGGGGTTCCGTGTGCACTGGATGTAATATCGCGGGTGGTTTTCAGATTCGTCGGAACAGTTCCCGATACCCACAGGTGTAGGGAAAAGCCTTCACCTAGCGCCATCCAGGTTATGGGTACATGTGTCTATCGCGTTCCAGGGTGTCTGGATATCTGTCCAATAGTGTGCTTGTACGTGTGCAGGGAGTGAGGAAGTATTGATCAGGTGCCCACCCCAGGGACGTGGAACCCTCCCTGGTACGTTACAAGTTTTACGGGTAGCGGCGCTGCGATTACGAAATGCGGAAAATTCCTCAGAAATTATCATTACATGCTTAAACTAAAAATTAATGAGATATTTGTTCAACTCGCAAAGTTATTGGTTACTTGCGTGTAGTAACACTTTCGTATGTTTGTCAAAACCGCTGAATACTGAACCTTCAAAATAAACTATCTTTATAATTTGATCTAATCTTAGTAATTACAGAAACCAGATTCATCAGGACTGAAGACAGCGGCAGTATCACCGCAGCGGGGATCAATGAGTAGAGGGTTTAAATATCGTGGAAGAATGATCATTCAATGCGAGACTGTGGAGTGGAATAGCAAAGTTGTCGAAAGTCACAACGATACTTCCATGCCCATTAATACGGCCCTTTGTTTAGGTTCGTGCATTCCCGCACTGCGGTGAAATCTCTCCAACCCGCATTGTTCACGAAGTTGTGCATACTTCTTAGATCCATTTCCAGTATCTAGTATGGGTTGTTTAATTGGTTAGCCTCTACCTTCGTGTCCTCCGTGTTTCTGGACAAGTGGTCACTGGTGATTGACCTATGTCTTCCACCATGTAAAAGATGGAAGAATGATTGTGTGGGTAAATGATAATTAAAATGAATATGATTAAAAATTGGATGAGACGAGGTAGGTGGTATGAGAAGTTAGCCACGCCATAACAAAATGATTCCGTATTACTTCACAGGTTTTGACAGTTACGCGAAGAAATCACATATTAATAACTGGGACGGATTCTCTGTTGCTTGGAAATATTTGATGCCTATATATGCCCTTCTGAAATGTCCCTGTTATGACAACTTTGAATCCTGATTATAAGTAATTCAGTGTGACGTTATGTCATTCTAGGACTTGCGAACTGCAACAGCTGAAGAATTTAGTACAATGGCCGCCACAGGGTAGTTAAGAAGTGCCGACGATTGCAATCATTTTCAAATTTCCATTTTCAACCGTTTTAATGCGACTGGAAATTAATCATTAGTTTTCAGAATCTAATAGGGAAGATTATGCTTTCTGTAACACTTTTAATTTTTTTTATCCTGATACTTCGTCCATGAATGTGTATAATAGTGCGGTAGCGATACATTCCTTTGGAGCAGAACGCCATCTGCAGCAACAGCAGCAGAAGCCAAGGCCCCGCCAGCGGCTGCGAGGCCCGTCGAGCTGCCAGTCGGCCGGCCGCGCCGCCGGGGTCCCGAGGAGACGCGAGGGCAGCGGGTCAAACACCGCCGACGCCTTCGGCCGACGTCGGCATCCGCCGCCCCGGGAGCCTTTCGCTACAGCTCGCCGCCGCGCGCCGCCGCGCTGTTGCTGCATCCTGCCCTCGCGGCACGGGGCAACCGCGTCGGCAACGGCAGAGGGCCGCCCGTCTTCGCCCCACCCACTGCCGACCACTACGTCCCTCTTAATTATTTGGTGAAGCTAGTACTCCACTAACATTATTCACCACTCGACTCCAGAAATATATGTACAGGATGAGACGCCAAAATGTGTACTTAATAGTAGTTCATGCAATTAGTTTATAATGTTAAGCTTTATTGCATGAATACATGTTTTGAAAACAAGCGACTTTAGGAGCGAGTAACATAATAAACGAGTTGCATACTATATTTTTTTGTATAAAAGCAGTATACATTTATAAGAGAATCAAACCTAATTGTGCGAAACAACTTCCCTGTGACGACTCGGATATTTCACATCGTGCGAGTAAACGGTGGTCTGCTATTCCGTTTAACTCTACCTACCCCGATTCTCTAGCTACGATTCGCTAAATGTGTGATAACTCAATCATTCGTGACATAAAATCTAATACGTCATCATTTGTGCCGTAAAATGCCCGATTATGAAGGATGTCCTGCAACAGAAAAGGTTCTATTATAATGCATGAATTACAAATAAAAAAAAAAAAAAAAAATTGTTGGTTACCCACTGCTGACCATTACGTTCCTCTTTGAGCCTCCCTTACTCGGTGAAGTGAGTACCCCACTAACATTATATGTCAGGATCAAAATATGTACAGGATGAAACGGCAAAATATGTACATCCGTATGTCATGAAAACGATTAGAAAATGTGACGAATGTGTAAAGAGGGATATATTTTTTAATATCAAAGCATTCTCTAGCACATTTAGTTTACATATAACTATCCTTATATAATATTTACAAACGAAATAAATTTTCATAATTTGAATGTGGTTTAAAACAATATTTATTTAATAATTAAAAAATAAATACAATTGGATGGACTAGTGAATTTAAATTTATTTCAGTATCGGGCTCCTCGGATCGTCGGCGTGCAATTCTAAATTTGTGGGTGGGGGGGTAGAAATTTTTTTTTTTGAAAATTCAAATATGATTTGTAGAATATCATATACATATAATATAATGTGTAATAATATATCATATAAAGAACATGTAAAATATGTAATATAGTACAAAATGTGAAGAAATTGTAACGAAAGATTTGGACGTTGTGCTAGCACCCTAACGTTTCGCCACGTTCTGAATTTTGATATCTATACAGTGTATATACAGTGTATCTATACACTGTATAGATATACTTGTAAAGAGTGATATACAAATACACATATATAGATATACTATAAAAATGTAATTACATACGAATACGGACTGCAGTCATTACGTATGCCGCATCTTTTCCACTATCCCAACAAAACTCCCTCCCGCCACTTCCATTATCTCCTTCCTCATCAAATTCCCACCCCCACACCGTTCCAGGAGTCCACCGCGAGCGGTCAGCCATTTCTCTCCTGCATCTATCACCTCCAAAACGCCTTAACTTCTTACCCCGGTCTAAGCAACTAACAGCCTACTCGTACAATCAACGACCCAACAGCCTACCCGAAAATCCATCAATTGCAGAAGTTTCCATCCTTGTTTCTCAACGCGATCCAAGTTTACTACGACACTCCACTAAACTCACTTCCACCTGGCCACAGTCCCGATTATCCCTTGTATGTGGCATTGCTGTCTCTGCAACCGTTAAAAGTGCTACCGAAACAATTACAGTATTTATTACAATCCATAGCCGTTGCCTTTTCTGTCATAAATGGTTTGGACAGGTAGGTGATGGATGTTGATATGAATGATGGACTAATAGTAGAATGAGCCCATAGAATCGAGAATCCCGAAAAAATCTGCCGCAAATCCTCGTTGTCAAAAAAAAAAGAAAAGAAAATAAGAAAAAGAAACAAACAAACAAACAAACTACAACATATTCTGCGATTTAAAAATAGTGGCTTTTACGTTCGATCAGCTGAGACGCGGTTATCCAATCGGAAGCTTCGATACGACTTAAATTTTCGAAGCTCCCAATTATTGAATAACCGCGTCTCAGCTGATCGAACGTCAGAACTCACTACAATTAAATGGTGGAGTAGGTGGACCGGGATTTCATCCCCGGTACTCTGACGTGGAAGGCAAACGGTCTGACCACTACGCCGAGAGTAGCCTACTGCCGAAACATCCGAAGATGGCCTGCGCCAGATCCGCCCTGCCGTTCCCCTCCTTTTTCCTACGTCCCGTCTGCTCTCGGTTGTGGTAGTGGTGTCTGCTCGAGAAGACGCCCCCTCCCACCCGTGGCCGCTTGAAGAATTTATCGCTCTGGCGCATTAGAGGGGCCCCCGGTAGAGCGCCGCGGCAAATTGGCCGACGGGCCGCAGCACCGGTCGCTTGGGCCTTTTAACTCCCGCTTACACAGGTGGCGACGCTTATGGAAGCGTTCTCTGCCCGTGCACCTTCCATCTAAATGAGAGAGCTGTCGATGTTATTGAGAATATGCGATCACTATACATACGGCGGGACATAAGTTTGGGCTTTGCAACCTATTATTATTATTATTATTATTATTATTATTATTATTATTATTATTATTATTATTATTATTATTTCCTGACGTCTTCGTATTTCGTATTTCCCACAAATGCGTCATTTTTATGGTGTAAAGTTGGGAACGTTACGTAAAATCTATAGAGAGACACTAAAACGCTTCCAATCTATCGGCCTCAACTTTTGTCTTCAGTTCCAATGTGAAGTTAATAGGCACTGCCGGACGCCATCACTGCTCCGCGTTGGTGATTTCTACAAGGCGTTAACCTGTGCTGTGACCCGTCTCGAGAACAGGAGGCTTGAGCATGAAAGCTCTTCGGATTCTGAGTATTTTCCTGTTTTCCTGGAACATGGAGAGACGCGATACGCTCCTGAACGCGAGCGTCCACGCCCGAAGAAATGACTCAGTGTTTCATTCTCTCATAAACATTTTCTCTATTTAACTTGCGACTGTTTACAAACAAACCACGTTCAACCGTGATTATTAGAACACAAATCTGCGGAGTCGATGGCATTGATACTTGTGATCGTTGCTGCTTTTAAAGGTCGAATTACGAGAAGTGCTGGTTGGTAGTAGTGAAAGTCATGCAAAAGTTGCCTTAGTAACGGTTCTCTTTTCTGGTAGCATCTAACGGTTGAATATCTGTTTACTACTCAAAACTCTATCCTGTGAACGTACTTCTGTGTAACAAACCTTTATTGTGTATTTTTGTTGTGCAAATCACACTATTTAAGTCCTTATTATCAACACCTTGCGTTAATTCTTCTTTCATTTCAATACTTTGGTTCTACATAAGAAGGACTAGGTCATATTTCAATATGTCCTTTTCATATTGTTAGATACCCAGAGGACAATATGGCCAATTTTCTGATATACGTTAATACTGTTCGCTTTTTTTAATACCAGACATCTTTGATTTATCATACTTTTCGCATTTTTTAACTACATTTTTTGATGGTATTGGAAACTATCTGTAAGAAGCATGATGATTTAATTAAGAAGCATTCAAAACAACACGATTTTCATTTACTTACATAGGAAGACAGCGCCTTTAAACTACAACTAAACCTATAAAATAGATAAATTTGACATAATGTACTTTAATTTGAGTTGCAGATAATACTCATAATTAAATAAAGTTTGCTAGCCCATACATTGCAAATTTAAGCGGAATAATTCCATTTCAGCTCATTCCTTAGAATTCATATGATTTTCTTTCGAAAGCTTTAAAAAATGGTGGGTAGCGCGCAAATTAAGGTTTGGGCAGCTCCATATTCGATAAAAAGTTTGAATGGAAGTTGAATTAGTTATGTTAAACTGTACATCCGGTCGTATTAGTAATACGTAATAGTGATTCTGCTTAAATTGTAAAACTACTGATCCTCCACAGCTTGTGCCGACAGAAGCCGTTGCACATTGCGTGTTGCGTGTTGCCTGCATATTTGTGAGTCTGACGTTTCGGCCTCGTGGTAGACTACTTGCGGCACGCAAAGGAGACAGACGAATGCAAATATTTTCTTTCAAAAAATGAGATTATCATTTTCTATCATATTTTATTGTGCTTTTTAATATTGATATCGAATTCAGCGACTGGAAATCTTGATACAACGTTTACATATTACGTAGCCTCCCGAAAGGTTATCCCGAAAGGGCAGTTCTTTTATACAAAGTACAGTACAATTTCGGTGTGTGTAATCTTTGGGTTTTTCATTTTGTAAAATCATGGGGAAAAATTCGAAATGTTTTGAAGTAGTGTTTCATATTTGCGGTTTGAAGTGATTATTTGCGTTTGTATAGTACACTTAACCTGATGCGACTATTACATTTTGAAATCTGATTAACGACTGCTTGTAAATTAAATTTCCCAGTTCCGTATTTGTAAAACGTAATCGTTTCATAGTTTACAGCCGTTCATAATCAGTGAAGAAATAAACAGGGTGTTTGTTTTGAATAAGTTTCCTAATTTTAATTTTACTCCCCTTTTCATGATCTTTCCGCCTGACCCATTTCAGAGACAAGGGCACCGTAGGCGGCGCATGCTTTAAGATGCTATTTGGGGCAAAAGTCAATAGTGGTGAGGTTCTAAGGAATTTATTTATATCCTGGCGCAGAGTTGGTGAAAATCCATAGTTCATGAATTCAGTGGCTATCTAGTCGTAGCTGGAGAAGTACAGGAGTTGCTTGGAACGTGTGTAGTTGGTTGAGTGTTGGTTGAAGTGATAAGGAGTTCGTGGATGCAGCCGTGTATATACGCGGCTATTTACGCAGCAATGCGTTGGCACATACCTGGGAGTCCTAGGAAAGAATTGCTCGCATATCGCCCGGCGAGATATGAAGTCGATCCTCGGTGAGTGTTTGTCCTAGATTATAGTGTTAGATTAGTACTGCGTTCGTTCCATGGAATTGAACCATCGAGGATACGTTTTCCCAGAAAAATAAATGAAATGTGATATGTGATTAATATTGATCTTCAACAATTATTGTTTGTCTGATTACCTTGTCCCCATTATATTATACATTTACGAGTTAGTGAAGTTTTTTAAGAAATCTGTTCACATTCTCTGGAAGCAAATTGCCAATTATGTCTTAAAATTACAATATTTCCGGCAGTAGATTCTGTTTGTACAAATTTTTGTGTTAATTTATGATCTTCGTATTTGAGTTACTGTTCACATTACATTGTACTCAAGCAAACCGATCTTCTTAATAAAGCATTATTCTTATATTTACTTTTATCTCTGCTTTATCTTCCGTCCAATCTCCCAGAACAGTTGTTTAAAAGGTTATTCATTAAAATTCATGTTACTCTTGAAGTTAACAAGTTGTCCGATTGCTTTCATATATTCGGTTCACTGAACATTGGAAAGTCGCCTCTCGTCATGTTCTGGGATTTGCTACCTAGATAATCACATCGCGGCATGGACAAATGCAATGCATTAATATTTTAAATTCAATTTCCTGTAGTGTCTTGGGATTCTTTTTTTGGTTCCCGACTGAATTATTTCATGCACATGCCATTTATCTATGAAATTACTTTCTGACAGATGCCAATACCCGAATTTCTTCTTAGGTTTACGTTTTCAATCGGTTACGAAAATAATAAGAACACTTTTTCATGCTTCCACTCAAGTTATTGGCCAGCTTCACGAACGAATGGTTTTAATGATATCGGCGGCCGCTGCTCTAATTCTTCTCTTCTCCGTGTGTGCATATTTCCCTCCTCGGATTCCTGATGTGGGTAGACTGATAAGGGCATAGCACAACCATACTATGGAGTTCTGGAATGTGAGAGGAAAACGTAAATGTTTCAGGTATCCAATGGCCATTTCTTCTATTTAATAGCTCATCTCTACATGATATATCCTCATTAAGGTGAGATTCAATAACTACTATCTCATGACCAACCTTTCTCTTCTCGTCTAAGAAATCAAAATGCAGTTTTTGGGCGCAGGTTTTTGCTGTGGGTGTATGTTAAGGTACTTTTTTTACATAATATTTATTTATTTCGTCGGAATCTTTTTAAAATTCTGACAGTGAATTCAAATACATGTGCATGTGGAACTTTATTTGAACTAATGCTTCAGATGCTCTTATGAGATACATTACTCTTCGTCGTGCACTAAAATATTCACAGTTGGAGTTCGCCATTCCGTTGTGAGAGAACAAATGGAACTCGCGAGGGAGAAAGAGTGGTGACAACGACCTCGGAAGAATTCAAGGGAACTCGGAGTTTGACATTTGTCGCTTGGAGCAGTTGCCGCCCTTGAGTTCGCAGCTGAGCGCTTTCTCAGCGCCCCGTAACGTGTCGCGCGGCTGGGGATACAAAAAAAAATCGATCTTGTATTTCCTATCGGGTCGCGTTTGTCCTTTTTGTTCCGTTCTTTCTCGATGCACATGACGCGGCGCGGCGGGTCGTGTTCACTTTGCACTGCATTAGGGAGCCTGCGTTTCTGTCGTGGGCGCACTTGAAGTGCGGATCCAGATGGTTGAATTTGTAGTAAAAGATTTCTAGATGGGAGGCGTATGTGGAATGTGTTTTGAGATTTATTGGACGCATGTTGTGCATTTTTGTCCTGAGAGGCATGTTTTTTTATGTGGAATGTGTTTTGAAATTTACTGCACGCATGTTGTGCATTTTTGCCGGTAAATTTCCGTGATTGCAATAATAACTTCTATCACAACAAGAGGTAAAGGCGAAATAAACTTTCTGTTTCAATGATACTTGGCTAAGCATCCAATTTCATCTGTTTTTATATGGTTCTATTTATGTATTTCATCTATTTCTACTTATGTACTTGATTATTATTTTTTTAAAATTTCATTACATTTGAAAATTATATTTAATTTGTAAAAGAAATTCCTCTCTGTAGTGACACATAAGATGGGATACATTCCATCCATGTGTGGGTAATTATTGAAAAATGTGAAATAACTTTAAAACTTTTGAGATTGATATCTTTTTGATCCTTCATCTTTATTTTTTCTTTTGAGTATTGGCTTCATTAGTAAATGAAGTATGAGATTAATAGAACGAAATTAGCATATAATACATTTGATTTTGTGAGTTAACACACGCAATAACTGGCAGAACATGAGGTTACGAAGTCATGTTGCAGATATGGCTTGGTTCTATTCTCGTATCTAATAAATTCTTGCTAATTATTTTAGCACCCATATGTGAAAAGACTTCCTCTCTCTTTCCATTCATTAACAAACATAGTTCTCTTCTGTGAGAGAGTGATATATTCCGTCGTGCTTTATTCCATCAAGTCGCTTTTTTAAAATTCATTGTATATGATTTAATTATCATCTGGAAACTTATCCAGAAAGAAATGTATTAATATTGTGTTCGCATATGTTAAAGAATTTTGAGGAGTTAGTGCACAAGAAGTAAACTTCTTATGTAAACACTGTTCTTGTTTTATTTTGCTTCTCATCTTCCCACTTGTTAAAGCGACCTCGAAGAAACTATTTACATTCTTATGAGATCACGAAGAAAACAAACCCATTCGAAATTACTTCACAGAAAACTTTTTAAAGGGTATGTTAATTATGTGTTTACTGGACAGTGTTTACTGGTATTCCAAAGTTATGAATGTGATTTATTGCTTACAATGAGAAGTTGGTTTGAAAAACATTAAAACAGTTTCTTGTAAGGAAAATACTCATAATATTATTACAATCTAATCACAAACATTTTTTACCGTAAATGATCTGCGATCCACACCTCTAGCCTCAAACTATCTGATCCAATAGGCTCACCCCATAATGTTGACGCGATCAATGACTAAATCAAACAAGTGAATATTTTATGATGAAATTAAGTCACGATAGGATATGCGCTCAAGAGAAATGGCCACGACTGATATTCTTTTTCATATATTGCCTAAAATGAAACTAAAAACATTTTCACATTGTTTTCGCTTGCGTGTGTCCATGCGTGCGTCTCTGGCATGAGGGAGTAAAGTTCGTACGAATACTATTACTACGGGAGGCCGCTAATCCAATCTTCCCGCGTCGAAAGCGAGTACCTATTCTTCAATCGCCTGTCGGAGGCCTCCGCCTCTCTGAACCATTCCATCCAATCTCATCCTTTGCCATACCGCCGCCAAACCGGGCCGCATCCCG
>BOPP01000022.1:3810957-3912707 GCA_017312745.1 Gryllus bimaculatus
GGCGGCGGGGCCGTCGCGTCGCGGACGCCTCGGGCGACGCCAGCGCTGCGGGTGGGCCTGCCACGCGTCTCCGCGCCCCGCGCTCCTAGCCACTGGCGCGGCGCTCCAGAGAGGCCCGGCCTGGCCGGCGCGCCGCGCGCCGCCCCGCTTCTTTGGCTTCCCTCCGTCCTTCAGCTTCCGCTCCGCGCGACAGACGACGCCTCAAGGACCCACGCCCGAGAGCACGCGAGGGGTTTGAAATGAACAGGGTTTTTATCGCGTTGCACATCTTCACTTCTGGTAATTAAAAGTTTTATTTTTTATTTTTTTTTGTTTTTTTACTGTAAATCGGATGTCTGGAGTGACATAAAATGGCGGAAGGTGAAAATGACAGATTGTAACTAAGGTAATAATTTGAAGGAATCGATTACTTTCGTGTCATAAAATGACGTGTGGCTTATTTTAGGAAGGTTAGGAGACATTCTTATTCTTGAGTTGTTTTTTTTTTCTTCTTTTGCGCGTCTATTTTGACAAATATGACATTCTTGATTCGTGGCGAACGGAGGGCGAAGGGGATGATTTTTTCCCTGTTTTAAGGTGTCTATAATTATTAACATGCCATTGATACAAAGTACGTGTCCTACAACGAAAAAGTTGAAGAAATCTACGCTTTATTTCAAGAAACCATATGAAAAGCAAAACATTGCGTGATTTCCTACTCGCAACAGCAAACAATATTCGGAAGTCTTGTGTATGAAGATACGATAGCTGTCACAAATACCAGCTATTTCTCCTTAGATATAGCATTGCCGTTGATTACAGCGACTCTGGCCGGTAGGCCCTACGGTTCTTGAGAACTAGAATGAATTCAAGCACGGTCTACAGAAGAATTCGTGCACCCGCTGCTCAAATCGGTAGTTTTCCGTGGTTTCTCCGATCAATAGTTGGCGAATGCCGGAGCAGTGCCTTAACCAACGGGCTGCAGACGCCGCTCGATCACCCTTCCCTTCCGATTGATCTTCCCTTGCACACACTTACATGCATTACACTACCACATATACCGGGAGACCGGTCGGGAACATAAAGCTTGCCCCTGCTGGGTTGGTGCCCCACAGGCGTAGATACCTAGAAGGGAATATCCCGCTGGCCGGTGTGCAAGTCGGCACCGGATCTCACGCACCAGAGATGCGGAACACCGCTTCTTCGCTGGATATATCATGCACTACACTAACGGGACTATTGGCCACAGCGGTGATGCGCCTGGAAATATCAATCACTGACACTAACTTTAGCTCCACAAGGGATTATCCACTATAAACATCTCGTATTCAAAATATTTTTTGTGATTTTTCTCCTTTTTTCCCCCGAAAAGTTCGCTCATAATCGCATGAAATAAATGTGTAATAAAAATATAAGAAAATAATGTAATCGGCAACTTTCTTCTAGGGCGGAAAAAGAACAAACAAAAATAATTGATGTTAGTAAATACGGAAAATTCTAAAAGTTAAAGGTTTATTATTACGAAATTAATGAAAATGACATTGCTTAATGGACTAATATTATTTGCCTTAGGTTGGTAAGATAGAAAAGGTAATGTAAGTTGAAAGGTGCTGCATAACTAAAATAAACGGATGAGATCATAATATATAATCAAAATGAGGCTAGAAATGTATGAACTTAATGCAAATAAGATAACATTTTATTATATTTAAGATTAACATTTATTTATTAACAAGATAAAATGTTAATAGCATTTTCCATTAACCAAGTTTTTTTCTTCAATTAATAATACTGGTGTCAGATATTCAAATACGATGAACATTATTCGAAGGTCACGTGGGTTCGCTAAAACGGAATACTCTTCGGAGTCGTGGCGGCGGCATATTTCGGGAGCATCGATCGCAGCTGTGGGCGTCGAGTGGGTCCGCCGACGTCGAACAATGGGGCGGGGAAAGTTATCTCGCGAAGGCCGCCGTGCCCCTCCCTCGCCCCAGACGCGCTCTCGAAATAGAGGGCGGTGCGGTCGCGGATGATCGCCTTGCGGCCTAGAGAGCACGGAGCTGCAGGTGTCGCTGCCACTGAGGAGAACGCGCATACACGAAATTCACTTTTTGTTTAGGTTTGTTTTGGTTGATATTGCTCTGCAGGGTGTTGGGAGCAACTAACTGATGGAGATTTTTGCTTTCTTAAGGACTTTTTAATTTTCCGTTTTTCTTTTATGTTCTTTCTATTTTTTTAAAAATTGTTTTATTGAGTAAAGCGGTCTCTGAAACCGAAAGAAATTCACACATAAATAGAAACTATTGAAAATTGTCATCAGTTGGTGCTTATTTTGGTCGGATCTTGATACAATTTAAACCGTTCATGTTGATTTTACACTTAATTATTGACCCATTCTCAGCCATGGGGCGGTAATTATGATTCATATCAACTGGAAATGTTAATAGCACCGAGACTTGGGTAATTTTGTCTCGCCGGCAAAGTAAAATGATGTGCGAATAACCAATGAAGTGGTCGAACATTTTCCACTATAGAGAGATAAGCTAAGTAATATATGTGCATTGGCGGGATTAGCGAGTTTTGATTATACTGCGTTTAGAAGGCTAGATCTCGGCGAAATGGTGTGTAAGTGGTGAAGGTGGCAGGAATTTACTTTCGCTCATGTAGCATGTTCACAACTCGGGGAAAACACACGCGAGAGTGGACGCTCTGGTCAGAGCAAAATGAAACTCAACTCGCAATGTGACACGTCACGATACACAGCATTTAAATTCTCACAGATTGCGATAGGCCGTCAGTGAAATGAAAAGGTGATATTTGACGTACTTTACATAACATAATGTTATTACCGACGGTCTGTAAAACACAGAAATTTAAAAATCAATGTTTGAAAATTCTTTGCGTTTTGAAAATGTGAAACTATTTTCCTTTCAGAAACCTGAAGATAACGTGTTTCGCGTAAATTTTATTTCATGTTCAATCATGGATTAAATGTTGGTACTTGCTGATGTATGATTGTCATATTCCTAAATCAGGAGGTTGTCCTTGTCTTTGAAACTCCGTACATCAATGACAATTATTAATTGTGGACAATAATTAACATGGTAGTAAACATGCACCAGTCTTCTTATCACGGGTTCTTCAGCAAGAGGATTTTAAGTGACTCTGCAAGTTGTTCAAGAGAATGTGATAAAAAAAACCTATTCAGCTAATGGGATTACCACTGACATCTATTGTTGTGGATTCTGACATTAGCGTTATGGAAATGATTTTAAAAAATACTCACAATATTCGTGAGAGCTCGATACTTAAAAACTTTCGTGTCTGGTACGTTCGTGAAAAGTGAGAATAGTTTCGTGCTGTTATTGTTACATAATTTAGATTAACAAAAAGAATCCCCTTGAATTCCCTCGAGAAGGGAAGATGTCTGCCTCGCGGCGAAGAGCATGGAGCGCCGTGCCCTTTCTTTCCCTTCCTCGGAAGGTGAAAGTTCGAGAGCAGAGAGCCTCTTTTGTTCACAGCAGAAACTTCTACTTTTGTCCGCTGTAACTTATTTTAGCGTCGTTCTTCTTAGACCTGCCAAGCGGCTGTCAGAAAAGTAACGCCTGTTTGAGCTCTCTTCCGAGATCTTTTCTTCGGCGAGGCCATTTCCGGACACACCTGCCTTTTCAGCAGCGACAAGATTCCCTGTTATTTGCATCAATGGAAAAATCGGAAGACGTAAATAGTAACTAAAAGTAGAAAGAAAAAAAAACCCTGAGCTTATTGTAAGAGTTCTACATCTGCGAAGTTTTGTGCTCCTAATTTTAGAATCAAAATGTCACGTTCAAGTATCTGTGACTGATTCACAATCAGAGGGGAAAACAACATAATCACGGGCGGTTTCCCTATCTATCCAACGTTGTTTTGAATCCAATAATGATGATTTTGTAATGTGTTGTGTTAAACCTTTTTTCAGTGTATACAACTTTAGGTGTCATTCACCTTGAGTTAAGTAAATACAAACAGTGGCGTGAGTTAAGTAAATATATAAACATAAGATGACTAATCATCATTTCAAGAGTCGTTTGTTATGTTTATTCTTTCCTATGTTTACCAGAACACGTTAAAATGTGTAGTATTTCTAGACTATCATTTGCAGAGATGCAAAAAATATTACTTTCCTTTCTGCCCCCTAAATTGTATTTTGTATGCATTAATTTTATCTTGAAAACGTCCAAAATATTTGAATACTATCCAAACCGCATCCCGCGATAATTTGAAACATTTTAAATATGTTTTTTTGTTCTAAGAGAATGCCATTCCAATTATGGTACTCATCATTTGCCCTCATTGTATGTATTTCCATGCCTACAAAATGTTCTTATCCTGTCGTCCATTTTCATTGAAACGCTCGACACAGCGATAAATGTATAATTAAGCAAGCCGCCAACGACGAGCAATGAATCGGAATAGTCCGCTGTCTGTAGGTCTATTCTGTCCACAAAATGAGTATGTTAAGTCGAGATCATTCTCCTTGACGTTTAGCTAAAAGAAGTAATTGGTGTCGTCTTCGAGGAGCGTGCTATCCCGCTGCTCCTTTCCCATGTTTAACTGCAGTGCCTTGTACGATTTAGAGCCTCTGGGGACTCGTTACCGCGTGGCTACACGACGCCATCAGAGCGGCCGGGAGCGCTCTTTCACGTCCACGAGGCAGACGGGCAGACGAGAGCGCCGCGCCGCGCCGTCCGAACAGAAGAGGAGCGTTTTAAAATAAAAAATTCTCCTCCCGTCAGTGGCCCTGGCGATGAGGCCGTGTATTTCATTGCGGCATACGCCGCAGCTCTTCTGCTTTTAATATCTAATTTATTACCTAACGTAACCTATGGAAGTAGCCGGCGCTTTGACCGGTAACACAAGGTTCGCGTGCATACTTATTTTACTGTACAATGAATTGTTCTCTTTATGATCTTCTTGTTTCTTTGTTTTTATTCATTGACACATTCAGTCTTGTGTCCATTTATCCTTACACACCTATCACACGCACTTTTACAACGCACTCATACATTGCACTTTGCGCCACGGCACCGACGCTGCTCAAAGCGACCGCGGAGGCTTGGCAGAAGAGCAGCGGCGCGGCGTCTTGCGGAGGGAAAACGCGGCGGAGGCGGCGTAGAAAGCGACCGCGGCGCGGGGTCTGCCAGGGCAATCACGCCCCGCGCCGGCACGGACCGTCCGCCTCCCCGGCGGGCGTCAGCGGAGCTGGAGGGACGGGGAGAGGGAGGGGCGAGGAGAGGAGGCGGAGGAGGAGGAGGAGGAGAGTGAGGGTCGGCGGTTCGGGGAGATGCGGGTCGCTGCCGCAACGACGGGGTCGGGGCTGGTTGGGTTGGGAAGTCGGATGCTCTGGAATGACGCAGAATAAACGCCGCAAAGTAGAGTGGGTATTCGAGAGTAGAGTCGGAATTGAGACGAAATTCCTGTTAAGATTTTGTGGACAATGAGGGAACTTGGTAATGAACCGAGAAGTAACATTGCATAACACTTCCCGAATGGGTTGCCATATGAATCACAAAGAACATAAACGTATGTAAATGCGCCTGTTGAGTATGAGTGAAAGTGACACGCAATAAATGCCAACAGCAGTTTAGTAGTTCCGTATGTTGCAACATAATTATCTCAACATTTTATATTACATACTTGTAATTTTAGAACTTAATAAAAATCCAAACAATCACTGAACGAATTGGTACAACAGACCCTTCGGTGTAAAGCATTGTCTACCGTCGGCTTCTCTGACGTTTTCACCTGTTTCGGTCTTCAGTTTAGGAGCGTGGATAGAAGGCAAACCAGAAAAGGGAACCGCGAGATTGATTGGTGATGAACTGCGCATGTCATTAGTCCCGAAAGTGTAGGGCATATTTTCCCTCGAGAGGTGGCGGCGATCTTCCCCCGTTAGATGTAGAGATCCGGTCCCGACCTACCGTTGGCTAGCAGGGTTATCCCCAGCAAGGTATCTCCATCAGCGGGGCACCGACCGGAACAAGTTGTAAGCTCCCGTCCAGTGGCCCGCCACGTGTGGTAATGTAGTGCATATTAGTGCGTGCGTGTGTGTGTGTGTGTGTGTGTGTGTGTGTAAGTAAGGGGTGAGGAGAGGACAAGGAAGAGGAAGGAAAGATCGCGCTCTCCGTGGCCCGTTTGGTTGAGTATTGATCCGGCATTCGCTTGGGATTGATAGGGGAAACCACGGAAAACTACCGATCAGAGCAGCCGGCCGGTAACCTAACCTATCCGGCATGTGTCGAAAATACTTGCTCCGTCGGGACTCGAACCATAGGACCTCCCGAGCAGAGCCCCTGTAGTGAAATCAGTTGATGCCCTGAGCTACCTCTCCCGGTGGGAATCGCCTGATGCAACGGCAGTTAAATTCGAGGCGCCGCGAAGCGCGCGTGGTCGCAGGCAAAAGAGACGTCGTGGGCGGGGCGGGGCGGAGCGGGAGCGTGGGCGGAGTCGTAATGGCCACCATTGTTCCTAGCTAATTTACGTCGCGGCCAATGGCGCAAAGGCCGCTGCGCCGCTCTTGTGTGAGGGCGACAGGTGACGTTTCCGCGTGACGTCGCTCACTGTGCCCCAGTTGCGTCCGGAAGCGCTGCGCTTCGCCACTGTTTATGGCGCATCGGCTTTTAAAACGTCAGAACGAAGCTCGCAAAATGTTATGAGTTTCGTGCCCAGACCTTAGGAGTTGTAACCTTTTTGTTTAAAGGTTGGTATTTGTTTTCCTTGGCCATGTACAGTGTAGAATTCATGACTGCAACAAGAAGATTATTTAAATGACCTCGCTCCGTTTTGTGCGATGTGAATTAAGAAGTAAGAATTGGGTGAGATTATGCAATTTCTCTTGCTATTACTGTCTTATTATGAATAACATAAGTATACAAATATGGTCCCAATTTTCTTACACAAAATTTTACACACTACACACGATTTTCCCAATTTCTTACACAAAATAAGTAATAATAAAGAAAATATTTATGTATTTTTCCCAATTTCTTAGACGAAATAATTTGACTTTCCATAAAAATCTAGAGAACCATATTTTCGCAAAATTAAGAATAAACAAGTACATTAGATTAACTGGCCTCATTTTACAAAAGCAACATTACCTTACTTCTCGTAATGTTTATAATGCATAATGAAAGCATTTAGGCATTTGTAATACAAAATGTGTGACTTTAATTAAAGGAGTTAACATTGTGTCACTCGTAGTCGTTATTCAGCATCATGAACATACGTCACTGATGTTTAAATTTTGATACAAATGTGGTTTTCTGAGAGAATGCACTCACCTGGTAAATTGGGTCTCGTCGCGTACGAGTAAAAAAAGCCTGTGGTTTAAACTTACACTTTCCATTGTACTACGAGATAATCCATCTCTTTTCTCTGAAA
The DNA here is from genome assembly GCA_017312745.1 of Gryllus bimaculatus. Classification (NCBI taxonomy): domain Eukaryota; kingdom Metazoa; phylum Arthropoda; class Insecta; order Orthoptera; family Gryllidae; genus Gryllus; species Gryllus bimaculatus. Next base: position 3,818,359 of record BOPP01000022.1, read on the forward strand.
ATGTTTGCACAAAAGAGGAACGTTCCTGTTGTAATGGAGACATGTAAACGAGTTATGCATACAATACCCCAAGTCGAGACGTCTATTTACGTCCGCACGAGTTCTTAAAAGCCGTTTAGCTCTTCAAAAACTGAAGACGGCATACGCAGTCACAATTTAATTGGTCGGTGGAGAGAGTACTAGAGAAGAAACAGGGAGGGGGGGTCGAGAAAGGAATTGAAGATGTGGAGCAACATCACATTTTGAGTTCCTTAACTAAATAATTCACGATTTGAGTTAGCAAGGTGGTCTTTTGGAAAACTGGAAAATTAAGGGAGATTCATTGATCTGGAAAATACGAATTTGCCATTTAAGAATAAAAGACATCACAGTAGAGCATTGTTATTCTTATTTTTGTATCGAGCTACAAAGTGTAGAATCTTTGGCCATCAACTTCTTAGAAGAAAATGATATATTGAAATGATATATTGATGTACTATTATTAAAATAATATATTAAACACCTTGACTATGTTTTGCTTTGTTACTTACTACTCGATTTTCCCAATTGCAACTCAGCAACATCTTGCTTGAACATTGATCATAAAACAGCTGCAAAAGTTCAGATCCGGCGTGTCGCGGAACACACGTGTACCTCCGCCGCCACGCGCCCGCCAAAGTGGGGCAGATCGACCCCGAAACTGTGGGTCACAAGGTGCCGTTGGAAAGAATGCCCCGGAGTGCAGTAACGACGCTTTATGGTCTCCACAATGCCGTCGCGGCGCTGTAAACGGCGCTCCATGCATTTATACGAGGGCGGAATTGGTTTGGCCTACACACATACACGCGCTCCTTGTAGTTGTGATGACGACTGTGGCTAGATGGGAGCGTTTACATTTCATCTGGCGCATTTAATAGGCGGCGAGGAGGTTAGCACGTTTAGCGCTATTTGGCTCCTACTCGGCCGGTAGGAAATTCAAGATATTAGTGCCCATTCTTTTGATTCGTGTATTTGATATTTCGGAGAGCTTCCTTATCTCTTCACGAACCTGACGATCGCGGGATGATTCAGACATTTCTTCTAATTAGTTGTTTACAGACATGGGATACATTACATTGGATATCACTAAACCTTCATTGGTTGAAGTTTAATCATCTTACTGTGCTTTGCCAAGAGCTGACAGTTGAAATAAACTATATTTTGAAAAGAGTTGTATATTAACGAGTTCTTTATTCACACAGGACTTCGCTAAAATGTCATAATTTTATTGAATTGTGTTCTTAGGTGAATTTTTGTCAATAACCGTTCTTACTATTGGAAAATATTCAAGATCCAACAAGGAGAAATAATTCCTCTTTGATACATTGATAACCGATATTCCGAAAGAAAAAACATATCTACTCCTGCAAATTACTCGCACTTCATTTGAATGGATATTGGTTTCCATTATTTATTTCGTAGCTGACCTGTTGTGACAGGTACTTATGTGAAATGAAATGCCTTCAACCTTTTATGAAGTATGAAGCCGGGCTCTATTGTCACATTCGCCTCGTTGTGTGTTGTGTTCCCAATGCGTTCGTCGAGCCAATGATACATTACTCAATGCTCTGAATTAAAAAAAAAACGTATACTGCGGACCATGAAATTTACTTTTTAATGAATTACAAAGATTTGAGTCACTTATATTGGAAAATAAGGGATACAAAATATCGCAGTTTGAGTCTGAGGTTATGAACTACAATAGGTTTACCAATGTTTCTAATACATATTTCTATTAAATATGACTTGCTAAACAAATCAGAATTGTTATATATGCATGAAAGACAGGAATAAGTGAATTAATCAAACAAATTAAGAAATTATGTGTTATTGTTTAGATATTGGCACTAATTTCCTCTTGAAGAAAGCGTTGATATGATACACAGAAAGTCAAATTTGTAAATACTGTACCTCTTTTATTCAATTATCTATGATCTTGAATGTTCTATTGAATTGTCTTTGATTGTGAGTTGATTGAGTTAATTTTCCTGTTACTGCAAATATTTCGATAATTCACGAGTGCCTTTCTTCAGTTACACTTCTGCGTCTCCGAAATGTCGTCGGTGCGTGGCTGTAAGTAATTGCCTCGTGACAAAATCCTCGCGAAAGGAAATGCTTCCCCTAATACTTCATAACGACTATGAGAATTAAAAAATAGATTATCTATCGGTCCAGACTAACAACCATGCTGGACCTTTCGATAAAACAAATATCGAAAACGTACCGGGTTTCGAACCCAAAAGCGTTTTGTACCCAGGCGTTTAATCATCTCCCAAAGCATCCGGACCGTTCAGTAGTTTTTTGCCTCCAAATTTAAGTCGCTTGCCGGAATGCTTTCAGCTCCCAACTGCCCGGAAGTCCAGTTTGCGTAAAAGGCAGTGATTCACCCGCCAGTTGGGCAAAGAAGCGGCGTACAAGCAGGAAGAGCGTCACCAGGTCAACGCCGCCGCCGCCGCCGCCGCCGCCGCCGTCGTTAACTCCATCGTTTCAATGGATCCCCGTTCGCACTCGGAGCGGCGCGACGCCGCGCTGCGTCACGCGGTTTCGAAGGAAGTGACGCGTGCGCCCCGCGGGCGCTACCGCTGACGTCACGAAACCTGCCCCACCACCGCCGCCGCCACCGCCATCGAGTCGGCCGCCGTGCCGATGTCGGTTTCTGCTTCCAACACCACGCCAGACGTTGTGGCCTTTCCACCGTAGCGTTGGAACATTCGATTTGGATCGCGGGCTAAGGCACTGTGCCAGACGAATGATCAAACAGAAAGCGTGCACAATGAGGGTTGATTCATAGACCGTGCTAGTGTGTTGGCTGAATCATTTGAAATGGTCAGGCGCACTCGTATATCATGATGGCGTATGTAAAAGAAAGGTTACTTTTCATATTTCAACATTTTCAAGAAACGATTGGGGTGGGTGCATGATTTTTTAAGGCGTTAGATCCATAATTGTCTTAATGAAACATGCAGTACTGAAGTGGTGTTTTTATAATAGCAAAAGTTTGCATTTAATAATACAGATACTACTACAAGTGAAATGCACTCCGACAGATGCACATTATTAAAAGTACTGTGACATGTATAAGATAGTAAATATAATATTAAATCTGCAGCTCGTGTCAAGTTGTTATCAAGTAAATCGCCTTCCCGTCCACAAAACTCTCACTCTGAAATTAATAGAAATCACTAGTAGTACGAAAAAGAACGGACGTGTGTGAATTTACTGGTATCGTGACATTCTTTGGCGTTTCAAGCTTTCACAGGCACGTATGCATATAAGTCTGAGAATCCGCGAAAGTAATGTTTCCTGAAAGCGAACGGACGTCAACCCAGGTAGCCACGCTTCCGATCTTTCCATGTAAACCAGAAAACGCAATTCACACGAGCGCTAAGCCAAAAGTACTGCCACTTTAATGAACAGATCGAAAACATACTACATTTAAATTTAACTTCTTTTTTTTGTGGATAAACCCAATACTTTTGATATTTGCTCGTCATTTATTTAGTTTTAGCATTTCATTTAGGTATGGTTGCCTTTGTACCATTGATGAATATCCCGATGTTGCAATGGTACTTGCAACGTTTGCCCCGTACTGCATAATCCTAACTACTTTGCGTGATTTTTGTGAAAGCAAGGTTGGCTCCTAGAAGGGTGAGTCATACTTTCCTTCTGTATAAATTTAAATAATTTTATTTTAATGTGTTTACTCCTAATTACATTATTATGTACATTACACACTTCATATGTAGTGTTTATATTTTAATACTTAACATTTACAATGTACTTGAATCCAATTTTTAAAATGATGTTTTGAACACTGACTTAGAGTGTAAATTCAAATTATTTATTTAAAAATATTAATGATTTATTATTAGAATTTGCAGGTTTAGTAGCATGTGTGTAAAAATTAAAGGGAGAGGATAGGACGAGGAAGAGGGAGGAAAGATCGCATGCGCGGTGCCTTAGCCTATTTGTTACGGTAATTCTCCAGCATACGCCTGTAATTGATCGGAGGAACCCAGGAAAACTACCGATCAGATCAGCCGGCCACCAGTATTCTCCTGCAGACAGCTGCTGAATTCGACATATAAACTAGGTATGTCTAAAATCGGCCACCGTCTCCTTTCTTCAATTTTATATAATGTATATTTTAAATTCCTGGAGCCTCTCTTGCGAGAAATTTCCCCTACAAATGGACGGACTTCCCCTTAATCAACCGCCAACGCCATCCGCGCGCGCGCTCGTTTTAACTTTCCACCGGCGGCGGCGTGAGAGGCTCCACGGCGCGATGCCTTTGTGCCGCGCCATTACCTGCCCTCTAGCGGCGTCTCCCCTCAGCCGCCGCATGGGCCACCCTTCCTTCACGCGTTGCACGAAGGCGTGCGTGCGTGTGCGTGCTTATGCGCGCGCGGGCGGACAGGCGCGTGCCGGCGTCGGACGCGTGCGGGAGGCGAGCGCGACGGCGGCGGCCGTGCCGGGAGGTGCGTCCGCTTCGCAAGCGCTGCTCTCGTTGCAGAGCACAGACGAGGTGAAGTTGATGGGCGTGGGTTGTGAAACTGGGTTTCCCAACCGCCTAGAACGGCAACGTCAGACCGGTCGGATGTTAGACTGCAGTATTTTATGCTTCGTAGAAGCTCCAGGTGTAGTGGAACATTATCCTCAGTACTAAATCATGGACATGAATGTAATGCAGTGATCCCAAGTAGCAATCTAACAATTACTGCAATTTTTAGAATTTTCAAATTATCTAAAAATGATGATCCTTACTAAATTTTCCTGTATTTCCTCTTAACCTTTTCAAATATTTTCATATACTTTACCGACCTTCTCCCACAATTAGTAGGTCGATTGGTACAGACTGCTCTCATCACATGTCGGGCCTAATGCGATTGTTTTAGTCGAAGCTATCTTTGATACTAGACAACAGGTGACAGAATTGGTGACAGAAAAGACATTCCAATAACTTAAAACCTTACGTAGATTGTTAAGATTTTGTACAAATTCTAAAAGAGATATTCAGCATTTTCTATCACGATAGTATCTGAAATATAATTAGTTATGAAGATGAGTTTCTTTTGGTATTACTTTTTACTTTTAGAAGAATTTTTTTGAATACCTAAATGAATTAATCAGATATATTTTTGACTCATTTAAATTTATTTTATCGTAGGAGTTTGTTTAAACACGTGTAATAGGTGCAATCCTTGTCAAGTATGAGAAACTCTGGTTTAATCCTTAAATGTTAAGAAAAATTGATATATATTCACGACCAGATTGGTACTGATTCCCTTTTATAAAAAAGAAATGGCTAAATCACTACAAGGGTAGAAAGGGTTTAGAGGAGAAACCTGAACAATCACTGCAGGACATACATGATGGGAGTCTTCTGCATCTATCGTTCGGCCAGTTGCGGGACAGAATTTAGTAAATTTGACGAGCCTGTAACTTTTTGACAATATTTTTAGAAGGGAATCTTGGTAAACGGAATAAAGAAAATAATTTATGAGAATATTGAAAAATCCTGACGTGGTCTAATGTAACCAATACTACATTTTAAAAAATGTTGTATTGGTTACATTAGACCACGTCAGTATAATAAAGTTCACAGTTTGTCGCTAAGGATAGTATTTTCCTACCGGGAAATCTTGTGGTCGTGCACATGATGAGTTACAAACTTCAGCGGTCTCACCTCGTGAACATGGCCGCTCTCTCGCCGCACAGGGAAATCGCTACCCTGCTGCATATCTGCAGCGCTGTGTGCAACCGCGTATGCAAATGAGATGCAAAAAGAATCCAGCGATGCGTTCCTGGGAAAGAAGGTTCCCATTAGATAGGCACAAAACAGACACTTTTAATTAAAACGTGTCGTCTGTGAGAACTCGTTATAATTTTTGTTGGACGTTTGTGGGCAACTTTCTGTTCTGTCACATGGCTGGAGGGGCAGGCAGAGAGAATATGTGCTGGACAAAGTAGTGAGAATCTGAGAGTATTTATAGTTGCTAAACGTTCACATTTTGTGTCTTTAAAAAAAATCAGGTTCAAAATATTTCTAATTACTACATATAGAAAATGACTGGTTTTGTTCTCACTTATGACAGGTAAATAATACTACCTGCGGAAATAAAAATAAAAATTAATTCCTATAGTCGCAAAGTGGACGATGTCAATTTACCTTTTCGATCAAATAAGTTGGTATTTATTTAAAGGAATTTCCTACTCATCAACGCAAGCAATACATATTCTAAGGTACTACGATACACACAGTCTTTCATGAATGACTCCATAATGCTTTTTTTTCTGGGAGGAAGGGGAGGAACACAGAAACTAGGCTGGAAACCGTATATCAAACCGCTAAAGAACTAGTGTAAGTACTGCGGACACTTATTGCAGAATGTTAATATAAACAAACAACTATATTTGAAACATTAAATGAATAACATATTTGTATTTCTGGCCTGAATTATTATTATTATTATCATTATTATTATTATTACGATTTTCTTACACATTTTTCTGTTCGATTAGTTAATAATCGGATTTGCGGTTTTTCTGTAGGTTTTCACCTTCTCGATTGGATGCGACGTGTTTCAACGTCAATCTCGTGAATGGCTTGCGGTGTTTGATCTAGGCAACCGCCACTCACAGGAAGTATTGCATGAGATGAAGGTGGGTGGGCTTTCCTCGACCGCATGCTGGGCCACCTGTCGTTAGACATTCGCCGTGAAAAAGCCCCCGCGTGCCTCCGGGCCGCAGTTTGCCTTGAAAAGCGCATTACACATTCCTTCTTTCTCCGTCCAGCGGTTCACTTGTGGTCGAGCCCGTCAATTACTGAAGCAAAGCAGCTTTGCGTGGGTCCACGGCACGGTTCGCCACTTTTCGAACGATGTGGCGGATCCGTCAGGTGGGTTTTATTTCGGTGTTGTTTGAAGAGTATGCGAGTTGATTGAATGCTTTTTGGGAGATCTTTAATCCTCGTTAATCTAACGAGCATTATCTGTCCAGGAGGAGGATTTTATAGAGACATGACTAATTCAAGGTGCGTGACTAGAAGACATCTGACATTTGAGAACGGTTCTCTGCGTCGAAACAACTTAGTGCCATAACTCATTTATTTGCATCACAAAATATAAATACACGAAATATATAAAAATTAGTTTTCCCTTTGGAGGTCATGACAGAGAAGTCTTCTAAAAACTGTGACCAAACTTTTCAACGATGACCAACCAAAAATAACGAAAAATTATAAAATATTATGTGGTTGAAAATAACAGATGCAATATTTTTAAACAATGCTTCTTTCGTGTTTCAATGACGTTTACCAAGGTGATAATTTTGGTGTCTGTCTGCATTTAAAATGGCCTCTAACATTGTGACGCAAACTGGTGCGAAGACGGCATTGCCTGAAGTCGGATGAGACGCGCAATAGCTCACTCATTTCTTTCCCCCGTGCCCTGTTGCACGTCGAGGATCGATTCGCGTAGGCGAGGATCGATTCGCGTCTGTATTCGAGGCGGATCGAAGCTGCTCGCGCCGTCTTCGGGCCAAGTTTAGCGCGGTAGTTACGAGTGCGGCCGTGGGTGGGCTGGGCGGTTCCTGCGTCCGAGAATAAACCGCGCCCCCGTAAGTCGTTTAGCAGTTTGCTTCGAGCGGTGGCGTGGGCGGCTGCGCGCCTAGATAGGGCGGGTCAGCGTTATCGCGCTCGTCCTCCGGCTGCCTGGGTACTCACTCCGGCCTTGAGTTTCTTTTAGCAGCGCTTAGCATTTCCTCGCCGAGTCGTATTCACCAGAGCGAGTTTTGGGCACAAATTGTGCGTGCGTTGGTAATAAGAACTGTAGAATTTGACTCGGATATGACTATATTTGTTCGTTGATTTCGTATTAATGACATCTTTATTAAGTTTCTATTGCTAACAATTGATATATGTATTTGGCATTTTAGCGTCAGTTTCTTCGTAGCTTAGCTTTTGCGGGGCTAGTGGTTTTCCCAGACTCAGGCACGGGGGATAAGGGAGGCATGTGGTGTCCATGTATTTCTTTTATCGTATCTATCTTTTTTTGAGGGCGGGTTAGTCTGCTCTGTCTTTTCGTCGCAAAGCTATAGAAACTGACTTTTTTTATTAGAAAGCTAGAGCTTTATTTTTGTCCTGGACGGGAATCGAACCCGGGGCCACCTCTAAGAAAGCACGCTGACCATGATCCACCCAAGAGGCGCTATCAATGTAACTTTTTAATACAATATTTGTTTTTATCTTGTTTCTTAAAAAAAGAAGTGACTACTCTTAAAAAAGCGATCCTCATTTCTTTGTTTCTCTATACTGTCGTACAATCCAACAGCATGCTGTGATATGTCTACCACAACTATACAGTTCACATGAAGATGACAGACTGGCTCAACATTTTACTCAGTGTGTTTTTAGAAAACTGTTTCCAAGCCTAGGACTGTGTCTTATTAAACGCCCCCTATGCAGAAGTCGAATAAAAATTGAAGCTGTCTGTGCAGGTTGAATGAATGTACAGGGGATGCGCATTCAGAAAGTAAGTTTTTTTTTCTTTTTCTTTGAAAGTAAACGCACTTAGATGGGGAAATCGTTCATTCGTAACAGATCTATGACGTATCAATCATGTGCCGACCGGACAGGTCCCAGAGAGTGCTAGTGACTCGTAATGACGGCGCGTATTCGTTCTCCCGCCACTTGGTAGGTTCGGTCCATTATAAAGTTCCTTAATGCACAACACATCGCGCCGATCGAAGTTCATGGTCAGATCTTACTGGCATGCTTACTGTTGGTATGCTCTTACTGGCATGCTTACTGTGTTGCTCCATGGCAATGTTCTTCCACATACGGTGCGGCAAAGAGCAACAGTTCTATAGCAGTTCGGTTGGGAGCTGTTTGATTATTCCCCATACAGTTCTGAACTCGCACCCAGCGATTTTTATCTTTCTGTGCACCTGAAGACATTTCTGTTCTCCCGTCACCTTTTCACAACGACGAAGAGCTGAAGACGACTGTGTCACGCTGATTCCAGTCTTAGACACACTTCTACGAGACATGTATACAAAAGTTGATACGATGTAACCAGTGTCTAAGTTTCTGGAGTGGCTATGTCGAAAAATAGCTCAAACATTGCTGTACCTGTTAGAAATTACGTTTTGCATGTGACTATGTTGTTTTTTATTTCACAAAACAAGGAATCGTACTTTCTGGGTGCGCTACGTATTTTACTTGCCTGCGATTCTTAGACATTTTTCATTAAAAGTATTTTTAATTTTGAAATTGATTAGACATAGATGTCACTTTCGTGATTCCTTTGCTGTTTTGCCACAAACCAAACAATCAAACATAACTTTCTTTTACGGCTCAGCAGTAAAAAGCAACAGCTTGGTACATTTGGGAACTACTTTACTGCCCACGTCAAGTCAGAGACCGAGGGCAGTCAAAACGCAAAGGCCTCCTGGAGCGTGTGGCTGGCGGGGTGGCCGGGCAATCGCGCGCATGCGCGTGCGTGCGAACCAGCGGCTCAAGGGCGCTCCGAGCTCTCTCGTTGCGTCGGGCAGTCGGAGCGGCGTGCGCCCTCAGGCGCCGCCCCGCCCGCGCCGCGCCGCGCCGCGTTTACCGGCCGGCTGTGACGTCACGCGGGTTTCATTGGCCGTAAATCCTGACGCGGAGACGGCTCCGGGCGCCTGCTGCGCAGATCTCGGGTGCCGCGTGTCGGAAAGACCTCGGCCAGGTCCGACGGGCAGGCGCTTGGAGGGGCGGGGGAGCTCATGTGTACACACGACACCGGTGGAGAATGCAGTTCAGTCGCATTGGCTGTTTGTCCCTTTTCGGTTTAGGCTGAGTTACGTGGAGAATCCGTAGCGATCGTAAATATTTATCAGGTTTATACGGCTTCGTCAATAGGAGCAAAACAGTTTTTAACCATGTGTCAAAATTGTTTGCTCCATACTCCATATACCAAGCCTCATAAACCTACCTTCAGTGTGGGCTTTCTTTCGTTTTTGCCCAATCCCCTTCCCGGCTGCCATGAACAGTTATCTGAGAGGTTTACACGAGCCTTTCGAATTTCTCAGTTGGAACAGATTACAGTGAAGGGCCAATTGGTACTCCCTGAACATCACGTCAAGGTAGCCTTTCGGCACATCTCGGTCCTGTACGAGAATGTCTGAAGTAGTCCAGATCTTGGTATTTGTTGTCAATTACTTCATCAATCAGACAAATTGCACATAGATTTTCCCCACTGTAACTTTTTAAGACACTGGTTTAGAAAGGATTAGGATGTATAATCTACATTGTATAGGTTATTCATGAAGTTCAAGGAATACACTCTATGCGACGAAAGCTGAACTGAAAACATCTATGTTCTTCGCGGGGTCCCAACGCATAGCCTTAGGTGCCCGCAGACTGCAGCACTGCTGGCGCAGTCTTTTGTGCCACCGCCGGCTATGTTAACCATTATCAATTTTTCAAGAAAAAATGAGTAAAAAGTTGTATCTTTTAACATGTGTTTGCGAAATTGACAGTTGTTACTTGAATGACAGAAGTATGAAACTCGGCTATATTTACTGAACCGTAAATAGCCGCTATGCTCATCATACTTCTCGTGATATGTGTATAAGTCCGACCTGCACACGACTACGGAATTCTCACGACGAATCTTTACTATCAAAATGATTCATCATCAACCTTTATTATTCGACTATTGAGTACTGACTTTTTCGCAACTGAGGATTGCCAAGTTGAGAGGGAAGTTATAGGAGGTACTGTCCCCGCAAACACACACGTGCATTCCTTTCCAGTCCGGATTTGGAGAGAAAAATTATAATTAATTATTACCTCCAAATTCTGTGACATTAGTAAATGCAAAAACTCGAGTTTTGCAAGAATTATTGAATATTAATTATGTACTCACTAATATTTGTTTATAATTCTTTAGTAATTTTGCATAAAAAATATTATATTAATAAGGTTATATTTCGAAAAGAATGTAAGACAATTCCGGAAAGTAGAAACACAGGAACTTTCGATTTCGCAACCTGAAAGACGTTTTGCCAAGCACTACCTGATTCTGAGGGACGTGCCTTGGCACGCGCTTGGTCTGTAGGATGTTTGTAGTACGTGAAGGGCGCCGGTATAGTGTAGCTCGTGACGAGTTCATAGCGAGACTCCCCACTCGACGGAGACGTTGGGCGTAGAAACTCATTTGACATTCCTGTGGTGGAATGAGATCACCTCAGCAAATTGCTAATGCTTGCGTCATTTGTTTTGAAGGATGGCCAGGTTGGCAAAATAATTGAGTCGTTCTGAGTTTCGAAGTTTTAAATTCTGTAGTGGTAAAATATTAAAGTTTCATGTTTGATTAATACGTTTTAACATGAAATTGTCACCCGCTATCTCTAGCTAACGCACCAAAAATTATTTTTCCAGTTATTACATAAGTGGTATGCCACTTGCAGTAAAAAAAAGTATGTCCTTTTTGGGTTGGTGTTTACCTGCATAACATATGAAGTGTTTGTTAGGACTTGTAAGAGGCTGGAGATATGTCTTTCCGTACTCGTTTCGTAACGACAGGAAGCCAACTCTCTATAAATTGTTACATCGAAGTGACTGGAACTTGCGTCTCTGACGTCATACTACTCGTCTAACCGGTCGAGCAGACATATACTGCCGTCAGCAAACTTCGTGTAAGTTCTGATTCTCTGCCTAGTGTCATCCAAATCTTTCATGCCTCCTGCTTTTTTTTTTTAATTCTTTTTTCCTTCTTTGCTCTACGCGAGAGATGAAGAAACGAAATCAATCTTTTGTTTTTACTTGCAAGCATCCAGCCTGCTGCCAGCAAACTTACCGGTTCAATCGAATCACTTACGACTGTTTAATACTTGGGGAGTTTGGAGTTTGAGCTTTTCTCGATATGCGCGTTGCTAGTTCACTTCGTGAGAAAAAAATTGTGTCTGTAACTAGGGAAGCAGAACCTCCACGTTTTTGTCATCGCTGAAAGCCACTAACCCTTCAATTGAGATTTGTTGGAGCTGCCGCGTCGCTTTTCCGAAGAGGAGCGATGATATCAATTCTCAAAAATATTTTATGAACGCTTTCTCCTCACGAGAAATAAAATGTGTCATATCATGTCTTACGTACTCTGACACATTTTTTGGTAGGTAGAGAGGCTGGTATTTTTACGGCCAGCTCATTAGTTTCCGAATTTGTCGGAAAGTGCCTTCGTTTTGGTTTGTTCCGAGTCAGGCGCAATAGCTTTTAGTTGTCCCGATGACCTTTTCATTTTACTTACGCCATCTCCCCAGTTCTCCCCTGAATCTCTGCGTGGACTGTTGTGTCCACGCAATTACTAATTCGTAGGAGGAAATGCATCATTGAAGAACGGAAAGTGCAGTTCAGAGCTTTGTAATCTACTTTGGATGTAAAAAAAAGTTTTACAATAACACGAGGGCTATTTTTTTAAAGTCTCGATCGGTCACAAAATTAAAATTACAGTGAAGATGCGATGGCGGATGCCTTTGTTCTTCTAAACCGAACTTTGAATATAGTGGAGACGATTATGAAACGATCATTGGCAGGAAATGTTTTCTTCCGAAACCGACCGATGCGTTTCGCGCAGCTGCGCGCAATGGCGCTGGCGAGTGCGCAGCAGGAAGTTTCTCTACGCGAATTGCGAAACAGTGCCCCGTGCGCCGCGCGCCGCGCCTCCGCCCTCCGAGAGAGGAAGTTGCGCTGAGGATCCCGCGCTGCAAAGAGTGATGTGCGGACGGATGGCTGCTACTGGCATTCGCACTCATCGCGTTGCCTCAGTTCTCCTCACATCTCGAAGTAGGGGATTGGGTTAGGCATGCTGCGAATCAGAAAACATAGATTTTTAGGAATAGTCTAATAATAATAATAATAATAGTAATAATAATAATAATAATTAAATAATAATAATAATAATAAATAAATAATAATAAATAATAATATAATATAATAATAATAATAATAATATTGTGTTTTGCTATGTATCTGTGTTGTGTAAGTGCTGTGTGAAACTGTAAGCGCTATTTAGTAACTTGTAAGTAATAAGTGCTCATGCTTTGATATGTATCTGTGTGATTACTGTAATTCCAGAAAGCTGTGAATAAAGATCAATAATAATAATAATAATAATAATAATAATAATAATAATAATAATAATCTGAACTTTCTGTTCTTAGCAAGGAAGTAGGTCTACAAATAAATCTCTGAAAATCAAAGATCATGACAAATAGAACAAAAGATAAAGTTTTTTTGTTAGAATAGAAAAAAATGACAACGTGGAAGAATATGTATATTTGGGACAATTAATGTCTTTCAATAATAACACAAAAAAAGAATTAACGAATTTCCGCAGCATGGTCAACATTTTAGAGATTAAAATTCATTCATGCCCTTCGTCCAGGATGTTGTGTGCAGAACTTGTCAGGTATGTTCTCGCCCATCATTCAAAAATATTGCGTCCTTTCATTCAAAAATTGTTCCCAATCTTATTTTAATGTGCAGTCCGCACCTGCAACTACTCCTCACGTCAATTATCATACATTGTAAAATATAACACGAATACCATTAATACAACTCATTTCTGCTAAATAATGGATTTTTAATTATTGTAAAGAGTTGGGGGACTTCTCGCAAGCTTTACGTAATTATTAGAGAGAAGGCTCTAAACGCGCGTTACAAGAAGTGATGGGGTATTCAAAATAGTCCAAATTTGCTTTACGTGATTTATGGACGAACCCTTACCCAACTGTAATAATAATAATAATAATAATAATAATAATAATAATAATAATAATAATACTTTTTGTAATCGCTTACTTAAATCAACCAATGCAAACACATTCGTAATCAAGTATTTGTGCATACTTACATAGGACCTTCCATATTCTTGCCTTTTATCCTGGAATTTCCTAAAAAGATTCTGCTAACGATATCTCATATTATTCTGAACACTAGCTCATAATATGTTTTGTCGTTTGAAATATACGTGTTGTAACTGGGTAGTCTTGTTAGATAGTTAATATTCTAGTTACATGTCATTGCATGACATTCATTTAATGTATTACACAAGAAATCTCCGTATTCTGACGTTGATGAAATGGTACATGTTGAGAAACTGGCTCACTCAAACATTAAAACGAAGATATGAATCGACCTGAAGATAAATGCGACTCTTTAAATTATGGTCAATTCAAGATACAACATTCAATTCTGAGAAAACTCGTGTGTCACATGGAGGATTTTTTTTTCTTTTCAAACAAAACCTGAGCAGTTATCTTGTTATCACCAGGAAAAGAGAAAAGAAACCTATAGTCGAGTCGTTATCTTTCTCGGGTGTCTGTTCATCACGCGATACTGATCACCAGTTAGCAGTTAGCAGTTAGCCAGTTAGCAGTTAGGCAGTTAGCAGACCATCTTCAAGAACAGGCAGATATTCGGTTGTCAATTGGGCCATCACTATTGGAAATTACGCGTGTCAGCGCCTTCAAGGGAAGCAGCTGCCAGAGGCGCGTGGCACGAGGAATGCAGTGCCAGTACTGCTGGAGGTGGGTCCATGCACCGGTGATCGCCATCGAAACCAACTGCCGTGAGGTACGTGGATAGGGACGGGGCGACTGTGCCTAGAAGGATGCGACATTGATATCGATGTTTTTGTAGAAACATCATCGTTTAAACATCGATGTATTAACACCGAGGTTTTTTAACATCGATGTTTTGTGATCGATGTTTTTTCTTTTCCGATAATTTGTTTCTGGATGAAAAATTCACATGATCACAATACTGTAAAAGTTAAAATACGAAATTATAACTGATGTAAGTTCTTGTGTTGGAACCAAGGGAATGTTGTTTGTACTACCTTCATCGACCAAACTCTCTCGCGCGAGAGACATCCATGCCCTTGTATTTTCTCTCTCTTCATGATCATTTCGCACATTAAGATGTGGCCAACAAATGCTATAATACATCGATGGTTTTTAGTCGATGTATTTTTAACATCGATGTTTTGTGATCGATGTCGCATCACTATGTGTCATCACTGCAAGAAAAAGTAAGGACTCCTGCGAGGTACATGGTGCGAAAAGTAGGAAGGCTGCGCTCTTGCTGCAGGCGGTTGGTCCATGTGCCTACGGTCGCTATTGATACCGTCGAAGGACACAAGCCGCGTTGACCTAGGCGTACTGTGTTGAAGGCCCCATGCGTTTGTCGACACCATCGATTGACAGATTAGTGATTCTGGGCGCGTCGAGTTCATTCGTCCTTTAAGTGAATTTTGTGTATTTATCGCGGGAATCTTTGCCCACTGGTTGACGAGATCCGGCGCCGACCTGAGGAATAACCTGCGGGGTTATTCCTCAACCAGGCCTCTCCCACCGGCGAGACACCGTGGCCGCCCGGACAAGCTCTAAGTTTCCGACTGGTCTCCTGGCGTGTCTGGTAGTGTAATGCATGTAAGTGTGTCTCAGTGAGTGGTGAGGCTAGAACAAGAAAGAGGAAGGAAATATCGCGCGCGGTTTGTGGCTCGTTTATTAGACTACTGCTCCGGAATTCGTCTGGTGTTAATGTTGAAACGACGTGAAAGTACTGATCAGAACAGCCGGAGCTAGAAGTCTACTTCAGACAGCGGCTGAATTCGACCAAACCATGTGGCCCATGTCGAAAATCTCGTCGAACGTCGGGACTCGAACCCTAGGATATCCCAATCACAGGCACTGCAGTGCTAATGCTCTGAGCCACTCAGTCGACCAGCACCATCCAAATTAGCTGTTGTGATGCACTTGGCATCTAAGAGCATTGAGCTTCACGAAATGCACCATCACTGCTGGCGACACCCCCATCCATCTGTCAGCACCGCCGGAATCACCTGCCGTGAGGCACGTGGCACGTGGACCATTGAACGTGGGGGGAAATGTGCCATTACAGCTGGCAAAGGGCCCACGGGTGTGTCAGCGCCATCGGAATCGGCCGCAGCCAGGCACGTGGCGCATGGCGCGTGGAGCGCTGGGCGTGGGGTCCTGCGCCACGCGCGGCGTTCCCCAGGGATGCGCGGGCGGTCGTAAATTGTGCGCCCGCCGGGCGGGGCTGGTGGTTCGCGCTAGGCCTCGTGAATATTTGACGCCTCGTTCGCACTGACCTCGGGCACCTTTCTCCTCGGGTCCTCTGCGTTTTTCGCCTCTTTTGTCACCGCTAGAAGCAATTGTATTTGTTTCGTATCATGAGCCATTTAACCTCCCCCCTATATCCCACATAACCTTTGACAATTATTTCCTGATTCGATTCTTTATTTTTTGTTGCTTATAATATGATATCCGCATAATTTTCTTCTTTCTCTCTATGTTCCCCAATTCGCATATCTAACCCCATACAATTATTTGATTAGATTATATATTTTCAGTCAGTTATATGCTTGCATCACACTTTTGATTTTTCGGGCTCTTATATTTTCTTATAGCTTTACTTTCTCTTGTTTCTCACTGACGATCCTGCGCAATTCTCGCTCTTCCTGTTGGTATATCATTTGACTCTCGTTTCTATTCTCAGATTCCCCTCTTCTATGGCCCTTTTATTTTTTTATCTAATGATATTTTTATCTTCTTGTGCTTTATTATTGGCTTTCACTGAAAAACATGTTTTTATTTTGATCGTTTCTTTCTTTCCTTTCCCCCTCGGTCACGCTCGCTTTTTCACTTCCCCTTCTCTCCCTGTTGTGTGTTTCTCCCTCCTACCCTTACACAAACGCACACCAGCTGTGGCCTCGACCCTCGCGATTTTCATTTTGAGCCGAATTGCTTTATTGAATAAATAAAAGCGGTCCGTCGACCTCTGCTCCTAGCGGACGAGTACCGCCTCTGCGTTGCGACAGTTTTAAAAATTCGTATTCGTGCGGTGAATCATTGACGAGCGACTGCCCTGAATCTGGAGTTCGACTTGGCCGCAGGGAATGATCGGAGAGACGCAGTCACCCCAAGAGTTCTGATAGTTACAATGATTTTTGCCGAACTTGCTATGAAGCTTGTTGTTTTATTATTCACTCTGTTTTTATCATTCTACAAGTATATCTATAATATTATTGTTATTATGTGTATCTTGAAACCTTCAGTCACTGGATGCATGTTTTTTATAAACACAATCAATCATAATGATGTTGTGTTAGATGTAGACATTTGTTTCTTCCTTATTAGTGATATAGTTATAATATTAGTTTCTTCTAATCGTGTTACTGAAGTGATATGATAAAAATGAAACCCATCTCATTTCGTTGCTGAAAGATTTTTGCTTTCCCAATGGACTGAGTAATTGCCCATTATACGATTTTTAACTATTTTAACTGAGAAGGATATTGAGATCTATTCGGTGCCGGTTTTTGTTATCTTTAGTTTTTCACAATTCACGTAATCCTGTACATGTTTAACATAATGTTTCCTTTTATTCATACAATTACCTACATTCCAACTAGGCTAATGTTGTTGTGAGTTGTACTTTCTTTTTTGCTTCCTCGCCTTCGTAAGAATATATAGTATTGTTAGCGGCGAATTCGGCGAATTTTCGAACGAAAAACTTATTACCGTGTCTTGGTAACGAAAATGTGGATAAATCTTTTTCTCGTTGTGAATTACTTTCTCAAACACGCTTTGCAGGCAGCATTCATGTTATGAGTCCTTGATACCCAAAAATCGATTGACGGCAAAATGTATAGTCAACGCTAGGGTATCAACCTTCCAGATAATTTCTCTAAAATCGATATTCCCCCATCTATGTGAACGAACTTAATGCCCTTCTAGTTTGAAATGGATGTATTGATTTTTCGGGATTTTTTTTCTTGGAGTGTATATTTTCATAATAGTCACATTTAAAAAAAAAAAAACTCTTTGTCCTAGGATAGCATTGACAACGTCTCATTTTCGTTGAGATCCCTGATTTTTTGATAATTGCAAAATGTTTTTCGGCGTCTTCCTACAACTACATTATTGAAGATACAGATGATTTTTCTTAACCTGTTCTTCAAAAACACTTTTTGAAAGAAGGTCATGAACAATGTTTCGAAAATGTGAAGTTTTCGCATAATTTTGTGTGAAATAAAGCAAATTTAAAACAATTATATTCTTAAAATAGCCCCAATTTGCCTCATTACATTTTCTGCTCGCATGTATCAAAGAACGGGAGGGAGTGCTGGTAGTGCCATTTTCAGGTAACTTTCTGTATTTTCGAAAAGTTCAAAAAGTTATAATTGCAAAAGAACAAAGTTGATGATTGAGATTTTTTTGTTAAAAAAATATGTTCTAAAAGATTCTTAAATAATTAAGAAAACTAGTTGTTTTCGCGTAATTTCTGCTTAAAGTTGCAATTTTTTTAACGCAATATTTTTAACTCAAAATTCTTTCAAATTATGTCTCGAAACTTTTTGGATGGCACAATGAACACTTAAAAGAACGGCTCAGCTCTCATTTTCGTTGAACACACCGCACTCGTCGAAAATTGCAATACATTATAAACAGTGCAAAAAAGTATGTGCTGTTGTAGCCCCACTAATTCCTCAACGTGGCATTGGTGACAGGTGTATTGGGTGGGTAGGGGCTTCCACGGCCGCGCCGAATGTAGTGTGGGGAATAAACACGACGGTGGGCGCTGTGGCTGCACCTGAGCGGCGCACCGCCTGCGGGTCGGTGGCCGCCCGCTGGCCTGGCGCTCGCATTCCTGGCGCGGGCCTCCCGCGTGACTCACCGTGCTGCTGCGCCGCCGCCGCCGCCGCGAGGAATAATTACGCCCCGCGCCCCGCCCCCTCCCCGTGCTCGCCCGGGCGGCCGCTGCCCCGTGACTCAGCCGCGCCCGAGGTGGGAACCCCGGACGCTGGCTTGCGGCTGCCTGCCTGCCCGCCTGCCCTGCACTCGTGTTCAAGAAGCATTCTGGAAGCGCGCGAACTGGAATGGGCTCCCCGCTTATTCTACTTGGATTGAATTACGTGCACTCCTGATTTTTTATCAGCTGTGTGAGGTTATCCAATCAGGGGCTTCATTACTGTGTTAGTAGTTGGTGTTGGAACTCCCGGTTGGATAACCGCGTCCCAGCTGATCGAACTAGAGATGTCACTATATTTAAATCGGAGAATAGTATTTGATTCCGTCCATGAAATATAGTAATAAACCATAATTACCTTTAGCTAATTTTCAGCTTTTCAGGTCGACCATACCTGGATTCTCCCTGAGCAACAATACTCCCATTCCGTATTCCAATTCTATTCTCGACTCGATAGTAGGTAAAGACGTATTGCTAAGATTCATAATATAGGACTAAGTCAAATAAATATGTTTCATTGTGAAGCTCGAGAGCTTGACCATCGGCCCACTCTCTGATCGGGAGATCATCGGGTTTTGGACCCGACGGTGGCGAGATTTTCGACACTAGGAAGATAGCTAGATAACATTCAACCACCGTCTGATGGAGAATTTCAGCGGCCGGATGCTTTGATCAGTAGTTCTTCGTGTTTTCTTCGATCAGGACCACGCGAAGAACCTTAACAAACAGGCCACGGACCTCGCGCAATATTTCCTTCCTCTTCTTTGTGCTATCCTCACTCCCCTTACCTTACACACTCATACTTACTTGTACTACGCAACCACACATGTCGAGAGGCCAATCGGGAATCTTAGAGCTTGTTCCGCTGGTGGGAGATACCTGGTTGGGAATTCTCAGCAAGCCGTCGTGTAGGTTGGAGCTGTTCTCGCCATCCGGCGGAGGAAGTTCCCAGCCAACTCCCGCGATAAAAACATGTACTGCACTTATGGGACTAACGATCTTAGCATTTGACGCCCTGGAGACACGAGTCAGTCAACCTGTAAGCGAATATGGCAGCTGATTAGGACGGGAATGGTGATGCCGATACTATACAGCGTCGATGCACTATAAAATTCGTACTTCCAAAATATCATTATTTTGCACTAGCACGGTTTTATCTTCGTGATGCAGTTTGTTTCGCTGTAAAAGGCAATGTTTTACTCTATATATCATCTTTGTGAACTACTTAGATAGACTCTTTACTTGTAAATCTCATTGACTGTTTTTTCTAACATATTTCTTCACTTAACTTAAAAGTGGTGAGGTTATGTCATTTTTCTTATTCACTACTACAAAACGGTGAAATTTTCAGTATATGCGTTTGAAATTATTTTTATTCCATTACATGTTAAATAGTTTTGAGATATTAACGCGTTCTTATCTACTTGCGTGAGCGGCTAAGCTATTAAGGCATTCAGAAACTGACGTATGGGAGGAGTTTCTCTTAGCGATAACTGCTGATACTGTTCGTAGTTATTTTAAAAGGGCTTTTTTGACACATTTATAAGTAAGTGAATGTCACATAGACAGTGCGAGTTTGACTTTTCAAAATACATTCCAAGCATAAGCATTGAATCACAATTCGACAGAAGTTAAATATATTACACTAAAAATCAATATTTCACTTTCTGTTTATCTGCATTTCATATTACCGACAACAAATCCTCCGCCTCTTCATACTTGCTCACTTTGTGTAACACAAGTTGTATTCAAGAGAATAACGAGTCAGATTCATGTATTATTAAAGCAGTGATGCCGAGAACTTATTTTAATCATAACATTTCGTGCATTTACCCACAGTGCCAGTACTCTACAGTAGTATACTCCGATTTAAACAAAGTGACCCTTCAAGGTCACGACTGGAAGCAGAGGGGAACATTGTCATCCAATTGGGAGCTCCAATACCAACCATATTAGTCGTAACGATGCTCGCGATTAGATGCCAGGGTCCCACACTCCGCCCAGATCGTGACCTTGAAGTACCACTACGTTTAAATCGGAGTATACCTTTGCTGAGTACTGGTGCTCTCCAACCGATTATATTTTTTTTCGTTGTGCCGGCCCCTCAAAAACACAATTGAATTGGAGGCGTTCATTTATCACAGAAAAGGAAAGCACATAATGGATGAGTCTTGGGGTCATGCGCTGACCCGTCCTTCTCCCAGATAAATTTGAAGCTCGCATCTCACACATTCCCTTTAGAAAGAAATGCGCTATTACCGGAAGCCATTAGCAAGGAAAAACTAAGTGCCTCAACAGAGATGGACTGAGTCTGTGCCTCCTCTCCTCTCCTCTCCTCTCCTCTCCTCTCCTTGCCTTAACGTGACTGTCGTTGCGAGTTATCACCTCTGTCGCTACCCCTGAGATACAGCGCCCTCCATTGTGAGTCGTTAGCTCTTGATGGACGACAAATTACGAGGTCGATTAGTTGTCTCGTCTTCCTCCATTTTGGTCGGGAATGCGAGCAGTTGGAGTGATAAGTTTGGTGATGGAAACACCTGTGCAACCTCACAGATATTCCAGTCGAATCACTTCCTAAAAATGTTGAATCGTAGCCGCGAAGAAATGCCTCCCTGTAATTAGACTTAAAGTCTTACATGTCAACAATTTTTTGGGGGAAATGAAACCATTGAATTAAATTTGTATATTCTAAATATTAAGTTTTTGTACTGTATTGTCCTTGTCATCGTATTTTGTATATATACATTTTTTGTCGATCCCACTGATAAAACAGTATTTTCTTTTCACTTATTTATTATGAATATTTAATAATTAAAATTTGTGTACAATTTATTAGTAAGATTAAAACGCAGTTTTAATTAGGCTACCTATTATGAAATATTTTTAAAATGTTAATTTTCGTTACAAATGTCTGACTACTTAAATATGAACATGTCCTCTCTGGGAAATAAAATCCTTGGGTTTTCTAATTAGTTTGCTTTGTATAATTATAAACTTAATCGTACAAAACTAATTAAATTTTCCTGTTCGTCTCATTATTCATAAAAGGGGAAAGTTTAATAAACATTGTCCCTTTCTAAACCCTGAAACATTCATTCATTTCTGCCCACACGTCACGTGGGAGGCGCGAGTGGAGCTTAAAGCGCTCAGTTGACGTATAAGAAGGAAGATAAGCCCTATCACCGACGGGGAAGCAGTACAGACACTTTCCCACTGACCGCCTCAGCCAACTGATAAAACGGAACCCACGCACGTCTGCTAGTTCTCAGGTTACGTGTTCAAGAAAGATACCTTCAGAACAAATAACTTGCAACTTTCAAATGTGCTTGTCGATCTAAATGAGAAAATGCTTCAGATGAAAGGTAGCTTTTACCGTGTACCGGGTCATTGCGCTTGTGTCAAGTAGTTTTACTTCCATTAAGACTGTATTTTTTGTTCAAATAATATTCATTTAGGAACTTTTGACTGTTAAGAGTAGTATAATTAAATGTGATTCTATTTCTCAACCAATGAAGCGTGATATTTTGTAAATATGTAAATTCAGGTGTACGTAAATTTATCCTCTGTATCAGTGCCGTGGTTATTTATGACAGTTTATTAATTATTGTGCATACTCCAAGCCTTCCGAAAAACAGTATAGAGTTAAAACATCTTTTTCGTGAGACGTACAAGCATGTATAAGATTTTTATACTTGTCACTCGTGATTGCGGTATTCATCATCGAATTATCATTTTTTCCGTCCCGACAATTTACACAAGGGGGTGATTGGCTGCGGAACTATGGTTTTAGGGTCGATTTCCCGCATTTCCAGCCAATCATAAAAGTGATAAAATAAAATGAATCGTTGCTTCATTTGTGAAGTGCATTTAATGTAGAAAGGAAAATAAAAAAAAAAGTTATCATCCGAGTGCTTCGCTTGTGGGCATTATACGATTCGTAGCATTCGCCCGTGCTGGAACGCGATACGCACGTGTGTGAGCGTATGTGCGTGTGTGTGCGCGCGTGTGTGCGTGCGCGCTTTCATCTATTCTCACGCGATGCCCGGAAGAGCATAAATTTCGAGGAATTCGTGGTTTTCGTGAACCGTATCGTTGTGTTCCGACTAGTTTATGATGGATCATCGCTGTACACGACGAGCAATGTTCCACGATTACACAGCAGTTCCTCCACTCAAATAGAGCCAGGGCACGGGAATGTGGAAATAGAAATGAAAGTTTATGGAAGATACGCTATGTAAACTTACTTGCCCACGTTGTAAGTCACAAGGTGTGTGTGTGTGTGTGTGTGTGTGTGTGTGTGTGTTCACAAAACTACTAAAAGAACATATACTCTGGGGTACGAAAAATTGGAGAGACTTGATATCAAGAGAAGGAGAATATACTACGATAATATTATACAAATATCAGAATGTTCAGAATTAAAACGTACGTTTAGGGCGTTCGTCTTCATATTGTATCCTTCACATACTAACTTTTTATTTTCAGCTTCTTACGTTTTGTTTCTTTTACATTGTTGAAGTGATAATTACTACACTACTGTGTGTTCTGACATCGTACTTTCCTAGCTTACATTGAAAAATGAAGAACATATGTCAAGGTCATACCTCAAGACCAATACAAAAAGTAGTCACAAGATATATTAGCAAATATTGTGTGACTGCTTTCAAAAGACCTTTGAATCGAACAAATTTGTTTCCTGGAAGGGATCGCGAACGATCTCCGAAAGACTGCGTCGCCGACGTGGTTGGATCAAAAAACGCTTGACCTTGTCACGGAAAACAAAAGAGCTGTCACTCGAGCCACGGCTTCTGTGACATCTATTGCGATAAATCTCCTCTCGTATCTTCAGTTGTCAGTTCCTCTTGGGATGTGCAGTCAATGGAAAGGTTTTTTTTCTTTCATCTTGCCTGTCTTTCCATAAAAAACGTTCCAGAGAATGAATCGCTTTTGCTTCAGGGTACTGTAATTTTTCATTTCTATGTGGCAGATTTGCTGAGTAGCTTGATAGCCTTCCTTTAGAAATAAGTTTGCGTTAATGAAATTCCTGATTCTTAGTCTTGTATTTCGTGCGATCGTGAACAGCATGAATGGGCGTTTTTTAAAAACAATTTTTCTTGAACTGGTCTTGAATACTGCAGAATTTATCGTTTCCCTGTTATTATTATAACGCTAGCTGATCATGAAACAACATATATTGTTCCGTATGTTTTGCCGATTCTGTTTACATTTAGTCGCTATTCATTTTTCAGAATTTGAAGAGTAAGAATTTTTAGATCTAATTTTATCTCTTCTTACCGTTTGCCCATAGAAAATTCCATCAAATAATGGGAGAGAATTACATGTATTCGATGTTCTAACATTCGTACCGTCATTTGTGCTGTTCTTAATAAAAAAACACACATCTTCATGCTTCATAAACAATTGTAATTTTCTCAGCGTATATGATCAAAAGGCGTCTATTGATTTGAAAAATGGTTTTGTAAAGAGTACGGCAGAAATTCTGCTCGTTTCTTATTTTCCTAGTTGGAATCAATGTTGTGTTCATCGTTTCATTAGCCATGCATAATATTGTTGTGGGGAAACGCACCTTGAGTGTGTCAGCGAATTACCTTGGCACGGAGCAAAAGAAAGGGACCTGCGGCTATGACGGCGCGGCGACGGCGATGTCTCTTCTGTGGCTGAGTGAGGAGCGGAGACGCCCTTCCAGTCGATAACGGAGCCCGAGCTCCACGGGCGGAGAGACAGGGTCTCATCCAAAGTCAGGGTCGGCGCTTCGAAGGAACACAGAGCAGGCACAACTCCCACCGCAGGCTGCTTCTGCCCGACCCACTCGGCTTCCCCCGGACCTTCCACGATCTCTACGACGAAGGAGGCTCGCCCGCCCTCTCAGTCTGTCTGACTCTCTGTCCCCCCTCTCTCTCTTTCTCTCTGCGCCCGGACGCTGCCAAGACGATCTCCAGATCTCATGATAACCCTCCCTCCTAACGCGACTCCTTAATGCTTCGTTGAAGACCGAGGGGGCTCTCCACATCAACATACGTTTCATCTGCATAATGTTGATTCGTCGTAATAACGGGTGAGAATGTTGTAGAGAATTACGAAGGGTATTGATTTAAATTCCACCATTATGTAAAAGTGAAATTATTTCAATTAGATTGATGATTCAATTACTTCGATTTGATGTTTTCGGGGACCTTAACTTCTACTTTCCGCTGTAGTGTCCAACAGCGATTTTCTTTTACTCAAATGTATTCTATGAATCTTGTAAATAACTTTTCGTATCATATAAGGAAGGTTATGATATTTTCTCATCTCTTAACAGCACGCTTTAACTAGAGAAAATTTCAACTCCTTCTACTAGTTTTTCCGCCACGTGTAAGAAGAACAAATCCCTTCTTCCTACACAATCTGCACACTAAATTATTTTCAGAAGCACACTTGCTCTCGCACTGCGGGATCGATATCGGCGATTGGCCGCCGCCAAATCCGGTTAATCAGACGCGACAGCGCAGGTAGGAGGACACACACGGGCGGGCAGGCCGAGTGAAGCGAGCTCTGTGCGGGCAGCGAGTGGCGACGCGCTAAGTTCGTTACCGGGGAGGATATTGCGTTTGCGTGGACGCC
Organism: Gryllus bimaculatus; assembly: GCA_017312745.1. Taxonomy (NCBI): domain Eukaryota; kingdom Metazoa; phylum Arthropoda; class Insecta; order Orthoptera; family Gryllidae; genus Gryllus; species Gryllus bimaculatus. The sequence goes on from BOPP01000022.1 coordinate 3,843,812, forward strand.
AAGTCGCACGCGCCTCGCGCCGGACCCCGTCCCCCGGCCGCCACCGTATTAATCCTCCACTGCGGGTAATTGGAGCGGCCGAGCCGGACCCGGCCGCGTTTGTTGACGCAGGCGCAGCGGCCGACCGCAGCCGCCACCGCAGACCAAAGACTTGGGAATATAGTACTAGACCTACCCTCCTGCCTTTCGGAGCGCTGCAAGTTGAACACTGCGCGGTACGCCATGTTGATGGCAAGTGTGTGAAGTGAATAGCCGAAGCCCATTTGGGTTTACGAGCGTTTATTTTATAATATAAAGTTTTTAGTGAAACATTATTGTCAGTTGCTGTGCAGCATTCGGTTGTACGAATCGAAATTCGTAAGTTTGTATGTTAAAATTAACCTTTACCACTTAGCAGAATGTCACAATAGTTTATTACATAAGAAATTAATAAGACAGCATTGCACAAAGTCAATCACCTTCATGAACCAATAAATAAAATTATATTTCTCAAAAGTCAGTTTTATTACAACCCTGTTAAATTTCCCTACATCCTTTCAAAAGAAAAAATTCACTATAATTATTAAATATTATTGGTTAGAATGTTTGTAATAATTTATTTTCCATATTCAAGACTACTTTTCTTCAATTTTGTCCTGAAGTGTTATACTAATAGGTTAATTGAAATTTATTAGTGTCCAATTTTCCTTCTAAATCTTATGTATAATCAAGTTGATGTGGTTTTAGGATAATTTGTAAAAACAAAGATTGTCTTCCTGTCCATCATACTTCATTATGAACGGTTGTTCATGTGTCAGTAAACGTTTATATAAACAAAACCCAAATAATTTAAGTTTATAAGTAGCAGTTTTGCAGTTGAGATTAGCCATAAAATGTTCTGTATAAAATTTATTCTCTGAACTTTGGGAAGGAATATCATTGATCTGCTGAATAAAAAAATACGTTTTATAACAAATATTTTCTTATTGATGCATCTAAATGAATGTTTATTCTTGCTTTTATTTCCGAAACGCCGTATTTGTATGCTCAGCTCATGTGCTTTTGCCATCATCATGGCGGACGGCGCAACGTTCAATTTTTTGTTGCGCGTTGGACCTCCTTGACATTGGTATGTGGGGCCTTCCGCAGACTTGGCCGGCCAAACCCGCCGTGCCCCACGCGAACGTACGGTTGCCATAGGCGGCTCCTGCGCGGTCGCCGATCTCGCTGATTATAGGAAGATTTACTGCATTTGAATCGCTTGCTGCAGAAACTCATCAACATCTTTTAAAGATATTGAGATACGTTGATCTCACGATATAATATATTATTGTATTTTTTGATTGCAGTACATATGTGCGTACATAGACGCATCAACTGGTACACGAATTCCTCTTGTCAATAGCTGTGAATATAACATCTGGGTTAGGTATTCGTTTGGTGCAAAATCGGGTGTCATGTAAACCCGTTTTTTCCTTCACCTGAAAAGTCGTAGAGAACGGACGTGAGGGTTTTTTATACCAATCAATTCTTTTGTAACGTCTTGGTATTGAGAGCTCTAAATCACATGGCATTTGACGTTAGGGACGTAAGATTTCAAAAGGAGTGTTAAGCTCGCTGACGCTTACGTACGATAATGAAATAATGTTTAGCGCATAAAGATGTCTCATGATATCACAAATTCTTGTTAGTTGTGTCCTCGTGTCATTCGCTTATGTGATATACCTTTAAATTGTTTCATAATGGATGTCTTTTTACAATATATCGCTTCACCACAATTTGAAAGCGGTAGTTTAACACTAGGAACAAATCTCAGAAGGAACACGACGTTCACGATCCAAGAAACATCAATTTAACCCTCAATCATTGTGTTCATATGAGTTGACCATTCTTCCATATCTATATTCGTCATTTAAACAAAAGACGTCATTTCACCTTACTTCTTCCTCCCATCCTTCATACCGTGTTTAAATCCGATCCCCGTGTCGCCATTACTTTCTCTACTCGTTCGTTTTTCGCTTCAGTTTCCGATTCCCTCGCGTTTGCTTCCACCGCAGCGTCCAATTCCCGGGCGTGCCGACGCCTGTGCCAGCCTGCGCCGCCAGCGTTTCCGCTGACCACAGGCACCGCGCCGTCATCACCGCGGCGCGGGAGTCGCCCGCTTAATTGCTGGAAGGCCTCCGGCGAGATTTCGGATTCAATTTGCGCTCGCTCAACGGAAGCCCCGGATGTGATTTTTTTCGCTCGGTGGAGGCAATTTGAAAGGAACTCTTTTGTTTTTGGTATTCTTTTGGGAATTTTTCTCCGGCTGCTTTGCTGCCTGTTGGAAAAAAAGGATTTATACCTGATTTTGTTTGATTGGATGAGTAGGACTGTTAAGAATAATTACTTAGTATCAAATATTATTAATGAAATATAAGCGATTGTTCTAATATTTAGGTTCGGATGTAATTATTCATGAAAGTAGGTTATATATCAGAGAAAACCTTTCTCTAATATAGAAATTATTTTCTTTTTAATAGTTAACGTACCTCAAATAGTGAAGTAAATAAAATTACTAGGACATTGATGATTATCATGGAGATATAATAGAGCATAGAGGTATGGAACTTAATGGAACCATTAAATACAATGCAAACACAATCATTCCCAATTTATACCATTAACTCTTAAGGATTTTAAGCAACCATGACGTCAATTTTATTTCGCAGCACTTAATTCGAAATGTCACCTTACATAATTAACGATCTGTAAAGAAAAGTGGAAATGGCTTCCACTTAAATTCTGTTTCATTAAAATAAATGCAATTACTAGGCTTCAAAGTAAATTTCGAAGAAGACTTTTGTTTTCTCTGGCTTACTGCTGTAATGGCCTCTTCCATTACGCTTCAGTGACTGTTTCATTTACTTGAACCGTCATCACCACTAGGGTGCTGACACAGGTCCGCCCTTAGTTATTTTAGTCAGGTGCGACTTCAAAGCGCACATTCAAGTCAGACACTCGCCCCGGGGCTGCGGACACGCGAATTACGCAGCGATTGCTTATTCCGCTTTTGCACGTGCGTTCCACGCGGTCCCACCGCGGACCACAAAGCGTCCGTTAATTTATTTCCTCTGCTAACGTGTGCCGAGCCGGCCCGCGGGCGGCTGGGAAGCACGCGGATCGCCCGCCGAGCGTAGCGGCGCTGCGGCGCTGGCGGGGGCGGCGGCCGTTCGGGGGCGGCGCCGCGCAGGCTGCGTGCGCAAGCGGGGGTGGAGACCCGGGCCGAGCTACGCACTCCGCCCGGCCGCCCCCGCACCGCCGCCGCCGGCTGATCGATACGGCGCACGTGGCAGCAGCACCCGCCGCCGCAGCCCCCGCCCCCGCGCAGACGCTCGGCACCTCAGGGCCCGCCGCAACTCGGGCTTGTCGCCTTCATCGCTGCACGTGGCCCGCCCTCTGCAACTGTTCCTCTTTCATGGGAGCCGACGGTTTAACATAAGGCGTTGTTTCGCAAGAGTGCCCTCTCTGTGATAGCGAGTACTGGTCCACGACACGCTCGCCTCCCTCGCCGTCTCAGCGGCGACCAGTCCAGGCTTGAGCTCTCAATTGCATTGCCGTCCGCTATTGGAGCTTCCCCGTATTATCGCCTCTATCATTACATTCTCACCAACCAGCCACCACCTGTCTCTCTCTCTCCTCTCGTCTCATCCTCCTTCTGCTCTCTCTCTCTCTCTCTCTTCTTGCCTCCTACCTCTCCTCCGCTCGTTCTTTCTCTCTCCCTTGTCCTTTCTCTCCCCTCCTCTCTCTCCCCTCCTCCTCTCTCTCCCCTCTCGCCTTCCCTACTCTCCTCTTTCCCCTATCCTAATCCTCTCCTCCCTGCTCTCTTCCCTAACTCCTCTCTGTCGTTGACCCCCTCCTCTATCTTCCCTCTCTCTCTTCCCCTCTCTCTCTCCCGCTCCTTCTCTCTTCCCCTCCTCACTTCGTCTTCCCGCTCCTCCTCTGCTTTCCCTCCGCTCTCTTTCCTCCCCTCTCTCTTCCCCTCCTCTCTCTTCCTCTCCGCTCTCTTCCCTCTCCGCTCTCTTCCTCTCGCGCTCTCTTCCTCTCCGCTCTCTTCCTTCTCACGCTCCTTTCCTCTCCCTCATCTTCCTCTCCGCTCTTCCTCTACGCTCTCTTCCCTGCCAGCCCTCTCTTTCTCTCCGCTCTCTTTTCTCTCGCGCTCTCTTTCCTCTCCGCCTCTTTCCTCTCAGCTTCTCTTCCTCTCAGCTCTCTTCCTCTCCGCTCTCTTCCTCTTCCGCTCTCTTCCTCGTCCGCTCTCGTTCCTCTCGCTCTCCTTTCCTCTCAGCTCTCTTCCTCTCAGCTCTCTCCTCTCATGCTCTCTTCCTCTCCTCTCTTCCTCTCCTCTCTCCCCTCTCTTCTCTCTCTCCCCTCCGCCACCCCTTTCTCTTCCCCTCTCTCTTCCCCCCTCTCTCTCCTTAGTGTCACTGCTCTCGTACCCAACTCACCATCTCTGCCTCAATCAGCTGCTGGTGACCCATCGCTCCGTGCCATCCCTTCTCGGGGCGCGCGCTCGCCCCGCTGCCACCGCCCTCTCGCTCGACCCTGTTGCTTCCGCGCGCCCTTCAACGGCGGAAGCGGCGCTGCGCGGGTGGGGGCCCCGGCGCTTGTATCTGACCCGTATCATAAATCATCCCTCTGAATACGCAGACCGCAACTGCCACGCGTTTTTCGAGAGCCCCGAGTCGTATTTCACCCGGATGAAAAGTCAGGCTTAATTCCACCCCCTAAATGCGCTTATAAGGCGCGCGAGAAGGCCAGTGATGAGCAGGGGTTTTGTGTGGAGTAAGCCCAGCCTGATCAGAGGCCGGTTAGCAGAGAGGAACTCTCCCGTCCAGTGAGGCTGAGAAGGAATGCTACATAGGATCCTCATCTACGTGGTCTTCCTCGGCAGGTATGACCTTCTTGGAATATGTTTCTCGTCCTTAAATGTAACTCTATCGAAAGGCGTTGCTCCTTCCGCAGGTGTGCTTCATCGGTACGTCTAATCTCCTTGGCAGATGTGGCCCCCCTCACTATTTGTTCTCCTCGGTAAATTTGGCCCGCTTGGTAAGTGTGGCTCACTTGGTCGACCAGGCTCCCTCGGTAGATGTGGTCCCTGGGAAGGTGTGACCCCATCGTAGGTATGACCACTTCAGTACGTGTCCTTCACGGTAGAAGTGTCCCCTCGGTAAGTGTAGCTTCTGTGGTCGATGTGATCCCCGGAAAATGTGACACCCCCCCCTCAGTTGTCGTGGTTGCAGCCCCCACTGCCCTCAATTTGCGTAACCCTCCGCATTGGGGCAAATGGGGCTTGCCCCACTGCCGACATGCTATCTCGTGCAACTATGCATCCACTTACGAGGGACGCGGGGCGCGCGTGCACTGGTCTCGTGCCGCCGCTAGGGGGCGCTGCAGCGCCATAATGGCGCATTTCCCGGGGCGCTGTCCCGCGGCGCGGGATATTGACAGGTGATCGGCAGGGCTGGGTGAGAGAGGGGTGCCGACTCGCCGCGCCGGGCCGGGCGATAGACGGGCGTTAATTCCGCGTCCCGCCCCGCCCCGCGCCGCTCAGCTCTGCTCCGCTCCGGGAGGAGCTGTCGAGAGGCGCCCCGGGTGACAGTCGCCGCCGCGTCACTGCGGTCTGGCTGTCGATGTATCACTCCCGGACGCCGGGTGTGATCCACTCCGCTGGCGACGCGGGCGAGGTTCTCTCCCGACAGTGCAATGGAAGTGAGGAGTTGCTGTGATGCTGAAAATGAAATTCGAAAAACCCCAAGACGTATATTCTCGTACAAATTTAATTCAATTGCTTTACATGGGCACCAAGCAAGAAGCAAGCTTGGTAGTGATGATGTCGGCAGTGGTGGTGATGGACCTCGAAATATATAATTTCAACAAATATTCTTATGCATTCATCCGTTTCCTGATTTTCCATTTCAAATTATACTGTCTTTTTGAGGGATGAATATTAGAAAAATTAATTTAATGACAAGCATATATTTGTAGACTACTGTATACATGTTCATTCTGACAACATACATACAATTATGTTTGTTTGCCAACTTCTGTGATTGGACTTCTAGACAACTATCCCCAAAAAATTATACATCAATCTGTAACATATTTCGTTATTGAGATAAGGCTTATAACCACAATACTAACATTTTCCCGAGATCAGAACCCGTTACTCTATTAGTGACAGCCGCCTGACGGTTGGGTCGATCTTTCGATATATCGACGCCGGTGGTCGTTACACTCCATTTGCGTCAGCGACACTTCCACCTCCTCCCTCCCTCTCTCTCTCTTTGGGTGACAGGCGTTTGACCTCGTCTCTCAAAGACGGTAGTGACATTCGACCCTTTCATTTTGATGTAAGAGAATTTCAACGAGAAATAAGAAAATAAACAGAGCTGAACCAAATAAATGTTGAATTCTCTAGTAAATAAGTAAGCATGATTTATAGTCAAGTAATTAATAAAATGTTAGTAAAAGAGGATAATAAATTTTGTGGTAATAAGGCCAACCTATCTTCATGAAGATCTGCTCTCCTGGGCGTCGTTTGAACGTCTCTCGGGGTACACGCTTGGTCCACAAGTTACGTGAACAAGCGAACTGAATTAATCAAATTGAAAGGCTGTAATATAAATGGAATTGTTCAGCCGGTCTCATTTCTTACGGTTACGTTACTCTTGGGATACCGTTCACTTGTAAATGGTGATCATAAGGAGTTGTTTTATCAACCATGGCCTCTGATGATAAATATTTTTCTTGGATGGAAATCTATATAAATATTTCATTTATCAGTCGCTTTTTTAAAAAAAAGGTACTATTATTACAGCGAATTTTTCAAATGTGACCGCAACACTCCGGTGAATTTGCTCACATATCTTGAAACCCACCCTTTCGTAAAACTGTCAGAAGTGTCATTAAATTTAATGTAGATTAATGTATTGTACACGAAACTTGATGTAAATGTGTACATTAAAAAGAGCTTAATACATTTTTAAATTAAATTTAATGCACAAGTGAAAACTGGAGTTTCTTCCATTTCTTTTGTCTCTCATCATTAATCTCATGTATTACTGATCACCAGACCAACAAGATCATTCATTCATTCCTGTCAGATATGACCATAAAGCTTTGACTATTGCATCCTAATGTACATGTGTATATTAAATTTAATATGTGTTCGTGATAATTATTTCAATATACATTTCATTAAAGTAATGCGAAAATTTCCGATAGTTTAACTGTAAATGTTTCGTCCCCATTTTTGCCCCCTCCTCTAGGTAGAACTGGCTCTAAAGATATATATTTTTCTTAGATTGAAGTCCGTATTAATGTTTCATTTATTAACAGATTTGTAAATAAAACCGTCATATTCTTAAACTGAATTTTTCAAATGCAGCAGCAACTTCTTCAGATGAGTTTGCTCGCCTATTTTGCTTCCCATCCTTTCCGTAGCTGTAAATGTTTCGTCCCATTTGCTCCCCGTCGCTGGCTGGGACCGGGTGCCAGGCGTCTCCTGGACGGCAGCGTGACGATCGACCTCGCGCTTTGATTTACGAGAATCTGAGCGCGAGATAAAATACCCGCCGCCTGGCACGGCTGTTGCTCCCGCTCCTCTGCCCCCACTCCTCCCCACCCCCCTCCGCCCCCACGAAAGATGAAGTGGCTGAAGGGCGGGGGAGGAGGAGGAGGAGGCTCGGAGCTCCAGCTCGTGCTGCAGGGCGCGCTTCTGCCGCGGCTGCTGCGGCTCCGCTGCCGAGATAAGGGTGTCCCGTGTCGATGAGGCATAATGGGATCTAATGGTGAGCGATGGGTTTTCCGGAGAAGGCGAGGCGCCCCTGAACTTGCTCCTGTAATTGATGTCTTTTTTCCTCTTTAGGATACGGCCACTCGTACTCTTATGGCTTTTTATGGGATTTTCCCCCCCATTTTTTAATTTTTAAAGCGCAGCTTTGTCTCTGACGCAGTTTTAAGAGTGTTGTTCGATTCACACTTAAGACTTTGTATGGGCATTCTTTGGCAATGGATATTCGTAGCACTTCCACGTTTATCAATCATGTCAATAGTATTTCATCCTGCGATTATTCGCGTTTGACCGGAGACCAGTCTCTCAACCCACTTTGTCAATTAATTATTAACTTTTGACATAACATCGTGATACCGACCTGTGCTAGATGTTTCATCTACTCATGTTTCAAATCATAGGATGTGAATCTGGCAAGTGTCCGTCATCAAAACGAAGCGAACTAATTTAAAAAAATAGAAAACAAATTGACAAACAGCTTCAATCTCTGAATTAAAACACGAATATGCTTTTCGTACTAAATTACTCGGGTGTGCACTTTTTGCGGAAGGCTTCGAAATTCTATTGTAGCAGAGTCTGTTGGTAACGTTGCTTAATTAGTACGTCTCGTTACAATATCGTTCCTTTCTGCACATTCCAAGTGGTTTTCCTTTTTTTCATTTTCTGTTGCGTGGTCCTAAGGGCCCTTCACAAGCGGCCCTTCTCATTGAAGCCCCCTTTACATCCCCCTAGCCACCCCTGCTTCACAGCCCCACCTTGCACATTCTTTACCACAATGCACGCTACCCCTGGCATTCCTTCCGCTCACTTTGTCAGTTATTTCCTTCCGTAACACACACACACACACACACACACACACACACGCACACAGAACGCTCCCCTGCCGCGTGCCAAGTCTTCCCCGCTTGGATAAACCCGCATTTTCTTTCCCCCTGAGATTCACCATCTGACACTCCACGCTACACCCACCCGAAGAGACTTGTGTCACTCTCGTACAGTGAGGTCTAAGGTCTTTCTGATAAATCTTTAAAACTTGGTATACTTGAAGTATAATTTACCTGAATTATAATTTTAATATATTGTGATATTAATGTGAATTTTTAATCATTTAATTATTTGGTATATTAAATGTAATACGTTAATAATATAGTATAATTATTTAAATAATACAGTTGACTGTATAATTGGAAGAACATATGAGAGAAACGATACTTGAATTATACCTGCTAAAAATTTAGTTCGATGAATTGTGTGGCTTAGCTTCCACATCTCTTTTTTAAGGCTTTGGTTGCATTGTATCTCAAATAACGAAATTTCATATGAATTGTATTAGTAACTGTCATATGGTAAAATACGTAAAATGTTTTTAATTACGGCATACATTGTTTTCTATTCACGGGCATTAAGGAGAAATTGATAGTTAAGCTTTAGTATCAGGCCATATCGTTCCACAGCATTTTTCCAAACACCACCACTCTCGACCCAAAAAGCATCGTTATCATTTTACTTCCACCCATGTTCCACTCTACTTCCACATGTTACCCTCCCCCTCCCCATCTCTCTCTATACGTGTTGTAAGTCCTCCTGACATTATAACACTCGTCACATATAAAACCAGCCACGCGTACGTACTAATTTACAAAGGGACCCGTGACTTCCAAAAGATTGAACTTTTCCGCTGTACAAATGTGCGTTGTCTTTGCCCTTTCAGTCTAGCCCCCTCTTCTACCCCCTTCATGCCCCCGCTCACCCATTTCATGTTGTTTCGCACCGCGTCGTTGAGCGCACTCCGCTTCCGCCACGCCCCCCTTCGCCCGCCTTCGCCTCCTTGCTGCTCCGACGCGCTCGCCCGCACTTCGCGCCTAAATGTCGACGCAAACGCACCTCGGCGGCCTCAGGGGAGGTCGGAAAAGGAATCCTTTTCAAGCAGACGACTGGCAACACCGTAATCCGCAGATGGCTTGATGGCTGGGAAGATGAAGGAAGTTGATATGTCACAGTGGAATTTATATGCCAGTCACCATTCATTATGAACATACCTCCTCTTCCGTAATGTGAGATGGGGAATAGTTTCTTTGATACAAGTTTACATATTTGTTTTGTTGTTGCAGCATCATATTTATTGGTTTATTAAAATATATATATATATATATATATATATATATATATATATATATCAATACACTTGATTTTTTCTCTGATTTTTCTTTTTGTGAACCCATCTTTAACGCGTCCATGGAGAAGACACTACTAAAATTTATGACTTATCATTAAGCAATGCTGATTCACATTTTCTAGCTTGAATACGTTATACTACGTGTTATTCAGAATAACCCCTAGTTGGATATAAGAAGTAGTTCAGATGGCTGGTTCTTATTATTTAAATCTAATGAGAAAATGCACGCAGAAAGCTCATTTGCTCCCACATTTCCAAAAGCATTTCGTTAAACGAATGCTTCTAATTTCCTCTACTTATAATTTCGCGTTCCTTTTATTTATTATTCATTAAAAGTATTTAATGTTACATTAAAGCGTAGTACTTGAATCTAATGGTGGTCTGAGGTACATAAGTGAGGTGAGGAATATTTGGGGGAAGCGTGTAGTGGAATATCACTGGGCGGGACAAAGAAAGAAGAGGTGAGGCGGGGTTGAAAATGAAAGGGAGAGGGCGGGGATCAGTGTTGTTGCTAGGCGGGGGCCGAGCGGGTCGGGCCAGGAACAGGTGGCGGCGGCGGCGGCGGCGGAGGAGGAGGAGGAGGCCGAAGGGGAGGGTAGGTTGATATGAGGCGACTTGTGTAGCGTGTGGACAAGAACACGCTGGAGACCTTGAGGGTGTGTGAGGCAACGCGAACGGTCTGTGTTGGCGGGGATGGGTATTTCACGTGCACGCGAACGCTGTCACGCTGCGAGTGCTCAGGAATTTGGCATAGAACGATTGTGATAAGTCGAGCGGATCGCTTAGTCGCCAGTGTGATAATCCGCTGGCGCGAAAATTCACCGCCTCGCCCTCTGCCGCCGACCGGAGCTTTATGGACTATTTATTATGAAATCAAGTAATTGGAGATTCTCGGGCATAAAGAGCATGATAATCGTCATTTGGAAAGCTGGTTAACCGTAAAGAAGGGATTTCGGCGCTAAGAGGATTACTGGGAAGAGGGAGGATGGTGCGATATAGGTCTCGGGCTCTTTAGACGAACTTTTCGGTTGCTACGAGTGTTCTCAGGAATTCGGCAGAGAGCGAAGAACTACGTTCGTTCGAACCACCAGACAATTGCCTACACCAAAAAATAGTTTTTACGTATTGATTTTTTCAATTTTCTGTCTTATGTTCTATATTCCCGTTGTCCGTGTAAGACAGTTACAGAAATATCATTGACAAAATTTTTCAGACTTCAGCTCTGGGCTCTGCGAAACAAAAAACATTTCCTGCTGGCGAGAGCGGTCATGAAGCCGTAGTTTTCCTGCTCACGACTACATGATATTTCAAGTTGATGAAGTTGCAACAGATGCAAAACAACGTTTCACATACAGCTCTCACAAAGAGCGACGCGTTTTTGAAGTACGTGAAATGTTTTTCATTGCGATTGTGCACCTTCCTCACACTCATCCATTCACCTCCACATGAACCATCCACAGAACGCACATTTCAATCTGAGCTTAAACGGGAGCTTAGCATATAAACGAAACGTCACTCGTACAAACATGGAAAATAAAGAATTCTTTCACGGCTTACCTAATCCCCAAACAAAGGCAAAGTTTTTCTGAATATACATTTGTTCATCACTTTTAGTTTAATTAACATTACAAAGAACATCGCTCAGTTGTTCAGTGCTTACTTGAAGTGCATAGAAATTGGATGAAAAACACTTGTCAGTCAAATCCCAGTTGTACGTGTACTCTAAAGACATTTGAAAGTTTGACGTTTCTCTGGAAATAAACTTTTCAACTGAGACTTCATTTTCAAACTAAAAATTATGAGTTTCAAATCTCCATAAATACTTTTAATTCTTATTTGTGTGTGTTGTTTTGAAGGTGTGATGTATATATTTATACCGAACATTGTTCTGTCTAGTTTTTGATGTTGTATTGTCTAAAATGAGAAATGATGAATTGTTTCCCTTTGTTATTTCAGCAATGGAATGTTAATTATGAATACCAGAGATAATAACAATACTTTTTAATCATGTATCGAATGTCTAATAAATTAATATTGATTATAAACATTTTGACATTGAAATAAAAGTTTTAAATTGTAATGAAATTATGGATTATTGTAAGTTTACGCTATTAATTTATTATAATATAATTATTTAAATTAATATATACTATTATTTATAATTTATAAGCATTAAATTATTAATCAAATGCATTTATTAAAACACCGAAACGTTTTTTCAATCATCTGAAATTATAGCCGTGGGAAAACCCACGCCTGGCACACTGGCGTGTGCGTGCAAGGGACTCGTAGCGCCGGCTCGCGAGCTCCGCCGCATGCCCAGGCGCGTGGGGCTGCCCACACGTGCGCAGCGTCTCTGCACCGGTCGATACACGGGCGCCTCACGCTCCGTCGCGCCGCATCGCATCGCAACGCAACGCAACGCAGGCAGCCTGAGAGGCGTGGCGCCCACGTGCACTTCGACCAATCGCCGGATTACTCGCCCGGACCTCCTCGAGGAACCTCTCGCTCGAACCACTCGCCCGACCCTCGCCCGACCACTCGCCAAACACTCGCCACCAACGTCGCCGATCCACGGCCCGCCCGCGACCCACCTATCGGCCTCGACACAGTCGCGCCCGACCACCGCCCACCACCGTCGCCACGGCACTCCATCCAGGCCGACTCTTCCCGGCCTCTCGTCCGCCTCTCGCCCGCTCTCGGCCCGCCACTCGCCCGACCACTCGCCAACGAGCGCGACATCTGCCCGCACCATCGCCACCAACCCGACTACTTCGGCCCGACACTTCGCCCGACCACGTCGCCACGACCATCCGCGTTCGACCGCTCACGCATCTCGCCCATGAACCACTCGCCCGACCACCGCGCCCGACCACCTCGCCCGACCACTTTGCCCCGCCACGCGCCCGACCACTCGCCCGACCCACTCGGCCACCCCTCGCCCCGGATCCACGCCGCTTCCGCCGCCTCCGCGGCTCGCCAGGCCGCCTCTCGCCCGACCACGCGCACGTCTACTCGCACGACTAAATCGCGGCGCCGCCCACCTATCTGCCCGCCCGACCACCCGCCGCAAGTGAACGACTCGCCTGCCCAAATAAACTTGCTCGCCCACCCACACGCTCGCTCGCTGAGATTTTTTATTTTTTACAACGTATATTTACTATGTATTTCATACATGACTTCATGCCGCTTATTTGCTTGTAGGGAAATCTAGCCTTCCATAAAATAATCGCACGCAATAGTTGTTTGAAATGTTTATTTATTATTAAAGAATTGGACTGTAGTTTGTAGGATGTCACCATCAGTAATTTTCATGAAATTACAGAACTACAAGAAAAAAATAGATAACTTCTGACTTTCGGTAGAATTATTTTGTAACAAAAAAAAGAAAGAAAGAAAGAAAAGAAACTCATGAAAATTTGGCAGAACGCAAAATTTCACAATAGCAATTGTCTGCCCTTCGGTATTGTTACGTAAAGATATCACGAATATTTCAATATTAACCACCATTCTGTTTATTACAGTGGTTGAACATACCCCAGCTAGTTTCCATATAGTACATGCGTTGGTAATCATACACCTCTGGGATACTTCTAGCCCGAAATCGTCCCAGGCAGAAGGTACTTCGGACTTCATAACGGACGTCGTAAAGTCACTCCTTGGCCTCAGCATCGTGAATAAATACACATAAAATGTTATGCCGAAGTGGAAATGACTGCTCTGCTCCTTCTGCGGGAAATTCCAGCCTGCGGAGCCATCTCATGAATGTGTGAATGTAGCTGGAGAATATTTCTTTGCCAACACTACAGCGCCTGCGCCGTTGTTGCCGCTTGGAACTCAGTGACGTAGAGGAGAAAGCTAACAGCGGCTGTGAAGTGTGTTTCGTCAACGGTTTATTTTAATTTTATGAGGTAGTATCGTCATCTCTGTTCTGCTAAAATGTGTATTCCAAGAAGTGTTTCGTTTTAAACCGTTATATTAATTTGGAAGACGAATAGAGGTATTTCTCCTTCATTACGTTTTGTTAATTTTGTATCCTTTAAGTAATAATTTGCATTCACTCCGTGCTTATAGATATTTTCCGTTTGTATAACGTGTGGATTAGTTGTTTTTTCTCATTTGGTTATACAAGACTGCTTGGCAAGTTATTGCGGGTTTTTATTATTATTTTTATGCTGCTTTTTCCGGTGATTTGAATATTGTGTTCCACCATTTTGTATTGCTTTATCATTGTGAAGATCGTGAAAAATCTTGGTTTACGGCTAAAAAATATTTGACATGTGAGCTAGTTCATATTTTTGAGCTTGGAATGAAAACATATTTTGTTTTACATTCAGTTGTAACAATTAAAAAAGTGATGAAAATTGTGTTCATGTTGACGCAAAGATATTGTCTTTTTTATAAAAATGTACCCAGATACTTGCTTTTCTTTCAAATGCTTTTTGATTAACACGTTCCTTCCTATTTCAGGTGAGTACGCAGAATTCATGGCAGAAATAAATGCGGCATTGGGTGAGTGGAGACTTGTTTACTATTCATTACGGATATTGTGTTGACGAAATACAAGCTGCTATTATTTCCTCGGTGCAATTTGTTTAAAATCAAGGCACGTCCATTATCTTAATGAAGCCCTTATTATCATTCGGTGGTAATTAATTTCCTTGGATCGTTGCCATTCGTGTGAATTCTACGTTCACGTAGCTTCTGTGTCCTCTAGAGCAAGCGATACAAGAACAACGAAATGTGATTCGGTTCGTATTTCTCAATTTACTTTAATTTCCCATTCCATTCTCACGAACCGTGCTGTTTTGATTGGCCGAGTACTCGCATTCCAGCAGTCTATAAAAACATTAGTTCCAACCCTCTGCAGCCTGCACACCTTTCTTGTTCACTGTGCCTTTCTCATTTTTCGGATCTTCGTCTTGGCTACAAGGCCTCTAGCGTGACATTAATTACTCTTTTATTTCGAAGAACTTTTCTCCTTTTTTAACGCTCTTTAATTAGTATTCCCCTTCCACTTTGGAAGGCTCTGCTAGTAGTATTGGAAGAGTAAGTTTGGTTATCAGAGTTTTCTGAAATTACGAGGATGAGAAGAAGTCTTTACTCGTCCTTTGAATTATAATTTAAGGATCCCGCGAGTTCAGGAAAAAGTTATGATCTAATATTACTATAGGCGTTTGTTAATTCGACCGTCAATAATCGTCCCATCAACAACAGCCGTTTCCTTTCATTATTTATTTCTTTTAAAACATATTGACGTGACAAAGGTACTTGTTTGTTTTTTTTTCCTTTTCTTTCTCGTATTCTAATAAAACTAAATCCAAAGACAAGTTTATGTCTTCGAAAAATTAAAAAAAGTTTATAATGAATTGACGTCCAATTTTTACAGGCCTTTAAGTATGGTCGCAAGTACAGCACAGAGTTATATGAGCATTGATGGAACCCATGAGCGAAAAATAATTAAAAAGTTAATAGTTTCGGAAGTAATACAGAAATCTTCGATAGAAAACGAAATCAATTGACAGACGATAATTATATCGTATTAAAATTTGAACAAATTTCTTTAACAAAATAAAACACCCAGTGATTTACATGACATTACATTTTTAACTTTCTCGTAAGATTTGAATTAAAACAGCGTGGGCAACGCAGGGAACTCGGGGATTTCTCTTTTAAATTACAAGGTTTTTAATGTTTGCAGGTGGTTCTAAGTAGCCTCTGTGATGAATTTAGATTTAGATTTATTCAGTCAAAAAAACAGTAAAAACTGTATGTGACGTTGGGGGGAAAAGATTATCTACGATTTTTTACTTGAGTTCCAGAATCCCTTCCCGTCATTTTAACTGTAAATAGTTGAAAGATGAGTAAAAGTTTAACATAAATAAAAAGAAATTCTAAAAAGAAATTTTAAAAATCGCAAGATTATGAAATAATAAATATTCATTTACGTTTCCGAGTTATAGAAAACTTATTTGTATCGGTACACGAATTGCATGTATGATTTTTCTGCATTGCTAACAAAATAGCAACTCGCCCTTACCTCTACTCTTACCATTACAAGCAAAACGAGAGTTCAACAAAACGTGCGCATAGTGAAGCTATATTTACGTCCAGAAGCAAAACAAGTGGGCCATCTCAGCATTTGCTCAATGGATCAGGAAACTAAAAAAAAAACCTGATCGAGTATTACGTTTTGTTTTAAACGATATGTTTTCTTTGATTTGAACATGAAGGAAAGCTTACCATGTTAACTTGCTCATTTTAACATGAAATACTCGCGAACCTCTATAGCCATGAAGAGGACAGAACCCGAATCAATTAAAAATACATCTTCCATTATTTTATATAAACATAGCAAGTCCAATCAAAAGTCTCTTGTTTTCCCTGTCACTGAGAGAAATTGTTCAGATACGAGACGCGTCGACATGTTCGTGCGCGGTGTTTGAGTTCAATATTGGGCTAGATCACAAGTCGAGCAGACCGCGCATCGTGAAAAGGCGAGTCCGCTTTGAGGAGAAGTGAAACGTTCACGTGTGTGTGCATATTTCAAAGGAAAGCAGTCAAATGTATATTTCTCATAAAAGATATCCCCCCAGGAACCCTGTTTTATGCGTCTCCGCACAACCAAGTTCTCCAAGGATTTTTGTTGGGGTTTGTTGTGTAACTGAAGAGACCCAGCTCGCCATATAAATATTTGATGAGTGCGTGGGGAAGAGACATGATGGCTATCCCTTAGGTGCCAGCAAGCACATCTTACGAAAGGTAACCGGAGGCGATTGGTTCCACGACAGTCGGCAGGGACACAAACTACAGTCTGGATCGTAACTCTCCTTCCAAGAAGTGAAATTAAGGACTTGAGGCATTCTTTATTGAGTTAAATATGCAATTTCTTCGCAGCTTGAGTGGGAGAGATCCCTTTATGTAAGAGTAGTGACTTCGTTCCGTGTTTAATAGAATATTGCTACGATCCGAACAGCCAAACCGAAAACCTCTGGACATTCCGTCGAGCGCTGCCTATATCAACTGGCAATTCCCTAGAAATTCATGAGACCAAAGCATGAAATTTATTAAAATCGTTGACACGTTATTATATAGTAATTTAATTGATGTAATTGAATATGTGCTTTCTGAAAATATTAACAAAATGTGTGGATTGTGTCTTTTAAAAATATTGATTCAAATTCGTGTGATTTCATTTAGCTCCTTGCCAAAACCTATCAGCCCTGCCTTTAATATCGATGTGAGCTGTATGTCTCTCTTCCTGAGAAGCTCAGAAACAATAATTATAGGGCGATTCAGTCCTCGTTACCCAGTGATTCAGGACCCAGTGATATACTACAATAAGTTATTCATGTGTGCAAAAGAAAATGGTGTGAACCCTATTCCATTTTTTTAAATAAGTTTTTTGTCACTGGTGAGTTTTTGTGTGAAGGTAGCCCAAATATTACATTGAGCATTGTTCCCTGAGGCTATTATTACGTACTTATCTACTGAATATGAAAGGAGAAGGAAATAAACATTTATTGAAGTGTTACGTAGTATAATTTATTATTTGCAAATAAAGCCATAATTTCGCGTTTTTACCTCGTGTAACAAGGGCCGTACAAGTGTTGAAAATAACCTCCTCGTGCGCGAACGCAGAATCGTCATCTGCGCCACACCGTCTCCGTGACGCGCACAACTGTCGGGTCGTTCCTTTGTTTCTGCCGCCACGCTCTCGATGCGCGGCAGGCCATCACGATCCACGACTTCAGTAGCTTGAAGACGGTCTTTCATTAACCCCGACAAAAACATAGCCCAGCAGATTCAAATCCGGAGATCCAGGTGGCCGTGCTATTGGGCCTCCTTGTCCGATCCACCTATCTGGAAATTGCATATCTAGGTATTCCCGAACTCCGTGATAATAAAGTGAGGTTGCGTTCATGCTGGTCCTACATCCGTGTCCCCACATTGAATGCGGCGTCCTCTAAAAGCGTAGGGAGTACCTCAATTATAAAATTCTGATATTAAACGCCTCTTAAACACTCTGAAAGAAATGAGGACCGACGGTAAATTCATCCACTATGCCAACCCACACAATTACAGAGAATCACTCTTGGTGAGATACGCGAAGTGCAGCTTGTAAATTTTTCTCGTCTCACAAATGAAATTTATGCATATTAATTGTTCCAATGTTTTTAAAATACGCTTCATCTGTCTAACGAACGGTTTCAGAAATTCCTGGTTTTCCTTACATTTGCGCAGGAAATGCCTCGAGAATTCAAAAGGACGTTGCTGCGCAAATGCTGCACCAGCTGGAAATGGAAATGTCGAAATCTCTCTGCATGAATTGTTCGCCAAGTGACTGTGATGCATTAGCCTCGCGCGTGAATTACAGCCGCACGCTCACTTGCCATAGCCTGTGTTACACGACAACAAGCGCATAGTCCAAAGTTTATCGTTAATTATTTGCAAACTTAAACGACGAAGAGTATCTTAGTTTAATAAATTCAATCTGTACATTACATACGGTATATGGCTCTGGCGTATTAGCAACGAAGACTGAATCACCCTAACCAACACTTACGAACATCTGAGAAATCCCGGGGACTCTTAGTTGATGCAATGTTCACATTCTATTTGTCATCATCTAGTGGTCCAAACTAGTGGCAAAGGCCGTACCAATCAACTACATCGAGCACCAGAAACTAGAATGCTCACTTTATTAAATGATAATGATCCTAGATTACACCTTGAGACTTATCGATTTCGAAACCTCAATAAATCAATATCATACAAAATGGGACCAATCGCTGTCTTCCTGTGTTCATCTCCAGCGACACGGTGCTCCAGGAAGGCGGGCATCCATAACCAGATGTCCTTCGTTGCTAAAGATTCATCGCTATTTATCGCCACAACATCTCTCCCCGCGAGTTAACCACAGAGAGCAACTCCTACCTCTCTTCTCGAAGACGTTTCCCGCCGCAGCTCCAGCGAACGAATACACCTGCGGGCGATCCTCCTCGCGCCACTTGTGAAGGCCGGTTTTCGAGTCCGTCCCCGCCCGCCGGCTCGCCCCACGGCGCACAAAGAGGCTACGCGGTTAGACGCGCGCGTATCGTGATTTACAACGGGGCATTACTTTGCCGCGACGGGAACCGGATTGCAGATAAAGTTTTGAAAAAGAGCCGCAGCGCGGCGCCCGCGAAGGCGGCTCTTGCCGACTACCACCGCCGCCACCGCCCACGAGGCGAACGCCGCCGCCGCCGCCGCCCGGTCGTTGCCGGCGCGTGCGACCAATGCTCGGTGGGTGGTTTTGTAGCCAAGTGCGCCTTTCGAGATAGACGGCGTTCGCCGCCAAGAGGGCCTTTTTGTGAGGTTCCAGTGGAACGGAATGTCAATGGCTCAGAAGTGCTGGGTTGGTATCGGTCCCTTCTTGTACTGACAATGAGAGAATGTAGCAACGATAGAAATGATTTGATCTTTTAGAGAGCGGGCTTCTTTTACTTCATAGTAAATACTAGATTCATATGAAACTGGAGCAGTATTGTGACTTGGGTCAAGAATTATTAAGAAATTGCAAAATGGGGCACATTTTTGTTATTCTTTAGAAATTCTGTTTTGCAGTTCAAGCCCTAAAGAATGAATTACAAGACCATCTAATTCGCTTTCGGGTTGCATGGGATCGCTTGTTTGGTTTTGTTGTGTGAAAAAAGTAGTCTCCTCCTAAAATGATAGACAAGTCCCAAGTTTAAAAGGAATAGTAATATCCTTCACTTTCCTGTTTTAATCCTGTTCAGAATTGTCTTCTCACTGATGTGGAAAGTCAGAATAATCACTAAAACTCTCAATACTTAATATACGTGCATAAGTAATTTGGGGCGATAATATAGGATACGGGCTCTTTCCATATTAATATTTAATACATTTTATAAATTCTTCTTGATATGTAGTACATAGAGTATTAATTTGCAAGCTCTTTTGTTATAAAATGCTGGACATGTTGTGTTCATTTACTGTAAATACTTCCATACCATTAATATATTAAGACAATGCATACTAGGTCATAGATATATGCATCATCTTCTAATGTCTGCTCATCTAACACCATTCCTTTGTCGGTATCACTTTTTGTTTTGCTGTAATGTATGGTGTACAAATCGTATTAGCCATTAAAAATCACCTCACACTCACGATTGACTGAGCGCGACAA
Source organism: Gryllus bimaculatus (assembly GCA_017312745.1). Lineage (NCBI taxonomy): Eukaryota > Metazoa > Arthropoda > Insecta > Orthoptera > Gryllidae > Gryllus > Gryllus bimaculatus. The sequence goes on from BOPP01000022.1 coordinate 3,863,990, forward strand.
GTAAGTATTATTTGAAAAGGAGCCGTGTGCTTGTGAAGCTGCCGCTGCTTGTTTTCCTTCTTGATGATGCATCGTCGGCCACATCCCAGTGAACACAACCTCTTTTCCCCGTAGTTTCCTTATACCACTCCTTTTTCATCCCCCGGGGATCCGTCGGCTCTTTGTGTTCTTTCGTCGGCCGTCTGCCTCGTTAAGCCGCTGCAGAAGCCCTTTTTGTGCGATTCTCAATGCGCCTTTCATCTGCCTTTTTTCCCTGCGACAATCAGAACAACAGCGGCAACACGTTTTTCTCGCAGACAAATTTGTTGCGTTACTAGAATTCGGTTTTGAATTAAAACTGCAGAGGCTCATTTGAAGCGAGGCTTTTTGTGATCACGTCAATATAGTCGTTCCGTTAACAAAATGTATTCAAGATCAAATCGAAGTTGATAATACAATGCCTACAACAGAATGTGTTGTTAGACTTACCATAGCATGCAGCATGAGCTTGGATATCTTACAAGACATCATTACATCAAGTTACTTTATTCGAGGTCTGTTTATTCATTTTCTAGGATTATTTTTTTCTTCTTTTTTTAGTTTCTACAAGATAAATAAAGACTTGTTTCAGTCTTGCAACAACTCGTATTACTTATGGTTTGGCATTTATTAGATTTAATATTTCTTTTTACAATTACTTTAATTTAAAGAATGCTGGATTATGTAATAAACGTAATAGTGCACAATTTAAATACTCTTAAAATTTATTGTCTTCCCGATTGCGGAAAGTTTTGAATTAGAAGTGTACGAAACAATTTTATTTCATGGAGCAACTTTTGTTATTTCTTTTCCAATTCGGTGCATTGTATTCAGTTACGTAGAGGCGTTTTTTGTAACCAGTTGCACCTGTTGAGGACTTGGATTACGTAAGTGGCTTGTTACCTTGCGCCTCCTGTTTGGCTTCTTTTCTTAAGGCTCCAGCTGCGATGCTTCTCATATGACTGTGTGGGAACGCAGGAGAGATTGGAGATTACTTTGGTTCTAAAAAATTAAACAAGAACCCTTTATAAATGCCAACTCCGTGGTATTTGACATTCCGCTCTTAATCCCATACTTCCCCTATGTAAATAACTGATGTACTCACTAATTGCAAACTGCAAAGTGATCAGCAAAACATTCGTTGCAGGTCTGCGTTCAACTGATAAAAGTGTATTTTTAGAATGAAAATGCTACCAAGACTGAAACATTTTTGGTATAATGTATGCTTAATTTTACATTATCTTTGTGATAACTGTACAATTAAGACATTTTTGAGGCGTGATTTTGAAACATCGCTTTTACGTACCCGTCTTTCTACGTAAGTGATAAAGAGGCAGTTTTGTAATTGTGTGCCGGAAATACGAAATTTAAGACATAAAAAACTCATATTGCTGAGCCATGGTAACGAAAAAAAGAGTAAATCTTGTTCATTACGTTACATTCACTAGTAAATTACTTCCTCGTTTAGTGTTTAGTCAACAACACCATGTTTCGCATGTCAAGAACGATCTTATACATCGGAAAAAGAAATCCCAATCAGCATTTCGGAATTCGAACTCTCGTTGAGACGGTCTGTTTCTGGAGTACGCAAATCGATAAGACGTCGAGGGGGCTTGACTTTGCTGTGGGGAAGGCGGGGTCGTGATCGCCTCCGCATCGAGAGGCGTCCCCATCCTTCAGTAAATAAACTGGCCACAAGAAGAGTGGAGCACTGATGTCCACAGTATCGCCATCCCTTTGTTGGGAGGCACGCCGAAGACTATCGCTGAGGATTCTTTGATAACAGGCATTAAAGGCGGAGACCAAACTCTACATCGAAATGACATAACTTATCTTGCATCTTTCCGGACAATACAATAATTTTGACTGCAGTTATTCAAACGAATGCATGTAATTCTGTTTATAATCACTATTGTTTTAAAGTTTTTTACATCATCTTGAATTTCTACAGCAAATAACGAATAATCGCGATTTTCATCTTCATCTCTACCAAAAATCAATTATAAATTATACTATTTCTGTCCATTAGAAAGCCACGTTTTACTACAGCAGAGCTATTGACAGGAAAATAAATATTTTGGGCCAGGAAATACATAAACATCGCGTTTAGCGTTTTCTAACATGCTTAAAATAAATTGAAGTATGAGTAATCTTTTATTGCATATTGTGAACAAAAATAAACATTTCATAAAAGTTACGATTTGAACGGAAGATATTCTGTAGAGGTTGAAATACATCTTAAGAATGTTACCATATTTTATTTTCATCCGAATTTCACGTAAAGAATTTCTGAATAAAAGCTAACATACTTTTAGTTTACCGAACGATACTTTTTCGGAATAGATTTTTACATTTTGTCTTTAATTTACATTTTACAGGCATTAGTTAAACAAGTAACCAAAGACCAAATAGCTCGAAGGGGCCACTTGTTTCAACTGGTGTTCAGAGGCAAAGGTTCTCAAGTAAATGTTTTAAGTTTTTATTCCGAAGGCTCCGGTTGGCTTATTGATTGCTGTGAATGAAATGAGATTTAGCATTCAAGTGAAATGGATTGAGAATTGTCATTATCATTAATCTTCATTCGGTGGGTGCGTAAGCAAGCACAGTTCATGGCTTCAGTAATATATTGTATAATGAGGAGAAACACGGGAAATTCAACTTGAAATCTCTCATCAACTTGAAACCGCTCATTGTAGATTTAAAGGCGTGGTTTGTTAGTTCCCTATTGTCATATAAAATACTTTCTAGGTATTTCAGGAAATACTAAAATTGAGTACTGAAAAATTATTAGGTTAGGGGTACGAAGGAAACTTTCTGACTGAATTCAATGGAACTGCTTTTGATTTAGATATTGCTATTGTAATTGTATGAAACGAATATTACAAATTTATTTCGTTTAAGAATTATGTGACCACTTCCATCCTCGCAAGCTTCAACGTAAGCATTAGGTGGAAAATAGAACTTACCGGCCTTTTTTTTTCAGTCAGGATAAAGCAGTTTTAATTGAGGAGAGCATTCATTTTACACATGCATTATTATTTGTGAATCATTTCTGTCTGCTCCCTTGTAGCGAATATCTTATGTATTAAATATTATACGCTACAGAAGGAGTTTAAAATCAATAAATAGAGCGAAATGAAAGTTATATTCTAATCAAAATTACGTTTGAATGGTTTACTAAAATATTAAGTCACTACAAGATCATAGATGCCATCACGGGATTTACTTAAATAGAATGCGTATCGTACAAATGAAATTATTTAACCACCTCAGTTCATCATTTTACTGTCTCGCCGTTTCGAAGGTACTTCGTAAGAAGAGAAAGTTATGTAGCCGGCCTGGATAGCCGAGGTCGCTAAAGCCAAAGGGCCCTAGGTGCCTCGGCTCGAAGGATCGCGGAATTGTATCCCGCCTCAAACATTGATGTTTGTGTGTGTTTGTATGGTCATTACGTGTTCTCCCTACCGTTCATCTACAATTAAAAACACAATAGTCGCTATATGACCAAGTTGTTGAAAAGCAATCCTTAAAAAATTATAATAAAATAAAAAAGGTAAATAATCGTGCGACGGAAAACGGGGAATTTTCGGCAGAAAAACTCTTATTTATTTAATAAAAAGTGAGATTTATCTGTAACAGTAATATATAGTCTATATCTCTCTCAATCTAATCTATATCTGCATCCATCTTCCATGTCAAGGTAGAGGTTTAAATACATCTAAAGAATGTCACCATATTTTACCCCCACTTACCACTAATTCAGATATATCACTCCCTTTCCTCTATCGAAACCTGCTTATTGACCCCGGCCCTTCCCCGTAGCAGCCACGCGCGAGGGTGTCGGCGGTGGCTGTGCGGCAGCGGTGGAGGATGTGGGGAAGGTGGTGAGGGAGGGAGGGGGGCGGAGATGCGCGCTTGGCAGCCTGTCACTCTGCGCGCCTTCCTTCCGCGCGCCGCCCCGCAGGGTATTTATTATGTATAATATTCCGGGCGCGGGCGCGGGCTTCGCTTGTCAAGCGGGCGGTTTCCCGGAGATGCTTGCCACACTCCCTGCCCCTTTCCGGGTCTCCACCACCTCCTGAATCCCTTCGCGTGTGCTTGCCCCGGTTTCTATCTTTGTCGTCGTTTCCATCTGCGCGACTCCTTCACGTTTCAATTCTTTCTTACGCTCGTCTCTATATTCGTCATTTTGTCAATCTCCTTCATTCATTTGCGAATGTTGGCTTGCTTTCCTGTCTTCGTAATCATTTGCATTTGATATTCCCTTATAGTTTGATTCATTTCCCACGTGCGTCTCTGTACTCGTCATCTTCTCAAACTCCATTCCTTTGCGAGTTTGGTTTCGTTTCCTCTCTCTGAAGCCATCTTAATCTTCTTCACATAAGTGCACATATGTTCACATCCATTTCAATCATCATCTCCAATTCCTCCACCTCTTTGCCAGTACTTTTCCCGTTTATTTCGTTTATCAGGTTAATTCTTGCGCGTTCTTTGCATTTACTACCTTTTCCATGTCTGTCACAATCAATGTTTATGGAACAATTCCTTTAGTTTATATGCCGTAAACATGTGCTAGTTGATGTTAGCAGCTTGTTAGTAGCTTAAAAGGTTCTCACCAATTTTCTCGACGTGGAAGTTTTTTTTATTTTTCTACACGTCCGACCAAATATCTCTGACCCATATGGTGGGTGAAACTTCACTAGGGAACTGAATTTATTGTAATTAAGCAAAAGCAAAATCATACAAAATAATAAAAGTACTTAGTTTTTCCAAAATAGTATGTAAGAAAATATGTAAAATAAAAATTCATTGTAGTGATTGGACTTTCTCCAATTAAATATTTTCAAATTTTCGAACACAAAATGTCGCCGATCAGGTCTTAAAATGAAATCACAGCGGATGAAATAAAGTTATACTTCTTCAGAAATAATTTTTCAATAAACTCCTTCACACAATATAACTTTTATTCGTGCTCGTGGTTGACGATCTCCTGAAGGTGTCTACTTTGTTTCTTCCGTTTTCTCCTTTTCTCCAAATCTGTCACCAACCCCGACAAAATTTCGATGTCCGTGATTCCTTTGCGTTTGCTCACTTTCCTCGTTTCGTTACCGCCTCCATCCCTTTGCTAGAGTGTCGCCGTCACCTCTGAATATTTCAATTCTCTTTTCTGGAATGCCTCTGATGCTATCCGGTTCTGCACTTTAGCTCGCGCACGCTGTTTATTTGGCGAATCGGATTGCTCTTGGGATCAGTGACTGTCCTAACTGATTGGGTTCGTGTTTTAGTGTGTTGATACTGAAGAAGTGCTGAACGAATTTTGAGAGTGTCGTTTGCGCAAACTCTTCCGAAGGTTGAACTGGAAATAATACTATTTTAAAGAGTAAATGGAATTGACGAGGGATTATTCTCTCTTGATGGAAGATAAATGGAAATAACATAGTGTAAGTGAGGTTACATGTTATGACGCTGAAACATACACTACACTTACGGCACCAATAACCTTAGTTTCGTAACGGCACCAATAACCTTTTTCGTACCATTTTCTTTGAAGGTTTAATCATATTTTTCATCTCAGTTGTCATATATTAGAATGGATTCACTCAAAAAACGTTATCAAAGAAATCGTTTCATCATCGTTTAGCGTACTACAATACTCGCCTTTCTTCTTTGGGAGAACGATATTCTACCGAAATGACGTTGATAGTGAAACGTTTAAAGCTGTTCAATACATCTCGATACTTAAGAAGAGACTTTCCTTCAATGTAATTAACCACGCGACACTTCTATTGAGAGAAAGTGTCCGGTCTACAAGTACCTCTATATGTACATCATCGTTTTCTCGTCTGGAATGAAATCTCTTCGTCAAGACTCTCCTCGGGCATCGTCAGGCATTCTGCCCGCCTGTTAGCGGAGTTCCAGCGCCAACACTGAGTTGCAAGTTGGAGAGTTGTGGCCTTAATCGGCGATTCACGGTTGCGGTCCGGTCATCTGCTTCAACACTGCACCTTCCATCTCAGTGCTATTGAAGGCTGTGTTAGCCGCTGTGTGACATCAAAGATCTTAATGTCTGTACATCGACTGGCACCATTCTATTCGTAGGATAGTGACGTCCCTAATGGTTCCTGGTAATATATCTTTTGTCACTATTCTTCTGTTCTCGGCTGTCGTTATCTGGCCCATCTTTGGTAACTACCGTCCTTGCTTTTGTGTTTAACCACCATGGTTTCTCTCCGTTATCTTAAAGTGCTACGATCACTCCTTTTTATTTCAGTGATCACCACTCATATTACCGCCGTCAGGCCGATGAAGAATTGTTAGACTAAACTTGAAACCTCTGAGCTGAATAAAACAAGAATCGTTAGTATGATCCTTACAACCTCTTAAGAGACTACAGCAACATCTATTAAAATTAACATATACGTTACATTAACATCTATAAAATATCCAAGAATATGAATGAGAACGTATTGCTTAAAAATGAAACCTCTGAACTGGATAGAAAAAGAAGCGTTAGTATGACCCGCACAACCTCTTAAGAGACTACAACAACATCTATTATAATTAATGTTACCAAAATATCCAACAATATGAATGAGAACGTATTGCTTAAAAAAGAATACGCACAGCCACGCGTACATTTTGTAGAAAAGTACCTGCTTTGACCACATCGCCCTCCAAATAGATCGAGCGGTATGTGAACCCCGTCTGTATTCTTTATGTTAAAGCCGTGTCTAAGCCTTATGGGCGTCCCTGGAATGGTCGAATGACTTTGCAGTGCAGGGTAGATAGGAAACCAGAGCCAACTCCGTCCCGTCCGACATTTGAAACTCGGTTCCGGCGGTGGAAGGCGAGTGATCTGACAGCTTCCCCGCAGATCGCCCAGGGTCCAGCTGCAGCCGTCGGTCCATGAAACCGCGGTGGGCGCGCCGCTGCGCAGACGTCTCCTAACGAGCTGCGGGGCCAGGTCGCCCGCCGCGCGCAGCTCTGGTTTGCATAAACCGTTAGAGGCGCCGCTGCTCCGCGCCCGCCCTCCGATGAGTCGACCTGCGCGACGGATCGCAGCTGCGCAAGAAATCTCGACCGCCCGCGGCGCCGCCGCTAATCTCTGCGAGCGAACGCGTGCACTTCCCCAAACAAGCCTTGCTTCGTTGAGAGGATTACTTTGGGTGTACGTCTGGAACGACTTGGTTCTGATCTGAGTGATTTAAACGCGATTTGTGTCATTCGTAAATCTGTTAAAAGGTGGCTTGTAATACGCCAAATGATTTTTCCCTGAACGTGTGATCTGTTCCTTCGATACCTACCGACTGAGGTGGCTCAGGTATCAACTGATGTCACTGCAGTGCCTCTGACCGACAGGTCCTAGGGTTTGAGTACCGACGTTGGCAGGAGCTTGTTAGCTACGTTGAATTCAGTCGCTGTCTGGACGAGAATTCGAACGGTCAGCTGCCCTGATCCGCCATTTTCCGTGATCCTAACAAACGGGCAAAGTAGAACCTGACAAACGCGCCAAGGACCGCTCGCGATTATTCCTTCCACATCCTTCTAACCTCAAACCTTACGTACACCCAAGCTTACACTTACTTGCACTACTCTACCACACTTATCTGTGAAACAAGCGGGAGCTCTTTAGAGTAGTTTGACTCGGCTGAGGCAATGCCCCGCTGGTAGGAGATACCGGTATGGGGAAAACTCTTCAAGTCGCCATGTAGTTCAGTGCCAGATCTCGGTATTAAGTGGGGGAGAACACCGCCACATCTCGTGATACAATTTCTTACAACACTTACGGTACTAATGAGCTTAGCCATTGACACTCTCAGAAACCCGAAATAATCAGTCAATCAATCCTTACTTTCCGTATTATACTTTCGTCATTGAATTTTGTTGCATTATGCGTGCTTTTTAAATAATCGCAATTCGTTATTGTAAAATCCAATGTTATTCTTTGTCAACACTGTAAATCAAGCGATTTGAGATTTGAAAATGCAGTTTAATAGCCCTATGAAATGTAATTTCTGTTGTTATTATATTGTTACATAAACCTAGTACACAAGTGAATCTTGGATTGTGATATATTTTAAAACTTTTCCAGTAATGTTCGTTACGTGCGCGCATGAGATATGAAATTTTTTTCCATGAATTTGCAAAGGAAAGTATTGATCAAGATAGCTGTCCTTGAATGATCATTCAAACAATAAGTTCTGACATGCTAAGATATTATAAAATCGAAGATATTCGCAAATGCAGTGTATCATCTGGTCATTCTGATCAGCAAGACGGAGAAAGAAAGAAAAAAGAAAAGGAAATGCAGCATAATTGTTGTTCATGCTTCGTGGATTTGTTTTTATTAAATTAAAGGAAATTGAAGATTATATTATTGTAGGAAGAGTTTTCGTCCGAATTATGTCTACATTTGACTCTTCTGCTTAACCTTTGTGGCTTATAGTAACAAAAACTATTCTTGTTGGAAGTAAGAAACTCACATGACATTTTAACGTCATATCATTATTACAGATTATATGATTTCATGACCCTCCTTTAAAATAGGAAAAAGGATGTTTTGAATATACATATTAGAAAATCTTGGTTTGTTTTTATTTCGAGAATATTAGGACGTAAAGAAGTGTACGTTTTTGATTTTTGACTTCTCTCGTGTGAATTGTGACGTAATTGATTCTAATTTATTATCGCTGTGAATCTTTTATTTACGTTTTCTGTTACAGAAACCCCAATGCCCCACGTGCGTAAATCTGCATTAAAGTCTGATTCCATAGCTTCTCAGAATACTCTTACGTGTAAGAGAAGCAATGTACGAGAATAGAACAGTGTATTTACAAAAATGAATCTTGAAAATAACCACACGTTAATTTTAGAACAAGAAAATTCAGTTCGTTCTTCCCCCATAATATCTTTCTCCAGCGCAAACAGGGAATAAGCATGGCAAAAACAAGGTGTGTGAATGTGGATTCTCAGCAGGGAGTTGAAAAAAGAGCTTACCCACGTGGTGAGTCAGGTTTCAAAGATTTGCTACGCATGCAGCCGCCGACTGAGGAAACAAATACTGTCAAGACTCTTGCGACGAGCAGAAACCGCGTCTTCACAACGCGGGTTCGCGCAAACAGTTCTCAGTGACGTACAAGAGACCCGAACGAACAGCGTGCGTCTTGTGCACCAACGAATTTCGCCTGACCGGCGGCCGCGGAGGATAATGAACTGTTTGTGGTAGCGGCAAGAAACGGCACTGTTTACAACCTGCCATGTAAGGGAGACACCGCTGTCTGAAGATTCCTATTTCGCACAAGTCTCGTAACAAGAGAGTGGTATTTGTTCGCTCCTTTTCGGCTCATGTGGAGAGATGGGGGGGGGCGAAATATTTATTAAGTTGCCTGGAAAGAAACCATTGGCTCCGGCATAAAACATTAACCGGACAAACTCTGTTATCGGCTTAACATAATAAAAACACTATTCAGTCACGAGTTGAAAAGACATGCATTCGATGAAGTTAATTGAGCAAACAAACGAAGTGAAGGTCGGGTCAGTGAAAGGAACGGGTGATCCCCTCCGGGTGTCACGTTCTCTGTGGCAAGTGTCCAATGTATCCGGTGGTTGCGTTGCTAAGTGTAAGAGCTATATTGGAAATTTATTAGCGACACTCGCATGTCTCCCTAATTCTGCATTTCATTTAGAGGGATGTGTGGTCGTTTTTAAATCGGAATGTTTTAAATGATTACATCAAAACTGGTTACCTATTTTAATGTAGTAAATTTAATAACGTGTGTATTGAGCGTGTGGTATATGGAATACAAAAAATATGAAATAACCTTTGAACGATCGGTTCTGAATGTCTGGCTTTTAATTGCTCTACTTGATTTTGTTATTGTTCGTTTGTATTTATGCACATGTGGTCACGCGTAATGCAACAACAGTGAACTTCGATCTCAACAGCTACACACGCAGTAGTTGATGACATGCGTTTGAGGTTATCAGAATATTAGCTTGGCAACCATAAATTATTATTTCTCTGTCCTGTTTTGATAGGAATATTTACATCTGGTCCCTACATACATTTTATTAGGAGATAGTGCTTATCGTGGGTTTTAAAGATTTCTTTGCTTTGAAGACTAAAACGAGCATTGATGTCATTCTTGTGCTGCATAATTGACGGAATATGCAGTTTTTTGTTACAGATGATCCGTTTGTGGATGATAATAAGTTTTCTATTACATGTGAGAAAAAATTTCTAGTTTTTAAGTGTTGATAAAGTCGCCTTGTTGGTACGAGGGTCGGTCAGAAAGTAATGCCCCACATTTTCTTTATCATCCTACATAAACTTTCAGTCATCCTAATAATCCGACGTAGAAAGATGCAATTGTTCACATCTCAAAGTTTGGTATTTCTCGCGTTTGTATATAAAGTTTCAGGTCACTCCTCTATAGAGCGGATCCCGAATAAACTGTTAAAATGTCGCCTGGAGTCACCGTGTTACGTGTTGAGTTCCTCGACGCAGAGAGGGATCTTGTGAAAATCCACTAACGCTTGTGTGCAGTGTATGGCACCTGTCCTTTCGACAATTATATATACCGTCATGAGGTATATACCGTATGTTGGGCTATTACGATTTATATATTGTGACTTAAGGAAAAGTAATAGTCACAAAACTGTTTTAGATGCTAGTTAATCATCAGAGTTGTTTTTTGGAACGGAAATTGTATTTTCGTTAGTTGTGAATACATCGCAGATATTGATTTGTTTCGAAATATTGGAAACTTAACACCTTGATTTTCGATCGTGAATATATCGTACATTTGTTATGTTGTTGAAAGTAGGTGTTTGGTTTATTACTAGAAACGATTAAATGAATATCCACGTAATAAATTGGCTGAGGTGAGTTGAGTATTGACTGAGGTTGGTAGCTGCTGAGTTTTTGTTGCCTGTGAAGAAAACGTTCATTTCTCAATACGTAATCGGTAGGAACTCCGACTTGTAATAAATTTTCGAGAACGTAATGCCGATATTGGAATGGGTGAATTTCGTGTCGCAAATCAATTTCTGGAAATCGTCTTCTGTCTTTTGATTATATTTCAAAACTTTTATTTATTTACCTTCAGTTGTACGTGGACTATCAAATAGAATCATCTCTCTCACTCCAGCCACGCCATTCCATAAAAGCTACAACCTACCGATAATCACAGTTCCCATTCCTGCCCGTACAGCTCACGCATCTCAAGCCATTCTTCGAAGTCTTTACGCAGAAGGACGCACGGGGTTGGGATATCAGCTGGGAATTACATCACACGCGGCACGGGGTCAGAAAACAAAGCGCGTGGCGTGCGTGACACGTGAGTCGGGCACGCGAGCGCGCCAGCTGTCTGGGCTTCGACGAGCTGTCGACGCTTGAACGGGCGGCGCGGTGCGGCGCGGCACAGCTGAAGCAACAGCCATCCATGCCCAGGCGCTGGCAGGCGCCTGCCTTGAACTCTCGGCCCCTTGGAACGCTGCGCCGAAGCGATCGACCAGAGGATACGTGGCGCTGGTGAAAAATGGTCTTGGTAAAGTTTCAGGAATTCAGGCTCTCTCCGGCTTTTAATTATCCATTGAAACAATAAGGGAAAACTTGGTTTCACGTTACATTTAACGTGTTTACTAGGATTTATTTAACCGTTCACTTGACGTAAATCAACTGTTCACGGTTTCATCCAATCGGAAGCTTGAATGTCCCCGTAGTGAAGTCACTGTAGCAACATATAAGCTCCCGATTGGAAGAAAAAGGAACAGCTGTTTACGTCAAGTGCACGACTAAGTAAATCGTACTATACTCTTGTGAAAGTGGAAATAAAAACAACAACAACCATTTGTTCGTTTCTTCGAATCTTAGTGCGCAAATGTTTACTTTGTGCACAATTTGTTGAACCTGTGAAAGTTGGTGTTAGAAGAAATTGTTGGTTGTGACGTCTGTGCGTCAAATATTGTTTTATAATTCTTTAGTGAGCATGGGTTGGAAATACAGTAATTATATCAACATCAGCTTATATTACGTGTTCGCTTGCCATGTACGGAAGGGCTGACCTGGTGGGATTTGAGAAAACATGAGTGGAATTTAAGTGGTTTGCATGTGTAAGATATTTGTTCCAGATTGCGTTAAGTTACATGTTTGTATTTCGAATTCTATATAATCGTAAATACATGTACCTATTAGATATAGATTTCCGTCGAACCTGCGGAGATTTTTATTAATTAAAAATGTTCCTTTCCTAATATTAGTGTCTTATTTACAAACTTAGAGGTCAGAAAAACCCTCTTGGGTGGCTCGTTGCTTAGCCAGCCCGCTTTCCACGACACAACCCCAGGTTAGATGCTCGGCCTAAGCAAATTCTAGCTGTGCGCTTTCCTTTCAAATATCTCGGTATCTATTGTTGTGTGACAATGAGGAAGCCCACCTAAGGTTAAGAAGACCATTATATACGGTGAAGGGTTGTCTTCTTGCTAACCACACGAACCCCTTATCCCAGGGCCGAGAGGCTGGGCTACCGCTGGACGGCCAAGGCCCGTATCGGGCTGTCGAGCATGGACCAGAACAGAGGTCAGATAGCAACAAACAAAATATTCACTTCCTCATCATTCACATATTATAAAGGAACTTTTGTTTGTAGTAGAACAGTTTAAACGTAAATTTTATATTGTTATGAGCATTCTCTGTTTCGAAATTGTCATATATTTATGAAATGAGGTGTAGTGAGCGGTCATATGGTTTGTGGAGCAAGAAAGGTGCACGGAGTAAATAATGGCGTATTTCAGATAATAAATGATGACTCATTCGCTTCAAAATGATGAACACTTCTCGTGTGTCACAACCCAAGGTTGTGAAGGTCGGTAACTTTCAGCTGGCAAGTGTCTCGTCATAAATTCATAAGGCAATGTAGATATGTTGAGCTACGTAACGGACATATATTTTTTTAATTGAAGGGCTGGGACGGTAACAAGGTAAGCGACTCCATCCGTAGCAAGACGCCCTCTATTCGTTTACGTCAATATCTTAATTTTTGTTAAAATGAATTATATTATTACTAAAAATGTCTTCATATTTTTGGAGGGCTTGGCGTAGCAACAATATGAGACATTTCTTCGAAATCGCGAACGTTTTTTTAAAATAATGCATATTTGGCAATAGCATGAATTCTTCTAAAGAACATACTCGTTTTCAAACTGACACATTACAATTTTATTTTAGCTCACAATTTCTTGTTTGCCTTGTGGTAATTAAGAAATAGTGTATCGTACTTCATGTGAAACGAATTTATACATTTATTGAGGTAAAACAATAACTTATAAGGGCGAAGTACAGGGATTTTGTAAACAGTGAAAGAATAAATCCGTAAAAATACATCCTTATATTGCAGATGAAAATGGAATATGATGTTTATTATTTGTTATATTAATTGATTGGTAATGTAATATTTTTATAAATAAAACAATTTTTTGGAAAAAGATAAACTATCCAACTGGAAAATATGTAATGTAGGTAATGCTTACGTTGGAAGACAAATGAATAGGCGACGTAATCTGAAGATGGAACATATAATAGGTGATTGTGCGCATATTTTTCGGATGTTTCTAAACATGTGGAGTAGCAGCTGATCCGAGAAGCCAATCAGCATGTTGACAAATAAAAACAATGTATGAAAGGTTCAAAAGCAGAGAAGAATTCATATAGTCTATTTCGTGGTAGAAGCAGACTGGATACTAGACAGTGCACTTATGAAATGTGTTGAAGTTCAGTTTGAAATTTTGGTTGAGAAACGGGAATTGACGTTTGTTAATAATTGTAATATTCGTGAAACAATTTGTGACTGAATAATAAAACGGAATGGTCAAGAAAATAAGTTCATATATTTTAGAAATTCTAGATACCATAGACAGATCGATACCGTAGTTAGATGATGAAAGAAGATGGCAACGCCAATATTATAGTATCTAAGGCTACGAAAGGGAAGTTCGAATAATTTAAAGGAAGATGTGTGACCAAGACGAAATTAATGTTCACAAATAAGGTTTACAACATTAATATTACAAGGTCATGCATGACAAGTGTGAATGAGTTATTATTTTTATAGGGTTATGGCAAGCTGAAAAACTATCTAATTGATAAGAAAATAATTACCGTAAATATGTTACGAAACATTTTGTTTCGTAATCTCGAGTTCCCCTACGGGCGAGATACGTAAAAGTGAAACTATTTTTTTCGGCTCTAAAACATTTAATAATGTTTGCGTCCTATGTGTTAATGTAAGAAAAAGGAAATTAATAAATAGCCGGGCAAACGCAAGGAAGTGGACGTCGTAGCGGCTTTTATTAAAAATAAATATGTGGGTGTATGAGGTGAATTTCGGGGGTCGGACTAATGAGTCGAATTCCTGCACAGCTAAGGCAGATCTGAAGGACCCAAGACGAGGAACTAATATGTGGTTTTACGGGAATGCAAGTAGACTTCGCATGTCAATGAACTGGGTTGTGGTAGCCATTCCGTCACGCAATACGAGAATCACGCGAACGATTTTATCGACAAACGTACTATCGACTTGGGTTATTTACGATGAGGAACCTTTGCGAACAATCAATTATTGACTTCCCGTTCGACGTCTTTGAGGTGGAACCTCTTGTTAGTTTTCTGCTCGAGAGAGCGTTCTGAAAACTTCCTCACGAAGTACTGCTTGCTTTACTTTCCTTCCTTAAATATATAATAGCACCAAACACGCTGGGGATATAAGAGTTCTGTTGCTCCGTAACAGCTTAGCCTTCCCTGGAAGCCGCTTCCTGGAAATAGGGTTCACGGCAGGAGATCTGGAAATTGTTGCCGAGTCGTGCGTTTTAGAGCTCTTGGCTAAGGAGCATAGTTCTCTCAAATAACTCCGAATGGAATTTGGTTTTGTAGAAGAAACCTGAAATTTTACGAACACATTGTTAAAAATCTTTAAGAAATTATTAGTATATTATGTTGGTTGATAAAATCCATGTATAGTAATACGAATATCTGAGGTATCAAACACGAAATAGTTTATTACAATATGAAATTATTTAAACAGAAAACGCAGCCATACACGAGTTTCGGAACAACATCATCTCATCATCAGTGACTCCAAGTAACATGAATTATACATGTAATAGGTCCTAAGTTGGCGCTATCTTGTATGTCGTACGAAGTACATAGACAAACTTTGTGTTAATAGGAAAGAGTAAGTTAATAAATATTTAGCAGTACAAACGTAAGGAAGTAGATATTGATGCAACAGCGAAAATAAATATGTAGGAATGGTAGGGTAATTTCGGGGGATCGGACTAGTTTAGTTTGTCTATGTACTTCGTACGACATACAAGACGGCACCAACTTAGGAGACACTACATGTTTTATCCATGTTACTTGTAGGCACTGATGATGGGATGATGTCCCAAAACTCGCGTATGGCTGACTTTCCTGTTTATTAAAATTATTATTGTAATAAACTACTTTGGGGTTGGTACCTCCGCTATCCTGAATTAATAATCATGATTACCACAATAACTTTATCTTCACTACGCGCACGTTTTGTTGAACTCTCCTTTTGCTTGTAGTGGTAGAGTAGAGGTAAGGGTGAGTTACTATTTTGTTAGCAATGCAGAAAAATCAAAACTACAGTCGTTTATCGTCGCAAATAAGTTTTCTATTACTCGGGAACGAAAATGTCTAGTTTTTAAAATGTTGCTAATCTCGTGATTTTTTAAATTTTATTAATTTATTTATCTTTAACTTCTACTCATCCTTGAACTATTTACAGTTAAAATGATGGAAAGGGATTCTGCACCTCAAGAAAACGTGCGCAAATGACATTTTCCACATACAGTTTTTTTTACAGTTTTTTGACTAAATAACTCTAAATCTAAATAAATCTAAATATCTCTGCTGTCACTTGGTAATTTACGGAAATCTATGTATGTTTGATTCGGTTCCTACATCTTAATAATATATTCGTTCTTCGAACCGTTATCTTTCGAATCTTTCGAAGGGAAAAAGCATTGATTTTGTTTCAATCAATGGAGATGTAGTTTACCTTGATGGTTGCACTGAAGTCTGAAATCAATTTGTAGCTTTGTAAAAGTCATGTGGTGTTGAGTGATCAAGTGAAAGTGACCTAAAAAGATTCAGAAACGTGTCATTTTATTATCTCCACTGGAGTAAATGCACATATTATATAATTATGGAGAATGCAAGCGTATGATTTATACAATTCTATAGCTGTCGGTTTACCAACTGCTATAGAATTGAAAGAGAAAATCTGAAGTTTGTTTCCAGTGCATAGGTACGCTCTGCATGCATCTATCATGATGTTGAACAAGTTTGTGAATGAATTTGCATTTATAGAACTCATGAGGTATTGGTGGTTGAAGCGAGTATGTATCTAGCAACTAAACAATTCTGAGCTGTTTGAATTTTCATGCAATTATGCGAATTGTTTGATTGTCGCTTATCGTGAACCTTCTCTTACTCATTTCTTTACATTTTATAGGGATTTCATATTAATTTCACTTATATTGCTTTTGTTTTCTAAGTATTGAGTACATAAGAAACGAACTGATCATCGTGTTCGCCGTCTTGTGAAATCTTTAAACAATTCGAGACACAGGTGATCACAATTTGTCGAAGCACTGGTAGTTGTATTAGAGGATGCTCTGGTAGTATTACGCGGCAAGTCGACAAACATACATTATTATTGAAAAAAATTAATGCCGTTATTTTACTGAAAATGTTAAATATGAGAAGAATCGAATGTAGTAGCAATAACATTGCAGTTTTTATTATACTGTTATAAAATTGTTAGAAAATCAGTGAACAAGTAATGGATCATACCTAAAATGGATGGATGAATATAATGGATAGGTGATTAGAATAATCTGATATGAATGATGATGGGCCAGTGGGAGAATGAGAGGCAAGAAGAATGGAAGAATCCACTGAAAATCTGCTGCGAACTCTCTTTACGCACCACAAATTCAACTTCGATCGATTGGGAATTGGAACCCAGTGCCAGAGGTGGCAGGCGACCAGTCTAACAGCTACATCACAGGACGCCCTGAATTTTGTATTCAAAAATAATTTAACTCCACTGGAGGAATTTCCAAGCTCATCATCCAATATCGACCATTACGAGAGCTTCGAGGTAACCCAGTCAGCCGCACAGAGTGGCACGCGAGGCGTAAAGGCTAGAGGTGAACTATTGATATTTCTAAACATCGATATTCAAAATAAAAATAAACATCGAGTTTTTAAAACACCATGTTTTTAAAAATCTTAACCACAACTTTTAGTTACTGTTGTTCTCCGGGGGAGGTAATATGATGGTGGTCGCATTTAGTAACTTTTAATTGAGATTCAACTGGGAAAAAAATAAAAAATGATCAGAACTATTAACAAAAGTTATATTATCTCATTCGAAATTTCAGAAATAATATAGAGTGCACTTATCGACGAAAACTCTATTTTCATTACTTGTACCCTTGCTTACATTAGTCTGAAGAATGTCCAATTAATGAATATCTGAAAATTATTTTAAGTTTATATTACGATGGTACTTTGTTCTATCTCAAAACTAAAAGAGTAACCCTGTAAAAGCATCGAACACAAAACATCAATGTTAAAAATAATGAGCTTGAAAAATAGATATTTCGAAAACATTGACATCGATGTTGCATTTTTCTTGGTGATGAGTTCATAACAATGGGACTTTTTTCAGTAAAAAAAATAAAGAACAACCACGTAAAACTATCGAACACATAACTTCGATGTTAAAAAACATCAACATCAAAAAATAGATGTTTCAAAAACGTCGACATCGATGTTGCATTTTTCTTGGTGATGATTTCATAACGATGGAACTTTTTTTCACTAAAAAAATAAATATCTACCACGTAAAAGTATCGAACACAAAACATCGATGTTAAAAAGACGTCAGCTTCAAAAAAATCGATGTTTCGAAAACATTGACATCGATGTTGTATTTTTCTTGGTGATGATTTCATGTCGATGGACCTTTTTTTACTCAAAAGTAAAAGATAAACCACGTAAAAGCATCCAACACAAAACATCGATGTTGCATTTTTCTTGGTGATGATTTCATAACGATGGAACATTTTTTCACTAAAAAATTAAATATCAACCACGTAAATGTACGGAATACAAACATTGATGTTAAAACGTCAGCTTCAAAAAAATCGATGTTTCGAAAACATCGACATCGATGTTGAATTTTTCTTGATGATTTCATTATGTTGGATTTTTTTACTCAAAAGTAAAAGAACAACCATGTAAAACTATCGAAAACAAAACATCGATGTTAAAAAACCGACAGCTTCAAAAAATAGATGTTTCGAAAACATCGACATCGACGTTGCATTCCTAGTGGGGGCTTAGCCTGGCCTCGTCGGGAGCCAAGTCGCGAAGTCGCCTCGGCGCGCGCGCGCCGTCCGTCGCCGCCCGGAGAGAGCGCCGGCGCGCCGCGTGGGTTGTCGACCGCGGGACGCGTGTAATTGCTCGCCGATTACCCGCTCGTTCGCGGCGCCGAAGGGCGCTCCGGGCGATGATGCCGCGCCGTGCACGAAGCGGCGGCGGCGGCGGCGGCGAGTTTTGGTGCGGAGATGAGAGTGGCAGGGCATCCCTCCCTCGCCTCCAATCCACTTTTTACTTTCTCGTGCACGTGCAAGTATACCCGGAGTAATACATGTAGCAGAGAAAAAGTTATGTAATTCTGAGGAAAATCTATTTTAAAATTTCAATGAAAATACACGTTTTAGGGTCCTCTGATTCCTCCCCCCCCCCTTCCTTTCTTTTTTTTTTCAAAAGTCCGTCCGTTTGTGGTCTGTTTATCTGTCTGTCCGTCTTTCGTGTGTGAACAACACTAGCGTCTAAACTATGCGTAGGATTTTTCTTTTAATTTACACTTTGTATTCCGCAAGTACAATGCAAGTACACCTGCAGAGGGTTTGAGAAAGTTAGGAGTCCTCTCTTCTGCCTTTTCCAGCAGAAGAGAGAACTCCTACTTCCAGAGCTCTCTGTACCGTTTGTAAATTTTACTCAATTTATTCACAATAATTACCACGTTTTGATCGCATCACATTCCAAAGAGTATTTTTCCATTATGCGTACACATTTCTTAAGTTTCAAACTAACTATTTTCTTTTAAAAATATTCAAAAATAAATAGTGCGGATCGCGAATAAAATTCATCCCCCCCTTCTCCCGTTCTGAAATCCTTTTTTCCTTCACTCGAGACGAGTTATCGCCAAGGGGTGTTTTTGTGAATCTTCGCTGATGTGACAGTTGGAGACAAAAGTGTTGAAAAAAGGTTGGAATGTTCTACTTTAAAAAAAATACATTTTTGTGAAAGAATCTTTCTGTTCGCAAAATATGCATTTGGCCATTACAACGCTTTAAATACTGCGTGTCTTAACAAACTTGGATTGCTGATTTCAAGCCGTAATCTGGCGGAGTGCTTTAGAAATTGCCGACAAAGCTACATCAATACGATGTATGCTTACTTCTTGTCGGACGACGCTTTCTGAAAATTCAACTGCAAAACAAACTCGTGTGTCGTAAAACCAATTTCAATTTTAGTTATCTTCTTCTTTCTAGGGCTTTATTATCCAATGAAGATCCGATTGCCCTTTATGTCCCGATGGGACGCATATTCGACCATATACTAGGCAGCAACACACTTGCGGACTCCTCTGATAGGGGCAGCCCTCCGCAACAACACATACATAAGAGACAAGGGACAAACAATCATGCACAAGGCGGGACTGGAAACCGAGATTCTTCGGACCAAAGTACTGAGTCAGTACACGCTCTTAGATACCTCGGCCATCAAGGTCGGTACACTTTTAGTTATGCAAAGTCTAAATGTTCACACTTACACTGACAATGAGAAAGTCGTCGTTAATTAATTCGATGTAAGAAAATGTGATATCTTTGAAGCGAGAACCTATCGTTGGACAATGCACGTTTGTTTATAGCTGTGATTTCAAACATAGTGATGTAAGGCTACAGAGTAAAACAATGAATAAAAAATACGTTTTATTGCATATCTATCTTTTTTAGCAATAGCAGTGTTAGTTTCAGAGGCACTACCATTATAACTCGTGTGGCTGGAAGAATGTAATGCCTGAATGACTGCAGTGATGGGTGCGAATTGTGGAGAGGATTAGAGTGAGTTGGGCAAACGGCGATAGTCAAGACCTGAAGTATTTGCGAGGTAGCTGCGGTGATAATGGGCTCTTGCACCCTTCCCCTGTTTATTTATCGTTTCTAACTAATTATAACGCAGCTAACGTTGTTGTGATTTTATAACCACCGGTGCAGAGAGGTTTAACTCACCGCTTTCTAAATTCGTTTCGAAGTTCTTTTTAAGTGGAATTGCCGGGTAGCCTTCCTCTGGCAACGGTAAAGCATTTACGGCTGTGTTCACGCCCATTTAGAACCGTTGGTTTTCCTCGCAGAGTTGGTCCGTAATTTTAACTGTGTGAAATGATCTGGAACTTTCGGACATCGAATGTGTGAGAGTGGGTTCTGCGAGAGGAATAGACTGTTTTGAAACCTAATATTAAGATTTATTTCATGGTGATATATATTGTTCAAACTCTTTAGGGTCACGTGTTGGATAATCGTTTGAAACAAGGAGATCCTAGAAGAAGGCATCGAGTGCACTTGTGCCTTAGATACCTCGGACATCAAGGTCGGTATACTTTTAGTTATACAAATGTTCACACTTACACTGACAATGAGAAAGTCGTCATTAATTAATTCGGTGTAAAGGAATGTGATATCTTTAAAGCGAGAACCTATCGTTGGACAATGCACGTTTGTTTATAGCTGTGACTTCAAACATAGTGATGTAAGGCTACAGAGTAAAACCACGAATAAAAAATACGTTATATTGAATGTCTCTCTTTTTTTAGCAATAGCAGTCTTAGTTTCAGAGGCACTACCATTATAACTCGAGTGGTTGGAAGAATGTAATGCCTGAATGGGTGCAGTTGTACAGAATTGAGAAAAAAATAGAAGAGCTGCTGCACATTCCTGGATGCTATTTCTTGTCCAGGTCTGAAAATTTTATTTAAATAAAAAAGAAACAGTACAGAATAATTAATGCACACAGCATTTGGATACCTTCTAGATTCCGATTCCCCAACGCAGTTCTCAGCATTTTAATGCGAGTGGAGTGCCTTGCTAAATGACTAGTATTCGCATCTGTTATGGAGATGTGAGTGTCGAGTTGTGCCCAGACGGTTGTCAAGTTCACTGTCGCCTTCCGTCGCAACGGGGCTGCCTTTCTCGAACGCCGCCGGAAGCGCCCGCGCCCGCGCCGCGCCGCGCCGCGCCGCGATGTGCGTCGGGGTTGGGGCGCGTCCCACGTCGCGTCGCTGTTTTGCGCCTGTGACAGCGCTGCAATTAACGGCGGGCGTCTCCACGTGGAGGAATGCACCTTGCCACACTGTCGTCGACGTCGCCCCCGCCACCCTCACCGTCGTCTCCACCGGCAGTGATGCTGTCACCTTACCCCGGCTTTCGCCCCTGCCATCTCGTCCCCGCCATCTCGTCCGCGCCTTACCCGTTTCTACCGTCTTATCCCGGCCAGCGACATTACTGCACATCGGCCTCACCCTCGTTACCTCATTCCCATCATCATTATTGCTCGTGATTTCGTCCTGTGTACGCTATTACCGCAGTCTCACCGGTAATCGCCGTCAATCGCCATTGCACACACCTGAGACGCGCATCCACCACTGACGTCGTCTCCAACGCCGTCGTCCTCCGGATCCCTCTGTCACCGCCATCCATCTCACCGTTATTGCCTCCCCTCGTCCCCGTCCCCGCCAGTTTGTCTCTTCTACCTCACCCCCTCCACTTCTCCACAGCCACCTTGCAATTGCAACCGTCATTATCATACACATCCTGAGCCTCTGCGCTGCCAGTCATTACTGCTGTTATTCTTACCCCCACACACCCTTAATCGGAGATTCAGCATCCTCAATTAACGTCACTTTCCGATTCATCCCAATGCTTACTGACAACGCTCCGACACCCGTGGATGCTTCTTCCACCGTTGCCTTTAGACGAACCGCCCTCTTCAGCCTCTGTGCTGCTCTCCCGTTGCTATTGTCGCCTTCGCCGGTGAATCCGCCGCCGCCCCGTGTCGCCGTCGAGTTCCTGAGCGACCGCTGAAGGAGAAGGTTGACCCCTTGCCAGGCGCCACGAACGCCGCGCGCCGCGTCCGCGTCGCCATGTTTGCCTGAGAGTTGCGCTGAAACAGCGTACGCGACGCGCCGCCTCTGTAACCTCATCTCAGTTTTCTTTCTTCAGTCTCTTTTTTATCTCGACATTGTATATGGCGTGTTCAATTGCCCCGTTTAAAATATAGGCAAAGAGGCAACCTATGCGCGCTTGAGAAGAAAGTGACCGGTGTAGAGAGATAGAACATGTATCGTATGCGAATTCAGTCGTTAGGCTAATCTGTAGTAGACCGCATAAGTAGATGTTTCTCCTGCTAAAAGTTTTATCTTGGTAAATAGTCGTGAAGTTCCTAATGGATCAGTCCGTTGAACCCTTCCTGCGTGCGCACATTTGACCTTAATGTCCAAGAGGAAACCGTTTTCGGTGTTAAGATCCGTCTTCAGAGAGAATTGCCTGGTTACTGACCCAATTCCATTGAAATTGTATTTCTATTTCTAATGAAGTTACTACATGGCTGCCGAAAGAGGTTGGAAATACCGGATTTTGAGAGTAAATTGTAACAGTAAAAAACCTTCATTTTTGTCAGAAACATGAATTTCTAATTGGATTATGTTAATGTAAACATGTAATGATAATTACAGAACGCTTCTATCTCATTATAATTACGAATAGTGCAGGATTATAACTAACTTTTCTCATCTTCTCTTGCGTGTTTACATAATTTTTATCAAGATTAGCCAAAACACCAAACTACTTACTTACTAGTTCACACGCCAATTGATATCGTTATATGATTGGTATTGCAGTGAACTGAGTTTAATTATGGCGTGTAATAAAAACACCACTACTGCTAAACAAACAAACACTTCAATAATCTGTGACCTTGTTGTAAATTTTCAGATTTTTTAACGACATCTGACAATATAATAACTTTCAATGTCTCCTTCCTGGTATTAGATTAAAGTGTAGAACTTCTTTTATCCCAGATATTACTGTTATAAATTTTTCTCTTGCGCTTTTTCTATTATCGATTATACACGCTCGTTCCCTTGATTTATAAATGAAAAGTATAATTGTAATTAATTTACTTTCGTAAACTATTGTTTTCGTTATTTGGTGCACAAACTTAATTCTGAATGGTTTGTAAAGCTTATATTTAACGTCATAAGTTTTAAAGCACCGTAACGTCCATAGGTTTTACCTGACAAATCACTATAAATACTTTTCTTTGTATTCTGCCCAGCATATTTATCACACGATGAATATCTTTTCTTATCGTGTGCGTGATATTTGTATATTGTTATTCATTTTCTCTCCGCTGCCCGTAATCACCGTTTTTTCTTCACACGCTTAGTAGAAGCCACTCATGTTCATATTTCCGACCTTGCCTTTCCACATACCCTCGGAATGCTGTCTCTTCCGTCGCCACCTCGAGCTGCTCTTCTCCACCTGCTCTTGGCCGCGCCGTCTCAGGCCACCGCCGGCGTATAAGCAGTCCATTACGTCGAGCATCCGTTTACCCTGCGTCGGGCGCCGCGGCGGGTCCAACCGCATGAGACAACCTCCCTGGGCTTGTAACCCCACACGGCTGTCTCGGCGCAGCATTGATCACGACCGGCGAGAGGATGCGTGCGGCTCTTAAATGCTTCTCCGGGCTCTAGTTGGGGAACAAGACGCCTCCATTTGTTCTTCTCTTGCGTGGCGGGTACTTTCGATATCCGAGAGATGCGTTGTAGTCCTCCCTGTTAATGTTCGCGGTTAAGCAAATTTGTTAGGAAATGTGATTTTTAAAATCAAAATCATTTACAAACATATGGAGTTTTCTCTCTCCCTCTCCTCTCTCTCTCTCTCTCTCTCTCTCTCGCATCCTCCCTCTCCTTCGTCCTCTCCTCCATCTTCGTCTTCTCCCTCTCCTCCACCTTCGTCGCTCCCTTCCTCCTCTACCTCATCCGCCTCCCTTTACTCCTCCTCCCTTTCCTCATTATCCCTTTCCTCCCCCCTCTCCTCCTCAATCCACTCACCGTTACGGCCTCCCTGTCTGAATATATTCTCGTACACCCGCACCGGTGTACACAATTTCCTGATTTTTCCTGATTTTCAGCAATGTAAAACCATATAGTGTTACTTTATCATTTATTAAAATAATGTGATGCCACATTTATAACCAAATGTTGTCAGACGTTAGGCTGTAGTTAGAGATTAATGTATGAGTTCTTTGCCACAAGCAATTGATGGTTCACCCTTGCCTTCCCACATGTCTCCAAACGAAACCCCAGTTCTACTCACGTTCAAATAACAAACTGTTGACTTCGCGTTGGTATACGCAATAATGTAATTCTCCACTCTGTGTTTTCTACGGAAAAAGATTAGAGTTGCGCACAAACCAGGTACGAAAGAAAAGAAATACGCTTCTTACATGATTCAGCTTTACTATGTCGGTGAACGCTTTCCAACCACAGGACACGTACGCGCAAGCCCTCACATATTGCGCCTGCGTTTCTCTGCGGGGGATTTTTACGCAAACGGCAGCCTCCTTCTTTTAATAAGGAGATCGCATCTGAAGTAGGTCTTCGGCGTAAAAGGGAAAGAAGCTTGCAGAACGGAATGCACGCTAACGCGACGAACCGCGGCGCACTCGGCAGCGCTCGGGAGGGGTACACGTGCGCGTCTGTGGAGGAAGTAGAGGAGGAGGATGAGGAGGAAGAGAAGAAGTAGGAAAAGGAAGAGGAAGTAGGAGAGGTGAAGAATAAGGGGAAGGAGAAGAAGTAGGAAAAGGAGGAGGAAGTGGAAGAAACGGATAAGGAGCAAGATAAAAAGTAGGAAAAGGAAGAGGAGAATGGTGAAGGGGAAGAGAAGAAGTAGGAAAAGGAGTAGGAGAAGGATAAGGAGGATGTGGAGGAGGAGAAAGATAATAAGAAAGAGAAGTAGAAAAAGGAGGAAGTGGAGGAGAAGAAGGATGAGGAGGAAGAGAAGAAGTAGGAAAAGGAGGAGGAGGAGGTGGAGGAGAAGGAGGTAGGAAAATATGAGGAGGTGGAGAGGGAGTAGGAGGCGACAGCAGGGAGGGCGAGGAGGCGAAAAAGTCTCGACACAGTTGATGGTCATGAGGTGATGTTTCTTTTCGTATTTTAATCTGCAAACAACTTCCGACGAGTTCAGGAGGAAAGAATACTAGTGACACCGGGGAGTACATGAGGTTGTGGACGAGGATGGGAATCTTCGTTGAAAGATGAATGTGTAGTCTGTCGTACAGTTTATATTTTGTTCGTACTCCACGTTTTAACCATTATTTTAAATCTCTATTTATTATAATCGTTGTTAGTAAATTGAACCAAGTGAAGGTAGAATCTACGGTAATAATAAAAATCATGCATTTCAATCATTAAATGTTGTTGAAGTGATACGGTGCAGGTAAAATGTTTATCCACCAATGTCAATAACGATATAGTTTGTATTTCAGATTGAAGGTGTTTGAAATATTTTAGTTGTTGCAACTAAGTTTAGTAATATATTATTGATATGAATGAAATATTCATGGCATTATACACATTATTTGCATACCCGTTATAGTCATGACTTTACTCCTCGATTTATTAGAATTCTGAACGGATCATTATTAAAACCGAGGGAAGAATATTCGCCCTGTAATATTTCCCTGCCGCGAAATATTTGCTCCAAACAGTCCTTGTGACATGGTAGGTATATTAATGTGGAAATGAGTATTCTGAGAGTATATCACGGTTACTGAATTATATTACTAAATTGTACCTACTTATCTAAAACTATGTTACAAAAGCAAATCTGGAGGCCATTCACCTGAGGCATTCGCACGCGAAGAACAAAAATGGCACTTTTAGTTTTTTTTTGTTTTATTTTCTCGTGAATCATGTGTGGCATTCAGGTAGAAGCTCTCTGCTGGAGGGAAATCTCCACGAATAAATGGTGCATGGAGGATTGAAGATGTTTTAATGCTCAAGCTGTAAATACTGTGGCGATCGTAACCACAATATGAAACCACCGAACACGGGAATGAAATACTTGAACTTGTAATGAAGAGGTTTTGCTCATCACTGATTGGTTGTGCTAAACGTTTATGTGTCGTTTCCTGTAATGGATTGAGGACAACCTAATTCTGTGAATCGTTTAATGTCTGAACCAGTTTAGAATCGTGTCTTCATAAATGTGTTATAACGTCAAACTGCTTGTGGTAAAAATTGTCTCTCTTCGGGTTGGATAACATGACATGGTAGTTGAGAATTGTCTGGTAGAAGGTGATTTGAGAAGATTGTAGTGAAATGCAAAGTATTAGATTTGACCTTATACGAGATTTATAATGCAAGTATGGAATTTCCTGCTACGAAATGAAATATTGCATGCAGCTGATGCAGTATTTCTCACCAGAAATTATCATTAAAAAGCAAATGCATGTCGTGCAAATCAAATGAAGATCTTGGAGATAAAATATTGTTGTTAGTATGAATTTTTTATAATATATTACTTTCACTTTAATGCAAAATGAAGAAAATACAAAATAAACTGTGCTACTAGTATCGTTTATCTGTAAATTTTCAGTTTAATAATAATTGAATTTAATAATTTTTCAACTAAACTAGTGGTGCTAAAGAGCACGAACTTTCTTGCATGTATTTTCACGCTAAATTACTCAAAAAGTACTCAGATTTTCGAAAAATTGTACATGACCTTATGTCAAACTATCTTTAAGGGACAGATTTCATTGAAGGAAAAATCTTAATCTTTAATATTTTACTTATAGGAAGATTTCGAAAAATATTGGAATTTTCAAAAAATCTGAGTTTTTAATGAACATGAGATCTACACTATTCTCTTAAATGTCCTCCACGCAATCCAGGAACACAATTTAATCAAAAACGATGGAGACTTTTTTGAAACTTTGAAAAATGTCCCTGGGGCTTCATGTTAAGTTCTTTCCTCCCTCCACCAATTAAAATATTGGTTTCAAATTCATGGGACCGCCTCATTAGCCATATCGATTTGGGAATATCAATTTTGGAGAAAATCGCTGAACGATTTAGTTCCAGTCATAGACGGGCGGAGAGACGGACAGAGAGGCGTCATTTAGGTATCAAGGGCCTACAAAGCATGGATTCTGGCTACACTACATGTTAGAGAATTTTTTTATCAATTTAACAACTGTATTTATCCACTTTTTGGCTTCCAGGGCCCTGTAATAAGAGTTTCTCTCGCGAAAATTCACCATTTTTTCGCGCAGCATTATAAAACTTCCTCTCTCCTCCATAGCAAGAAAGTAAAAAGCAGTCTAATTGCCAAAGAGCTGTATATGTGTATTACATTGATGAAGCGATTAAGTGATGCGATGAGGCAGAAAGAAGCATTTCACATACGCCCTTTTAGAACAGCCATTTTTTGCTGCTAGAGAACCTCATTTTCGTCATCCGACTGGAGTATTTTACAACTTCTGTAGGACTCTAGAAATATAATTTAAATTTAACGAGTACTTTAAGCCGAGTATCAAAGTTTAAATTCGCCCACATCATTTTATAAACAACAATATTCTTTGACGCTGACACTTGACTGCCCCAGTTTTTGGGTTAATGGGAATATATGGAATAATTAAGATTACGTTAAAAAATAATCCGAGTGGATGAATCGTCATGGTTGTTGAGAAGTAATTAATAAAATATTATAGTGGAAACACATGCAAAGAATCAGAGCAGGTCTTGTTAAGCTTGTTTTTTTTCTTTTTTTTTTTTTTTTCATACTGATTCGTCCGAGATCAAAGAATTTCCTCGATTACACGCAGAGCGGTGGTCGAGAAACCTTCGCAACGGGTGGCGATGCGCATCGCGAAAGCTTCGCCCGGCCCGAGCGATAAGCCGAGGCGTCGCAAAAGTCTTCAGCTTCCCCGAGAACCGCTCCCGCGGTCGCAGCCTTCCGCTGAACGCCCACCCGCCGCCGCCCGCCGCCGCCGCCGCCGCCACCTCACCCGCCATTGCACCGCCCCTTCTTCGCTACCGCCAGCCGCCACCCGCCTCCGCCACCGCCACCGCCACAGCCTCCGCCACCGCCACCGCCCACCGCCACCGCCACCGCCCACCGCCAACAGCTCCGCCACCGCCACCGCACCGCCAGCCACCGAGCCCACCGCCACCGCACCGCCACCCCGCGCACCGCCATCGCCAAGCCGCCACCGGCCGCCGCCACCGCCATCGCCACTGCCACCGCCGCCACCGTCCGCCACTCGCCACCAGCCATCCGCGCGCCATCGCCGCTGCCGCCGCCGCCACCCCACCGTCACCGCCGCCACCGTCGCCGCACCGCCGGAGCGCTCATCACCTGCATGAAGGGACGCCTGGTTGCGTCGCGCCCCCCGATCGTATCTCCTCGTCATCAGTTACACGACGGACGGGTGCGCTTCTGCGAGATTCACCTCGCCCACTTCCTTCTCGCGAGCCTACGCAGTGGGGCAATATTCCATTCCTGTTGAACGTAGCTTAAGTATGTTTTGTGTACCGCATATAGCACGCGGAATTTCTCGAGACACATGTGCTCATTAATGCCGGTAATCTGGCTTCCTCTTAGGGGCAGCAATGTTTTTTTATATCTGACTTCCTCCTAGGGGCATTAATTTTTTTTACTGACGACAAGATGGCAAGAAGGATTTAAGAGAATATTAAGCGATTTTCTGGACTAATTTTAAGGAGTGGTCTACCTCGTAGACGGTGTTATATAGATACTAGCTCCTGTATAATATTGGGATGTATAGTTTTGGGAAAGGAAATTTGTTTTCGAGTCGTGCCAAAAGAATGGTAAATGAAGCTCTCGAGCTCGGCTGTCCGATCGTGCCTTTGGTTGTTTATGTAAGTTCTTTCCTCAACACATCGTAATCCGCAACATATAGATAGCCCCGACAATCTGACAAGATAACTACAATCGTGACGGGCAGCGGATGTCTACATCCATAAAAAGAGAAAACGTTTGCGATTTATAGAATGTTACTTAAATGTGTGCAGTCAACGAATTTTTGACTGTATATTTGACCGCATATTTCCTTCGTTTAAAGAACGTTTCTCTGGATGTACGAAATATTTTAGACACTGTAAAAATAGTTGAATATATAATTGCAATGAAATTTATAATCTCGTTAGAAGAACATACGAGAAACTCATTGAAGTAATATTTTAGCACATCATGCCATCCAATCTCATCTTAGTGAAACCGCTATTTACCGGCTCGGGAACTCTTCAGTCTGGCAATATACCGCTAATTCACCCTGCTATCAAAGTACATCAAGTGGGGGTGAAGTTACGGAGGAAGAGCGAAAGAAAGGACCGCGAAAAACCACTCTGACGTCAGTCGCCGATGGGCTTGCGTCAAAGGATTTCTCCCCGTTGGGACAAATCCACTTGAGAGGATTGACTCGCAGGAGTTTGAGTGAACGCGCGTCTTTGAGGGGCTGTGCTTTTGTCGGAGACCTACCTCCAGAAGTAGAAGGGACGTTCAAAGCACTGAAGGTCCGCCAAACATGGAGGACATTCAGTTCCGTGTCGAGATTCTTGATGTATTTGACCAAGTTAACCTTTTTGGAGAATTTTCTGAAATTTCTCTTTCGAATCTGAAAATTGTACGCAGACATTTTTGTTTTTATTAACGTAATACAATACGTAATTTAATACAGGTACTTTGCACGGTTTGAACAAGCGTGATGAGAGATAAACAAGCAATGTTTAATCGCTAGGGCTGAAACTGTTCTCATTAACGAAATATCTCTTAATTTTCTACACGCATAATCGAATTTTACACCGCAAAGAGTAAGATAAAATATTAAAAATAATTATTATTCCTCATCAAACTTACTTCAAAGCAACGTTCTGTCCAAAGATCTTCATATTTGTATTAATAATTTTAAAATAGCACTAGTGTATTGGAAATATTGGTTTAAGAGGAATTCTTACATCTGATGAACAGAAGTACATTTTATTTGTGTTGATGTTTCGAATATCGATGAAAATCTGAAATAATCTCTCTCGGAGAGTTCGAGAACAAAATCCAGGTCCAGGTCAGATGTACACACATGACATTTCGTTTAAAAGTGTTGCGAGCAAAACTTTCCTCCGTCAGCTGGCCGCGTACTGATTAGAGCGATGAATCCATTGGCTAAACGGTGATTACGCGGATCGACAGGCCGGTCGGTCCGCCGGGAGCTGCCAGGCCGCGGGCACGGCGTTGGCCCACCGCCAACTTAGTGGCAAACGAGTGGTCGTTATCTGCGCAAGCTGTCGCACCCGTGCCCGCCCGTCCGCCCTCCCGCCAAGTTTTTTCATTTCGGTATATGGAGCACTCGGGCGGGTTCGCCTGCGGAGCCACGCCGCCGCCCCACGCCCGGAAATGTCAAGGGGGATGCCACGCCTCCGGGCGGCCGGAGCCTGGGGGGTCTTTGTACAGGTGCGGCCCGGAGGTGACTTCCCGGAACTCGCCAACTTCTTTTGTCCGAAATTTGTCGAGTCAGCTGAGTCGATCGCGCAGCGAACGGTCGTTTACCGCACCCGAAGACGTCCCCGAGGGCTACGAGCGTCTGGGGAACGACGGAGTGTAACTTACGTAAGGGTTCTCGTTTTATGAAGTAGGAAATTGTTGGAGCGGGACAGAGGTCGCCATCTTCCAAATTTCATAATCTATGACATCGTAGGAGTTGTACCAGAGTTATGGTCGACATTTCAACCTGTCCTAGAGAGGAAAAAACCTCCATCAGCAAAAGTGTAGTAGATGACATAGACGAAGTGTTGACGGCTGAAGGGTGGACAAAAAGTGAGGATGAGATATGAAAGAAAGAAGCGACAAAAAAGTAAAGTTCGACTATAACAGTAACTGTTGTTCAAGGTTACTGAACTTAAGGCGCGGAGGCTACAAACGAACTCTTCAGTTATTGAGAAGTGAGCAGAAAACAGAAGCGTTGTCTTGTAAGTATTGTACTCCAAAATATGGCTACGACACAGAATGGAGAGCCAACAACAGGTGTTTTGGTATTGAGAGGGCGATAAAGAGGTAAAAAAGCTAATGATACTGACCAAGAAGGAGGTACACATTGCACATAGTATGTATAGCAGTAAACGTCAGTATCATTGAAGGTAGTGGAAGAGGAGATAAATTAAGATAAGTTAGCGAGTAAAGAGAACGCCTCAGTCTCTTCAACAGAATGACTTATGGCATACAATCATCTGGACGCGGTTGTCCAATTAGGGTCTTCGTTACGATTTAATTTTTGGCATTGAAGCTCGCTATTGGATAACCCGTCCCAGCTGATCGTAGATCATTAGTCACTATATTTAAATCAAAGAATAGGGCAGGAAAGAAAAGGAGAGTGGCGATGGCAAGTGCTTTGGAACGGCGGTTTGTGGTGTCGCAGAATGATAAAACACCAAAGAAGTGAATCAGGCTGTGTCGTCGTTGGAATGGAGCGACGCAGGCGATGCGTCGGCGTCAGTGACGGCGGCGCCACTGTCGGCAGCAGCGGGGGGCGGCGGCGGCGGCCGGCGCCACCCCGGCGCGGCACTTCCTGCCGGCGGAGTCGCGCCATATGGGAGACGTCCGGACGCCAAGCGCCGCTCCTCCCCTCCCCGTTTCCTCTCGTCCTACACGAACGGCGCGCCGTCGCCGCTGCAAAGGCACTCGCGAATCGCTCGCCTTGTTGCTGGCGCTCGCTCCTCGCCGCCCACGAGCGGGCAATCTGCGCCATTTACCGCAATTTCTTCGTCGCTTAACCCGCTTGCGCCGATGCCGTGCTCCTCCGCGGTTCAGTGCCAACGTTTAAAAGAAATAGGAGAGTGGAGATTTATGTTTTACTGTCGGAGAATCGTTTTCATTACAGTTTGAGAGCTAGAGCCATGAAATAAGCAGAATTTTCAAGGATTCCCAGTTATGATGAAAAGAAAATTTCGAAAAATCGAATTCCCTTTTTAGATGAACGCCAAAAATGTTTCTACTATTTCGACAACCGATAATACGTTTATAATAACAAACATCAATTCTACTTGTCTTCTGTTGTATCGATGCTTCCACATGGTTGTATGCCAGTCATTCTAAATCAACTTGTTGCAGAGTATTTTTTTCAAGTCTGTCAAAAACAATAACTGGAAACATTAATTTGGATTTTCATATATTTTCTTGGAATATTGTAACTTTTGTTTTGCTAGGACCGGATTAATCACTGTGAATCTTAACTAGTAACATCGCAGTTTAATGTTTCATTGTGGGCGTATGAAATAATTATAATCATCTGCATTGTGCGAATAAGCCCTCTTAAGCTGATTAATTGACGGTAGATAGCGATATAAAAACATACATTTAAAAATAATAGTTTGAAAATGGAGATGTAATGCGTTTGAGGTGACTATTAGTCCAACTCGCGAAGTATTGATGAGTTGAAATTAAGGTTAAGTGGTGTGCGCTGCAGTGAAGTGAAATGGACGTGGTTTTCCCCCTCTTGGTTTTTCTGTGCATTTGCATTTGTATATGTCTTTAATAACATCTGCATGTAGCCCGTAGGGGACAAAGGATAGTTGATTTCTTTCTTTTTTAATTAATTTATTTATTTTTTAAAATGTAATTTTATCTTTCTGTATTCTGTCACCGGACAACAGCGCAATTCTAGAAATTCCAGTCTAGATTTCACCTCACAATTTGCACTGTCACATTGCCACATTAATTTCGTTGAGAACAATAGTTCCATTCAAGAGATTATTTTGTTTTTCGAATATTCATTGCATTCTTTCGGCGCTATGTCTGCCATCACCACCGCCACTTCCGCCACAGCCTCTGGTGGGCGACGTCGTCGCTTCCGGCGGCGATTGCCTTCTGGCGTTTCGCCGGCGCCGTCTGGGAGTACGGATGGCAAAACAATCGATGTTTCTAAAACATTGATATTTTCGAGCCGAAACATCGAAGGGTTGCTTTCAGTGTTTTATTCGGATTGATGTATTTGTCCAGAAACATCGATGTTTTTTTTTTTAAAAAAGTAATATATTTAAGTAAATAAAATTTCCAGTAACTAATTTTTTGTAGGTTGTTCGAAATCAACTGTCACTGTTGTCGATCCCCAGGCGACATGAAACCTTTCGCTGTTCGCAAACTTTCTCCGGTGTTGTTGCCTTAAAAAAATTATACGTAGGAATATTGTTATACTGTATTTAAATCTGAACTACGTAGAAAATTGGTTAGAAAATTAAGACGACAGTCAAGCTTGAACCTTGAAGTGCCATTATGTTTAAATCGGAATATAGCATAAAGTCTTGACAACATGTAACGCATTGTAGTCAGCACAATCATTTCCGAAGTGGTCGATCTATCCGTTGGAGACAATTTGAACTTTCAGAGAGGTAGATAGTTTCAGAAATATTTTGAATTTTATGAAGATAATTGAGAGCTAAAAATGGCCCTTTCGCCATTGATAACCTAATTAATTACAGTATGTCTGTTGTTTCAAAATATGTACGATTTCAATACAAAGTACTAAATTATTTTTTTAATTTTTTAATAAAGCGATTTTATTCTGTGGACTTACTTAATGCACATTTTTGTCTCATAAACGTAAGATGTTTTTGTTTTTTTATTGTTTAATTAAGTGGCAGTGTAGAGTTCCGCATGAAATATTGCCCATAATAATGCAATTTCTAGTAACACTTATATTTTATTTTTTTAAACCAGCGATTGAAACTAAATTTTTAACATTAGTGAAATATTGAATGCCGATTATCACACAACTTCAGTTATGGAAAATGTTAATTACCCTTCGCTTAGCAACCGCTGATGTGGTTATACTTTGCTTCCAGATTTGAAGAGCCAAATACAGATTCAGTATATTTTTAGTAAAGGCCACGAGAGGCCAAAATATTTTTTTTTACTTGTCGACTTTTTTTTCAAAATAAATGCGACATTCCCTTTAAGCAAAAGTACAGTACGTTCTGTTCGAAAAAACAGTCTCGCCGCACTCCTTTTTGCCAACAAAACTTTTCTAAAACACACTGCAATCAAAAACCTCTACTATTCGTTTTTCCGGGTACATGATCATTATAACCATCTTGTTTTTTTTTCAGCTCAGCGTCGTAATATTGCTGCTTGTAGCAGACGCTGCAGCGAGATTATCCGGTATGTTACGGGGAAATTGCCTTCATCACTCGTAATAAAAACCACAGAGGACGAAGAGGTGGCAGGGGGAGAGCGCAAGGCGGGAAACTGGGAGGGTGGACTGGCTGTGTTGAAGGACGGTGGAGCTAGTTGAGAGATCGGGATGG
Source organism: Gryllus bimaculatus (assembly GCA_017312745.1). Classification (NCBI taxonomy): domain Eukaryota; kingdom Metazoa; phylum Arthropoda; class Insecta; order Orthoptera; family Gryllidae; genus Gryllus; species Gryllus bimaculatus. Next base: position 3,898,549 of record BOPP01000022.1, read on the forward strand.
TTAGATGCAGGGGTGAAGTTAGCGATGGGGAGATAGATAGGAAAGAAGGCGGATGGAGGCTGGTGGCGAAAGGAAGGGAAATGCGTAGAAACGAAAAGAGTTGGAGGTTGCCCCTCCGGAGAGAACCGGGTGGGATATGTGGGGAAGAGGGGTGAGAGGGAGGCGCGGTGGGAGGGGTAGCACCTGCGGCTCCGCGGGGCCCCATTACTCTGTAATCCTGGCCGAAATTGCCTGAGCGCATTACCGCAGCTCTAAACAGCGCCGTATCTGCAAGGCGCACAGTCGCGGACCCCGCCCCCTGGCCGGCAACCCCTAGGCGCGCGGCGAGGCGCCAAGTGCCGTGGAGATGAGTGGGGATGCTGGGCTTTTGGAGATCAGAGGGCTTTCATCCCAGGGGTTGTTTCTAGTGTTCTTCGTTCTTCTGTGCAAGGCATGTTGTTAAGAGGCAAAATAGCAGTCCACATGAATGTAATTTCACAAGTGAATCACTTACAGTTCGTAGAATGAAAAGGCATATCGTATTTACAATAGTTACGTATTATAGTTTATTAGACCAAGAAACGCTGTTTGAATTGTATACATTTTCTGTTCCATAAAATCGTCCGATTGTTTGGCAAATTTTCTAGTTATTTTTGTGAATGTATTTACCATCAGTTGTCTGTAGTTTCGAATTAGCTTGTCATGGAAGTTTTTCAATATCTGGAGGTTTTGGAGGCTTTAAAATAGTTTAAATGTTTTCTCTTGTTCTCATACATCTTGTAGAATTCCACGATAAGGAATAGAGATAATATTCCTCCATAACGAAGAATTGGTTTACATGCTTACTACATTTCATGAATTACGTTCGTGTCAATATAGCTGTCTACTTAAAAGAACAGGATGCTCTTTACACAGCTGAATTTAATTTTAGCTTAAGCCTCTCTACTTAGTACCTCTGTGCCTGAAGTTCCTTGGTATCCAGAATTAGCTTACTAACAAGAATCATCTTCATCGCAGTGGAACGAGTTCTTGATGAAATGGTTTCACATGGGTGGCTGTCGGGGCGCTGCTAAGTGTAATTGTTGCTGGCAGGGTTGGGGAGATCTGACTACGAGCTTGTTGGTGAAAATCCTGTAGGAGGAAAGCTTTCGGTTTGCCATTAAATGAATTACTGTGAACGAAATTGAATGACTTGCTCTGTAATGAAACCCTGAGACGGCATTTGTGGAGGAATTATTTTTTTAGCGTAAAGAATCGTGGTCAGAGTAACGTTTTTTAATTTAGTTTGTGTAAGTCGAGTTATCAGCCATGTTAATTTTTATACCAAACATCTTAATATAATCCGACTAATTAACTCTGCATTGCAATGCATAACATTGTAGGCTTATTTAAAGACAATTTCAATGTCTCGCTACCACTATTGCATTTACTATTTCCACACTTGTTTACGTAGTGCAGAATTATTAATACTGCAAGTGATTAGCAATGTCTATTTCAATAATAAACTCTGCAACCTCCAGAATTGAGATGTATGCACGTTGCATTGTGTTGAGCATCTTCACAGAGAAGATTCAGCTAGTCGTAAAATTAGTACAAATTGTGAAAGTGATTTGTTGCTCCATTTTCATACCACTTTGAAGGATGAACACAACTCCTTTGGACTTAATGTATAATTCGTGACTGGACCACACAAACAGCTCAACATTTGCGCATGGAGAGCCATTAGAGAACCGAGTTCTAAGGAGCACACAGACCACATCAGGCCACAAGTGTTGGCGGGGATGTTTTATCATGAGTCATACCGCTTCGCCCCCTCTCGGCTACTAACAAGAACATGGGAGGACGGCTGCTTGCAGCCTGTGACGAGAATGTTTACGAGGGTGATTAATTTGTTGCGTGGTTTGAGAGTTGGAGGCTGAGAGTCATATGCTTGTGAACATCTCTCCTACATCCTGAAATGGATTTCCATAAGGCAAGATAAAATTACTACATAGGCGAATATGTAGATTGGCCAATAATTGTTTCTCTGTCTTAGGGAGTACTCGTCGTTAACATGTTACTCGTGATTGTTTTCACCTATACGAAATTTTGATTGAATGTATATAACGTCTGTGGAAGGGCGTTGTAATTTTCGAGGAGTTTTTCATCTCCTGTAATAAATGACTAATACATTTCAATAAACATCTTCAAGAAATACGTACAAAACTGTTGCCTCTCTTTTATTTTAAATACAGCATTTTTGATATTCCATCTACGTCCTAGTTTTTCCCTTCCCAGATTCTTGTAACTCATCCCCCAAAGTAGTTGTTGCGATAACCTTGTGATTATCATACATTAGAGGAATATTGCATGCCTACCGTGCTTACGGAGCGAATATTACTGTCATTCATACGAACGTGTCAAATCAGCGTCAAGAGCATTGGTTGTGTAGCAGACCAACTGGAATGAATCTCGGTTAATTGCGGTATATTGGAACTTCGCCACACCACAGGATGGTCTCTGATATTGAGAAGTGAACGGTCACCCCGTTTTGACGCGACCTTTGTAGATTTTCCAGCAAATTCAAATTCCCGGAAGCGTGGTTGAAAAGGTACGTTGGTGATGGGGAAAATGGATTAGTCTGTTACGAAAAGAAACTCACGGCCAGTGCTTTCCATGCTCATTACATCGATGTCTCCCATCAAAGAGAAGATAAATTGATGTAGACTAATAAGTAACAACGGGTGAGCGACCCAGAGCCACGAACCCAGTGTTGGTAAAATTGATGAAGACTAATAAGAATGTAACAAGGGGAGTGCGAGTGTTTACCGGTGCCACGAACCCTGTGTTGGCAGCTGTCTTCATTACAACCTACATGACTTACGGTATACAGCGAAAGTTCGCAATATTTCAAACCCCGAGCTGACAACCCATGACGCAAGCGCGAAACTGGAATTCGGACATGCGAATGGCTGGTCGCCAAGGTGAAACCCCGGGATGTGCACGACCAAGTTTCGACGACTTTCTATCAGGAAATTACATCGAATTCCCCGAGCGGGTTTTATAGGCTTAAGGAATGCCAGGGCCGAAAATACAATTTCACTTTTTTACCTCACCCGCCTGCTCACTAAATGTCCATGACCTCGCAGCCCTCGCGGGTCTGTCTGGTCCTGTGGAAAATGGCGGGGGTTAGTAGACGCTGCTTTGCTGTGACCGGAGGAGCTCCGGGGAGACAATGAAATTTTAATACCGTTAGCCCAGGCCCCGGGAGGGGTCTCGCTGCAAGGGGGAGCACGTAGCGGCGAAGGCTCCGGGTTCGAAGCCCGGGAGCGGTGCGCCGGGAGTCGTAAATAACGCCCTCTCCCCCTTGAGCCGCTGCGCTGCCTCGGTTGTGGCGCCCGCTGCGGAGGAATTCTTTATGAAGATCGCACCGTAGCGCTTATGCACGGTCCGTCGGCGCCGCGTGAGAGGAACGGAGCCTGGAGCAGGGGTGGCGAAGCTAGTGCAGTGTATAGCAGTATCCGGTTAATTCAGTGTGGGAGTTTTCTAAAATATTTTTGTATCCATTGGGAATTTAAAATACCTCAAATACAGGAAATGTTTTAAATTCAATTTTCAAGTTACATGGGAATAATTCATGACATCGTAGGTGGGTATTTAATCCCCAGAACACAGTTGTGTCGAGTGCGGCACTGTCATTATATTTTTCTGAATGTCTTGGTTTAAATAAATTACTCTGTTTTAAAGAATACTTATGATCACTTCATGACTTTGAATGAATACTTCAAATATCGCACAATTGATCAATTGTTTTATTGATATAATTGGATCATTGTGAAATTTGTTCCATATTCTAGTTGATGAAGTCCCCTTTGTTAAGAAGCACCCGGTGCTAAATTAACATTAAGTTGCAATTGTATGTGTAAAATAACAATCTAATATGCCCAATATCCACAAGATATGCAAAACATTAAATAATTTGATTTACCCAAGAACAACACAAAACTAGTTAACTCCACATACACTAACGTTTACCACCACACCAACGCACACAGTTCGACACACATCCTTTACATGTTCCGTCATACACCAAACAGATGAATGCCATCCCTTGCAGTGCGAGGACAAACTGCACATGATACCGTGTAGGCTCACACATTACATATTCATACCCCTTCATGCGTACATACATGCAATACTTGTTTGCATTAGTTACAATCCATATCTTTCAATCCTAGAGAAATCTACAGTTTTTTTTTAAAGTTTCGTGGATTTCATAGAAAATAAATGCCGAATTTCAAGAAATTGTGGGATTTCTACGAACCTATATTATTTCTGTGAATGTGGGGGTGAGAGATTGGCGTTAAAGAGATAGAATAGTCGTAAAACCTATAATGCTTTTTGCCTTGCGTGGTGAAATACCTCATTCATAGGCTTCTGCTTATGAGAGAGAATAACGAAAACCCATTTATAATTCAATTTGAAAGTTTCTAAAGACAACAGTCTCGTTGTGTGAGCAGTGGGAAAATATGGTATCTAGTGGCGTGCTCGCGTATGCTGGACACCCCTGAGCTAGATCTTCCGCGTAAACGAGCAGGGCTTGCAGCTTATGTATACGCGAACCGACCGCCGCTTTGTGGGTTTGTTACGGTGTTTGCAGAGCTGCTGATTTATTGCAATGGGCGGTTCGATACGTCGTCAGTCTGGGTACGTTTGTGTGTATTTGTAGGAGAAGGCACGGAATATTTTAAAACATACAAATTTCATATGAATTTTTGAAGAACAATTTCAGTTTTAGATGTCTATCTATACTTCTTTTACATTTGCGATATATTCATTCTTCTATATTACTTTTTCGATTTGTTTCTGGAAATAGTTACTTAAATTCGAAGGTAATAGTACCTTCAGAGTCAGAGATTATTATATTTTCTAGAGATTATGACACGTGTCCCATTGATGGAGAATCCATGAGGATAGTAAGATGAGAAAATTGATGACAGCGTCCAGGGAATGATTGCAAAATAACAGAAGACGACTTTTACCGGCATTATGAGGACTTAGAATTCCACGATCTCGCCCTCGATCAAAAGTCTTCGTCCCATTACGTGGATACTTTCGTAATAAAACCAGTGATCCTTAGAAAAGTCGGCGAACTGGGTGGTTGCGGTCACGTAACCTCTTGACTGCTGCGTGATTTGATTCATACTAGCGTACTCATATCTCATATATCGGTCACATCCTAATAAGGAATAAGCACGTAGTTCGTGTTTTCTCGATGGCAAAACGTGTTTTTATTTGTTACAACCTAATCTGGCATCTCCGAAGCGTAATAAACTCGTGTTAAGTTATTGATTCGAGATCCAGCCTATTGACATTTTTTAATTATCGAGATTATCGTCACGTTGGAATCTACATAGCACGTGCTGTTCGAAGGCAAGCTTACAATTCGTTTATATGTTTCTTTCATAACGAAGTCGGCCTTGTGTAGAACGGTACGTTCACTCTTGAAAGATTGTATTGTTTGTTTTTTTAGAAACGACTGAACGTTGTAGAACATTTTTTTAAAATATTTGTCCGCCGATTCTGAACTGACTACAAGAATTATCCAATCGAAAAGATGTGTCAGACATATGTTACTTCCACAGTTTCTTTTTAGTGCGGGGATGTGCTTACTCATATTTCGTGACAAAATATGTGTAATAAATATTTATATTTAATGCACTTGCGTGATCCCTATTTCATGATCTGACGTATTTGATGTTACACTATAACTTATTAGAAATGGTTAAGAAATCAAAATCGTATAATGAGTGCCCATGATTTTGTTTGGCGCAAAAACGTGACCTATGTAGAGATTTCAAACTGCATAGTAATAAAAAAAATGTTTTAAGAAACTATATTTCAGATAATAGTATATATTTCGTGAGAGAAGTTACACTTTCTACAAGCGCACAATATCCCTGCAAACTACTCGTATGTATTTGGAGCACACAAACATGTCAGCTCAGATATATTCTTTGGATCTAAAGAGTGGCAAAATGCGCCTGAGCTTCTTGACCGCATTCTGTTCACTGTAGATAAATATTTCTTGCGAAAGCTCACATTGAAATATCAATGATCATTTATATCTGTCAAATTGGCTCGTGTGTTATTTCATTTCGTCAGTTACACTGGTTTGTTTGTGTTATTAATTGCACGAAACTATGTAAAGGAACAGTTTAGTTGGAGCAAATGATGTTGGTACTCACACAAGCCCATATTTCTGCAGAGACGACTCGTTCAGTTGTCAGTGTGCTACTTAGCCGCAGTACGTATCTTGCGTTCCTCATTTAATGTTATTTTATTGTATTGTTTTAATGTACGCATAAACCGAACTTTCGCTTTTATCTTCCGGTGATATAACATGGTGGCGTTGGGGAGAGATCGTATGATTAATCTGCTTGCCATTTAGGAGCTGACGTTGGCAATGTGATTGTTTTCTTTAACAACAATAAACTGCATTGGTTTGCAGCTCATGTCATGCGTACGCAAGAACCATTCGCATAAGTTCTAGCGTCATCTGTAAGCCTGCATATTTTGCTCGGAGTGCTGCATAAGTTGCAACCCCGGACATTGTCGAAGTTCGAAATCTTCGTTACCAGAGAGCAGGAGTGAAACGAACAGATCCAAGCGAGTATTCCAACCTGGAGTAACCGTTGTTAACTTACTGCGTTAGTTCAATAAGAATGTCTGAAGTTGTGAAAAGGAGATATGAAAGAGCATACATTAATTCAACAAATTAAACGACTTGTTAATTTTTTCATTCCCATGCATAACTAGTAACTCGTTCAGATATTGCCATTTTGTTTTTACTTGTATTCCCACCCGCTCGGCGCTACACAGGCATCTCCTAGAGACACGCTATTGACATTCTATCTATCGTTGATACGACAATTTTTTTAAAAATTTTATCCGCTGTAACAGCAGCACACACTTATTTTTACTTGCCGCCTCTGCATATTCGTTCATCCAGTCAGATGATGTACCGAGGCGCGGCCTGGTTTAATTCGCCAGCGATACTCCGCTATCACGGACTCTGCAAAAAATACTTTTTTCATGCTCTTGGCCACGAATTGCCTGCATCCGGTCAGATAGCGCTGATAAGCAACATTCTTCCTTGTTGACGCGTCGGGCCTTTCCGGTCACACTAAATGGGGACGTGGCGATGGTGATTATGTGACATTTTCTTCTGTTATTTTGATGTAGGGGTACACATTATCTGCAAACTTCGCCTGAGAATTATTCATTGTACTGTTTTACTGTTAGATACGACTGTATTGGTTTGCTGATATTGGGTTTTGGTAAAATTTCGCGCCCGAAAGTTTGATGAAACTTATTGGTGAAAATATACTCTGTTGCTGAAGTTGTGTAAGTAGAAATAATGCCTTATAATATATTATTATAATATATCTATGCCTTACTTTCTTTGTGGCTCCGTAAAAATATTCGTATAGCTATAAAACTACAGTCAAAAAATATTAAATGCTCAATACCAACTCATTAGCATAAAGAATTCCGTAAGTGGAAGTTGCGTATCCTCTCCTAAAATATTCTTCGTGCGCCCCTTCGAATCTAATTTGCATAATTTCAGACTACGCCATAAAAATGTAAATTTGGAGATGTGAACATTTTCACGCACTGAGTGCTTTTATAACTATCTGTATTACGGTATTAATGATTCGCTATAAAAGTGTCTTGCTGTAGCAGTTGCGTGGCTTATTGGTAAAATTTATAATGCTTTGAAATTTACACTTAGCGAATTAGTGTTTTTGTTAACGTATACTTTATTTGCCATTAATTTTCGTTCAATAAGAATGTCTGAAGTTGTGAAAAGGAGATATGACAGAGCATACATTAATTCAACAAATTAAACGACTTGTTAATTTTTTCATTCCCATGCATTACCAGTAACTCGTTCAGGTGTTGCCATCTTGTTTTTACTTTTATTAACACCCGCCCCGGCGCTACACAGTCATCTCCTAGAGACACGCACATGACATTTCATATATCTTTGACACGATTTTTTTTATGCGCCATAATATTCATTATTGACATCGAAATAGACTTCAGACAGAAATATTTGGCATAATGGCAATATTGTAATACTAGCTGAATGCAGCATCGCCGTCGCTTTGAACTGTTAAATAATAAAAAGCCCAGAAAATGTGTGATCGTGACGTAATGTGTGGACTACGGCCACAACCCAACCCATGGGCGATGAATCTAATCCGAACATTCCAGAAGAGTTGTTGTGAAGAGTTCATTCTTTCAGTTGTTATCAGACGGCTAATTGGAGAAAATTTTTACATTTGCAAGCTTCTATACGAGAACACACCATTTCATTCTTATAGGTTTATATTATAATATAATTTTGCAATTGAAATTATCATACAAAAGAGGTTTATCCCATTTTGTCACTATCGTATATGTTACACGTAAAATTGTCCCATCAAGAGATAATTTCCTTCCGAGTGATTCAAGCCCTTCACTCCGTGCTGCAACTGCGTCTGTTTAATAGAATATCTAGTAGTTACTTCCGTCAATCCTCGCCATGGGTCTCATTGGCGTTATAATTAGCTGTCATCACAGCTGCATTTGATGGTGACAGAGGTGGTTCGCGCGGCTACCTCTAGATCGCAAAATATACAAAAAATTCGTTTTTGAAAATTTCTTAGTATCTTTGGACAGGTCAGCAAAAAAGTTATCAGCTCCCCCACCAGGTGACCGAGATACACCGAATGATTCCATATTTGTCTCGATTGGTGGATGGGAAGTGATTTGATAGTGAGTGACGGACGGATGGTCACAGGCTGGTTACTCAAATACTATATAAGTGTTTCATTGCTAACATATTACATTCAATAAAACAGCATAACCTCGATAATTCGACTTTTATTACATGCAATTTTCATATTCCCCTTCACCTAACTTCAACATTATATTGAGAAAACTTAATCTCAAAATCTACATTAATCGAACTTTTTCTTTTCCCTTTTCAGATTTCACTCAATGAAATTTCAGTTCCCTCACAGTAATCTGTATTTAGTCGAATCTCCAACCCGGTACATCATCACGCAAGGAATGGCCGGCGCGGTGTAGCAAGGGTCTGAGTAGCACGAACTTGGAGGCCAACGTGTGATGTTGGAGGCTCTTCTCGGTGACCTGCTAACGCGCCGCCGCTTCCACCTTCGCGGGCGCCTAATGGCAGGTTGCGCAACGCACACGTCCCTCTCATTACGCACTGCGGCGCGCCGCTGTCGCCTCACTCCCTGAATACACTGCGTGTATGCGATATACACAGCGCTGTCCGATATACGAGATTTTTCACAGATGACCATGATGAGTGTGGGTGAAACACTGTAAAAGTACTATTCCTGGTTTTTCAACCTTACTTGATAGCCTTCTACAGTAAGTCATGAAATTATAATCGTTTTATTTTCAATCAACAAAATATACTACACAATTTTTACCGTTCAGTTTTAGTTATTTTCTTAACTTAATGTTGTTTTTTTAATGTTGACGCGTTTTTAACAGCAGTGGCGTTGGAAAAAAGCAACAATTAACTCCAGTCTAACGATAGGTGTGTTCATTGTGTGAAAGTGATTTATAAGGTTATGGAAAACACCTAATACTTAGGTACCTCAATACAGTTACCCTATAATCAACTCAATCTGACAAGCTTCTGATAAGCTCACTTGCCGAGTTCAGCGATACACGCGAAATCAATAATAACTCTGCAATTTCACGTCAACAATCAATTGCCACGTGCGCTAAACTGTCCGATGGGGAAGGACTTATAGGAGCACACCACAGTCCCTATTTCACGACCAGCAATTGTCCATTGTTTCGGAAAATGTTCGTATAATATCACTTTGAGTAGCAATGCTCTCGGTGTAACTTCTTACGCAACTGACACATTCCTGTTATTACGCACTGCAGCCATACACGGGGCTCACGCCGCCTTCTTTCTTGTGGCCGTGCACGCACTCCGGGTAGTAGGGAAGGGGTTTCTTGTGAGTGCGACGGACACACGAAACGAGCTTTGTGAGCTCGAGGTCGCCCAAGGCCGTCCACTTCGCTTTGGGAAGCAGATCCTTCCAACGTAGCGGATGGACGCAGAGTTCAGTTCACAATGTTCAGTTCCAACAACACGCGGAAGAACACATGTTTCTTATCTATAAAAATTGATATATTCGTGTTATTATATCGGTTTCTTTTTTACAGTGGCGCACCCAGAATTTTTCCTCGGGGGGGGGGGCACTTTTATAGTATCGAGCGATCTTCTTGTTTTCTTATAAAAAAAACATGTATGCTGGATATAAAATATATTTTATTTGTAGACTTATGGATAATATTGAATGGCTTTCGTTATATCTATAGTCCCATAAGCTCATCTGACCCCGCTTCCTTGAGTTTTTGCTTGTTGATTATATAATGTTTTCTCATTCCTAAAACTTCGATTAAAAAAATGTGAAAACTTGAATCATGAAACTATTTGTGAAATGATATGAAATTCTATTGCTGTAATATGTATTACGAATGAACCGTGAGTTAAATAAACCGTTGAATTGTATTTTGTAATTCCTGTGTAATCATTTTAACATAATGAAATTTGAGATGAATAATTTGCTTTTACTATTTATTTACCTGATTAACTTTATTATAAACCGCAACATTACAGCATATAAAAGCTCATGGAAAATGCGTGTTAAAATGTATGAAACGCAATATACATTCGAAAAGAAGGGCGAAATCACAGTAGTGAGAGTCACCCCATACGAGAGTTCATTCTGGGGAAAATGTACGATACACTAAGTTTGCAACATCTGTTTTAGCAGCCAGTTCGGAATTATAAATTTGAACGGCGGTTCTTGTGGGTGGTGGTCTTCGGTCCGTTCTTAAACGTTTCTGGGCAGCTCGAAAAATAAAAATAGAGTAGGATTACGTAATTTCTCGTATACAGTTGGTATGAAATCTTGATGTCTTGGTGGCATGAACACGTTTTTGTATACGGAAATCTTTTCGGCGTATTTGAACATATTCGTTCGCCTCACACACATTTTGGAACTTGACATATATGACTCTTGTATTTGGTGGAAATATAACGAACTCAAAACTCTTGAAATAAGTGAATGACGGTTGCCATTGACGTTATACACAATATGGAAATGAAATTATTTTTGTAGCATGAAATGAATGTAATATACGTTTCTTATTAGATATCTATTTACTGGAGAGAACAATAAGGTATATATGTCAAAATATTCCAAAGACCTCAACATTGCACCAATTATTTCAATTAATAATTTAAAGGACAACTTGTTTTCTTTAGAATCTTTATGTGGTAAACGCCTACATCAACGGGTATATTGATATTACAATAGACTCTTCATTGTATGCACTGCTCTGTTCAAATAATAATTCCTTAAAAACTAGTTAATTGAATGGACGAGTTCACAGTGAAAACTAATTTTAAAATTAGAGTACCGATGACATCATCACTTTTGAACTTAGGAAACTGAAATGATGTGCGTTTGGTGTGATAGTATGTTGAACAGTTTATGTTGTTTTTATATATTAGTACATATTTTTAGGACATAATGTCACTTATGAGTTATGCGCTTAGACGTAACATTGAATACAAAAAAACTAACAATTTCTTCTCGTTTTTTGAGTTTTTTGTTGCATTGTAGTAATGTTTATAGTCCCGTTTCTTTCATGTTTCGTTTATTCTCACACAGTCCTTCATATAGTATTCCTCACGATCCTAAATTGTTTAGCTGGCTCCCTAAGCTCAAGAATTTGAAAGCATAAAGCATTTTTGGGGCGTTTCTTTTGAAGTGGCGTCGGTACTTTTTTAAAACTCGACCTAACAGCCATCAAGGACGAAATGGTTTACGAGGGGAAAGGCAGCAAGTCACCGTTGTTTACTAGCGACGACAATGCTCCTTTTCCTGCGGGCGGAGACTGATGCGCTGCAACGAAGTACAGTACTTCCTTGAAAAACATCACATTGAACAGAAAAGTGAACTTGGAAATGAAGTGAGACGAATTGTGTAGTTTGCTACATATTGCTACACTCTGTTTCATGTATCTCTCTTCATGACCTTTGAATTATACTAACAAATAAATGCATACCTGATTTGATAAAAAGTTAGTGAAGGCTAATGAGTAAGAAGTGATTGTAGTTTATCCGCGTCGTTATTCGGTCTAATTTTGCGAAGTACTAATACGTAACCTTGTCATCACGGGTGACGTATGGTTTCTTTACCTTATGAAAAGTGACTACGAACGAATGAAACCACACGAACCCTTGAAAGTGCCAGGTTTTATTATTGGGTGTACATTTTCATTACATGAATCAACTACATAAATATTAAGTTACATTATCCTGAGATAGATCTCTCCAGTTTCGGGGGTCGCGGACTGGTTCTCCTCAGAGTTCTCCACCATAAAAGATGTGCCTCGCGTAAAGGTTGTCGAGATAAGAGGAGAAGTGTGTAATGTGGGAAAGGTGACATCCCTCCGCCCGAACTTCACGAGCTGAGGCGGCGACGTAAAGCTGTGGAGAGGCGGACGTGGGAGGCGAGCCGTTGCGACGCGTCGTAGCATTGACCGCAGCGCAGCCGAGCGGCGACCGTGTCGGGCGGCGTTCCCGGGGATGTCTCGTGTTTCGCGGACGCCGCCGTCAGGGAACCGTCGCCACCGTCATCGGCGCCAGCGGTGCTACGCTGTCCCCACCGCCTCCTCTGCCCCGGCTATCCCCTCGTGCCGCTGTCATTACAACCGCCTCCGCTGCGACAGTGGTCAGTATGTCTCCGTTGTACCCCTATGGTCCCCTGTCTCCACCTTCCACAGAATCATCACCAGGACCTTGCTTACTCTCCCTCAAATCAGGGGGACAAAGCTAGAGGGTGCTGCGATAGGAGGCGCTAGTGTCGCCGGGTGAAGCTGCAGGTGAAGCTCGCCAACTTTCACCTATACAAATTGGCTAATTTGTGAGAAATACGAAGAGTCTTTTAAATGTTCAATTATTTTTAATCTATACATTTTATAAACCTCAGAAGATAGCGCGAACGTCGACACTATCTTTTGTAGCATTACGCGCCTACTTGCGTCTTGCGAGCTCAAGGGCAGCCAAGCACGTTTTTTAAGTATTGGCCGAAGTTCGTATTTTAGTTCCCGTAAGAAAATGCTGCAGGAGAGCGCGCCAATGTAATGGTCTCCACCGCGTTAAATGGGAGTTGGAAGGCCCTGTTCATCACATCACTTCTCTTTTACGATGCCGCTGCCATTGACATAACCAGGACTTTTTCCTACGCGACTTTTCCCATATAGGGATGCGATAATAATGTCATTTGTTTGAAACCATCGATATATTAAATCCGTTGCTTTTTACCACGTTATGTTTGTGAATGAGAAATTCCCATTCCCAGAATTATGTATAAAAAAATAGAAAATAAATAACTTTGCTACCATTGTCACTTTTTGTGTTTGAACCAAACGAACGCTCTTTGCACTTTCTGGATAAACCGTCCATTGTTCTTATTACATCTTAATTTGTTTTCAGTGAAATGGGAATTATAAATTAATAAACACGGTCACTGTCAAACTTAATTTTGTTGCACCCGAATTTAATGTTAGATATTACTAAAACCACCATTACATCATTGCTATGTAACAGGTTTTAGGTTTTTGTCGATGTGTTATCAACATCGATTTAATTTAGAATATCGATGTTTAGTAGCATCGATGTTTTGCTATCGATGTCGCATCCCTACTCGCATCGCGACTAGTTACTGTTTTCTCGAGTAACTAACCCCCTCCATAACCATATCTACTCTTTTGTCTATATTCTCATCTTACGCCGCTACTACATTCACAGCCTTCGTCAGAGTCATTGTCTTCGCTTTCGACGGCAACGCTTAGGTGCCAGTTTGTATCGTCTACCACCTCCACCCACATCGCCATCACCTCCTTCACCAGACTTCTGCCACCGCAGCAGCTTCCAGCGCGCCGCGTCGCGCCGTTCGCGGCCGACCGTGTCACGTAACGGTTGCGCGGCGGGGTCGGAGGGGAGTGCCTCTCGCTCTTTGAAGAGTCCGCTCGCGTCGTCGCCGCCGCCACAGTCGCCACTGCCACTGCTGCCCCCGACCCCGCCA
>BOPP01000022.1:3912729-3929010 GCA_017312745.1 Gryllus bimaculatus
GCCACCGCCACCGCCACCGCCACCGCCACCGCCACCACGAGCAAAGAAACGAGATTCGTTACTGCGCGTATCCGGTGCGCGTGCAGTGCACTGCAGGTCTCACCACTTTCCCTGCAGCTTCGCCTCTCGACGCGCTCCATTGAACGCGTCTGTGAAGGACTCGCAACATGAGGATGGGGATGGGGCTGTGCTCCGCTCGAATTCCGGTAACTTACGAGCACCTGCGAACGCGAGGCTGCTCGACGCACTTTTTTTTATCAAGAATATCATGTTGTCCCTGAGGGTTCTACGCCACAGTAAAACCTCGTCGAAACATACATATTAAAATATGTATAGCATGAAAAATAAATGTAACAATGTAATATAAAATAAATAAATGAAGTAATTTTCAAAAATAAACTGTAGTATCCAGTACTGTATGAAAATCATGTTTGTTAATTCAGTGAAAGAACAGAAATATTTTTTTAACATGCCGTGCGCGAAACACTCGTGCTTGTTTTCGGTGTGCGCAAACAATTTTTTTCACGGTGTGCGATACATAGCGAAGCGTTTGCGAAATATCTGTTACAACTAGCAATTGTCCTTTGTCTTGACGTCTTTGTTTATTATTTACTAACAGTGGTGTTCCGATATTGACTTGAATTCATTTAGTTTTGTACAAGTAAGATATTTCTAGTTACTGGATATTTAATTTATGGACGCATTTACTTGACGCATTGCGTTTTGCTGATGGCGTGTTAAAAAAATACTCGCAAAACGGGCGCGCATTAATTCCTCTCCCGCTACGCTCAGACGAAAAACTCGACTCGTGCGTGAATCACCTGTTTCACACCCTTGTTAGGTAAATTTAGGTAATATTATTTTCCAAGTTAAAGAGCATAAATGCTTTTTTTTTAATTCATCCACCCTGCGGTATTTCATCGAACTATTTCATCACAAAATATCGAGTGCTAGACATATTGTGGAAGGTTGCACTCATGCCCTAGTATTTTATTTTATTTTGTTTTATGTTGTCTTATTGGTGAACTGTCTTTAAAATTTAAAATACCTACGTTCTGTCAATAACTTGTTCATTTTTTTGTTGCAGGTAAGTTACCAACTATTGCCATTCTACCTGATTCTCTCATCTCGTGCGGTGAGTAAGCATTCTTCTTCTGTTTCGTGACAACTGGAAGTACAAATAAGTTAAATTTACAGATTCGCCGAAGTGTCAGTGACTTTTAGTGTTTCAGTTTTATGACTAATCAAAGATAACATCAGTTTATACCTGGCATTAGGCACTCAAAGGAGCCTTTATAGTTTTGTTTGATTACTGTATGTATTTATTAAATTCCGTTATCTCATTGCTCGTTACAAGTGCCAGCTGTGGAATGCCACGGTGTGTTGACGGTATAGCTATTTCAACATTGATGAATCGTGTTTGAAGCTTGGATTGTTTCAAGCACACCACTAAGTAAACATCTGTGCCTGTCACTTTCCTTCTTTCAAGAATTTACAGTTGCGTAGCCACTTGAGAGAATGAAGTGAATACGTTACGATAGTTCGCAAAGATTGTTTATTTTCCATTTGGCGTGATGGACCTCCGATTTTAGGTAAGTAGGAAGAACACCAGAAGTGATTCACTTGGGCGCCGTCTCATTCCAGAGTTCGCATACTGAGTGATTGAGCATTCGCGAAGTTTCGGTATTCTGTTAATTCAACAACTGTGAATTTTCTAGGATCTGCTTTAAAATAATAATGATAATAATTGTAATAATCAGCTGTATTTAGTTGGTGTCAGTGGTGGCCTTTGCCGGTTGTAGTATGTTTGCGCTGCAATGAAAAATATCTCTATTTAAATTTAGTTGTATGTAAAATGCTAATATGTGTCGTTTGTATAATTACTCTCGTAAAGCATAATTGCATCAGTATTTTCTTGCATTTACTGCCAATCATTTATGAGATATTCATCCGCGCGTGTATTGCGGGCCTGGTTTACATCGTGTTGCTACCTGGGAGGCACAATACTAATGCACAGGCAATGACGAACCATTGGATGCGAGCTACTGGCGGTGCTTTGCGGGGCGTGTCTCATGTTATACTAGTTAGATCAACAATGTAGAAAGCTCATTCCAACTGCGCATGCGCGGATATGAGAGAAAGAGGTTTCTCCTCCATCACTTCTTGATTTTATAGTTTCTGAAAAAGCTTGCAAGTGCACTACAGATGGCGCACGGCGTTCTCCCGCCAATACAATTTGGAAAAATCCCCCCTCAAAAATAAATTAACATTGTAAATGATACATCTGCAAAAACCGTGGGAGTTTTGATGGCAAATCGGGTACATTAGGATGATGCGCAGTGTACGAAAGCTATCAAGACCAAAATACCTCTTATTCTATGTTAAACGTAATGTCGTCGAGAAAACGGAGTAATTGCACTTAGAGGAGCGCAATTCAAACCGACAGCTGCGCCACCTCAGGCTCTGCGGTGTCTACAACGACGGTGGGCGTTGCTTCGTTGTAATCGGTGAACCTGCAATGAATTGTCTGTGAGGAAAACATTTTCCTGGATGCCCTCAGCATCAAATCCCCATCAGTACTGTGGTAAACTGTACGACTATCTTGCATGTGCTCTGTCAATGATGTGCTATGTATTATATATTGTCTTCTTCAGCAAACTTCTGAAGCAAACCGGAGAATGAGCAATTTGAAATAAATCACTCAATAATTTGTTTTTGTCTGTTAAAACATAAAATAAAAACTGCCCGAAATTATTGGGGACGAGTAATTCAGTAGATAAACTACAAGATCGCTGAGGTATTATTGCAGTGTACCCCATATACCAAAAAATGTTGGGGGGGGGCATACATGTTCCCCGGCGGGACGCTTATGAAAAGGACATACCTTAGAGTACTTTAACCCTACACTTCATAATAAGTTAACAACAATCGTAATAAATTATCTAAAATTGTTTAGAATATAAATATAAAATTTTTTAAAGCTAATGGCAAACACGTAGAATATGTATACTTGGCTTCCCGGCAGACGCCGCATCCTAGGCAAAGAATGCCAACCTTATGGCCGTCATTCTGTGACCTTCATCAGAGCGAAATGCGCGGAGACGGACTGCGCACTGGTTTATACCGAAATTACGTTCCCTTCCAACCGGCAGAAAGTTTGACGGGCGATCGACCAATACGGAGAAAGCATTGGTCAATCAGGAAACGGTCCCGCAGAGCAGAGTGGCAGAAGAAGACCGCCCGTGGTCGGACGTCAAGGGGCAGCGGCGGCCGCGCCTTAACCCAAACGTAAAATAGAGGCTTCCATGCCTCGCAGAGACGTAAGCATTGTTTAGAATAAAGGTTTTGGGAATTTCTCTGAGCCTCTTTTACCCTCCTCGGTCTCCAGCGGTCTTCTCTGACCAGGAGGCGGGTGTTGACGAAACCACCACGAGCCGCAACTGATTGTCGTTGATAACCCGCACACCGCCGGTTGTCGAACCTTCCGATTGCCGAAGCTTCATTGTGCCTCAGGCTCGCATCTACAATCGCTTCGCACCTGGCAGGCAGTCGAGATGCGATGAGCCTATTTTTAGCTAGGCCAGTCATTCCCGTACAAGTGCCCTCCCCCCGACCAATACATGGCTTTACGACGCGTGGCCCAAGGCCAATGCGCAGCGGTGAGAAAGTCAACACCACCCGCACGCGCTGGCCAGCTGTGCGGCCCAATCGGCTATTAATAGCCCCGGGCCATTTCATTGAACGCCGCGCACACCATCGCGTGCGGCGACGCCGCAGCGCCGCGCCGTGCCGTGCCGGTCAAGTGCAGCGTAGCCTTGGGAACGGGAATTTGCAGCATCCGATCGTATACAACCTGGCATCTATTTGATAAATGGGGATTTGATTCGATAAAGGGGATTGGGTGATGCAGATCGAACGTAATTTTATACGGAGAGCATTATTAATTTGCTTTAGTGAAAATTTGCTGTCGGGAAGAAGAGCATAGGAATTATACAGAACTGCTTCTGCTTTATTTGAAGATTGACGGTTACGTAACACTGATGTACACATGACTTTCTAAGAACCAATTAAATTATCTTATTTGAAATTGATGCTGATGTGCTTAGCTATCAGTTATAAACGATAATTAATATTAATGCCAAGTAAAGGAGTTTAGAATGGCTCATGGAATACATGTAGTTGTTTGATATCACAGTGGATTTAATAGTACAGTGTAATTGATTCAAGTGTTAGTAATTTGTATCATGGCTGTTGATAGTAAGTAAGCTCATGTATAATAAAAGTAATATACCTCTAATAATAAAACTTGAATGTATCACAAGAGATTCAGTTAAGAAAGAAAATAAACTTTAATTAAACAATTGCATTAATCGAGAGTCAAAACGTCACAGTTATACTGTCAATTAATAGGGAGTTTGTCCCACCTCGAACGTTAAATGGCGTGCACAAACTCCCCGTTCTCACCGTACATTTTGAAGTTTGAACCACAATTCGAGTCTCACATTCGATTCTTTTTACGGAATCGCCCATCTTGTGCGCGCATCTGCAAGTGGAGCAACGTCAATTAGTCAATGTGGAGCGAATTTCCGAGCGAGTCCATCTCCGATTCTGCTCAAAGTGATCTGGCGCCAGGCCGCGGCGCGCTGGCATCGAAACGCCCGGAAGGGCAAGGCTTCCGAAGCGCTTTCAGCACTGTGCCAAGGCCTTCCATCGCCGCCGCCCACACCCGCCCACACCCGCCCCTCCCGGCCTTCTTTGTATTCGTGGCGCAGTCATCGGGCAGGAAGTTCTGCCGAATGAAGGCGATCGCCCGAGGTTCATTATTTGGTTCGTCAGCATTATGCTTCTGAGCCGTAGCGACGTCGTCTTAAAGAATTTCCTCATTTTCATTAAAGAAATTCCTCCAACTGAGAGAGGCCCATTTCCATGCTAATGTATATTTTAATCTTCATGTATTCATACTCTTTGATTGATTACAGTTGGGTTATCTTATTTAGTCATTAAAATTCATTATACATGACGATAAAATCATGGAAATTGGTTTAGTTGAATCATTAAGTGAATGTCTCGCTTTCGACTATGATCGTTTGTAGATTCGTGTCGTTAAAAAGGTTGCATTAAAAAATCTGTTTCAAATCCATTAGGATGAGTTAATGAACGTACACACAATGTGTAGACACGATAGTATTTTCCACATGGGTGTATCACTCATCACGTTTTTTTAAATAATTAAAAATACATTGTATTATTTATTCATACCTTTATGCATTTTAATGTATACAATTGAAAAAAAAATCCGCGGTGGAATTGCAGTTGTGTTCATAAAACCATGGCGGTGAGAATTCAATTATATGTACTATTTTCATAATGGAAAATCAATGTAAAGGCGATAATTCATACAAGCATCTGGTTTCTAACTGCGCTGTGCTGTCCACGAATGTAATTAATGTCAGAGACAAAATTTTGTTTACTGCTCATCAAAACAATAAAGGTGAAATCAAAATAGCATTACGCATTGGATAATGAAACAATTCGATAAACTTTCTATCTCCATTTGTAATAATTAATGGCGTCTAAATATCAGTGACGATTCTGTTGAAAATGAACAGTAACAGACCTACTTCTTCTCCCTTTGCCATTTTGTATAATAATTATTGGTGTTACGATCTTAGATGAATTGTTAAAATTAAGCGTGTAAGAAAAATATTAATTGGGAACGAAATTAAGTAGCATTTAGGGGTAATGTTACAGATAATATCATGTCTTCTGTCCAAATTAGTATATTAACACAAATAATTTCCTTCGTTGATAAAGAGTTTCAAATAATTTGTGATACTGTACACGCTATATTCCGCACGTTTTTCCCCCGTAAATGTAAATAATATCCACAATACAATGTTCTGTTTTTTTAATGGCTGGTTAATTTTGATGACCCCTTTTCCACAATTTCTGTGCATACCACAACCTCATTTCTGTTTCTTGACCTTAGAACAATTTTATTACCTGTTATGAAAGGAAACGTGTTGTGGTTTCAAGTGTGAATTACTCTTCGCCGTGCAAAAGAAATGAACGCGAACTAAAGATCTGGCAAAACCTCTAATCTAACCTTGTGAACATTGAATAAATTAGTTCCTTGGTTGATGTTTTTTTTTAATTTTAAACACGAATTTAGTAATTTTAGCAAAAGCATTGTTTTCAAATCTTACGTATCTACATCAATGAAACTATACATCGTTGGTGCCCAAGAAAAGTGACACATTTCAAAAATAAGTATTTTCTAAGTTGAAGAAATTGTTTAGATGATTTAATGTTTTAATGGTTTAATAAAGATAGATCAGGAGATATCCGGTATATAAAGGAAAACTATAAGTTTTTTTATTGCGATATAAAAGACTCGACAAAGATTTAAAAGTATTCTTGCAAAATGGCCACGTTTCTTTTGCACTGACGGCGAATCTTAATTGCAACGACAATGATAAATTGATGATAATGAATAACATAGAACACGTTTGTTTCTTCTTATGTTGAGATCTCTACTAGACACATGTGTTGGGACGACACGTTTTAAAGATTTTACAAGAAAGATTGTCACATTTTGTTGTAAGCAATGACAGCTGTCATTGAAAACTACTCTACAGAGGATTACGTGCGTGACACATAATACATGTTTTGGTATCATAGCGTCCTTTTAAGGTGAACAGATGAATAGAACGTATAATACTACCTGTTATTTTGTGTCCTCTAATGAGGACAGGAAACTAATCGATGAATGTATCTCACAGCAGTGTCAAACTATTTCAGATCAAGAAATCTTGTGCGCCAAGCGCCAAGCGCCAAGTGAAAAGTTATATGTTAAATTGATCGTATTTGTGTCCATTGTAGTGTTGTAATCTGTTTTGAATTCGTATTTATATTTTTTATTTATATTATATTTTTTAAGTTCTTATTTTGTAAATGGAAATATTAATGAACTTTCTCAGTCTAGACTTTCAAAATAATGTTATGAAAAAAATCAATGGCAATTTTGTGTCTGATATGCCGCAAAAGACCTTCGATAGCGTAGTACACTGCCAATTTCTTTTCTCGTAGGCAGATTGCAACAGCTTATCATTTGTGATTTCGTTAAACACTAGCGCCAATTTGTTGGTCATTGCCATCCGCGCTAACCACTTTTGCACATTACTCATTGTACTTCTTTTTCCCTTAAGGAGTAATTTTCTTTCTTCCTATCTGCTTTCTTGCCACCTCGAACCCTCCGACTTACAAGCACGTTTTTATTCAAACTCTGTTTCTTGTAAATGCAACTGATTCCGAACATTTATCACCGCGGTATGCTAATTTCCGAGTTCACCCTATTGATTTCTCATATGAATGTTGAGTGTATTTATTTTATCTCTGTTTGAATATTTGAAAGTAGCAAAAGCATTAACGAATATTTTGACTCAATAAGATGAAAATGTGAACGTTTTACTTGGATATTAATAATTCATATGAGGGATTAAAGGAATTACGAGTATGAAAGCTGTTGGTGTCAAAAAAACTACCTACTTCAGTACGTTTGAAATTCAAAACAGATTCGTAAATAATTGTTAATATTTTTTGAATTAGGTCGCGAATTGGCTGTCTGGGACCAAAGCAGAACGTGCAACCGCAGGGGGATCAGTCATATTTATCCGAGGGTAGGGTGCATGCTGACTTTGGGGGATGGATCAGCATTTTTTATAGCTGACCAGTTTTAGGGTGTTGCCTTTTACACCCCAGGGTTGTTTAGCCCTGGGGATGGAGGTTTGGAATGGACAATGATCCCAAAGTGGAAATAGATATCACAACATACAGAGACCACACTGCCTTGAGGCAGCACTCAAACCCGCGATCGTTCAGTCCGAGGACAGCCGGAAGAACTACTTAACCGATCTGCTACCCGGATCCGGTTATTGGCATGATATTATTATTTATTATTGTAAAGATGTCTCATAAACAGAATCAATTTATAGTAAAATAATAGCTGTGCGATATGAAGGACGAAACTGTTAACTGAGTTTATGAGCGTAAATTATTTCTCGAAGGTTTTTTACTAGATCTTCTGGAGTGGCAAAGTGTGCAATTTTCAAGCCTGACATCCGTGACGCCTGGGGCTACCCCGGCCGCCCCCCCGCACTTTCCTTTCCCCCTCCCCCTCCCACTTTCCACGTCCCCCCGCTTTCCACCCCGCCTCTGCGGCCGAGGCGGCGCCCACCCGCTCATTTATTCAGGAGAAGCGTTAAGATGCATGCGCTTGATTTGACCTCGTCCCCGCCGCAGGGCGCCTCCGGTCGGCCTCGTGGTTTTTGACAAGACGGACCGCGGTCTCGCCATATGCCGAGGCGGCGTTTCTAGGAGGAGTTGGCAGGGCGGCCCTTTCCTCAATGTACCTTCCGTGCGAATATTCACCTTTGTGAAGGGTTGAAGAAGATAATTTAAAACTGGTTTGTATTTGAGGAGACCTAGAAGGAAAAATAATATTTTTAAAGGGGTAATTGAGAAAAAGTGTTGAAAACTGATGTGACTTTTTTCTGCTGATTTTTTTTTTTTTTTTTTTTTTTCATTTAAGACAAACATTCATGAATTTAATACTATTGAACATTGTGGCTTGCAACTTCAATGACGCCTCCTTATTATTAGTGGCATCTAATACTATATATATATTCTTAATATGTACTATGATAAGTATTTCTCGATTTCCTGGGTGTTGTGCAACGTGCACGAACCGCCACTGATTATCACTCGTGTATCAATACGTGCCCACGTTTCAAATTCATCATTTGACGCAGTCATCACCTGCCTACTTCATTCAGTTCAGGTCTTGGCACTTCTTTTTTTTACTAGATGGACAAGACTGATGGAGATTTAATGGAAGTTAACCCATGTGACTTGACGAAGGCTCCGGTTTCTGAGCTGTTTCATGTAAAAGTATCAGAGACGAGGGAATGCGCGAGGTAGAGTTCGTTAACATGATACGTCTTTGATATTCGGCCTGTAGAATCTGGGGAAGCCACACAAAATCTCAGCCTCAAATACTGATTTCTAAATTTCTCTTCCGAAATGGCGCACCCATTCGACACCATTTGGAATAGACTTTCCTGCCCTGACTAAAAATAATATAATAGAGCTGAATATTTAAATTTTGTCGGAAAACTATTCCGTGACATGGACTGATCGAGCCGGATTTCTTAGTTGTCCGCGTTCAGACTGTGTAGACCTGTAGCAGATTTCCGTCTCATAGAAGACCGATGTTCCTTACTATTTACGATAGCACCATAACATGGAAAATTAAGCTAAACGAGAAAACAACCTTTTTTCCTTTCTATTTCTTCATTGTTTGTAGATTTATTTTCGCTTACATTCGGAGATTAATAGAATTCTGTGTTTTTTTTCTGAAAGGTGAAACAGAATTGGTTTATGGGTTTAATGTTGAATATAAAAGAATCAATTTTTATTTGGAGTTTTTACCAAAATTGGGGAGAAGTAAAACATTTTATTAACGGTCCTCTTTGCACGTGCTCTTATCGCTTGGCGAACGGCTTTGGCGACCACTGGGCGACGTGACGATCCGAGTGTTGCAGCTCGCCTGCCAGGCTGCGTGGGTGGGCGCCGGCGCCTCCATTGGGTAAACAGCGGAGCTCCGTCGCAGTCCTTGTGCTCGCCCACGCCTCCTCTCGCCGCCTCGGGCGATGCTTATGCCAGGGAGTCGCCTGTTTCCCGTCCTGCCGTCTCCACGAGTGCCTGCCCCGTAACACCGTCCTCCACTATAACTAATTCCTGCCCTCGGACTCCGGCGGCTTCCTCTTCCCCTAAAGACATCAACTATCGACAGTTCCCTCCGCGTGCGCCTCCTGACCCTACCACAACCTTCCGACCTTCCGAGTAGACTCGTCTAACGTCTCCAGGGCAACGCCTGGCTTCAGTACCGCACCTCCTCTCTCAGTTGGCTCCCAAAAGCCCAGCGTCCTCCGCCGATCCTTTCTGCCTCCGCGTCCTTCTATCTCCAGTTTGCTCGTCGTGTGGGTCCTCCCGATGTCACTTTCAGCAGTATGCTTTCGTCTCTGACAGCGCCGTTACTTCGTCCTCCTTCTAAATATCGATGTTCAAAATTCAAACATCGACCCAACACCATCAGATATTTTTAAACATCCGATTAATTTAGAACAGGATTTGAAATAATTAATGTTTGTTAATTTTTAATTGAGATCTAACTGACAAATCGTAGTCAAAAATGATTAGGTCAATCGAGAAAAGTTTTATTGACTGATTGGAAAAACAAAAATTAATATAGACTTTATTTATCTTCCAAAATTCACTTTATTTATTTTTCGCCCTTAGTCACTTTGGTTGGAAAATAGTGCCATTTATAAATATTTAAAAATTATTATATATTTTCATTATGAAAAATACAATATCAACTACATAAAAAACATCGAACATTAAACATCGATGTAAAAGCCATCTATGTAAAAACCATCTATGTTAAAAACATCGGATGTTAAATAATTAGGATGTTTAAAAGCATCCGGTGTTAAAAAACATCGGAAGTTAAAAAAACATCAACTTCAAAAAATCGATATTAAATATATCTATAGTTTTTAAACATCAATGTCACACCCCTACGTCCTCCTGCTATGGCGTATCTCCCCCCTTCCTTCCATTCACATGAACGTCGCCAGCGGCGCTGGTGCGGCCTTCGCCGCAAATGCAGACTCAGCTTCTGCGGCCATCGTCGACTCCACCGCCGCCGGTTCGTGCTGTACCACGCTGCGCCGCGCTGCGCTGCGCTGGCTGTAAAGTGTTTATGGTGTGCCGAGGCGACGAGACGCGGCGGCGACGCCCCCCGGCTATCCCGCCCTTCCCTGTGTCTCGTCTCGTCGCGCCGCGCCGCGCCGCGCGGGCTGGTTGACATGTCGCACTAGTCCGGGCATACGCTCCTCGTGTTGCAACGTTGTTCCCTCTTTGTTAGGCGGCTCTTCTGCTGGAAAATCTACATTCTGTAAAACTCAGAGAATTTTTCCCTTGTGAGCGAAAGGGAAAAATAATAGCAGTGAAGTGCTGTAATTTAAACAGTTGGTAAGAATATAAATAATAATAATAATAATAATAATGATAATGATGATTAATGTTTTTGAATTGTGGTAAGTGCACTACGACCCACTGCAGGTATCAAGTTTAGCAGATTCGAATTTTTCTTATTACATAGTAGTCCTGCAGAGCACTATTCCATCGATGTATTTGCGCATGAACGTAAACATTTCGTATTTTATAATGCTTGTTGTATTTAATATTAGCTCATAATCAGTACAAAATGTAAACCGTTCAAAACGAACAGATAATTACTTTTATCTGGGCTAAACAATGAACTTTTGTTTGCAGATTACAGCCGCTGTTAAAATATTTATTGGTCTTCAAACTATTTGCAGTCATCCCGCTTAAAGTCGGAAATGCCTTTTTTATCGTTTATGAAATTATTATTATTATTATTATTATTATTATTATTATTATTATTATTATTATTATTATTATTATTATTGGTATTAAAAAATCGTCTCTATCGTTCGGTAGTCATTTCATTCTCACTCTTATTTCACATTTTCAGACTCATTCTTCACTCTTTTTATGCTGAATATATTCTCCCCATTATTTGTGCCTTACTCATCTTTCTCCGTGCTTTCCTTTTTCTTTTTCCACCTGTCGCGTCCAACGGGTGCGCCACTGCCCGTACAGTCTCGTACAACATCGAGGTGTCATTGCGGCGTTGTAAACTTCACGAGTCTCTGGCAGGTGAAGAGTGCGTTGATCAAAATGGTAACGGCGCGCCGGGTGCCATTACAGCTTTCCCGTAAAAATTTAATGTGGTTCGTTAAACATTCAGTTGCTCCTTTCATGGTAGCTCGCCCACTCGCGCAGCTGCCGTCCTCCGCCCTCATTCTGGACTCTGGATAGTCCCCATAGTTGCAGAGCTGGCGTTAAATGTTAATATTACTCACACTGTGGCCGTACTTAGAGTTGCTTTTCGGGAAAACGTGAGCATTTGGAGGATCTATGTAGCTTAAATGTTTTTAAGTTGCCTGAAAATTCGACGGTGGTTGTTTGCTGTACTTATTATGACGTAAAGTTTTGTTGAGCTTTTATCTGTTCATTTTGTACTTCTTTTGTGTTCATTTTCGAACAACACGAAGCTTTCTGGTCTGCAGTTGAGCTCCAACGAATCGGAGACACATGAAAGACTGCCGCATACGCACGCAAGACACAGGGACTCTTCCCTGGAACAAAGAACCTTCACCTCGAACAAGTGTACACAAGAGGAATGCCAGCTCCTTATAAATTAATTTAGTGAATACAACTTTCAAGGACACTACTCAATAATAATAATAATAATAATAATAATAATAATAATAATAATAATAATAATAATAATAATAATAATATGATTAACGTTATGTTGAATAAACCCTGCACTTTTCATTTGCGTACTTTGGTTCATTTCAAACGTAAATATATGGTCTGTTTTAAGTTATTAAGCAGTTGCGTATTGCTATCGGGTTTATTGATGTTCTGGTGTCGAAGTTGACGATTGCCTTGTTTGGTCAACGCTGTTTTCACTACATTAACAGGATACATGCTGCAGGCTTTAGTGTAATGGATTGTGGTCAGAGTTTGATCGACTGTGTGGTTTTGTTGCGAACTCGCAAATATTCATTTCGGTTACTAACAAACTCGATTTTAAGATGAAGATTATATTTTTTCACGACCTTGCTAAATACATTCTTCTGAATGATTTCAGTTAGTGATTGCTGTTGTTCTAAAAACATCTTTTGACAAGAAAAATAATTTAACTTTATTAATATACGATATTAAGCAAACAAACAAATGTATATGAAGTTAAGCTAATAAAATTCTACGAAATTCGAAATTCGTTATTACTGGTGCAGTGGATTATATTTACATTATTTTAATCTGGGGCTGATATTCCTAGAATACGTGACGATAAACAAACCGCTAGTTTATTAATTTCAATGTTTAGTGATAATATGGATTGTTTAACTGCATTGTCCTCATCTTTGCATAATGTCTGTGGTTATGGATCCGTTCATATTTTGAATGCGACTACTTCCACTTCCATTGCCAGGAAAACAATCGAACCACCCCTTCTCATTATTAGTGTCAGTGTACGTTTTTCACGAAGTTTCCGTCGCTGTTGATTTATTCATCGAAAAGTACACCGCGAGGAAGAAAGTTTGTAAAATCCCTGTTCCGTGTTATAAACGCGCTGTAATCCATAGAAATTTGCATATTTCACCCAGATTGTTTTAATACTTCAACAACAGCATTATCCCGGAGCAGTATTTCAAAAGGATTGTGTCATGAAAATGTAAATGTAATAACAGGGAACTGCAAGAGGGGCGTGCACAAAGCGCGGGTACATTCGTTTGGTTGTGAGCTGTGCGAAACAGCCTCTGCTGGTCTGGCCTATGGGGATCTGTGCCCAGTGCCGCTATGTGCCCGTCGTGTCGATGCGCTGTTGCGAAATGCCCAGCATATTCTTCTACAGGTTCAGTTCGTGGTGCTTGCCGTGATGCCAATATAGAAAGGCGCCTCCGCACATTCGAAATTCGGCCAGTAGCGAGCTAATTTCGAATAGTGTGTATGGGTTGCTTGCTACGTGGCGAGCAACGAACATTCGGTACTCGCTCTATCCGTCGCGTGTAGGGATTTTTGCACACATCAAAGGAAGCGAAATTCGCCGAGCACATCAGCTGCTCGTAATTGGGCGACCGGTCGCTCGCTACTCGTCGAATGCCGAATGTGTGGAGCCGCTTTAAAAGCCAATTGGAACAGAATATTAGAGCTTTCTTTTGGAGTATGTTATTTTATTAGAGACGTTATTCTACGGCAGAGAAGATTTGTCAAACAGAGTAGGTTTGCGCTTGTCCTGACCATGCCATGACCCGCCGTGCCCGCGGCGAGAAAAAATGTACACTCATTTTACAGGGCAAGACGATAAGTAGTTTTATGGGACGCAAGATAACATACAGTAAGTTTTATTCAGTTCCCTCAAAACTTTGTGCTTCTAAAACTTTGAAAAATATTTGTTTTGAAAAAATATTTTTAATGGGAATTTAGAATCAAAATTTGTCAAAATATATTATGGAGGACTTTATTTCTAAAAATTACAGAGCAGAGATACATTGAAAAATTAAAGTGTTAAAATCTCGTTTTTCGTTATGTAGGGAGTGTAGGAAACAATGGGGAAAAGTATTTTGATCAGAATAATTTTTCAAACGTTTTATTGTACGTGACTTTTTGCGTGCTGAATCTCTCTAGTTAAGTCGCAGGGAGAGGCCGGAGTAAAGCAAACGGTGGTTGGTCCGCACTTAAGTTGGAGGGGTATATGGAGCTAAGGTTGCTACTTCTAGAAGGGGGTGAATACCTGTAACCAGCAGTTGGCGATTTTGAGCGCTCTAGTAGTATAATTTAGCAACATAACTATGGTTTCTCACCAAAAGTTGCAAAACCTTGGTACCGTAGAGCCTCGACAATGATTCTATGCGAGCGGACGCGAGCACTACGCGATAAATATTGTTGGGCGTTAATGGGTTAAAAATTCACTTCCAGGTGTCGTAAGATTTTTTTGCGCCATATTTCCGTATTTCGACGCAGAGCTTCTTGGTTTCGTTAATAACGAATTATTGGTTTAGCTTCGTTTAAGTTTTTTTTGGAAAAATAAGGAAATAAATTATTCGTTGTCGAGATCGTCGCGTCTAATTGCTGTTAACTTACATTGCACGGTTTCCAAAGACCCAAAACAGAGGGAATACCTATGTGTCCACTCACTTCTTGCGCTCTTACTAACATCCTCCTTTGGGATATCTCTTGAGATTTTTCATTGGCTAACCCTTAAATATTGCTTTTCAATATAAATTCACATAGAGCAGCAAATACAATGTTTTATTTCGTTTGGTACAATTTAATTTGATATGCGTTGCAGTCTTTCAAAATCATTACGGACTTCTGGTACAAAACGACAAAGTACGAGCCATCGAATTGAAATTCTTCGCGAGTACTCTGTCTCATTTTCCGCTGGTGAGAAAATTCCATCGAAAATATTCTTTAATTCTCTCCGGAAAGAACTTTATTTCATTTTTTCCGCCAACGTAATTTGTACTTTTCCCAGAAAATGTGAGCATTTCCTTCACTTTCGCCCAACAATTCGAGAGCGTTCTTCGCCGTGGGAGCACGAGCAGCTGCAAACGCAGGGAGCGGGGCTTTAGGCTGCGCGTTCGACGCGAAAGCGAGTGTCACATTTCGTGTGTAATGGGGCGCTAAAAGCGATTGCTCCCATTTAATTTCCAAAACGATCTACAGAGCGGCTTGTGTTGGCCTAGCAAACACCACGCAACAACTTAGCGATGCGGTGGTATTATATTGCCTGAGCAACCCTCGACACTACCGGAGGAGGAAGTTTTGTGTTTGAGGATACAACTTAGTCAATTAAGCTCCAAGGTTCCGGGAACTGCGAATGAGGTAGTACACTGTGGGATGTAAATTTGCTCGTGTTACTAATTGTATTCCACCGTGCATGCATGTCTTTTTTTTTTTTTTTTTTTTTTTTTTTTTTTTTTTTTTTTTTTTTGAAATTCAAATCAATTTGATTTTTGCGAACCCCATAGACATGTTTACAAAAGGCACAATGTATGAGGTTTTTACGGTAGAATAATATTAATAAAATGTTAGTGTTGGAATCATCCTAGAGACGGTATTTCGAGTGTAAGTTATATCTCCTTATCGAATAAATTCTCATTGTTTTTTTATTTGCCTGCACAGCAACAATTTTTATTGAAATGTTTTTTATGTTCATAGGAATATGACTACAATACATTTATAGATTAGGAAGGGAGTCTATTTTTATAATGCACTATTTACTTCTCTGTAATATTTCTTTAACAACTAGTACCCTCACAGTTCCTGAAACCTTTTAAGGTGTATCCTTGTAGGAAAACCATGCAGAAATATTTCCGTAATTAAATATTTTAAAATTTAAAATTATCAATTCCAAATGAATCAGAACTCCTCGCAAAACAAATCTTGCAAGCATCTGCAGAAAACCAAAAAAAATTGTTCTCTCATTTGTTATTGGCCATTAGATCATTCGCTTTACATCAATGCACGTTCGGGAAATCACACCCACGGAGAAGTATGTGCGGGAGGCGGCAGACGTCTGGGCGACCTCGGCCGCGGCGACCTCCGAAAAAG
>BOPP01000022.1:3929152-3965649 GCA_017312745.1 Gryllus bimaculatus
CCGCACGAGGCGGTGCGGGTGATGTTGAGCGCGGCGAGGTGGGAGGGAGTGGGGTGGAGGAATGGCACAGGACGCGGTTGGACACGGCGGGCAGGAAGGAGCGGAAAACCATCGAAGGCAGGAAGAGAGAGGGTGGCGGGGCAGGGCTGGGGCAGAGCGGGTGAAAGTGGCCGGGGAAGAAAGGGTGAGAGTAGGGAGGAAAGAAGGGGCGTGGCGGAGTAGGAGAAGAGGACGAAGGGACAACGAGGCAGGAGATGGCGGAATAAGAGAGGCCTCCGTGGGAAAAACTGCTGACGCGAAGCGGACAATGGGTAGCTGAGCCGGTTTGGTCTGCGGTTGTGGTAACCATGATGGAGGTAGTTGCAGTGGCGCCAGCTGGAGAAGAAACAAAAAAAGTTTTGCTTGTGGTTCCCTTTGCCGGAGTGATGGATATTCACTATTTGCCGATTCTTTTTAATCCATCTGCTCTTTTTTAGAAATAATTAAAGTATTTTTTTCTGTTACTTGTCTCTTGAAACAAGATACATGAACTGATTAATAAATGATAAATAAAGAAAGCCTACTTAAGAATTAGCTCGAGAAAATTTTACTTAAAACAAGATGAAAATTAAATAGAATAGAATATTTCAGTATAATTTGGATACAAATTAGTATTGAAATTAAATAAGTGATTCGTTTTTGTTCTAGGGTGTTCGAATTTTTATGGGTATTCCTTTCGGTTCTTAAATTTAAATGATTGGTGTATATTTATAATTCGAAGCGATTTCATGATCAATTTTCTCGTTGCAGAGGTTTTCGAATTCTTAAAAGAGGTTTACTCGATGCACTCTCTTATTTCGATAATTAGAGGAAGGCTTTTGGCTCCAGGTACAACTTGTAAGAGTGATGACAATCGATCTAACAGCGAGAACCTCCTGCTGGGTCTAGCGGTTCGCTGCGATTGCAAAAGACAATTCAGGTGGAGCTGACCACATCTCAATAGGCTATCTGGATACAATATTGTTGCACTCAAGCATCATAAATGCTTGCATTAAGGGAGCGTTTTTGTTGTTGTCTCTTCTTTGTTATTTCTTCGATGTCATCCTAAAGTGAGATACGTGTTGCTTGACTTGTATTTCTCAATGTGCTCACTCATGTTGTGTGCGCGGTTGCTTAGCACAGCCCGAAACGTTACTGTCAAGTTAATCTTCGATCGTATTTATGCGCTAGCTTTCCAAATACGTCTGCTTGTGGTTGGGAGGGCAGGTAAGCCGCTTTAACGATAGGTAGAAAGAGCATACGTGGTTGTTGTCAGCTCTAGCTTCAGATTTTTGTATTGAATGGAGTGGATAATTAAAGGAGTACCAATTATATTGTTAAATGAAGAACAAAGCTATGAACCCGATGGCTTTTTCGAACGTATATTATTGACATTGTGCCAGATAGCGTGATTATTGCACTCGTAATTTCACGTTGGATTTTAACTTTATAATATCAACGTCATTCAGTGATCTCCTCAGGGGAATTGAGATAACGTATTAGCGATTTACTGTAGTCTGATTTATCCACGAATGAAAATATGCAGTTTCTGCTTGTGAAGAAATGACAAGGGATCCTGGCAGCAGATTTACGCTATGAAAGGAGAAATCCTTCAACGTCTGCACTATTGGCCGTTTTCATCACTTGCGATTTCCCAAAGGGTTGATCCGATGACCTGGGTCTCGGCAGTTAAAACGAAGTTAATTTTAATTCAATTCAATTCCGAGCTGTAGCTGAGGCATCCCTGTCAACGCGCCGTCTCTTCCCCTCCGCTGTTGCCTTCACCTCGTTAGCGTGGCGTGGGGGACAGGGGAGGAGGGGGGCGTCGGCGCGGGCCCCCTCTAATTGCGCGCAATTGGTGGGTGCGCGTGCGTGTCCCTGTGGCACAGTCCGCTCGGACCAGGGGTCGGTATTGTGCGGTTGGTTCATGGGACCTGCGGTTGTGAGGACGTCGGTACTCTCGCGTCGCTTGAGGAGTAGAGCCCGGAGGTTTTTTTTAAATGCCTTGTTATTTCTGCGAGTTTAATACTTTCAACTATAGAAATGACTTAACTGGTCTTCTAAATTTTGTTGTAAAATTTTCATTTCGTTTTGGCGTCAATTTTAGCTTTTGAAACATATTTTAAGTATTTTACGGTATTTTACGTCTTTTTTCATTTTACATTTTTTTTCTTTCTGGCATCGATAAAGCTAGAAACTTCATATGCAGGCCTAGACAACACACAGGCACATTTTTGCTTTGTCTTTCTCTGCAAGCGGAGGTATGGTTCAGAAAGTCAGTGTGGATGAAAACTAGATAATATTATTCAAAATTCTTGAATTTCTTTCATTGACGCCGACATATTTTTGAAAAAAAAATATACCAGGGTTTTTTAAAGAAACACAGATCCATTCAATACTGGCACAATTGTCTTACGGGCTTAAAGATTCTGAGTTCACTGTACACGGCAGACGCAGGGGAAAGTATTTCATTTCTCTCTAGCACTACCCCCCTCCAACTCAAGCTCCGTACAACGACGATCTGTTCCACTTCTCAGATTCAGCCCATTCTACGCCTACTGGTTATTTAAACTGGATTTGCAAGAAGCTTTCGCAATTCTCTATAGCATACCTTCGTTTAATTAACTTCCCTTGTATTCATCCATAATTCATTAGATATTCTTGATCGTTCTGCAAATTATTCCTGATCTGCCTCCACAGGAAATGATTGTAAACTGCTCAACCGTCTCTACATTAAAATATACAGCCCATGGCCCTTGTTTGCGTCTCGTAAAATTTTAAATTCGTCGGTCCTTGATCATAAAAGTGAAAATTATGTCAGGTTTCGGGAACAGTTTATTCGAAGATCCAAGAATAACAAATTCGCGGGGATTCGCCATCGCTCTGAAAGGCGCCATTTTGTCAGGCGTTTTCATGCTGGAACATTTTTCTCGAACATTTCCCATTATCACGTATGGGCGTGATGCCTGAAGAGTTGAAACTGAATTTTCAAGTGTTTTTTTCGGTACTTTATAAACCTTTAATTCATGTATTGTTACAACCAACAGTGTAATTTAACGGGCTCAGAATCTAATCAATACGGGCATCATTACTCTGAATTGACTCTGCTCAATCGAAGGCAAACCACACTCAGTATGGTTATCTAAGGAATGTTGTCACCCTATCATCTTCAATAAATGCTTTTTTCTTAATTTTTTAAACGAATTGAGTTACTTGTGGAATGCGAATTGCTTCATGGCCCATACTTTGTTGTTTGATCATTCGTAGATTCACTTAACCCCGAAAATGAAAAGCGTGTCGTTCATGCATTTCTGCCTGTCACCTTTTCAAACTTAATTTCTTATTAATCAAAAAATGAAAGTTGAAATTTTGGCTCAATAGTTTTAAATTTACCATTGTTTGATTTAACTTACATTTTACAATACACTATTCTTTTCATCTTTTCGAGTTAGGGCTTCTCTCTCTTAATTTAACTTTGATTTTATTTTCAATTGGTAAATAAATAATTTTTATAAGCAAATTAAAGTTTTCAAATTAATGAAACACTATATTTCATTCGACAAGAAATAAATGATTAAAAAAACATTCCGACTTTGTGCACCTGTCTCTTCTTTACTTTACTTTACTTTCAAACTTCATTTCTTATTAATAAAAAAATGAAAGTGGAAACTTATGCTTCAATAATTTTAAATTTACCATTGTTTAATTCAACTTTCATTTTTCAATACCCTATTCATTTCACCTTTTCGATTTTGGGCTTCTCTCAATATTTCACCACACTTTTACTTTAATTTTTATTTTCTTCTTTTAAAATTGGTAAATTAATTACTTTTATAAGGAAATTAAAGTTTTCTAAGTCATGAAACACTATAATTCATTCGACAGGAAATAAATGATTAAAAAACATTCCGTCTTTGTGCACCTGACTGTTCTTTACTGGACAAAGTTGTAGACCCCTGCTCACGAGTTGTGTGTGTGTGTGTGTGTGTGTGTGTGTGTGTGTGTGTGTGTGTGTGTGTGTGTGTGTGTGTGTTGGCCTGTGCAGACGAACGACGCTTCCCGTTGACAATTGCGGATCTCGAGTTGCGCAGCGGCAGCTGCACTTGTGCATAACGTCGCTCTTTTGTCAGATACACTTCGTGTGAGTTGTGTCCATCTCGTGTGCACTACCGTTTAATGAAACGGCTTAAATGGGGTTCGGGCGGAGTTATTTTCGGAGCTTTTACTGCCTTTCCGAGAACCGGGTAAATATTTTTTAAGTGCAGCGAGCAAAAAGCCTTTCCTTTACGTATTTCTCTTATTTATGTCCAGTAACGCATATACTTTGAACGAAAATATCTTTGTATAATTATTGGCTGCTGAGTATGATATTATCACATACAGTATGACATACATTGTCAAATATAATATATATATATATATATATATATATATATATAATATATATATACATACATACATACATACATACATACATACATATACATAATCACTTGTGGAATTTTTTTAGATCACAGTCTGAAACAGTGTCGTGTTCCTTTTTTATAAATTTTCGTGAGAAACGTCTCTTGTTAGTACAGATGTTTCTGGTTCTAGGAAATGGATCCCTTCGTCCACTTGAAACTTAATTTGGTAAACATTAGGCTTGTTGGATAAATTAAATCTCCGGGGACCACCCTGCGGTCTCTCCGACTATGACACCACAATAGACGTTATCTGTGTGCGATGGGAAAAACCTCATTTGTGACACATGATGCTAGAAAGTCCATAACTGAAAGATGACGCCATGTGCGAGTTTCCTGTAAAACCCGCAGAGATCTAAAAGGAGGTCTCGTTCTATTTATCTTTCTTTTTTTTCTATTTATCTTGTTTTTCAAAGATTGAATCCATTCAGGAAGGCGGATTGATTAGTCTTAATAAAATTGACTTCCTACATTTTTCTATGTCAACACAGTTTTATGTTGAGTAAAATGGATGTCGTTAAATATAAGTACCATAATTATGAGACAATATTAATATATTACTATATTGTCACATTTGTTTATGGAGTATCGTGTTTTCTTTATTCGTCATGCAAACAGACATTATTAGAATCCGTTTGAAATAAAAATATAAATTGCTTAGAATAATAAAACTATTTCCATATTTGTGAAATTACATTACAATGTTACGTAAAAGAGTTCTTAGAAATCTTTTGATAAAACAACCACGAAATGATACGATATTTATAACGTTCTCGTATGATTACTTGCTGTACCATAATATATGTAACAAAACAAATTTGAGATCCAGTTTAATGCCTCAATTCTCGTTCACACAAGGTTTCGGCGTCAGCCTCCGTTCCGCCTAGCTCCGACTGCCCACAGCGACGGTTTGCGTCGTATATTCTCTTCAATAAACAATGCACTCGCTTTTCTCTTCGGAACGAACCGCGCAAATAAACAGATTAAGGTGAGTCCGACTTAGTGGCGGCCTCCCGTTCTTCACGAGCTTGCCTCTTCGATAGTCACCTTATTTACTCCGAAATCGTCGTCATGGTTTCCCTCAAGTTAGCTCAGTTCACCCACTTCGCCTCAAAATATTTTCCATTTCTGATATTTCTCGTTTCTTATATTTTTTCATGACATTTTTTTTATTTACTGGCTCTTCATTTTCACTCATTCCACACGTCATTTTGTGTCTTTTCATCTAATTCATTCATAACTACTTCCATTAGTCTGTATCATCCATCTCCTCTGTCTCCAGACCATTATTTTCATTTTTTCTGTTTTATCTGTTCGCGTTTTTTCATCACATCAGCATTTCTATATTTAATTATTTTTTTCAACATATCTACCTTCACACACGACTGCTTAAACAAAGTCCCTGCGTTGTACTTGTGCATCTCAAAGCAGTGCCCTACAGTATTCTCTCTTCTAAATAATATGTTTGTCATAGTCTTCCATTTCTTATCTTTCTTGTTCTCTTTTCCTTTGCCGCCTACATATTCTCGGCTGGTACTCATGTATCCCTTCTCTAACAACCTATTCTTCTGCCTTCGCGCTCGCCATCCCTTCCCTCTTACGTTATGTCCCGGATCCCCTCTGCTGAATCTCCATTACACATCCTGTTCCGTCACCTTCCATTCGAACTATGCGAATGGCTATTTATGGGTTTCTGAGGAAATGTGACTCCACCAAACACGGATTCTCATCATTTGCGCCGTGGAAACAAACGCGCGACCTACAACGTGCTGATCGCCGATCGTTTTTTTTTAAATATAACGCAGCTGACGCGCGGTCGAGCTCTCTCTTAACTGCGCAAATATGTGACATAATTATCGAAGATCGTTGCAGTACTGTTATTAATCGTGCGCTTTCTGGCGTGTTCTCTCGAGAACTGTTGTTCCAGTTTGTGGCGTTGAGTGTTTACTAACTTCACCAAAAATATCCTTTGGAGGGCGGAGTGGCGAACCTGCTCGAGCGACGACAGACTGCAAGTTACCGATGTTTATGTTTCCTCTGTAAAACAGGCGGGGTTATTTCCTGAATGGGCATGCTCAGCGTGGGGCTACGGTTAAGCCCACACAAACACTTCTCAGCGTCGCAGTTGGTTTCTGTTGTAAATTTTCGTTCGTGGGCCTTGGGCGTTTGGGCTTGAGCCCAATCAGCAAGACTGAGAATGCGGAATGGCTGGATAGAAGATGAGTTCAACATATTTGGTCTGTATTTCAAAAGGGATGTAATTAATCAGTTCAAATGAAACAAGAACATTAAGTAATGAACCTTTCTATTGTGGAATCTCGTAACTTAATAAAATGATAATGAAGAAGACATTGTTAGACTCACGAGGTTGTGGCTTCAATCAGTCAGACAATATTGCCATTGTAATATTGAAGCCTGTTTCCTTGAATCAAATCGGTTGTGCTAATTACACTACTATTGTGTATGGCGAAGAATTCATTCTCAAGTTTTTTGTTCTATTGTTTTTTCTGTGATTCATCACTAGTGGAACACTTTTCATTTGTTTCGTTTTTAATTGTTCATTTTTACCAGATCTGTGATTTTGGGATGATACATCGTGAATCACAATGATAGAACATCTCAAGTGATATTAAATCCTCGATTTTGAAGCATTAATTAAGGGTCTGTGGCAAAATTAAATTAAAATCTCAAATAACGATCACTATTCAATCTTTGGACAAACTGTGTGATGAAAAAAATGGTGAAAGAAGCAAAGCAAAAATTCTGTAAAACATGGTGATGCCTTCCCTCCCCTCTGTGGAGTGAAACTGGATAACAACAGGGGGAAAAAGGTAATAATCGTATATGAAATGCGATTACTGAGGTACATCAAGGGCTGTTCAATAAAATAGCAATTGAGAAATGCAGATATAAGGGAAAAATGTATGTAGACAGCAGGCAAGACAAACGTAAGAGTATAGAAAAAAACTGAGCGGTCATCTGAAATGGATGAACAATGAGAGGTTGTCCACGCATGTCTATTACTATATGACAAATGGAAAAAGAGAGATAGAATGATCAAGGAAGAGAATTTGCTGGATCAGGCTAGAGTGGCCTAATCTTTGCTGCCACCGCTGCTACTGATGCTGTGGCTACTACTAGAATTTTAATCAAGATCTAAAAATAGATACATACGAGTAATTCATTTACGTGTGTTTTAGATAAAATAAAAGTATTAAAAATAATTATATGATAGTTTATTAATAAATAAGAGCAATATATAAACGCATTCATTCATTTTTTATAGAATATTACTACACAAAAATATTTCTTACAAATATTCTCGAAATAATCCATATTTCTTGAAAATTCTGAAACGAGAATCACAATTTGTTTTAAAATAGGATTTTCAAATATATTTACTATAGCTTCCTAGTCTAAGTAGATTTTGACCGAAAAAATGTCGGTATCAGATTGGCGGCGAGCGGCACAGGTAGTGCATTAACTCCTCGTTAAAACAGTTTTGAGCACGAATCTAACGAAATTGTGTAAAAATAATTGTAAATTATATTATTTATTGATGTTAAAAGTGATACTGGTCTTTATCTGACATTATTGACGATAAATGAAAGCTTCATTTGTATCACTTATTAAATAACTGATTTTAATTTGACCATTTACTGAGATGTACCTGAAGATGTAAAAGACTGTTTCGCGAAACGTACATTTTGCACAGGCATTTAAAAAAATCCAAATACACATGTTTTAATTGATGTGTTCCATTTTAATCTACAAGTATACCAATGATTGACTCAAATTAGAAGATACTGAAAATAAATAAGAGCTTTCTTTATTTATTCAAAAGTAAAGAAAAGTTCGTTTTTTTTAATACTTATCCCACGACTCAAAGGAAACTGGGTTAAAAGTCCATCGAGATTGTGGTTATAAAGTTTTCATCAATAGTTTTTAAAGACGTATAGTGGAAAATCTCAGTTAATATCGCGCAGGGAAAGAGACGCGGCCTGGACGAGCACACGTCCCACGCCGTAGCTGTTGCGCGGGTGGCGGGTGGCTCGCGGGCGAGCGCGGGTGCGAGCGAAGCGCCAGGGCGGAGAGCTCATCCGCTCGACGGCGCGAACAGCGCCGCAGCGGCGCGCCGCAACGGCCCAGCGGCGCGTCCGCGCAGCAGCCGGCCGATGCGTGGTTTGTTGCCGCTTGCGTCACGCGGGGGCGGCGTGGGGGCGGGGTGCATGCACTGGGTGTGGGGCGGCGGTGGTGCTGTCCGGCCTGTCACATTCAGCTGGCACGAGGGAGTGGAGTCCTGCTCTGTGGACAGTAAAGCGCCATCCGCTGCCTCGTACAAGTATAACCGGCTCGGCCGAGCCCGCTCGCTGCGTCGCCCGGCTGCTTGGCTGCGCTTGCGCCACCGCCGACGGTGTGAGCTCGGCGGTGTACAACGGCTCGGGCGGGAACCGTCGCTTCTAGACGCCGCGTGATTATATCGCTGCCCTGAAATCTTCTTATACTACGCGCGGTCAATACCGGCCCGACCTCGGAGCGTGACCTCCATCTCCATCACAATATGTATGCACATTGTCTTATTCTCCCTTTTGTAAGTTTGGGCGGGGTGTACGTGATATCTAAAGTAGGTCATTCAGCTATTTTTGGATAAAATATGTCGATAGTTTTAGCTCCTGCATGTCGTCATTTAAAAATTATTAAGCCTGTTACGATTGTTGCTACTCTTGCTCTGGGAGATTAATAATCTCCTCATTATCTAGTCTATCTATCTATGTTGTGTTCTATTTCTTATGTCTTTATCTTCAATTTCCAACCCTGTATTATACACACACTAAACTCGCGTGCATTTGTTGTATGTAGTACCTTCTATGTAATTCTTATGTTGTAGTGTAGTACTTCTTCATCGGAAATATTCCCTGATATACCGCAGAAATTTAATATTGTAATCATACGCAGTATATGCTTAAAGAATACACTGAAACAGATATATTCCACAGCAGCGTTTGATCTACTTCCAGTATGATCATTACAAAATCGTTCATGTGCGAAGGAGTGGAGAAACGTCATGGTGTACAAAGCTGCGCATCGCCAAACCGAGCTGCCCGATACGGGGGCGACCAAAGCGACTTAACCGCGTTAATGATTAAATCAGAAGAGCGCCGGTGTGTGTTCCCCATGGTTCGTATTTTGCCCGCTGTGGAACCGCTCGCTTGTTAGCAGGCGACCGCCCGGTCAAACCGCCGGGGCTCCGTGCGTGGCCCCGCCCGCGGTATCGCCCGCGCTGCGTGCGCCGCCGCCCGGCGCTATCATCCGGATTGGTCCGGTGTTGCCCGCGCCCGGGCCGCCCCGCCGTAATAATCGCCGCATTGTGCCTCCGCGCCCGCGCCCTGGCTCCCGCCCACCGCTATCGCCCTGCGGCCCCTCCCCGCCCCACCGCCGGGCGCCAGCTGCGCGCGCCGAATGACGCCCCCGCCCACGGCCCCTGGCGTTGCTATTTGCAACCAGCGACTCTGTGGCGTTGTGCTTTACAGGTCACACTTCATGGCGGTTCATCACAGAGGACTTACTAGGTAAACAGGGTCTGCGACTCGTATACGACCTCGACGCTGGCGAAGCGTGCTATGGCCTGTGCAGTATACCACTAGAGAAATTTTAAAACCTTGGGAGCAAGAAGAAAAAGATAGATGCATTTATCTGTAATTGTGTATAACTCACTGGTAGTAATTTATAAAATAAATTAATATCATTATAATAGCATTTATAATAATAATAGTAATAATAATAATAGTAATAATAATAATAACAATAATAATAATAATAAATATTATAACTATAAACTTAATATTAAACACAATACATGCGTCCAAAACAGAGCGGCGACGAAGGCGGTACTGACAGTTGACTGCAGATGCATTGAAACATACATTGGAGCTGTTATTTCGTTACAGCATTTTCATTGAGAGAAATGAAGAACTCACTACATAGTTCTATTATTATCAATTTTCTGCTGTGGAATTTCTAAATGTATTTTGGCAATGGCTTTTACAAGGTTGTATAAGGATGTCGAGCTACTGAGTGGTATAGTAACAATTTTTTTCGCTTTTCGGCGGAAGAAAAATCAAATTATTTTTCCGTTGAGAGAGGCCTATTGCAACTGCCACGGCGTTGCAAGGTTCTTTTACCAAAGGCGTGCACACCCTCCAAGGACAGGGAGGCCAAATATGTATCTGGGCCTCCTTGTCATTACCATTTTAATTATAACATATTTTACTTATAAATAAATAAGATATAAAATACAAGAACGATGTAGCAATGACTCTAATTATACAATTAATAAATACAATGCCTTTCATAAATGACTTGTGTGTGATAAGTGATCATAAGTGATTTTCTGACTCCATTCTACCATTCGTCCATCTTCGTGCATCCTACCAATATTTATTCACGTCATTTGCGGTTTTCTTGTATGATTCAAGCTCTGGAAAAAAGAATTCCATTTCTTAGGGGATGGTGCAGATTCATGCGTCACCCTTTGTTACTACAACCACTTTCTTCATGTAAATTTCTAATAATAAGAAAAATAATTGCAAACCGTTTCAGTGGTGCAATACTCTGAGGCTGATATATTTTCATTTTCACGTCATAGCATTTCTATGTTTTAATATCAATCTCAACGTTGCAATAAGCATGCTGTAGTGAACTTTTTACTGTAACCTTCTAATAATGTGTATCTTTTGTTTCAGGTAAGTGTAGCTGTCTGAAATATGTCTGCTGATGTTGGTGAGTTAATCCTGAGCTCTGTCTCTAGAATGTATTTTGCGGAAATTCTGCATTCTTGTTTTTAACCAAAAGAATGTGTCTCTGTTACCAATGACATTTGAAAGTATCTGAGGTTTCACACGAAAGAACGTTGGATCAATATTATTCTTTCCAGGGTTCATAAATCGTATTCCGCGCTGCATTCATGAATAAGTGGCTACAACGATGTCAGCATATTTAAGCTCGTCAGATCGTCTAACCTGTTTCCGAGAACATGGATCACCAGCGCCTTCTGTTCCACAAAAACACTTTGGAGATCGTGTTCGTACAGGAACGTGTATCACCTTGTGTTATAATTGCGTTCTTCATGTAAATTGCAAATGCCGACCACATAACTTGCATAGTGCTGTGTGGACGGTCACGCTTCGAGTCGTGCATAGTAATAATGTGTTTCAGTCGATAGATTTCTTTGCAAGCTTGTTCCGTGGTATTTATCAAATGACTGGAATGTAAGTAGTTCCTTGTGGGCACTATTCAGTTAAATATTGACCATTCTTTGTAAAAGATTAGTGTGACGAGCTACTGAAATAAAAGGTGATTCAGGTTTCTGTATTTATATCTGACCCACAAAACCGTCATTGAGTCATTGTGTTTATGATTTATATTATATATCGTTGCACACCGCAACGCATGAATGAGGAGAACGAACAAAAATAAATGCCGCTTTTGCAAAGTGTTTTGAAGTGTAATGCACCTGTTCGTATTTCAGACATTCAATTTCAATGTCCCGTTAGTCATTTAGATAATGTGCCAGAACTTGTTGAATAGAGTTTTCATTCCTTTTTCATTTTCCTTTTCAAGTTACGATTATTTAAAAAGATTGGGGTTCGGGTTGCCGTTACTAGTGAAATTTTAGAGCTTTGAGAAATCTGAATGTCTTCAACTGTTGCGTAACAAATAGCTCTTTTTTGTTTGAAAATTAGTTTGCACATGAGAGTTAAATTAATGTTAGTTTGTCAAATGTTAGATTTCAAGTCAACGAAGTTTATGGAATACATCAATTGGTAGAGTTTTACTAAATAATTTATATGTTTAGTAAAGAGATTCACTTTTCTGAATTTAGAAATTAAGTTTTATTTTATTATAATTTTAAAATTCTGATTTCTCAACTCTTAAAGATTTTCTCCCCATCCGCCTCGGCTCAAACGCAAAACAAAGTATTTCTTTTTACTCTGTGTCTTTCCATCCTTGAGAGGGTGCATTTTTCCATCGTAATGTGCGCGCTCCTGGCATCGAGAGAGCGGCGTAAAGTAATGCAAAGCTGCAAGAAAGGCCCAGTCGATCTCTCGCATTACTACACTCGACGTTCTGCGTGCCCGCCCGCCCGCTCGCTCGCGCTGTTGAGCCACCCACTACACCTCCACACCACCGGCTCACCGCGCGGTGAATATTCATCGTTTCGAGGTCGGATTTCTGGGGGCGCCGGCGCGGTTCCGGTGTAATGGACTTCGTTATAATGCACGGAAAGCTGCAACGGCCGCCGGCCCGCCGCTCGAGGGCTACCCTTTGTCACGTTCGCTTTCCGTGTGCTTTGGGAATGGGCGCGGAAGTGGCAGAAGTGAAAGAATTGACGTGGATGCTCAAATCAGTTTATCCAAATTCGGAAATTCTGTGGTCGCAGGGTAAATGTTATTAAGTAGTGTAATGAGACGTAATTCTGTATTATTCGTATTTCGTCCATATTTGACTCCAAGACAGAAATACAAATATAGAAACGGATTCTGGGAATGAAGGAATGGCAATGTTTGGTGTCATGGAGACTGTTAATCTGGGAACAAGCACGAAAATCAACAGTCGGAAAGTAATTGAGTGGAACATTTGATAAGTAAAAGAGGAAATGTATTGGCTGAGTATTGAGGTCAGTAACGTGAAAAATTGAATGGACTAAAATATTTGGATAAGTGAATCGTCTGTACGATTAGACCTAAATGAAGAACTTATGTTGTTTTTAAACCTGAAGAAGACATTTACTTAGTTTTAATTTTTTTAATTGTAAAGTTTGCCAGACGTCTCGATATTATTTCCAGTTTAAAGAATATTGTGTAAGATAATTTTCTATTGTGAATAAATGTTATATTTTGGTTTGAATTTGAAAGCTTTTTAATTTATTATTTTCAGTCAGTTCGTTTTTCCAGAACTATGGTGTACGTTATAGAATCATCAGCCCTGAAAAAATATTAAATTAATGTTTTTACTCTCCCTGTCAAATATATTCATTATATTGTTGATTCATGAATAAAATTAAAAATCGTCTCAATAGATAGCTTTAGTTAAGGACTGAAGAAGTTTAACCCTAATTATCGAGTATTTGTTCGATTTTCATTCAAAAGTCTATATTTTACAAAATCAAAAACGTTGAATATTTATAACAAACTTATCATGAAATGGACTATAATTTTGTCTGAAAACTTGACCGTAGAAATGTTTGAATCAGTGTAATTTTCATAAAAAATTAAAATCATACAAATGATTTTCTCAATCATGAGCCCCTTTCTGATAGGTGCAGTGATGGAGATGTGTCATGCACGCTACATGTTTCCCTTAGTCCTGGGCGTGGGTAATAAATTGAAAAAAAACTGGGCCCAGGCCTGGGAACACCACATATTTGCTTTGATTTTTCACGGAAATATATATTTTTTTAGCTGAGCTATATGGAAATATACTTTGATCGAGTATCAACAGCGCACGCTTTTGAGTGATGCGTTATCGATTCCAAAACTCTCTCATTAGGAATTAACAACCTCCCCTCCTCTGTGTGTTAATCGGCTTTCTCGCTGCGCTTCTGCAACGAGAA
This sequence comes from Gryllus bimaculatus, assembly GCA_017312745.1. Classification (NCBI taxonomy): domain Eukaryota; kingdom Metazoa; phylum Arthropoda; class Insecta; order Orthoptera; family Gryllidae; genus Gryllus; species Gryllus bimaculatus. The sequence continues at coordinate 3,943,247 of BOPP01000022.1, forward strand.
GAGGAAACATCAATTCAGCTATACAGTGGCAGCTCTTTTTTTGTAGTATCACGTCATTTCTCCGATCAATACCAGACGAATACCAGAGCAATACCCTAACGAACGTGTCACGGATCGCGAGCGTTCTTTCCTTCCTCATCTTTGTTCTAACCTCATCTCTTCCTTCCCACGTTTACACGTACACGCACTAGACTACCACACATGTCAGGAAACCAGTCAGGAGCTTGATGCTTATCCCGCTGGTGGGGAATACTTGGTTGGTTAAAACATGCAAGCGGACGTGTAGGCCTACGCTGAATCTCATCGTCAGCGGTGAAGTTACACTGCCTCTTCCCGTGATAAAGCACTTACGGGATGAATGACTACAAGAGTCGAAGCGCCCGGAAACATGAAATAATCGATCAACATTTTCTCGTCTTCAAAAAGATGCCAGAGTAGCCATTGAATAATTTGTACATGGCTAGAAATACGAAAAGGTCAGCGGGAGTTTCTATATTTTGTCGTTCCGCCACTTTCTTTTTCGTTCAGGCGTATAACTTCCTGTAGAAGAACGCCAGTTTCCCTCTTAGACTTGCCTCCTCCCATTTGCGATTATGCGGCGTAAATTAGACGGCTCTCTTTGACTTCATTAATGTACGTCGGCCGGAAGAAAGTGGATAATTATGTGCGAGAAATCTCCCCTGACCGTGTGCGTTTTCTTTACGTTTCTTTTACCTCTATCTTCGCTGACCGGAATTTCATCGCCTTGAGATATTTTTCCATTTGTCTCAAGGATTACCTGCACGCGATCGTTTCTCTTTGTGCTGTATTAATGTATGTATTGTACGAGTGTATGTTTCCTTTTGGTGCAGACAATTCTCGTTTTTTCTGTCCTCCCAAAGTAACGTAATAATAATAACAATAATAATCTTCAGTAAGAGCGATATTATTTTTATTTATATTTAAGTTTTGTTATATTTTTCTCCCATCGATTCGCATTTCGTAATTTTTCTCACCACTAATGATTTCCATCTTCATTTCCAAGGAATTGAAAACATAGTCGTATTAAGCATCTCAGAAACTTTTTAAATTTTAAGTTATTTATTTTTTAAATAATTTGAAATTTCCATCGATTAAGAACAGTCTTATCTTTTGAGTTGGGGTACAAAAAAAAGTGATCTGTCAAAACCTTAATGGGCGTTAATATTATTTTCTTAGCTTGAGGTATGTAGTTTCTAAGCCATATTGGAAGAATTTCCCAAACAAATCCTTGAGTGTACGATTGCCTCAGGGCACCAATTTTACCGATCATGTGCAAGAGCCTCTTAGTCTGTGGCGCAGAGTGCGGCGGGAGGGGATGCATCATGTCGAAAGATTAACGCGCCAAATGGGCGTAGTCCGTCCGCTCCCTGCTTCGACCCGAGACCTTACAATTATATTGCACATAGCGCCAACTGGGAGCGAGCAACAGCGCGATGGCAGAAGGTTATGTGCCCGCTGTCATCGGCATGGCTTGCATCAAGTAGATTTAAGACGAAAAAATATTCTCAGATTATAAGGATAACTGCAGGGGCTCTTGCAACCCTCTACACGTATTATTCGGCGACACATTATATTGTGCATAGCTTGAAAACTATATGCCCTGAGCCTTTAAAAATAGCTTGCGGTATTCCAAATGAGGCAGGAGTTATATTTCTTGTGCTTTAATTTACAAAATGACGTTATATGACATTTTTAGAGCATTTTTGTCACACTATCAAAGCTTAGCAATGCTAAAATATTTACTTGCGCACGCCACTGGAACGACCTACAATGCTTTCATGCAGTTTAAGAGCTGAGGCTTTCGAAGTTGGGTGCCAGAATGCACATTTTTCATAAATAACGGTTTATGAAATACTAAATAGTTCGCACGGGTCCAACTACAGCGAGTATAATCTCTCAATTCAAACAAAGAATTATTTAACATCACGAATATAACTTAATACTAAAACATCGCACAAAAATGAAGAAGATACATAACGTTTTTTAACATAATAAAACATTTAAAAAAAGAGTTAATAACAGCAAGAAAATGGCATACATTCGAAACATATTTTATTTTCCACAAAATCTACAATAATCAACATTAATAAATGGGAGAAAAAAGCTACAAAACTTTTTTTTTTTTTTTGGTGATGTAACGTTTCTAGAAAACAACAACATGCACACTAACAACTGAAATTGTGTGCATGTAGCAGCGATGTGTGCTCTGCACTTCATCGTTGCAGCTGTTTCGTCCGCATACCTACTCTTAGATTAATCGCAGCTTTCAACCGGGCAACTCGCCTAAACCGTCACGCAAGACGAAACCCGTGGTAGTAAATCTCTGGTTCGTTTATTCTGTAGTAGACCTACACCAGGGATGGACTGCCTGCTGGTATATCCGCGGTGCGATTGTTTCAAGGAAGAACAAGAGGACTGTGTGTGTTTGCTAGTTTCTACGAAGAATACAGATAAGAGTGAACGAAGAAGTCGCAGCTACGAATTGTGCCAGTTTCTTCTTCGATTTCTGTTGTACACACAATTTCAGTGAGTAGGTTTTTAATCAGTATATTCTGTACTTGTTTTCCGAGTACTATTCCCCAAAAATACATAATGAGCCTTTCTTAGGAATGTGATTTAATATCTGGAAATCAACACTATTTGATTTTTAATTTTGTGACTGTAGATACACGTTCGAGTAGAAACGTGTCTGGAGATTTATTTAATAGGCACTCTTTCTCGAATACTAATTTCATTTTAGCCATAAACGACGTAGCCCCATTTTCGGGCTTTTCGTGTTTCACTTTTTGTGCCAAGGTCCATCACCAATGCTGTAACTCACTGCCTCTGGTCGAAGTGTGATGTCATCTCGAATCTCGGGCTCGTTTTGAAATCAGAATGTGAAGACTTGTACTATAAATGGGAGCTCGCGTGAGATACGTAAGTAGTAATGGCGTATGTTTTCATTTAGGGATTTTTTTCTTCAGTTTTATACGTCGTAGGAAAACTTTTACAAAAACAAATGTAACGTTGTGATACATTACTAAGTCATTTCTGTTGTTGTTGTTTTTGACGTGTGGTGATTTTTTTGTCTGGAAAAAGCATTTTCTACACGGCAACGAAAATCGAAGCTCCATGCTATTTCTATCTCCTCAGCTCATCTATCATTGTGCTCCTATTTCTGTTTGCTGTAGAGTCTTAGGAGAAGGAAGACGTCAATCGTTTCTCTTTTTCCTCTCTTTTTCGAGAACTTTTACGCAGAGTGGGTGTGGCACGGCTTTCGCGCGAAGATTCTCTGCTATATTGGGAAGTTCGTGACGTTCTCTTGTGACTCATGTTTTTAAATAAATGTTTTTGAAGTGAAATGTGATAATTGCAAAAATTGAAATACTTGGAAACAATAGTCTTGAATACTACATTCGAAATGAAATTGTAGTTCTGAAATCAGTTCTTATAGAAATAAATAAATTGATTTTAAAGACCATTTGAATAATGAAATGAATATTAACCCAATTTTTATCCAGTGAGGTTAAATAACCAGTGAAGCTATTACTCAGTAAGCAGCGAAGATACATTATGTGCGTCGGCTGAGGCACTGGTTAGTAGCATTGAGAATATAAAAAAGGACTAATTTCAATACGTTTTGTTCATAAAAAAGGATTACCACTTGTTAACTAATTTAGTCAGGGCCCTGCTTTCTCTTATATATATATATATATATATATATATATATATATATATATAATATTCATCGATCCGGATAACCGAAATTGCTAAGGTAGTTGTGACGTGGCGATCTCGGATCAAAGGACCGAGGGTTCAAATTTCCCCTCTGGCATGGATGAATTTGTGATCTTCTCTTCACCCTTCATCATCATCTTATCACTTCATTAAAGGAGCAATATTTCCATGCGTGAGCAAGAGGCCCTTGTCCTTAATGGGATGTGCAGTTGGCTAAATATATTTAGCTAAATATAGTGATATATTTGGAGTGGCGATATATATGGTGATATACATATGGGGCAAAATAAGCAACAAATTAAGAAGCATTACCGGCCACGAATTTTATTCCCATCCGACCACACTTTCCGACGTTGAACTCGCGCGGCCTTCGATTATTCGAGACAGCGCGGACTTCCTCGCCGGCGCGGCTCGGCGCGGCGCGTCCCGGCCCGGCGTTTCCGTGCGCTCGAGGCTACGGGCCGTCCCACAGCGAGCACGGAAGGAGGGGGTGGAGGAGCGGGGTTCGCGGAGCCAATTCCGGAGACACAATTACACGCCGGAAGCAGCTCCTCGGGCGCGGGCTGGGCGCTCGTTAGCGCCGCCCCCACTCTCTCTCCGCGAGCCTTCCTTGCGCCGATATCTCGCTCGTGTATCGATTTTCCCTGCAGGTGCCGTGGTTAGGATTTCGCAGTGGTCGCTAAGAATGCCGTTCCTGCAAGAGTCGCTGGGGCTGCTGGGAACAGCGCTCCTGTGGAGACCCCAAAAACGCGAGACAGGAAAAGATGATAGCAGTGATGGTTGCTCGTATCAGCACTTAAAAAAAAATATTCGTACTAACATAATGTAGTATTAATTAGTAGGATAAAGTAAGGCATTTCCTTATAATTACGAACGTAGTATAAAGAAATGGTTGTATTTGAACAATTTGAGAAGTACGATAATATCTACGTGAATTAACGTCTGTTAATCGTGAACGACTTATGAATTTTTTTATTAATATTAAATATTCAATTTTTATTTACACACATCTCTTAAATCAACTCCGTTACATCGTTCTGTATCCATGAAATAAAGAAATGAAATGATAAAATTTACTGTGTAACGTCTCTTTGCTCTTCCAATGTCAATCGTTGGTCTGGTAACCCTCGGCTGTGATGTTCGGTTCAGCGTCATGGGTAGGGTTTCCTATCTTTTCCCAACGGGATTAAACAAGTCGTGGGCTGTCACAGTGTGATAACGTGTTGCCGGGCGCCTGAGCATCTTGTTAAACCTCAGACTACGATGGCGATTCAGTAGGCCGGTACCCGCAGGGAATTGCCGGCTTTAAGAGTCTATTTAGTAGGTGTGTGGTTAATATTTGTCAATTTTAATACCTAGATTTTTTGTATCTTCGTCTGCGAAAATGTCAAAAAATCAACGAGGAGGTTTTTGAAACACCTAAAATGGTAGTTATGACACCGTGTAACCACTGTCTTCGTAAGTTTCATCTGAGGTGCAATTCATACGAGCTAATTTCAACTTTGGTGGATCTGTTTCAAGGTAAGATCAGCAACTGGTCTGTTGTGTAATTATTTTTACATTGTATATTCAAAGTAAAGGTATTTCTTATTTCTGAGGTTTTCTTTTAAGAAGGTATTAAAAAAGATATTGAACTACGTACTCCCAGTGTCTCAGAATTTGTGAAATTGTTATATAATAACGGATTTTCTGCTTTATAAACCTCTGTCTTTGTTTATGTACTTCAACCGCGTCCGTTATTTACTCTTTATCGGCCTAATAACAATAATAATAATAATAATAATAATAATAATAATAATAATAAAATTATACGATACTAGGATTTCCTAAAGTGTATGGATGACACTTTTATACGATTATATTGCTTATCTGTTGTAAATTTCTTGTATTCGTTGCCTGCTAACCTTAAATACCACAGACGTTTGTCTTCACAGTTCTCTAGAACATTGATGGACTACGGTTTTCAGGTAATAAATGTACAGCTTCGTGACTAAGTTGTCGGGAATATCGTCTGTATGTTAAAAACATAATTTACGTGTGGAAAGAATCCGCGAGAGCTGGCGTATGAATGGTATTTGAGGTCAGCGTGCGGAGGCAAGAATTCTTAAATGTCCGTATACAAGCATTTCAAAATATAGTGGTGCACTACAACGTGCAGAATAAATTTCCTTTCGACCTTTTAATTAATGGCCAACTGTCTCTAAAATACTAGTATGTGTATCTTAAACTGACGCTTCGTGCATTTGTACACAATGTAGGTTTTCACTTAATATTCAATGCACGTAAACTGCATACATTTACGTGAGTACTGACGTAGGTTTCTAAGTACTCCATCGACTTCTCATCAGCTAAAAACATAATTTCCTTTAACGAATAATTATACCATAGTATACTATGACTATGTCCCTGATGTCAATAATAATAATAATAATAATAATAATAATAATAATAATAATAATAATAATAATAATAATAAGGTACTTGTGGCCTGAAGCAGCAAAATGAAGCTCCAAATTACAATGAAAATACTGTCGTATTACACTGTAGTAAAATACAAATGTGTACAAAAAAGACTTAACGAATACTGCAAAAACATAGCATAGTATATACAGATAAGAGCACAATATTTTTTTATATTCCGAGAATACAAAATGTTGCTGTTCTATAACGCATCACGTGAATAAATTTAATGGCTGGTGTCCTCTTCCTTGGAGCCTAACTATTGCAAAACAGCTATGGTGTTAGCAGTGACTCTCTGAGAATTCAGTTTGCGGAATTGAGAGCCATAATAACATATATATTTGCATTTTCAGTAAAATTCGAAATAATTTTTTTGTTTTTCCGATTTTCCCCCGAGTTCTTAGGTCTCTAACGAAACCATTTACACCTGAAATGGGCGCAAGTCATACAGTTTTCTTTTATTTTGTGCGGGCATGCAAATTAGTAATGTAGAGTTTTTGAGTTATTACAATTATATATTTAATAATGATTTTATTATTCCCTAACATTTGTTTGAGTAATATGTTGTTCTACTGTTTCCGAATCTGTAAATTACATAAGTTGCTAACCTATATTTATTCTCTTCGCACACAAATACATTTCATTATTTCATTCATCATACATTTCTTTAAAGAGCATTGGCAATATCTGTCGTTTGCGCAATTGCTCTTGTTAGTTTGAAAATTGTAAAATTTTCATTCCCCCTTCGAACCCTTCTTTACCCTTCGAACCTCTATTTAGCCCTGCGAAACTCTTCTTTGAAACGACGAGATTGGAGATCTTCAGTCTCGCTTTTCTGGAGGGGATCTAGACGTCGTTCCGGGATAATAGCCCATTGGAGGAGGGACGATTCACGATCCGGGGAAGTCGAGTGAAAATAGAATTTAATGTGGCGGAGCTACAGACCTTCAGGCGAAGTAGGCTGGTGGTCGTGATAGCTGAAGATGGCAGACGAGAAGGGTGGCAGTGAGTCACGACGGCGAAGGATGGCAGAGAGAATTGTAGAATCGTAGCGGGAAAGTCATATAACATTTGCGACCAAAATATTTTGGAAACTGGGAAACATACGTCATTTAATACTTGATCACATTGTACTGACCGTAAAAATTATTTGATTTTATTTGAGTAATGATCAGAAATTTTGAGTTTTAAATCTATCGCATTAAATGTGTTAAATTTACAAAGAGTTTGAATATAATATTATTGAAATGAGCTAATTCGCATTTTAAACATTTCCATGAATTAATTCACTGTGTTTAACTACCTTGTTGCGCAAACACAGCCTCATACATTTTGTATTGTAATAATTAATATTACATTGGAAGGACACACAATTTTCACATTTGTGTTTATTCCCAAGACATGCTCGAACAGTAACGCATAAACATCACGATGGGAGCTTCAGTGGAGTAGCGTAATAAGCATCATTTACCGCATTTCAGTTGCACTGGGATGAGTAGTACATTGAAGTGTGGATATAAACCGAACGAGGCTTTGTTTCTATTTCACTTCCCGTTTGTATTTGCCGCATCGGTTGATGCTGGCTTTGTGGATCCAAATTGCGAAATGAGATCACTTTGTGTGGAGTTCAGCCGGATGATCCATCTCTTGCACAGACAACCACACGGTACACTAGCGCGGCGTTCAAGGACTGAACATGAACCCCTCTCCCTTAGGGTGAGATCATGAAACAATAAACGGCGAAACTGGCATCTCGAAGAGCTTCAGACTCGGTAAGCGGGCAACTGAATATTTTTGAGTATTTCAGAGTTCCGTTTAATAACGAAGCTAGCTGCCTTACGAGATATCTCCAGACAAAAACTAATTTGTTTTTCTCTTGAAATCTTTTGTAAATTACAGATAGTACACACAAAGTCCTACTCAGACTTCGTGTGGCAATGTTTGCTGTTGTATGAATGATGCTGAGTTGCTTCTCTTCTCCTTTACTTACAATACCTTCCCCATCTCTCAACGTAAGAGCGATTCCCGCAGGTGTTCTGACCGTTAGGACTCGACGTGGTCCCACGTGACTATCTAGTTCCAGTGTATGGAAGCTTACAGACTTCTGATGGACACGGTTGCATCTAAATTCTTAATACCTATTTGTTAAAAGCTTTTCCTTCCTCCCCACTATTAAACTGAGCGAAGTTCATGATATTTAGTAAGGCCTATTTAATCCAACACAGATTTTATTTTCAGGAAACAAAACGTGGATTGCTATGTGCAGAGAAGGAAGGCGAGTATTTTGCTAAACTACTCCCTCACCGACCATGTCCGCCCCCCTAGAGCCTCATCCCTCACCTACCGAACTATCTCCATCAGTTTCCGGATATTTACGTACATCGTCACACCGTCCTCATGGGGCCCCTCATCCCTGCAACATTCGCTCAGCGTTGTCACCACCTCCACCGCTTTCCGCAGTAGTGGTCAGGTAGCCTCCGCCCTGATAACACCCATTAATCGCCCGGGGCGAGTGACAGGCACGCGCGCGCCCGCCCGCCCGCGCGTAATACCGGGAAATGATCCCGACGCTGTGTGTGGCACATGTCCGGTCACCTGAACTGGACTGCTGCCCCCAAGGGACCACTACGCGTCCATAATGAGAGAGTTAAGGCCGTGAAGTGATCGCGGAATGCACGTTATGATGTCGGTCAAACACGCGTTTTCCGGTCGAACTGGCTACTAAATTGAACATTCATCGTCCACAAATACCCCTTTCTGGTTCGTGGGAGGATTCTGCCCCGCGTGTGAAAGTTCTCTACTTTACGCGAGTGTCGTGAGTGACATATCGCATACGTCGGTCAGATAGGAGTATAATGGAAATGATGGACAATAAGCGTCAGGCTTATTTTATGACATCGCTTTAGGATATTTGGAGCATGAAATTTGTAGCGATCGTGTGAAATTTGAAGCAATAACTAGGCCTTGTTCCTGGTTGCGTTTGTGCATTTACGCATGAGACGATGTATGTGGTTTATTAGCGATTTGTGTTGTTTAGATACGTAAAGAGAATGGAATTTACTGCTTTTCACAAATTATAGGGAATAATGTCTGTGATATTATTCCGCCATAAATAAATGATTCGCATATGCAATTCAGTCTGGGCATAGAGTTTTACATGTACCTTTTCCTACAACCAGTACTACTAACATAACCTACACAACTAATGTATTTCAGCTCTTTTAGTGACCAGGTATAGGCTTATTCGCCTCGAAATTATCTGCCTTCTCTGCGGCAGCTGGTGATTTGGTACATGCACGTATTACAAACTCAGCATTGGCTGCTTCCAGTATTTTATGATTATTGGGATTATTATTATTATTATTATTATTATTATTATTATTATTATTATTATTATTATTTATTATTGGATGTTATTTCTCATACCTCTGTCAACGAATCCAGATATTACAAAAGTTGAATTGACAATTTGGAATTGGCAATGAATAGCGAGGCCTAATTGGGTCAAATGAAGTGTAATATTATTTGACATTGTGTTCTATTTTAGGGCTACTTTTCTGTCCGTGGGACAGTGGTGAATGGAAATGGAAATAAACGAACCACGATCGAAATACGGTAGGGAAGCTCTGATTAGAAATGCAAGATATTAAACCGAATGCAAGGATAATAATCTCTCGACAGCAGCAACACAGTGGACCAGCTTTGCTCCGCTGTTTGCTACAGTAACTTCCAATAGTTCGTTCGCTCGACGCCACAAGCAGCGCGAGAAGCACAGAGGCGACTCGACGGCGCGTGTGTCATTGTGCACAATGGCGGCCGCCGCTCCGCCGCCGCCCTCTCTATTCACACCCCGCGAAGCGCTCGAGCGCGACAAGAGTTCTCTCGATATATCGCGACTCGATAAGGCCCCTCGATCTTTGCATTGTTCTCTCGAGCGACCGCAGTAGCATTACGACGCGCCCATGGCGTGTTTCGGAATGTTAACGGGGCAGTATAGGAGATGGTGGTGGAGGAACGATAACACAAATATCGGGCTACAATAACAACGTGTATGCTGTCATTTCTCGTGTATTTATTGCAGTGAATATTATCGCTGCCTAAATACATATATCCACATCGTGAAGAAAAAAAGAAGTGATGATAGCGTGGTTTTTATGTTCTTGTAATGTTCTATTATTAGTTTTATGGATAGGAGAAATTGAAGTACTTAAGTCAAAAACTTGTGTCATTCATTGGATGTGAATTGTCTAAAGTAGATTGTATGGTAATACCCCGAAAATAAATTATATAAAAAGTGTTACCAGTCGTACGAATTTCATGTCGATTTTAAAAATTTCAAAACTTCAATGCCAAGGAACTTGGTTCCGTCCTACGTCGAGAATAACGAGTCTCTGATTTTACGAAATGCAAATGTACAATGCCCATCCTAAAAGTTTAAAAACTCATAATCATCACTCATAATAGATATCGCTCCATTTCTGAAATGATTCAATGAATTTAATAAAATTCGTGTACTTGTGATACAGGTGGAATACGTATTTAGGTAGAATGTACGTAAATCTGGGCTTACAATTTGGGATGTTATGCAACATCTAAATAATATTAATAAATTATTACGAGACTGAACATAATTGTCTCATTGCCACTGATATTTGATGAAAGCAATCATTAACGCAATAATTACAGTATCAAAATGTTAATCAAAATAAAATGATTCAATAAATGTTTCATAGTAGTGAATATAATGTCTCTGGCGTGTCATTAACCTTGTTTTACTTTTAATGAAGTACTATGTTTGTTACTAACTGCGTCGTATTTGTATTCGAGAATCGTTCATCCGCGCCGATACACAGTGCACACAAAGTAGTGTTGACCAGGAGCGGAGCCCTGCAATCACAAACCGAGAGACATGATCACCATGATCACATTTCTCCTCATGTTTTATTTTCAACTGTGGCTACGCGCGTCATACTTTTTCCTTCAGGACGCGCAGTCTGATATTCTCCCTTCTCGTGTTACGGTGACGTGTTTTCATTATTGAGCTCGCGAAAATACCGTTGCGTGAGCGTTGTTCGATGACGTGGGACGACGAGTCAAAATTTCACATTGATGTCAGGGCATCGCGCAGTCCACTAATCATCAGAATTTTTTTTCCCGTGTCGTTGGAGAAACGAGAGACGCTCAGTCGAGAGACATTTTTTTCTCTGCGAAATGGAACGTTATTTGTTTTGTTTTGTTTTTTGTGTCGTGCGGAGCAGCTCCAAGCCAAATTGAGAGGGCGGTGAGAGCGAAATACTTGCAAAATGTTTGTTTTAAATAAGAGTTTTATCATTAGTGTTTTGAGTGTGCATTGCGGCAGGTTGAAAGAGCCATTTTATTCAGTGAGTGACGTAATTTCAAACACTGTGGGATTGCAAAGATCATTTACATAAAGTCTTTTTACATAATGTTTTTTTTTAGAAGTTGATTCTTCTAGTGAAGTCTTTTGTGTATTTTTGCAACAAGATAGAAATACCACGATGGTCATGTTCTTTCTTACTACGTGATTGATGTATAACAGAGTACTTAAAATTCTTTATTCTCTTCTTTTGGATATTTTTTTTGTTTTTCCCCATTTCTTTTGTGATAAGTTTTTTATCCCGGGTATGCTTTTTGTCGTGTGTGTAGCGTTGTGGAGGTTGTTGGTGTTTCACCAACAAATGTGTCTTCCGTGATGTACCTTCCATGGAAAGCTGCCCGCGTCCGTGCTTTATCCTCATCCACCCCGTTCACAGCGCGACCTGTTTCCTCGTAAAGCAGCGGCTACTACGTATTTGCAGTTCCCGCGTTTACCACTAAACCCTTTCCCTCCGCCTGGCTGGCTACTCGCCCATCTTTGCGTACTCATCCTTCCGGTATACTCCCGTCGTTACTACTGCCGTGCTATGCATGTGTATTTCTAGGATCAAATCCCTCTTTGTGGCTGTCTCTGTAGAAATCTTGTCTGTACTTCTCTCCTCGTTTCTCCGCTCCGTTGATCGAGACCGTGCGCTCTCGATGGGACCAACGCTTCCACTGCCAAACCCTGTACAGTCGATACCGGTTATAGTGAACTCGGATATAGTGAACTCTCGGTTATACTAAACTTAAGTCTCTAGTCCCATTTCTCTTGCATTACACATAAGCACAACAAAATGCGGTTATAGTGAACTCTGAACCTCCGCTATAGTGGTCGTAGAAAATACAACGTCCAGGAAATTAATTCCTTCTTGGCAAAAATATATATCGCCTGTATGCCACAAATTTCAACATTAGACACCTTGGAAAAAGTATCGTCGGCCAAAGGTCATCATCAAAGCGTCTCCCCTGAGATGAACTAGCGGACACGGAATGGGGACGTACTGGTGAGTGATGAATTCGATACAAGTGAAGAAGGTGTTCTAACCGTGCAAGAGGCATCGAAGGCCATGAACACTGCATTACGATACTTACAAACAATGGCCAATGTAGATCAAATATGGAGAGAGCGCGAATTCTAGAGAAGGACCTAGAGAAATTACTAATGAAAAATGTACGCGTCAAACAATTAAAAATAATTCATTTTTATGGTCAAATAAAGATATTGAACTTTTTAGTTCGTGCAGTTATGTATTTTTCTGTATATCTATATTCATAATATCAATCATTGTGGAGAAATACTACTTAATTTTCACATTATCGGACACAGGATTTAGTGAACCAAAAATTAGTTCCCAGAAGTCCACTGTAATCGGAGTCTACTATAGTTCCTCCCTACGTCTTCCGACAAGACGTTGTAGCTGTCCGGTCGGATTACAATATTCTAAGTCTGGTTTGATTGATGTTTCTGTGGACATCAACTGCTGTCGTCTTTATTCCCGATAGTGTAGTGAATGTTTTATCCGGAATGTAATGGCGTTCTTCCCCCGCTGAATGGTGAGATCTGGTGCAGTCCTGCCCGTCGGCTTGCGGGGGGATTTCCTCCTCCAGGCATCTCCCCCATCCCCCATTGCTTCAAGCGGATCAAGCTGTAATCTCCTGTCTGCTCCCTCGACATCTGTGTTGATGTAGTCCATGTAAGAGTGTTTTTGAGTAAGAAGAGAAGAAGAGGAAGAGGAAGGAAAGATCGTGCGCCGTCCCTTGTCTGTTTGTTAAATTACTGCTCAAACATTGAATTAATCTAAGAAGCCTCGGAAAACTACCGATCAGAGCTGCTGTCCACTGTAATTGTACTCTAGACAGCGGCTGAATTCAATATTGCTACCTAGCTAGCGTCAAAAATTAACTACCTTTGGGATTCGAACCCTAGGACCTTCCGGTCAGAGTCTCTGCAGAGACAACGATAATGCTTACTGAGCTAATTCAGCCGGGAAATTGTAAATCTGTTCTGAAAAATCAGATCTTTTAAAAGGTCCATATATAATGTTTTTGAAAACGTTAGTAGTTTTCGCGTAATTTTTGCTTGAAGTTAATGCATTATTAAGGTAAAAAAGTCTCCCAAATGTTACTTTTTTTCTATGGATAGAGCAACGGACGCTTAAAACACGAAGGTCACATTTTCGTTGAACTATCTTAATTTTAAAAAATTGAAGAAATTAGAAATAATGCAAAAAATTGTAATGTTATTCCTGTAATTTTTTTGTTACTTTGCTCTACGAATATGTACTACAGGAACCATCTGCCTAGGATTTCAAGAAATTAGGATTTCTTCTCAACTTAGTGTAGCGAGATTGAAAAGGAAGATAATTTATAATTGGACATTTCGCAAAGTTCGTTACTGCTTGTTAGTTTTATGAGCTGTTTAATGATGTTCACATAAATAAGTTATTGTGTTGTAATCAGTAGCAATTTATGCATTTTTCGAATAAACACTAACATTGCAGAGCAAAAAATTATCTTGTCGCCTTAAATATCATCCCTTAAAAAGATAATTCGAATCTGTTCTCCTTTTATTTCCAATCTCTTTGCGTTCCATCCCTTCCCTCATCCACGTTTCAAAAACGCGCCGCATTATTGCGCCGCCTCCTTTCTCCCTTTCCTTCGTCAGAACCGTGCTTTTCCGAGCGCTGCGTCGACGCGGTGCCGGGCCCGCCCGCGCCGGCTGCTCAAATCCAGCAGCAAATCAGCCGGCGCTAGATAAGACGCGCGCAGCGTACCAAAGCCCCCGCCTGGCGCTCGGGGCGCATAAAACACCCCCTCGCCGCGGACGCCTGGCGCCCTCTGCCCTCCGGCGCAGCGTTGCGTCGACCGTGCCACGCCGCCTTCAAACTCCGCTGTGTGGTTTTTTATAAAGAGCGTGAATCATTCCAGATAGATCATACCGAAGAGCGTGAATCATAAAAGAATTACCATTAATGTTTTTTTAAGAGACGAAATCATATTGATAAAAATAAGGTCGAAATTTGATTTTATTGCGTAAACTAGTATTATATCAACAGCACTTGCTTTCTGGTATTATTGGTTTGGGTTACGTAATACAAATTATTCCATTGTACTAACTCTTCAGTTATCACTTGATAAATTCAAACCACATACAGTCGACTCCGATAATAGTGAATTTGGATATAGTGAACACTCGGTTATAATGAACTTAAGTTACTGGTCATGTTTCCCTTACATTAGAAATAAGCATGAGAAGTTTCGGTTATAGTGAACGTGAACATTACGTTCAGAAAATTAATTTCCTCTTGGAAAAAAATGTATCGCCTCAGTAACACAAATTCCAACACTAGACAATTTGAAAAAAAATATCGTAGGCAAGAGATCATAATCGAAGGGGAGGAGGTAGCGGACCCGGAATGCTTCATTCAGCGATCAGTTTCATTAGCCGCTTGCGCCATACCGCTACCGGAAGGATCACGTATATTATTAGGCGAGTAAAAGGGCCTTGGAGGAGTGGGAAGGTGTCCTAACACTGCAAAAAGTGTTGAAGGGTGTCAAGACTTTATTACGACACTTAGAGACAATGAACAATGCTGAATCAAGAATGGAGAGATCACGAGCTCGAAAAGGACCTGGAGAATGAAAAATGTACGACGCAAACATACATTTTTAAGGTCAAATAGAGATGCTGAAATGTTCAGTAGATGGTAATGTACTTTGCTGTACCTGTAAATTAATAAAATGAATCATTGTGCTACAGATATTCTATTTCATTTTGACATCATCGAATATAGTGAACCAAAAATGTTAATCCCCAGTTCACTACAACCAGAGTCGACTGTAATTCAAAATTACTCTAAAACTTTTAGCGAAACAAAAACGAATATATTTAGGGAAAGTGTAAATGAAATGATTTAAAGATATATCAGTTTTTAAAGTCTTTTTTGTTACTTTAGAAAATCAAAATGAATAAAAAGAACAACGGTGAGTATGAGCGCGTTATTCAGAAGGTCAGGATAGGTCTCGGTACGCATAAAACACACAGTAGTGCAGGGCGGCGGGTTTCACCTATCTCCTCCTCGCCGCGAGGGAACGGCGCGTCGTATACCGGAGGGACTCCCCCGCTTCGTAAACGCGCTCATAACGTCGCGTGCGTCGCGAGGCGGGAACCCAGCTGCAGCGGAATGGCGGCGCGACGGAGCTGCCTGGAACGAAAGCCCCACGCATGAAACCTCGGACGTTGAGATTGTATTCGTTTGTCCGTAAGTGAAATGTTTGACGACCGTCTTACGAACAACCCTCGCCGTAAGCTTGATGGTGCGTATTCGAGCTGTTAAATTGTGGTGTAAATTATTGTGGAGATGTATGTGCGGTGTGCACTCGTGTGGACAGAACCGTGTGAATTTGTTCGGTAAAAATACGTCTGGGAGGCACGTATTTTTAACAGAAATATCTACCCAATGTTCACAAAATGATGACATACTTTCCTTTTGCTTCCTAGTATATGTGGTTCAGAGAAAATTCTATATTGTACGAAATCGATGTTCAGAGTTTGACGTAAGTTTTGTACCGTCATTAGCGAAAAGTTTTTTGTTTGTTTTTTCTTTTTCAAAAGTGTAATTTGAGTAACACCGTGAAGTGTTTGAATAACTGAGATAAATTTTATCCCCTTGACTCACTCATAAACATTGTAAATTCTGTGTGGTAAACAATAGACCATGCAATAATAACGGTCTGCCATCTTCCAAACAGTTAACCATTTTTTCTTGAAATATTAATTTGTACTGACACTACGAAATCCCGATGCTACCAAAGCAGAAGTCCTACTACCGATGTGTTAGCATTTCGACCAACTTCTACTGAAAAAATGATCACCATGAAAACCATAGTTTGCGTGGATGCTGCAAAGATAAACATTAGTAATCTTTCATTATTTTCATTAATATTTTAATTCGTGTTTTAATAGCGTAATGCTTAAATGCGGTAGAAATGTTACAAGCGAACGCTGTAACACAACGCAAAATGTCACCTGTGCCAGTCGCGCTGATGGAAATAAATAAACATAATTCAGAGACAAAATTACATAATTTCCGTTGTATAGTAGTATACATGTTTGCGAAACAAATGCACGAGCAGTAATATAGTGGATATTTATTACGCTACTTATTTTTGGCATTAACCAGTTATGCAATCGGTCATGCATAATTATTTGTCATCGGTTCAAAATGTCATTTTTCGGCTGCTTAATTTTCAAGATTAGTCCTCAGCGGAAATAAGTACTCCCTATAAATATTAAAAATCCGTTTCCCATTTCCACAACATCCTTTCTTGTAAAGACACCTTTCAGATTTGAACGTTGCTCCGGTAATTACAGCATGACAGCACAGACGTGCAACTTATATTCACCGGGTAAGTTACCACTGCCTCTCGTCGCGTGACTGTTTTATCATCCAGGGCTGTATGCCTTCTCGCCGTTTCTGAAGATCGTGCCGGAAGCTGACGGTTAATTAACTTTTCCGATTCCTGTCCGGGCTCCATGCCAGAAGCGCGCTATCCGACTGTCCGGTGCTGTCAGCACTGCGACCGTTGAAAAGAAGTCGGCGAAGGCAGCCAAGGAACTGGCAGACAGTTCAGGCGCGGCGTATTTTATTTCTGCTTTCTTTAATTTACGATAAATTCACACTCTTAAATCATGAATTTTTATTAACTAATTTGTGCATCCGGTGAGCACTTAATGCCAGTGTTTATAACCAGGTTCGCCAGAAAGGAGCGGGGGACGGCAAGCAGAGGCAACTTGCACCAAGCCCCGACTAAATTGTGACCTCATATTTTTTTTCTTTTATTTTTCAATACAAATTTTAAAAATGTAAATGACTATGTGTTATTTGTTTAATGGAGAAATGGATTTTTCGTGCATAAGGAAATATTTATCGAAATAAGGAGTCCCCATGTATCCACTGTCCCAGGCTTTTTTGTATCTTTGTGTGCCTCTAGTCCTTATAACTCATTCTTATTATTAACTTTTAATTTTAGGAACATTTGGATTTGCAATGCAGTATTTTTTGTTTCTTGTCGTGAAATGGATAAACGTATTTTCACTCGTGATACTTTTTTCTTTTTTTTTTTCAGTAGAATTTTGTTTTAATTTGATGCCATTTTTGGTGCATACAGAAACTTCCTTGGTTTAATGGAAAATTAACTTACAAATTTTTGTAATAATATTTTTAAAATAAAATTTAGTAATATATTTCAGTGTAATAGAAGCCTCCGTTCAAATCCAAATGTATTCCATTGAGACTTAAAGCAACCCAGAGAACAATTATCCTCACACTGGTGCAACTTTGAGATAGTGTTGCGAATAGAACGGAATAGAGACTGGTCTACGAGTAGAAAAGCACTGATAGTCCCAGGAAGAAGAGGAGGGAGACTGTAAGAGAAGTGGATAGAGAGAAAGCAGTGACTAAAGAATTCCAGAGAAACGAGAAAAAAATACGCAAAGGGAGCTGAGGGTGAGGGCCAAACCATGGCAGAGAAATAATAGATTATTTCACCCTGCCACAACTCGTTTCGAATATTTATAATGCAGGGTGTGGAAGTAGGCGGCAGGTGTAGAATTATTTACTGCGTTTTAAATCATGTGACAGACAAATGGAACTAATTAACTGCGTGATTGCCACCTGCGCTTACTAGTGACACGCATTGCACGGTAACCCAGCCTGGCTGAGGCGGATTTAGAAAGTACTTCAGAGGGGGCAACTCGGATCCTATAAATATTTTTAAAATAACTTTTTCTTTAAATTGCTGACTTGAAATTTTAAAAAAAATGTAAGGGTGTATTCTTAATGGGAATACTGCTTTCGAAGTGATTAGTTTAGTAATTATTTTGGATAGTGTTCAATAAGTAAAATTTCAGCGAAGTGTTGGCCTGAGAGAGTGGGATATATGACTCCCAGCCTCCTCTCCGAAATCCGCCTTTGCCGATCAGTGATCGATATTGCCGCCATTTTCGTCCAGTGATCGATACACCTGGTTCTTTCAAACTGGGGATGCAGCATCGACAACAAAACATCAACCCAAAACCATCGATGTTTTAGAAACTCGTTAAGTAACCAATAAATACCCGTGCTGGGATGACTTAATTTGAAAGTGATCTCGTTGAATTTTTAATTGAGATTTATCTGACAAATTCAACACATCAGGTTAATTAACAAACCTTTCCTAATCTGATTCGTTAATTGAAAAATAATAGAGCCTCCTTTGTTGACGAAAAGTTAATTTTATTTATTTTTCACCCTTGATCACTTTGGTCTGAAGAATACTCAGTTTATGAATGTCCGAAAATTATCAAATAATTTTTTATTTACAGCGTTTTTCATTTAAAAACATGAACCACGCGAAAATGATGAACACGCCACATCGGAGCTAAAAAAAACATCGGCTCCAAAATATCGATGTTAAATATATCGATAATATTATAAAACCGTCGATGTATTGGAAACATCGATATCGCATCCGTACTCCAAATCTCCGGCTTGGATCCTCCAAGCGTCACCACTTCACGAGCGACATATGCTTTAACCTCATCGCCCTGTGTCTGCGGGTGTGGGATATTGATCTACTGTTAATACCCCGTTTTGCGTTCTTGACTCCCGGAGTTCCGAGTATTGGTCGCATGTGAGGTGAAAAATATTACGCCTTACTTGAAGTGGGGTTGATTACAGCTTTCATGTACTCTCCACTTTTCTAGCTTGTTTTGCCTAAAGTGTCACTTCCTCCAAAAGAACAGTCTGTCCATTTCTTCCGTGCTTTAGTACTGTGAACTTTAGCACCATTTATTCTGTACTTGAGCACTATTTATTCTGTGCTTTAGCATCATTTGTATGGGAAAATGACCGACTGCATGCGGAGAAAAAATGAAACGCACGTGAAAGTGACAATTTCAGTGCCATTTTTTCGTCCTCTCACGTCCAGAGCTTTTTGCCGCGTCGCACGTGCTTCCCCGATCCCTCCCACCACTGGATGCGCGGGCACGTGACCGGGAGCGTGCGCCGGCTGAGTGCGTGCAAATGCGTGAACGTGCGTGCGACCGCACGCGGCGCCGCCGTTCGAATCGCAAAACGCGAATTCGTATTCCGCCCGGGACGCGCAGTGACTCGCAAACGCGCATAATCAGTGTATATTTTTTTTCTGTGACGCTTCGCTACACACCATACCCGCAATGGAGGGATGTCGGCCGATGATCAAAGCCCTTGGGTGGAGCGTGCGCCTGTGAAGTAGGCTCGTGAGTTTCAGGTGGACACGCCAACTCGACTGGTTTGCTTCTTAATTAATGCGTCGATGTTTGCTCTTTAATGGAAACTGGCTTGTTTATATTTCGTTCGTGGCTTAGCATTTAATCATATGCTGTTAATTCAGAAGAGAACCATCTGTTAATCGAAAAGTCTCCTTTTTTTCGAGAATATTATCCTAATTGAATTGTTTAAGTTTTTGGTCTGCCTTTTTTCGGATGCAATTGTTAATTCTTAATGTAACGTTTACTGACGTAGAAAAAAAGGCTTACTGTGTTGATCATTTCTTGTTCATTTTTATGTCATCACGATCAAACTACCTAGCGACCTAACGTGGTGAACCGTGTGATGTGTATCTCTTACGAACTAATAAGGCAATATATATTTGTTCAAAATGTGAAACGACTAACAATTGATGCAAAATGCTTGAGATAATTAATATAACAATGTTTAGGACATAGGGATAACACGTATTAGGATTAAGGTTAAGGTTACTATATCTTATTGTTTCTAATAACAATATTCATAAATGCTCGTTTTAAAGTAGAGACCTTATGTATTATATACTTCGTCTATAATAGTGAAAAGAATATTGCAGAGCGGTGTTTTCCATTTATTAATGGTGTAATATTGATGCCACTATCATCGGCGTAGTGGTTTCTTTTTAATTACCTTCTTATCGCAAACTTGCTAGTAGCGTGCTTTAATCCTCACCTCTCAGAATTAACTTTTTCTAGCACTATGATAATTCTGTAGAGTCCAAAAGAATGCTGAAATTGCCAAAGGGTAGATCATTTAGTAAAGAACAAACAAAGAAACAAGCAAAAGCTCCCTACTTCGCCGATCCGCTTCCCTGTCGTATGGTTATAGATGTAGCCGCACTTCAGACGCAGGATGCGCTGTCAGCAACACGCCCGTCACGATAAATGTACCAGGAAGGGATCAAGCCGAGGGTGCACCAGCCCCGTAAATTACTCCATTCTGCACCAGAGGGAGCGCGGGGGAGATAAAAATCTGTAGCCTTCATAAAAGCGGCGCGGCGCGGCGTGGCGTGGCGCGGAGTAGGGCAGACCCGGCCTGGCCGCGACCCATTACCAGATTGCCATCTCAGTCGAAAGCCCCACCCGCGCGCCCCATTCACAACGCAGGCTGGGCGCCCTCGCCGGGGAATTATCGGAATCCTCGTGATTAACGTCTGCCCCCCCTCCCCCTCGGCCGCGCGCCACCCTGCGAAAACAGCTGGTTTGCAGAAGAGAATTTCAACGCGTAATAGACAGGCCTCGTGGTTGGATTTTACTCGGTCGAAAGCAGCAGGTATGAAAGAAAAAAGAAGTAGAAGTTACTATCCACTTTTTAGGTCGTTCTGTAAATGAGGAATGTATCACCGATGCTCGTCATTGTGCACATTCATTTTAATGAAAAGTTTATTATTTCTGTTGACTCGTTCACAATATCATTATGATACTCACTACGTATTTACTCCAAATAGATGTCCAGCCTTGAGTTGCGTACTAATTATTATTATTATTATTATTATTATTATTATTATTATTATTATTATTATTATTATTATTGTGCGTGCAACTTCTTGCCGTCTTACCATTGTCATTGGTATTGTCATTGTCATTGGTGAAAATATCTTGAGTCTTCGAATAGCGCCCCTTAGGTCGTCAACGTATGTGCATGTATCGTTTGCAGCTGAGTGGTTCGATTGTGTACAGCTTGATGCTTGTCCGTATGGTTTCAGTAGGAAATTTGTCTTACAGGATTTTGAGGCCTATTAATTGCATTGGATTTTTGTTTTAATTTAAAGACAAACTTAACCGATATTCTCAAGTAAGACCATGGTTTATGTGATATACGTCATAATATTATGTGGGGAAACTAAGAAAAAGGCAATCCTTCTTTCATCTGAGGATTATGCACAGCTTTCGTCTCTAAATGAAAGTTTGTCTGTTCGCTTGTCTTCTGTAATTATAATGTTCGTGTAAAATTGGTGAAGTCAATTCACAGGTCTCTATTCTAGAAGTGAGCATGTATGTGTGATGATTTGACTATTGTCTTTATACTGCAAGAATTCCTTTCCCACATTCCGCAGAGAGATTAATAATTCAGTGGGAGTTTTAATGACAGATGTTCATCTTGGAGTATTATATTCAAAATGCTTATTCATCAGCTCAATCGATCAAGTTGTATCTACACGCATTCACGCATCAGGACCCCCCAAACAGTAATTATAAACTCTCGTATGAATAAACACCAAGTTCTTATTTTGTGGAAGTTTCTGTAGACTATTTTGTTTTTCTTTTTTGGCATAAGCATGTTCTGTTTGTTAGAATAGTACCCAACGGTCCATCCATGAATCCTACCTGTTCCCAAAATCCAATAGGTTCGAAGTCCGGTCCGAGATGCAGCGGAGAGATAAGAGTTTTGGCGCCAACCGAGGAGAGCTCCCTAATGAAAAACACGACAACCCACGGGACAGCATGACAACCGGCGCGTCGCCACAACGCGCGAGCCCTTTATTTATTTTTT
>BOPP01000022.1:3965785-3983717 GCA_017312745.1 Gryllus bimaculatus
CCTACCTGGGCGGAGGGAGAGCGTAAAACGCCATCTAAACGCCGTAGCGAACCACCCTAACATGGAAATAGCGGCGTGGCCCGGGCGGGGTTTTTCCGACTTGGAGGAAATCCATCATCAGCCCCCTTCCGAAAGGGCCTTCATCTTCATAATTGAGCTTTCGTGACGGGGAAGAGCTCGATCGGTAAAAGAGGCCCGGAGGTGAATTGTATCCTCTCGTGTGTGCGTTTATTACGAATCTTTATGTATTCAATAGGAAGGGTTGTGGGTTTGTCTCGTCAATCGAATATTTCCTTGTAGTTACATTCATGAAGTAGCCTTGAGGTTACGTTCATTTTTTCATGCGAGGTTTTAAAACGTCAGATATGAGTATAGTAAAATTAATATATGTTTTTCAGTACATCTCGTCACTTCTCTGGTTGTTGACATTTATTTCCAGATATTCGGTTGTAGGTATGTATCGAATGTTGTTTTTTTTTTACTTTGTCAAGGCCCTTAGGAGCAACTAAGCTCGGTGTAGTCAATTCCAAATCGAATAAATATTTCATTGCTCACTGTATGAGAAAAAACAGATGTAAAATGAAAGGCAACTATAAAACTGGGATAGTTCCCCAGAGGAATGTATTGCGGGCATGATGGCTGCCACATCCACAGGTTCTGAAGACCTGCAGTAGGCAAAATGTCAGTCCATTTTAAATTCCATACATGTAAATAACAAATTAACGAAGAACAGTGTTCATAAAATTTCATATCCCCTCATGTCACAAACTTGCAAACTTTCTAATAAAACGTGTTAACTTACAAAACAAGAGTTTAATATGAATTGTGTATTACACGTTTTATATTATCATTATTATTTATTTATAAATCATTATGGAGAAATTGCAAATCCACTGCTCTTTAATATTTACTATTTTAGTCCCTTTAATATTTTCTTGCGCGTAGTATACTGTCTTGGTGAAAAACGGTGTCTTTTCTATCTTTCTGACTACGGTCGTCTTTAATTCTCCTTTTCGCATACTTCACCGAGAGTGGAGGCTCAAATACCGGAAGCTCGGAAGGTTGTGCGAATGTACATTCGACTAAGCCGGCAGATTCTCCTTTCATGTTAAGAGCTTTTGAAAGCAGGACTGAGACCGGCCAGAGTTTTTGTTAGACCTCAATTTATTTCTGGTACTTCGAACGCTGAACTGAAAGAAAACTTTTCTCATTTTCTCAGAATTCCTCAAAGTAAAGGAAATCCATCTTATGACAATAGCGAACATCCTCGTATCTCGACAAATTACCTTCAAAAAATCTTATCATAAAATGAAAATTGAAGAGAAGTGAGCTTTTCTCGTGAATGTTGTTCGTCTGTTTTAGGATTTTTCTGGTGTTTAGTAAGTCGCAGCGGGTGCTCCGAAGAAGATAACATAGTTCGGTATAAAACTAAAACTATCATTTTTATCACATGATGTATTTCACTGACATAATATAGATAAGTACTGTAAAGACAAGGTTCACCGACGAATTTAAATGCTTTTGTTTCAGTTTTAAGATGGCGTCTTATAATTTAACAAACCTGTAATTCCTTCCTTCTCTTGCAGTCATGCTAAATTGTATGTTTTGAAATTACTTTCGAATGAAACCTCGGCCAGTCGACTATTCACGGTCCTCTGAGCCTGAGTGATAGAGGAAAACAGAATGAATACTAACTGACTAAAAAGAAATTGTGCATCTATGATCCTTGAATATCCATGACTTGCTTATCAAATATTTACAGACTGATTTGTGCTCATTTCCAATAAATAATCCTCTGAAATATACACGACCGCTATGCTTTTCAGTGATTGAGCCGATTTTAGTCTCTAGGGGGATCATGAAAGGCAAACGAGACAAACAAACATAATACAAATTTTGTGTTTGTTGAATAATCCAATGATATTAATCGCATTCTCACACTTTTTCATTTGGTGTACGTTAATAATTCAATTATCGCAGGGATTTCTCACACACCTCGTTTCAGTGGTTGAAGTTGATATGACATCGAAGTGTAAAGTGTATATTTTACAAAAAATAAGTCCTCAGTATATCAGACGTCAATATTAATAATATATTTTTATGGTCTGTTAACTTTTAACGCAATAAAACTTTATGATTTACGTTCTGAAAAGCCTGCCAGGAGGAGTGACATGAAATTGAACTGCTTTTTTGATGACATCCAGTCCAAAGAATAGATTTAAAAAAAAAATTGAATATTATTTCATTGAATCTAAGATTTTACTTACTTGACGGTAGTTTAGTTTAATATTCGCAATATGTTTCTGGAAGTGAATATTTGAAACACTGGTAAACAAATATACGCTTCATTCTGGAAAAATCACAACGCCAGGCTTGGTTGCCGAGTCGTCTCTACTTGTGCGAATTGCCCACCGACCCCCACTCCCTTCCCGTCTGCCGCGTAGACTAGGAACCGCCTTTGTCACTGCACCGACGGCGGCGCGCACAATTATGCGACGCACTCTAGCGGAACGCGTCCCCGCCGACCGGCGCTGGCGGCGCGGCGGAGGCGGCTCCGTCAAGCAACAGGTGCCGCCGCGCCCACGCGCGCCGGACCCCGCACGGCTCCCCCCCCCTCCACCGCCGGCCGGTGGAGCGTGGGCGTGGGCGTGCCACCTGCGCAGCTGTAGGCCAGCCACGGGTGGCGCGGCGACCGCCCGGATGCGACGAATCGAACTAATATCAGAAGGGGAATTCTAGCAACGCCTTGCTCTGATGGGTAGTTTTCCGTTTGTTATTATTATTATTATTATTATTATTATTATTATTATTATTATTATTTTATCAATACCAAACTCATGCAGGAACAGTACCATTACAAACATCTCAAGGACCGAAAGCGACCTCCCCTTTCTCATTCTTGTCCTCTCCCCTTATCTCACACACACACACATACACATAAAATGCACTACATTACCACATACAAGTCGGGAGACCAGTTAGAAGGTTAGAGCTTGCTTCGACTGGAACTGCGCGCTACAGGTAATATCTGGAAAGGAAACCCACGAGCCGGCTTGTAGGTCGGCCTCAGATCTTACAATCCAACGGAGTAAAAACGCCACTAACTTTCAGAATATAATGTGGAACGCATTTACTGGGCCATTCACCTAAAATTTTGACTTGTCCGGAATCAATGCTGCCCCGCCTTGAGAGACTAGCCGCCGCCCTGCACCCTTTCAATGGCCGCCATACGAACGTGAAACACAGTGCGCCAAGAGAGTCTCGATGCAGTGGCATCTTGCTGATGAGAGTGCTAGAAACTGAAATTGTGTACTTAGCACGAGCTGCAGCTTGTAAGTAAAGACAACGTAAATTGCGTACTCACCACAATCATAACAGATGCTGGAAGTCGTGTCCCTTTCACTTGTATCCTAGAAATCTGGTTGCTACCAACATTAGTGCAATTTTTAATACGGAGCCCTGATTTGACTCGGTACGGAGAGACTTTCCTGGTGCACTGTATTCTACTCAATCTTTAAGCCTGACGGTTGTGCGTCGGAAGAACCAGCGTTGCGGCGCATTTCGGCCTATGTTCATTCGATAGCTTCGAGTTTATGGCCACGAGAATAATTATATCATCGCAGAAGCTGCTGCTATTGTTGGTCTGCGAAACTAGTCTCACATCATGTGAATCTCATTCGTCTATAACCTAGAAGATAGCTACAGAGTGTAGAGGAACAAATTCTATTTTTAACAATACCGAGCAAATTATGAAGATGTATTAATTTCATGACCAAATATAATATTTTTTAATATGGTCTTGACATTTAAAAATTTTTTAAATGTTTTCTGAATATCTTATTTTTTCAATTCATTTCATTTTCTTTGATACGATTATAATTTTAATTATTTTAAAAACTTATATTTTGCTCCAGAATTAGTACTGAGCGAATGGAACATGAAATGCATGCTTAGTACTCAATTCTTTCACGAAACCGCAGATCTTTTTCAATGGAAATGCTGTTTTTTTTCGATGTTAACCCATTAAGTAATTTTTTAAAATGAAAACATTCTTTCGTTGTCAAGTTTTATTTTCTAGAAATGCATCAGGTATATTATGAGGAACCCTACAGAACATAACTCTGGGATCAGAGGATACATTGCTTCTTTATTTGCTTAATACATCATTGCATAACCAAATTGTTTGTACGCTTGCAAGGTGGTCTACCGCGTAATTTCTTTAAATATTTCTGAACAGACGTTCCTTAACTTCCTGAATATTGTTTTTTTTACTGCGTTAAGATTTAGAATACGATTGTTTCATGTTAACATTTAATGTCGGAATCAAACCATCCCATTTGCTTCGAAATGCAGCTTCGAAACCTCGTGTTGGCGGATCTTTCCCATTAATAACGACAACACCAACCGCCTCGCGGACACCGCTTCTACTGTAAACATTTTCCTCTTATCGCATGTCACGGCTCCCTCCCCATCCATCGTCTTCAGTGCCTCCTTCCTCCGCCGCTTGCGGTTCCCCAAATATGCCTCCTTCTATCATCAGCGGCATCGTTTCACTGCCGGCCCGACGCCCCTACACTACTGCGACAACCTCCACAGCCGCCTTTGTCGTCTCTGACGCCGCCATTTCAGACCTCGTCGCCGCCTACAAAGACCCCGCATCGTATTCCCTCGCCTGCCCCTGCCTCCCCTTCCAAGACGTCTCTTCGTCTTTTCCATTGCCTCCGCCTTCGAAAACATCGCCGCTGTTGCAGGCTACTCGACGACGTCGCTCCCTGCATTGCGCGGTCGATATTCTATTTAGCGTGTAAACGCGGTCGGCGCCGTCTGTGGCGCGCCTCGGGGACGCTGATAACAGCAGGAGCCGTCGACACTGCTGGCGCTTCCGCCTCAACCAGTGCGAGCGCCTGCGTCGCCGCTCCTGCTAACACAAATACGTCTCCAACCGTTGCCATAACCGTACCACCACGGGCACCATCACTGTCGATGTATCTCTGTCGCTGTGTCACCGTCGCTGCATCGTTGCTACTATCGCGAATACACCACCGCACCATCTCCTTCACCGCCGTCGCCACTATCACCATCACTGTCACCGCGAATAAATAAACACACCTACCACCGGCGCGTTAGCGTTAGTGACATAACCCGCTCCATCCATCCCACCCCCTCTACCATCACCACCGCCGACGTCACCTCCACGGCTACCGACCCCGCCATCACACAGCCACAGTCACCGCCACTGCCAACATCACTACTACTGCTACTACAACTACTACTACAGGCTCCTCCGACATCGCCACCGCCAACTCCATTACACCCGCCTCCGACACCCGTAACGCGACCCCCAACATCACTACCACCGCTGCTGCAGTCGTACCGCCCCCGCCGCCGCTTCCTTCCCTTCCGCGTGCTAAGAAGATAAGGACATCCTAAAGGAGATGTGCTGCTTGCGTCGGCACGCGCCGAAACGAGAATAGCGTACGCACGGGAGGGCAAAGGACGAAGGCACGTTCTCGCGTTTGAGTGCTAGAGGCTTGATTCCGCAAATTGAACTTGTTCACTTGGAGACGAGCTTGAGGAAATGGGCTTTAATATAATAAAAGAACAATTTGAATTAGTGAATTAGCAGTATCTAATTAGTTCTGACTGTAGGGTTGTGTCCTTTCCCCGGCGGATCTCTTACTGAATGTTTTTAATTCATGAATCCACTTACTCTGTCATTTGAGAGCTGCCTCCAGCAGGCAATCCCAAATTCAGCTGAGTGCTCGGAGAAAACAAATATTTGAACTATTTATCTTGTGTGCCGCGTCTCTGCTGTACTATCATCTCAATGGTTAAACATCATTGTACATATTTCAATTCATAAGAATGAAGATACTATAAAATAAAATAACATTGGTAATACGAGTCATAATGTGAATCCTAAGTTTTGCCGAACAGAGAATATGAATGCCTGGCGAAAAAAAGTACTTATCTCGCTAGGAATTTATTGAATCATCGATATGCTGTGAGTACTGAGTCAGTCGATTTTCAACTGTATGGGCATACTTCCATTTTTCTTACGAAGTACCTGGAGACTTTCGTATTTTTTAAAGTTCTAGATTTTCAGATCAAGTTAACGTTGTGTACATGACTTATCTCTTTAATAGGTGCAATATAACAGCAGAAAATCACCCAAAAAATGCTTCAGCAAGACTGGGCGCACATCCGCGTGTACACAAATCCTTATTGTACGAACTGAATGGATATTACTAAAACCCCGGACAAATCGCTCCGCAGCTAATTTTCCTCTTGAAAATATTAAAGATATTGTAAATTTTTAGAATTAATTTTATAGGCAGTATGTATTAAGTTAGATTTAGACTAGTACGTATAATAACACCCCACGAAAGCAAGACTGTAAACCACAATAAAGCAATAAATTAAAATAATAATAGTACTAATTTCAACTGAGAAATATGAAGTATGAGGAAACTTGTATAATGTTTTATTTAATGTTTTAAAATGTGAATAAAAATAAAATAAAGTATTAATAATTAACAAATTACGCGAGGGGCTAATTTCTGAGCGTTTTCCGTAATCTGCTTAGAAAGGCGGGTTCGAATAAAAGCTATTACAGGTGGCCACTATCTGGAAAACCGGGAAAAATCAAGGAATTTCACTGCTCATGAAAAGTCGGGGAAAATATAAGGTATTTTGTAGAAGAATCATTAGAAGTTAGGGAAATTGGTGAGACTTTTATATAACTAGATATTATTCTTTTAAGATATTTAAAAAATACTTTATTACGGTGAAACCAGAGAGCTGGCAAATTAATATCAGGCTTGTTTCAATATTTGAAACAAAAATAGTGTGAAATACTCGACAAACATTATTAGCGAAAACTAAAAACCGGTAAACCGGGAAAAGCCACGGAAATTTGTTCCAGGAAACGAGTGGGCACGCTGTATTAGAGCAGAGTCCTCGTGCGGTTCCCATGGGAGTCGCTCAGGGGATTCGTTCGTTTCGGCATCGACAAGCCCTCCATCGATTGGGCTGCGACACGCGGCGCGGCAGGCGTTTAATTCCAGTCAGGAAGCGGCGCCCTCCCGCCCGCCTTCATTTCCCGGCCGCCGCGCCTCGCCGCTCCGCGCCAAAGCCACGGATCGCCCGCCGAGCGCCCAGAGGCTGAGGCCATACGCTGGCAAGCCACACTCCACCACCGGGTTTGCGCCGTTTGAAAAATCTATTGCTGCCGCATTGTTGCCACGACCAACTCCATGGAGAGAACAATGGAATTTTCTTTTCATTGACCTCTCGTACTGAGTAAACCTCAGGCGTAAAGCAGAAGCGCACGGTTTTAGATGACTCGCACAGTCGTAAGGCGTGAACACGCCGTGGTCCGGAGCGTAGAATATTTTAGCGATCTCGGTTGTCATAAAGATATTGCTTCATTGGTCAATTTGGAAAGAATATATTTGTTGATTATAATATTAAAAAAATACGTCATTTGAGCAAGGGGGGGGGGCTCGTATGGGGAGCAATAGGTTAATTTCCGCCGCGGAGCAGCCAGCGGTGATCGTTTCGCACGCACGTCTAGCGCGTAGAGAAGAAGCCCGAGGAAGAGGGAAGAGACCCATACGCTGGCAAGCCCCGCTCGAGAGCCTTCCTTTCGATCGTTGTAATTCTGACACCGCCGCCGCATTGTTGCCACAACCAGCTCCATTGAATGGGCAACGCGGCAACGACCTTTACAACCGGTGGAAGTTTTTGAAACTGCTTTAACGTTACAATTTGCCCTTTCCTTTATTTGTTATGTTGATCAGGCCAGTCTCATAATTTGTTTTCATTGTTTTGTGTTAATACTTAATTTATTGTATCTTGCCTAGACGACGTAGCCTGCACTAACAATTTTGCATTATGTAAAATCCAAGGGTGTCAAATATCAAAACCCCCTAGATGTGAATGTCAATTTCTGATGGTTGCATGGAAGACCTTCGCCGCATTATCATTCGCGTCATCCTTCATTAATGTTGCCCAAAAAAGATCAGTACAGCTATATCTACTTAACAGTGAATATATTACTTAAATCAGAAGAATTTCTCCTTTTGGAAACATTTCGTAAAAAAATTACAAATTACGTTTGAAGCTTCTTTGTTACTAGTTCATCAAGATTTGATCTACAGTAGTCAATGACGTTTTTAAACTTTTCTTGTACAGCCTGAGGATTTCAGTTCAGTTTCACACTTACTCAATTTCATACCGTAAATATTACTTGTTCATGAACTGGAACGCACTTTTATGAAGACCTTCTTTCCCAGCTCCTTTAGAAAAGTTCATTTCGACTACCTAGAAACGGTGATTGGAGAAGCACTCTTGGGTCAGGGGCCAGGGCCTATTTTCAAGGGACTCTTGTATTTCATTTCTCCCAATTCCCGCAGGAGAGCTCCGCTCAAGTCGCCTGCGAAGCCGAAGCGAATCTCGGGCTGAAGTCTCCGTCGACCCGCATCTCGTCTCGCACATGCCCTATGCCCCACGCCACCCCCGCTCCGTGCCTCTCCCCTTCCCACGCCTCGCCCCGCCCTGCCCTGTCGCCCCGCTCCGATTCCATCCGCCGCGCGCCCCCCTGGTCCGATCACCCGGCCCCGCCCCGCCCGCCCTGCTCACCCGCACCCCTCCTTCGACCCGTCCCACCACCCGCCCCTACACCGCCTTCCCTTCCGCTCTCCCCGGCCACGCCCTTCGCCGCCTGGGCGGCCCTGACGGAATTGACTGCCCTTTCCCGAAGGGAGAAAGCCGAGGGAAGAAAAATTGAGGCTTTGTACGGCCCATCAGTGAAGTACCGGGCCCTTCGTTCTCCTGCCTCGGGGACTTCGCAGCAGAAATGTTCCGACCGCTGGGCGTTCCCTTTGCTTTCTGTTTGTTTGTTTTTTTTCTTCTTCTTTTTCTGAATGTGTTGGGAGAGGGAAGGTAAGAATGACGAATGGTTGGGGTGTAGGGTTTCTCCGAAGCGCGTTGTAATTGGGGGTTGTAAACGAGAGGAATGGGCGGTTATGGTTGTACACTTTAAGACATTGTTTTGAGTATGAATGAATGTAGTTCAGTAGTTGTGATTCATCTTGAAAATAAATTAAATGTCTCTCTTCGGTATTTTCGTAGTTTTTTGTTATTGCTTTTTTTCTTGTCAATAGTTTCTTTTATTCCAGTTGTTTCTGAATTTTATCACCGAGATTTTACGTATCGCATTTCAGAGATCTGTTCCACATTACTTTGTCTGTTGGCGTTATTCCTATGCGACCCATATCTTCTGTATTTTATAATTTTTAGTTACACTAATTTCATATTTGTTTTTGTTGAATAACAATCATCCACATCCTTTACCTTCCATCCCTTTAACATCATTTTTCTCATCCGTGAGTGAAAGTTAACCCTTGCTATCCCCAGGCCAGCCCATGGGGCAATCACTCGATATCCAAGTACTGCCTAACTAATATAGGGTGCAATGCCCCAGGGTAAGGCTTAAAACACGTTCGTTGCCGGGCGGTGTGTTTGTCCGGGCCTGTAGTATGCGTGCATTGCTCGTGTACGCAACAGGCGCCTGCGGGCGCGCACCCAATTCAGCATCTCCGACCGTGTTTCCGCTCCCTCTTTTTTTGTTCTCGCGCGAGGGGGGCGACAAAAACGTCTGGAATACGACAGGAGTATAATCGAACTTCCGCCGCCGCTCGGAAATCTAATTCCTCTATTCCTTTTAGCGTTTAAGCGCAGAGGGGCAGGCTCCCCTTCGAGTTTGAAGCAATTACGAGCGCACTTATTGCTCGTGTGCGGCGCCGCTCCTTTGAACGTGTCGAGGTAATGTCGCGCAGTTCATTGTTCGCAGGCTTTGAATCCTCTCTAATTTTCATTTAGTTCATTGTTGTATAATGTGTAGCGATTATGCGTGAGGTTTTGTTTCGACAGTGTTCGGTAACCATGCAACCTTCTTAGCATATGAGCGTGGTTAACATACGTAAATCTATTCTTTGGAAGGAAAGGTTCAATGTTCGTGTGCGGTGTGTAGTTGCGATTTTATCATTTTACGCCATTTCGAACTTTCCATGAAATCGGAGAAGAATGTGTGTTCCATTCGCTAATACGCTCGTTTCTCAGGACCCAACGGAGATTTTCTAAAGCTGCCCTTTACTTTGAGGGAAGCCAGATCATGCCACACGTCTGTTTCACAGGCCGCCAATCGTCGAATCATTTGAAAATCGTGTCGATCATCATTATCCTATGTGGCTGGAGCCTTACTTCACAACTCCTCCTTGCGCCCCAAATCTAAGCGATAATGCAGACCAACGTCCTGGGTTCTTGCCCCGTTTGCGGTCACTGAAATGGCGTGCGTCCCTTACGATGATGGCTGCAGAAATGTGCGGAACAGAGACCTGCGAGGAGGGAACGTCTGGCAAGGCAGAGCGGACTTGCGCGTCACGCGGTCTACGCCTGTGATTTTATACCGAGGGTAGCTTTCCTTTTGAGAAGAGCCTAACCATTTAAAAAGAACACACGAATTAGAAAACCATTAGCTTTGTTTGTTTTATGAGGAGTTCTGTTTGATGTTATTTGATTTTTGCATAATTTGAACACGAAAAGATGAGAAACCTAAATGATAACAAGTTCAATCAAAGCAAACAGACGGGGTCATTCAACATGGTAATATTATTATGATTTTCTGTAATCTGTACTTCATGATCTGTTCATTCATTATTTCTTTGTTTATTGCTTTAATTTCATATTTTTTATATTGGTGGACAGGAATTTGTCATAATTTTGTTTGCAATTGTGACAAAAGTGTTACTTTTAACAAAAGCCCTCATCATGTATGACTCAAAACTCTGAGTCATTCACTTTCATAAGCACCCAATATTATAGTCCGGACTATTTGTCTCTGCACTGTACAATAACTCTTCATTTGTGGTATGCTGGCACAAAATATTATTTCAAATTATTAAAATGTTTATTTTCTGAAGACCTCTAGCCTTATTACATCGAACGTTGTATCTGTGTGACAAACGATACTCTCTTCCGAACGAACCTCATAAATGCGTCAAACTCGCTTTTATTTACATTACCGGAAGTCCTACCTGGTAGTTCCGATCCATTTTCATCTACCGCAAACGGAAGATTCCGTGACCAAAAATCCCTCTCCAGCAGGCGATTTGGGACCTAAGAGTTTAAGCCATAAAAAGAGGTAAATATACGAGTGCGCTACTTCCCATTCTTCATCTGGGATAAAGCAGGTCAGCGGAGCGGTCCGTAAGAGGATTGGAGGAGTTATGAGTTTAGCGGTGAACCCCGACGTCGGACAAAGATCGAAGTAGGGGGATGGGGAGGGAGGAAGGAAGAGGAGACGACTATATATCGAGGGGGAGAAGCAAAGTTTTGCACGGAAACATTGTCTTTCGTACAAGCGCGACACAACACCGTCATTTCGGATTCGGATGTTGCTGTGTTTTATCAGCTTCCGCTCATCGCCTACAAAAGCTTTATTTCTTACAAATCCCGAAAATCCGGCCTTAAAACTCATGAAAACCTTTTTGACTGCGAGGATTTAGTTAATAACATTACCTCCGTCCTTTAAATACTTCGCCGGAACCCTGTTTAAATAGTTAAATCTGCTTTGCCGGTTTTTGATGAATATATTTCCATTTTAACGGGTCGTGTTACGAAACTAGGTGTATTCTCGTTAACTCCAACTTTCCGACGGTATTGAAATTTTCTTCATTATTCCACTCGGTCTCGTGGGAGGAGGAAATGGAGGGCTTCCAAGCACACCAGGAGCAGTGACTGTGATTGGTCGCTGTAGAGCCTCGATTTCTCTCTCTTTCGTTTCTTTCTCCCTTGCTTGTTGGTCTTGTAACAGCGAATGAGAATATAGCTTTCATTGTTCCAGAGACCCAATTATGTATATTTTTTTCTTTCAATTGAAATGTTCGTGTTTGCTTTGCTCTTTCATATTGTAAGCTGAGCGTAATAATAAAATCTCTCTCTTTGCAAATGAAATGTGTATCACCCTTATTTTAAAATAATTCTTCTCTGAAGGTTGAAATATGAAAGGTTGTCCTCGTCTAAATGAATATCTCGTCTATACGAATGTTCTCATGTTTTCAAAGTATAAAGTGCATTATTTTCGTATTCTGTTCTTTTTTTTTCCTATATTTTTGTTCAACAGTCTCGAACTCACAAAGTTCATTTTATTCTTTATGTGAAAACTAAACAAGTATGTCTCTCTTTCACGGTAGAATCTATTTATTAGTTTGAATAATTTTTCCTCGGCACTATCAAGCGTTTTCATTTATTGACCCTATTTCGACTGCGAATAAGCTCATTTGTCAGGGGGGTTTCAACGTGTTAACTGGACGTGTCCATCTGGAGCTGGAAGAAGCCCGGAAGCCAACTTTACTTTCCTGTTGAGATGCTCCACAGATGTTTTAGACAGTTCGCCTTCTCCTTTCCGTCTCCCCTCCCCCCACTTCTTCCCTGCCGGGGGCACGAGCACCCAATGGTGCGTCTCCTCACTTGCGCGAAGCCGGTTAGGGAGCTGTTGATGCTGTTAGGTGTCGGCGCCTCGCTTCTGAGGCTTCTGTTCTCCCAAAACCTGTTACGTCTGTGTTAACTTACAAAATTCAACAATGAGATTGCACTCATCTGATAGTTTTGAAGGGTCGTTTGTCCAGTAAATATAACTCTGTCTTTTAAGGTTTCTCACTTTCAAGGTCCCTGCTTGGAATAGTATAGTGTTCTCTTTCGCTCGTGGTTCAGATGTGTATGTGTGTATGTGTGTGTGCTATCTGAAACCACTTAGTGCATAGTGTGATCCAGTTCTTGAATTAAAAGTCAATGTATAAATATATTATAATTCTTAAGCTCAATTTATGCGTACAGTTTAGAAATGTGAATCTTTTCAGTTCTTTCATGCACTTCTGTAATGTGTGATTGTCTCCCGTAATATGAATTCAAATACATATTCGGATTGAAAAGAACTGGAAGAGAATGTCTCTGAATTTGTAAACTTTTAAAATGGAATGTAGATGTGGTTCTGAAGCTTTACCTTTGTTAGCGAAGTTACGTATTCTAGAAATATATTTTTTGTAACCCAATGCTTTCGGCGGTGTAATTTGGAGTATCCGAAATTTATATGTACGTTTTTCTTCATTCTCTTCTTTGACAGTTTAGCAATTATATCGTCACGCGTTTTGTACTCATTAGTTATATTTCTAAATTGCTTATGACGCAAAATCACATCGATTACAGAACTTACATATCAAAAGCATCCGCCGGGAATTACATATCAAAAGTTCCATCTTAATTAGTTTAATTATTCTCCTCCTGACAGCTGCACAAAATATCTTTTATAAATTATGACTGACACGCTGGATCTCGCCAGTCAGCTCCCGCTTTGTGAGCGCTGTATTGGCTCACTTTTGAACTTAAATGACGTGCTCGTGCATCCGTTATGATACCATAAATCCTGCTCCCGTGACATTTGCGTTGTTATTGCTCGCTCATTAGCACGCTCTTTGATACCACATGCGCGTGCACACACACACACACGCCGCTCGAATTTATCCAAATACGCTGTCTCCGCGACCCGACTATCCGAGAACCGCCGCTTGCGTGTCCTTTCTTGACGGGTTTCGCACCATTCTGAAGGCAATTTGTCCGCACAAGATGGTATCGCTTTCCGTTCGTGAGTTTGAAATTACCTCTCGACCGCGTTCACTGTGCAGCCGCAGGGGGTGGATGGCGATGGCTGCGCCCGCCCTGGTGGTGATGGTGGAGGCGGAGGAAATACCCGGGTGGCCACAAAGCCAATGATTACCCTAGGGATTTTATGCGGGTGGGGCGGCGAGGCCTGTGCACTCTTGAAGTAATTTTGGGATGGCGGAAAGGAATGTGGCTGAATCTACCCGGTCAGTAGATGAATTATTAAATGGTCAGTCCAATACAGAACCATCATTCCATTCTTACTGTTCAAAGATCTTTCCATTTCTACCATTTTGATAATGGCGATACGTTACAGATCTTTTAATACGCACACTGTCTAGGTTGGAGCACCAGATTTTGAATATTGGTCATGTCCTATGAAAACAAAGGTTGACATAACCAGAATGTGTCAAGTTTTCATGAACTACTACCGTTCATTCTCCAGTGCCTCTAGTTGCAGCAGAGATAAAACATTCCTCCTAAAATGCAAATGTATTAATACCGACATTTTGTCTACTTCATTGTTTTATCATTTAAATGAGGCACTGAGGCACTTTATTCGACGTAACGACTTTAACTGAGGCACTTCATTCGCGTAGAGATACAAATATTCCCTTTTCTTCATTAAAAATATTATCCGAGCATGCCAAAGTGAGTGTGCAATATTCCTATATATTTCGTCTTTGGTAGTACGAGTTTTGCACTTACAGTTACCATTAAAGTACCGAGCTCTTACGAAAATAATTACTTGAAGATGCGAAGACTAATACATTGACAACTCGTTTCTTTCGAATGCATAAACAAAATTATGGTCGTTACTATAGGCATTTCGTAAAACAAAAATAAAATCATGTTGGTGGTTTCACAACGAGGTTTTTAGAATTTTTTTAGTTTTCAGAAAGAAAATTCATCCCGACACTAATATGTTCACGGTACATTTTGCACCTGTACATGTACGATTATTAAATAAATCCAGACTGGATTAAATCCCGAAATCACACCGCCTTGATCGCAGTGCAAAACGGAACGTGAATTCCGAAGCCAGCACGTTATCCGCCCCCCACCCCCACCCGCTCCGTGGCTTCAGGGCGGTTTGCGCCGCAGTGTTATCCCTCCTGTGCTTGGGTGCGTTTTAATCCGACGCCGCTCTCCGGCTTCCCCTCCTCCTCCTCCTCCTCCACCGCTCTCATCCCACTCGCTACCT
The DNA here is from genome assembly GCA_017312745.1 of Gryllus bimaculatus. Classification (NCBI taxonomy): domain Eukaryota; kingdom Metazoa; phylum Arthropoda; class Insecta; order Orthoptera; family Gryllidae; genus Gryllus; species Gryllus bimaculatus. The sequence continues at coordinate 3,980,712 of BOPP01000022.1, forward strand.
CCCCGCGCCTAATGCCGCCCTAGGGCGGAATCGCGCCCCCTCCCCCCTCTCCCCACCAACGCAGCGGCTTTGCCTCTCGCAGCGGTAAACCCCGGCCAGGCTGGCGGCTACGCGCCACACAGATTGAGATTGTTCTAGAGAGCGTCGGACCCAGGACGGTGGCTCCCGGGACCTGTGGAGACGCACAAAGCGGAAGGCGGAACAAAAGACGGGTTGAGGGAGTAATCAAAGTGAACGAACAAATCGTTTCTCTATTTTTATGGGAAGGGCTTGTGAAGAAATACGTCTCCTGGGATATCTTTTGAAACATGAACCAAAAGTTCTTTGCTGCATTTTTTTCTGAATTTTCTATTGGCAAGAGGCGTTCGTGTTTAAACTTTTTCTAATATTTCTGCTTCTTGGGAATAATGTTTTCATTGAGAGAACGTAGGAGATTAAAATATTATTATGTATGTACGAATTTTCTGTTACGAGTATGTATTATCTCTAGTCCAATCTTTCGTTCTTTGTGATGGTCTTAAACTCACAGTCCAGTGGTATACGTTCTCTTCTCTCGAACACACATTATTCTAATAATGAGAAACGGGTAAATTGCAGGAAAATATGGCGTACTATAATTTCTTTTTACCCTTCAATATTCACACTCAAATACACCACTCTAATTTCCACATGTAAATTACTTAGCATTATGGACTGAAATATCGAATAGCTTCAACGAAATTTGTCCACAAATTATAGTTATTTTTACATTTATTTTTACGGCTATTTAGTAACATGACTGTTTCATGTGCTTACAGAGCACAAATATAAATTCTCTGTTTTTTTTAAGTACCTATCCAGAGATGGCTATCGATGTTCCTAGCATTAATGACTGCACTCTCCTAGTTTCCAAAACTCGAGTATTTTTTTAAAATTTGTATTGTCCAATTTTTTGAAGGATTTGAAAACGTTTTGTTTTGACTAATTTATGTCAGTTGTGTCAACATCTTAAGTAATTCTGTCAATAATCTATTTCATTATATTTTGATAACTCATTGCCTATGCTAATCACTTACAACTAATGGTCATCATTTCGTACAAAAACATTTTATTTATTTCTTTTTTAGTGCATTTTTCTTATTCTTTGTATTTTGTTTGTTACAGGTAAGTGTACTCTCTCCCGCATTGCCGCCTTCTGTGCACTTCTTGTGGTGAGTTAACTGCTCCCGTTGTGGCGGAGTTGGCTGTATTTGCCTGACAGCGTAGACAGCAGGATTAATTAGAAATTAACGGTTTATCGATTGTTCATCGACATTGCATTGAACAGGACACACAAATTCGGCCCCGTTGTTCCAGTTTCCAACTTAGTGTACGTGCTTACGTCCGATGGGAAGGTCAGAATCTGTCAATTAATTTTAGTTAAGCCGAGTCGTGAGGTTTTGGACGAGTTGTGGGCCAGGTAAAATACTCTTAATAGTTTCAATGAAGTTTAGTCATTGTAATTCTGAAAGTTGATCGCGAGTAAAGGAGGGTAACAATAAATTAATCCAATTATTCAAATACTATTTATGCAGAAAAGTAGGGCAAAAATATTTAATTATTCTACAAGTAATTGTAACTGAAACATTTGAAATATGCAACAGAGGAACCAATTATTGCTACGCGTTAATGCGTTTTACACTTTTCATGAAGACATCATCATAGAAACTTCTTTTCAACATTGTACGAGTACCTCAGTAGCGATACTGTATACTAAATTTAACTGCATTATTGAAGTGAGATGTCGCTCATCCCAATACTCGAAATTTATTCGACTGGCCAGGATATGAAACGTTGCGTTATCCGAAAGTGAATAAAGTCAGAATTTCCAAACATTCTATCTTTTAGAGCGTAGTAGGTTCGGACATAATTCGAACTTTTAGTATTCACTATCAAGCACCACTTTCCACAATCGAGTTTGCAAGTCGATGTGAAACACCGCCACCGACCCTCTGGTCATTGTATGCGCGTAATTCGTTTGGCAGACTTTAACTGCAATCAGGGGCGATGCGTTTGTTCGATTTACAGCGTTTCTAATGAAAAGCTGACCAAATATATCCGGGTAACAGTTTCATGTTGAATTTTACAATTTGAACTTAGTGAGTGACATTTGTTTTGTATACAAGCCCATGCTTCATTCCCCCGCTTGAATGAGTGAACTCAATCGATTGTTTCGAAATCTCCGCCCATATCTGCTGTCGGAATGAGAGGCTGTAATATTTTCCTGAACGCAATCGGCATTCTTTTCAAGGCCCTTTTATGGAATGGGATTGGCGCGTTGTGCGCTTGTGGGAATTGTTACGACTTCCATTATTTGCAATCTAAAGCGATCGCGCAGCGACGTGACTGGAAATTTTTCTGTACGTTGCATAGACCGACAATAACAATTATTGTCCCCCATCCATTTTCGTAAATTATGTAGTATATAAGAACGATACATTACGTATTCTCATTTTTATAATGAGAATGTTTCGTTGCTCTGAGAGACTCAGTTATAACTCGTTTAATTTTACAAGCGTTTATTCACACATTGTTTTAGTTTTACTGAAGAAGAAGATGATATCAGGCGGCAGAATTATGTTTGAATTTTTTCCGGCGTGTTTGCATATTTTTTCGGGTCGTTTTGTGTTCACCAAAGAAAAAGGATAAAAAACGTGTATCAAGCGTAATAATCTGCAAAAATGCAATGCTCTTGGCCTCCCTGACGTGTTTCACGCCGAGTGGGTCCTCGTGGCGGCTCCCTCTCTCTTTGCAGCGACTGTACCGCTCTAATACGGGCGGCCACATCGATCGAGCCCTCTCTTCGGCGCCGATATTTTTCTTTGGGGCTCAGATATCGCTCGGCGCGGGGCTTTCGCCGGGGATTCGCCCCGCCGGTGTTTTCTCGCCGCGCCGCATTGTTGAGAGCCACCGGGAGCCGACCCGACGCCTCGCGACGCGAATACTGCAGTCGCCGACTCGAGTGTCTCGCTGCCATCTTGAACGGTG
>BOPP01000022.1:3984935-3996092 GCA_017312745.1 Gryllus bimaculatus
CCAGCAGGGGAGAAATATCGCCAACTCCTAAAAACGTTCACTACACGTTCGGGACTAATGACCATAACAGTTGACACGCCCGGAAATACGAAATAATAAAAAAAAAATCAATATTTCTCCTCTTAAGAAGTATAGGGAAATATAGAAAAGAAATAACAGTTGACGCGCCCAGAAATACGAAATAATGAAATAATATTTTCTCTTCTTACGAAAGGTGCATGAGCCACCACTCAGTAATGAGTACATGGCTGGAAATGATGTGTAAATGCTATTGGCAAGCGCGGAAACATTAATCAATGTACATTTCCTGCGCCACTTGTGAACTTGTAATCGCCCGTCCCCCGTGATGTAGTTCTCCGCCTGAGTGTTCCGTCGCCATCGCGGTTCGCAAGTGGGTCGCGAAGTGGCAGCGCGCGAGCGCTGGCCGGAAGGCGGCGTTTGAATCAATCGCCCACGCACTCCTTCGCCGCGTCCCTGAGCGCAGGCGCGCACAGCGCCAACTTACGAACGAGTGGAAGGAGAAATCGCACCGTTGGACAAATGTCAAATGTCGCTCCGAAAGGTCCCCTGCGTGGAGTATTCCGAGGGAGTAGAAGTTTAGCTGCGTTTAGCTCGAGAATTAGGAATGTTTGATGACTCCGTTGCGACTGTTAAATGTGCTTAACGAGTTACATGGTTTCGAGTTTACGAAGAGAAGGATTGGTTAAATTTAGGTCTGTTTACCTTCGTTAAGTATTTAGACGCATTTTGAATGTACTGGGAAAACATTATATATCCAGTGTTAAGAGCGATCCTCGTTTCGTTTAAGTTAGTAAACATGAAAATCTAATTCCGAGAGGTTCTATCAAAGGCAAGCGCAAGGACACGAAGGGTAAGCTTAATCACGGGTTCTATGTTGGTTGTCGAATTGGGAGACGTAGCGTAGGCGCGAGCTGAAAAGCCGTTCGAATTGCGCTCCAATTCAATTTTAACTGAACAATGTGGGATTAGCAGACGCAGGGTTTTGTGAGCAAAATGACTTATTTTCTGCAAAAAACAACAATAACATCTCTATTACCTACGAAGGAACGGTAACACTTCTAATTGTGCACTCCAAATTTTTAGAAAGTAAACTGATTAATTAAGGATTTATCGTAGTACTATATGTTTTACAATCATGACCCAAAGAACCAGAACAAATGAGTCATTATGCCCAGTTGAAGGAACTCGTTGAGTTAAGACTCTTCAAATATTTTTCGTGTTTTCTATTGAAGGAAAGGGCTTTATATTTTTACTTTCGCGACTGAATTTCCTGATGTAGTATTATTTCACCCAGATCCACTTATGTCATACTTTCATTTCATCCTCTTTTTCGTCAGACAGCCGAGTAGGATTGAGTCATCATTTTCAAAACATCGATGTTCCTATAAAATCATCGATGAATTCAACATCGATTTTTTGAAGCCGATGTTTTTTAATACCAATGTTTTATGTTCGAGGTTTTTGCGTGGTTGATATTCTATTTATTAATAAAAAAGTAATGAAATTCTTTACAGTTATGCTACAGTAACGCTACAGTAATGAAAATCTTTAATAATTTTCAGATATCCATAAATTGGACATTCCTCTAACTAGTGATCAAGGGTAGGAAATAAATAAAAAAATACTTTTGTCAATAAATAAATAAGACAATAGAAGAATTGTTATTTGTCCCAATCATTTTTGACGTAGTTTTGTCAGTTAAAAATTAAAATACATTAATCCAATTCTAAAATCATCGTTGTATAAATCCATCCACGATTTTGGGGCAATGTTTTATTTACAGTCATACTTTAATTTAGAACCTCGATGTTTAGAATAATCAACGTTGGCGATGTCACATCATTACTGCCAAGTCGATCTCTTAGTTGCTAGTGCCATTTGGTGCCATGTACGTCTTCCTTCCTGCCTCTGCCCTGTCACTTGAGNCCGCCCCCGCCCCCGCCTCGACACCCTGAGAGACAAGTTGGGAAAATTCAGATGGTCCGGACAATGTCGCGATCGAGGGATGGGGTTGATGTGGAGGCAAAGAGTGGGAAGTACAAGCATTATAAATGCTAGATGTATCATGATGTGTGTAGCACGCGAGAAAACTTATTTAGTTTGTGAGAATGTAAGGGAGATTCCGTTGTAATTTTCGCTCCCTTGGAAATCAAAAATGACTATTGCGTTTACAAGGACAAGACAATATATCTCCAACCTTTTACGCGTTCTAGAAACAATTGCTGGAGTTCTAATTAGTATCTCGTATTCCCAGCTATTTGTAATGATTACTCCAAATATACACGATAGTGATACTTTTATCGTTTATTATTAATAAATTTAAGAATCTTCTTTGAAAATCTGCAAAAATCACTCTAGAAATACGTAATTTTAACCCCAAAGAATAGAAGACCTATCTGTTTTTAATTAAAAGAAATTAGTGATCTTAATTTGTATATGAAGAAATAATTTATCTTTGGTAAACAATTTCTGCTTTTTATTAGATAAAAATGTCATTATAGAAATGTGTTTATCAATTAATAAGATTTCTTGCTTTGGAAGACGTAAACTTTTGAAATAAATTGTGGACGATTTGTCGTCGATAGTGCGTAGAAAAATTAAGCTTTCAGTTAAATTAACGTGCTTCATTCAAATGTTGAGTGACTTGTATTTTTCATCAGCACTTTCCGTTATTTCTCATTACAACAAAAGTTCATGTCTCTTTCTTTTTCTTTTTCTTTTCTTTTCGAATGAGTGGGAATGAGTTGTGGTTGGAAGCCAGATAAAAACGAAGAACACAGATGTATAATATGACGGGGAATCAAAAGGCTCGCTTATATACCAACGTGGAGGAGAACTTGCTCTGATGAACCATAACAAAATAGAAAATTTATCAACATATCGATATATTCCGTACAGTATCCAAGATGAAAATGTGAAAAGATATAAAGAAATTCTAAAAAGAAAAAGGAAAATAAAAAAATTTCTCAATAGCTCTTGAATCGTTCTTTAGCACACCTGACACGTGCTGCCTTTCAACGAAAACTACTGTATAACAAATGGGCTTCTTTTTTATCGCGAGTGACTTCAGCCGGTTGTGAGTGGGAAATGGGCCAGGCGTTGCCCTGTTTGGCGAGTCCTGCCGGCGCTGCTGGTTTTCACTGGCAGCCTCCACATCCACGCGACGCCGCACCGCTTACGTATCGTCATGGAAGTTACGCCGTTCCTGCGTTTTCTCTTCGCGCCCCCCTTCCCTCCAGATTGCCAATTGAGTAATTTGATAATTGTGATTTCATATTTAGCGTTATTTTGAAAATCTTTCCCCATATAAATCCAATATTTTGTGATTAGTGTACCCCGAAACGTTAGAACTGTTTTAAAAGGAAATAAACCGCCTTTCTCATTATTTTTCTTTGCAGTTTACTCCGTGTGCTGGCGTTTTTGAACGTGAGTGCTTTTTCGCAATAACAACATTTCTGTACTATTTTGCATATAAATTCAATCAGTGGAAGTTTCTTCGAAAGAAATTAACTGATCGAGGTTAAAAGCTTTTCGGGCAGTGACGTCAACCCATCGGAACACGTTCCTGGAAACCCAAGCAACAGTGTTTTTTGTTGAAGGTTTTTTCACCTGCACGACCCACGGTATTTCCAAAGCAAATTAACGAGTCCGCTTGCATAAATACTTGGCGTAATTGTTTCACTTAATGAAGACCGCTTGCGTCCACGCTTCGGTGGAACGTCCGCGGCTCGGCGCGCCACCGCGTGGGAGGCAACAATGCGCGTTTACCATGCGCAAGGCTAATCGCGCGGGGGGTGGGGAGACCGCTGCGGACACAGGGGGCCGAGGAGCGGCGGACCGCCGGGCTCTAGGGGGCTTTGATGTGCGGCTCGCGCGGCTTTGAACTTGCCCGCAAGCCCGCTTTTCAATCGTTCCCCTCCGCCGCGCGCCGCCTCACCCGGCCATCTCCCCCACCCCGCCCCACCCACTCGCCGTATCCGTTGCGACAGCGCGCTCCTTGTGGTTCGCCCCGTCGTTCCCCGCCCAGTGCTTTTCGCCGCTCTGGCAAGTTTCCTACGTTTTCCCTAGCCCCCGGCACGCTCCCAGAACCCCGTCAGAGGAAGACCGAGAGGGGACGAACTTCGTGGTTGAGCGGTCAATGATCTAACGAGGTATTAGACTGTTTAACGAAAACTTATCTTTACTGAATGTATGTTTTGTTGCTAAGATCTCCTTAGGCGCCATTAGAGATCATAAAACAAAATCATGTGAATTATTTGTTGTACGTATATTTAATTTTGTCGCCGCAGATTAAGTGAAGCAATTATTAAAACGTTATTTGCGAGAAAGCGGAATCTAGTAATTTATCGTTTAAAAGAAATAAGAAGACTTACAATACAACCCAAAGAAGTATTTTAGTTGTCTTGCTGTGACCAGTTCACAATAAATAATTTTGAAGTGATTGTATGGGTTACTGATAAAAGATGTCCAATTTATCTTGAAATTATAATATTTCTTTCGAACTGTCAGCATTTGCATAATTTATCATTTTGTTGATATATTTGTCAACTTACAATACTCTTTCAATGACAAAAACATTTGGATTTAATTTTATTACAAATCGGAGGAAATATCAAATCTGGCGATAAACGTGTAATCTACAACCACTTTCTTTCTCCTTTAAATCTGGGCTGACAAATGTTGCTGGACTGGAAAAACCGACAGCTTAAGAATTCGGAGACCTCGTAGAATTCAGTACGCAGTGTAAGAAAGTTCCATCCTTCATCAATTTTAAACGGAAGCACATCGTTTCCTCGCTACTCTTCCGACTTCTTTCCACTTCCATTCCTCCCCTCTCACCCTTCTTTCTTCCGCGACAGGTAGCATTCGCCCGCACACACCTCACATTTCACACCCCAGCCAGCTGGAACCCCTCCACCACATCCCTCTCACCTCCCTGACCCTTCCCGCAACTCTCCGCCCGTCCTTTCCACACCGCACTATTTATCACCCTTCATCCGAGGGCATCGACTGCGCGCCCTCAACCGCATTCTATCGCCACCGCTAAACCGTGGCGCTGCGATCGCCGCTCCCTCTCCACGCCAGAGCGCTCCGTGCGGTGGGGGCAGTAATAATTACCACAAGCGTCGTTCTAACGCGGGCGAGTCCGCCGTTAACGCCCCGCCCGAGGGGAGAGCGAGGGGCGAGTTGTGTCGACCACTGACCCTCTTGACCCACTCCTCCGCACCCGCAGTTTGTGCTCACCGAGAAATATGAACCGGTCAATATTTTCCCTTTTTAATTTGTTTTGCGTTTATCGCCTACCACCACTCGCTCTCCGACTTGCCTGCCGTCATATTTATGGTCGAACCTTAAAAAAGAGGATATCGCTAATCAATTCGGTTTCGCCAAAATGGAGTTTCCGTTGTTTGCCCGAATGGACGTGAGCGTGAATCAATTTTCCCGCCGGAAAATGTCTGCTCGGTCGGATCATGGATAAGGATACTGCGCGATTTTTCAATTTCCTCCTCAACGTCGCTTTCGTGTTTTCTTTCGTTTTACTTTTTTTTCTTACTTAGCTGAGATTGCTTCTAGTCGACCGAACGTCTGTGCCATACGTGGAAGAACACTTTCCGCAGCGATCGTCATAAAATCATTTTATAAATAGATTCAAGTATATATTTTGCCGTCCTCCTTCAGGTCTGCATATGAACGGAAATTTTCAGGTAAAGAAAAAATGTTTGATGGATTATCTCTCTTATTTTCTTCCCGAAATTCAACACTTACGTAAATTCGTATGTAGCAAAGAAAGGTTCCAATTGTGCTGTTTATTTTACGTAGTAAAGAGGAATTAATGTGGTGTATGGGTTAATTACTTTATTACGTTTAAGGGCAGATGCACCCATCAGGATCCCTGTCGTGCTTGCCATGTGTTGACCTGTACCCTAAATAAAAACAAAAAAAAGAACATTGAAGCTGCGTTTAGTTCAGCCTCTCAAAGCACCCGCTGTCCAACTGCCGCTGTGGAGGAACCTTCTACTTTCTTCTTTGCGGATAAAGCATCATTACATCGAGCTCTCCGAGATCAGAGGGGCATATGAGTAATAAAGCGCTCATAATGAAGATATGACGCTGTTCGCGTACTTCACCTAGTCGTAAGGACGACGCAATTACTACCATTGAGCTCGCTTGCGGTGTAAGGTTTATGATCATCCATGGTACTTCAATGTGGCTTCATGTAATGTTTCATAGATAGCTTAATTAAACTGCAGAACTCCACTCTCCGTAATATGACAATTAGTGAGTAAGTAGATCCAGCTTCAAATATGTTTTATATGATTAGGATTTTTATGTTAAATAAAGGAAATATTCCACAAATAATATTCACAAAATATAATATCAATTCTTGAAAAGATAAAAGCCAATTTTCAGTTCAGTACGATAGTATATAATTTCGTATTATATATTTTACAAGTTATTCCAAGGATTACCAACGTCAAAATAACGAAAGTTTGTGGAGTTACGTACATCTCTCAAAACAATTTCAATCTATATTCTATTGTTCATCAGGGAAATAGTAGTTATGTACCATTCGTGTAATATGCTTGGAATGGTTAGTAAACTATTCTTCAGTGTAGAGCCATTGCAATTATCTAAAAAGAAAGGGATTAAAATTGATGTGCCGATTGAGACTTGAAATGAGAAATTAACTTACGATTTCAAAACGACTTTTCTAACGTGTGCGGTTGATACCCTTTCCGAGGTTCCCTTTCCTCCAAGGGTTGAGTTTTCTACCCTTTTTTTCGCAGCTCTAATCCTTCCGAGGGCGCGAGTGCGTGCAAAAAAACTTCGCCTCCGCTCTGAGGGCGTCGGGGTGGCGGCGCGGGGTGGTTGGCACTCCAGGTCGATTGGTTGGCACCACTCGCTGACGCGCAAATTATTCAGAGCCGCCAGCCAGCTCCGCCACCGCCGGGGGTGGGGGTGGGGGCGAGGGGGGCGGTAGCGCGCCAATTAGAGTTTCCGCGCGGTGGCGAGTCTATTCTCGGATTACTCACGCATCGCCCCGCAGTTCCACTGCGCACACGAGCTACCGCTGGGAATTCGATTGCTCCGATATCGGCTCACGTGACGCAGTAGATTTTTAATTAGTTCTTTGGGTCAAATAATCGTACTGATTGAATAGAACTGGATTGGATTTATCGTGGGGGTTGGGTTACTTGGAAGGGTTTTCAAGGTTGTGCGTCTCATTTTCTGGAAACCTCTGATTTCCGGGATGAGGATACTTTTCGAAGTAGGTGGGGATGTTGATGAGTGCTTTTAGTTTTATGTTGTGGGTAAATACGAAACCCCGTTCGCGCTCCTTCATTTACACTACAAGAGGAATGTGCGTCGTGCATCGGTATTGGCAATTGTAGGATGTAACGTTGCTCTTAAATTTGCTGCTCCAGCAGAGTACTTCAGGTTGTATTTCGATCGATTTGCTTATGTATTTTATATATTATGTATTTTATATACATAACTGATTACTAGAGGCCGTTTTTTCCGACACTAATAATTATGAAAGATGTATGCATTTAGGCCTTACTTGTATGCAGTAAAAGGTTCAAAACTATGCACTAAAATATGCCTTTAAGTATATTGACCAGTCATCACATTGTTTCTCATAATTTTTACACTCTGTAAAATCCAATGTTTTACTCTTACTACATCGCTCTATGAAATTTCAAAGGGAACTATTAGTTTTCACAATGGAATATCTGCCACTTAATACATTTAACAATTAGCAATAAAACCACGTTTGAAGTCATAACCGAGAATCGCGCCGCAATCACCTTTATACTATGAATGCTTGCCTTTTTCCCATCCTGTTTCGCTGACATTTGTAGGGGTAACCCGCCTACGATTTGTGGACGTTCAAGTCACATTATTAATTTTCAGGATTATCAGTATTATTGATTTTCAAGACGGACTCGACAGCACGTAATACTCGAAACGACTTTCCTGTTTAATATCATGCATAATTCAGACGCAGGAAAATATGTTAGCTACAATGAACCACGTATGCAAATATTCACATTACAAACTTAAAAATTCAAATACAGTAAAAAATATGAGAAACGATTTGCTTCTCAAGCAAAATGTGCAGGATATTCAGCAGTTTGCAGAATTATGATGCTTATCAAGAATACAAGAAAATATTCAAGATATGCATCATAAATGTTCTGTTTCACACACACACACACATCAAGTTGACACACTCGCTGACTGTTGGAGAAAAATATACTTTGCAAAGAAATCCAGCCTCAACCTATTAGATATTGTTAAGCTTAATTGATTTTGTAATATTATTCTCTAACTGCGAAGCTTACACTCTCATTATATTTTGTTTTACGACAAACATATTATATTAAACCTCTTCGTCATCAAGTTCTGCTCGCATCCACTCATTATTTATTTTTATATTTACTCAGCGTTGCTGAGCTGATCTACTCTTGGTTGTGCGATGGTAATCGAAAATTATTATAAAAGTCTACAACGGTTGCAATTAGTTCATGTGTCCTGCGTCGATTCGCTCCAAGCAATTGAGTGTTTTTATCTGTAGTTGCTATTCCGTCGTGTATAAATTAAATATTTATCTTGTGTTTCCTAACTATAAACGCGCTGTCAACAATTGCCCGATGGTAAACGAGTGCTTCAGTATTTACCGCTGTCACCGCTAATGGGATGACAGCGGCATTGAAAAGCATGTTGAGCCTCTCAGCACTCATATTGCGGCAGATACTGCGTTTGTTCATTTGTTTAATGGTGCAGCTTTTCTCCCTGCGGCGATCGCACGCATTCGAGAGAATTCCCCGGTCTAATATTGCGGACAGTGAAATTGAGTGAATTAGCGAGTACCATACTACTTACCATACTGGGGCGGATCCAGCTGATATCATTTTGGAGGGGGTCATCGTAGATTTTTGTTAAGTAATACACATTTTTATATCGTTTATTATTTTTGTAGTGTACGAATATGTGATTCTATGCAATAATATTTTTGAAATATTTATGTAATTCGAACGTAATTAAATTATTAAATCAATTTTCCATTTAAAAGAAGGAAACAAATGAAAACTCTCGGTCTTTCCTTCGGGGGGGGGGGACATGGCCCCAATTCCTTCCCCTAGATTCGCCACTGCTACCGGCCTCATTCGTGTCATCATTATATTGCAAATTATTTCGGTCTTATGAAGACTTACCCATTTCTTTTACCCATTGGGAATGCACCTTCGTTTGAAACATTATTTGATCCTTCAGCGATGTTTGCTGAGTTATAGTATAAAGCTTCCATTGAACGTGCGTTCGATAGTAAATACTACAATCCACAATGTTACATATGTTGCATTAGGTTGAGCGAACGTGAAGTGGGGAATGTAATGGAGAATAGAATGCATTGTATTACTTTTTTTTACTACGGACCACTATGCCTTCATTTATATGCACTCCGTTTTAAAACAGTTTGGTTTGTTCCGAAATTTTTAAACGAAATGGTTATGTAGTTCAGTCGTGGATAATCGCTGAGAGTGCTCTGACATGATGACGACTTTTGGCAAGGAGCAAGACGAAGGGCGTCCAGGTACTTTTTCCGCGTCCGCCCCGCTGCGATAGGCGCGCCGGGGTCTCGAGGGAAATTCCGAGCCTCCTCCTCCTACTCCTACTCCTCCACAAAGCGCCGACTCCGGCGTGGGTGGGATCTGGGAGGATTTCCATGAGACTCGGAGCGGGGGCGGCGGGCACAACGTTGCGCTGAGGCGCTCGACAGCGCTTCAGCTCGTGCCTGCTCGTACCCTGTCCTCCCCTCCCTGTCTCCCTCTTTCTCTCCGTTTCGTTCTCTATCTTATTTTTTTAGTATTTCCTTTTTTTTATTTTCGTGCGGTATTATCACTGCTCCCCTTTTCATAACGTGTAGTTTCGAGAGTTCGAGTTATTTCAATGACTATCCACATTCCATCGCTGAGATCCTTCTATTAAAGTGTAATTTCGTATGCTCAGATTCAGGTACTGTGATGTAGCGAAGTTTGGAAAACAATTAGCTTGTTTTTCTGTCAGGTGAGTACCTCTGGCGTTACTTAGATTTCTTGAAAATAACTACATTATCAAATAAAGACTCGATTACCTCGCCGCTTTGTTGCCTTTGAATTGTTTTTATGTTGATAAATAAATAGAGATATTGTCAGGTATCAATATTTTAATACCTGACAATATCTCTATTTATTTATCAAAATAAAAAAGGTATCTACTTCACCAACAATCCAATTAATTGTTTTTATGTGTTCCGTTTGTATCTGGTCACTGGGTTTGCTTTCAAGAGTAAGGCGCGATTCATCCTCACAGCACAACAAAGTTTACATATCTACCTACGAGTGTATTGTTTTTGTTTGACCAGCAATCTCAACCAACCTTCATCTTCCCTTTAATAGATCGTAACACCGTTTTAGAAATATCCTAATAATTCTGCTTTTGTTTCTGCCTATTCATAATGGAAAAAAATATATAGTAAGTCTATAGAATAAATAGTTCTCATACTTTCGACTGGCCATGGCGTCGTTAAGTATCACTTCTTAGGCAATTAAATTAAACAATTATAGAAGCCGACAGGGTAGAGAAGTGGGATTTATTATTGTATTAAACTGAAAACGTCTATAGCTTGTTGCTCAATATTTTTGGGCGAGTCTATTATTTATGACCTGAGTCTCGCCACATAAAGTCACTATTATCATTATTATTATTATTATTATTATTATTGTTATTATTATTATTATTATTATTATTTCTTCTGAACCCGGGTAGATGAAAGCTGTTTGCGTATGGGGGTAGAGAGCAAAGGTCCCCTTCAACAGCGTTCAGGCTCTTGTTTATACGGCGTCTGCTGCAACCGCTCTGACACTCGTCGTTAGCAGTGGTCGCCTAGACAGTCCCAGCGTGAGCGGCAATGCCTGAGAGGGCTTCGGCGTGAGTCGAACCCAGCCCCAGCCCCCACCGGGACGATGGACTCTTGATGCATGGCGGCGCTGACGGCTGCTGCCGCCGCCGTCCATCGCCCCCAGCCTCCGCCCTCCGCCGCCAGGGGCGCTGACGGCGCGGCTCGTAGCTCTCTCCAACTCCGCCGCTTCG
>BOPP01000022.1:4006004-4020455 GCA_017312745.1 Gryllus bimaculatus
CTCCTTCTTCCGCCCCCGCCGCCGCCCCCGTCCTCGGAACTGCCCCTCAAAGTCGTCCCCGCCGCCGCCATTACGCTGCTCTATCCGCTCCCACTCCGACCACCGTCCCTACCTCCCACACCGCCCCACTTCCGAGGCGCGGAGGCATCGGCTCCACCGCCCGCGCACCTGGTAACGTTCTCGTGAGAATTGCAGGAGACACCCTTTCCTACTCCGTCTTTGTGTTCGCGCGCCGTGGAGGTGGGGTATTGGTTGATTTCGTGCTGGCAGATGGAGCGCGTTTACTTTCATCCTTGGAGACACGGGTGCGTTAGCCGGTAGTTCCTCGCCGTGGGAATCGTGGTTCTTGTTCACTAGTCGGAAGTACTTATAAAGAAAGAAAATCTGAGCATATGTCGACAGTGAAATAGCTGTATGTCACTAAAATTTATTACGATGTCAACAGTCGCGAAAACGTGCCATTTCTGAACATGGACAACGCGGTTGGGGGTGAGGATGAAAAGTGGGAAATAATTTGCAATGTAACTGATGGACACTTCTTTATATTTAATAACTAATGATACATGTATTTAGCAAAGTATTACAGACATCTTATACGAATTTATGTTAAAATATTTTTAACTTTTAGGTATGGAAAGGGCATACTATATATGGAACATTTTCTGTACTTGACGTCCTTTCCACAAGCAAACAGGTCCACGTCCAATTTCTTTTATCTATTTTAAAATTTCAAAATTAACTATGTTATGTTTCTGCAAATTAGATCGCTGCTGTGTATGGCAGTCTTCCGGTAAGAGAGCGCCGGAGTTTTCACAAAGTGATTACTCATACCAATGGTTGGTATTTTTTGAAATAACTGCTAAGCGATGAAAGATGAAACGATTACGAAGGTTTCGGAATCAATCTAATAATAAGAGTCTTAAAACAAGAAGCAGTAACGTTTTGATAACAAAGATGAAAAAAAGAATGGCGCTAGGATCTGTCTTTGCCACCAAACCCATCCCCACCTCCGTCCATCCCCTATGGTATGCGAGTGTTAATGTTACGTTTCTCGCTAGCAATCACAATGGAAATTCTGATCAGTCTGGTTGCGTTATAGAATGCATAGACTAAGTGAGTAACCTTTCAACGTAGTAGGTTAATATTTAAATTAACAAATACCTCTACAGTAATTCCGAGGACAATCCAGTCTTACAGCTGGAATAAGATGATTTCTGTAGTTTTCTACTGAATTCAAACGATGAAAACACCAGATATTATAGTGCGGTTTTTATAACTCCCCCCCCCCCTTTACGGTGGCTTTATGTCACTGTTTTTCGCATCTTTCTCAGTCTGGCCTCTAGATGTCGCATGATCGCGACCGTATGGCACTGCTGGATACGGTCGCGATCTTGCGACATCTAGCGGCGTCTCACGATATCTTACAGCTGCCGTCACAGTGGACTTTATTTTGACTAGACCAAATATTTATAATTATCCTATCAGTTATTTAAAAACATGTGTTGGTCTTTTTTAAAGTTCTTAGTGTCATATTCAAAGTAGTATTACATTTGGGGTGACTCGAACTCTAGACTGATTATTTAAATTCTACGAGGATTAATGTTTACGAAGCTAGATACAACTTTTGGAGAAATTGCCCGTTTGTAAACTTATTGCTCACAGAGATTTCACTTCGGCACCCTCCAGAATCTGCACTGCATGTTCCGTTCGTGAGCGAAATCGACTTCGCACTTCGTGACCGCCGAGCTCATTAGAGCTCATTGCTTCCGATGGACGAATCTCGCAGTCGGTGCTGGGGTATCTCAGAGTGCCCGCGGTCTGCCAGCGCCCCACCGTGCTTCGCCGACCGCCCTGCAATTATTACGCCGCCGGCAGAGATTAGCGCGCCGTATTAATATTCCTGTGTCAGATTTGTTTGCGGATTGCGCGCAGCTGAACGGCCGTGTATATTGCGGCGAGGCGATTATAGCCTGTTTTCATTTTGTTGAAGTTCCAATTTGCTCCGGCACCGTGGCCCTTTGTGGCCTCCCACTTTCCGATCGGCCGCATGGTACCTTGTTTTTGTTTTTTGTTTTTTCCGCGACCACAGGGTGCACGTCCGCTTTTAACTCCTAATTATTTTCTGTGTTGTTGCTGATATTGCAAATTACGGATTTAGGTAGCTGTCTGAAAAGGCGATTGTTTTTTTCAATCAGTCTTTTTTGTCGGTGGCAGCGTGTTTCACAATCTGATTTCATGCTGTGACATTATTATTATTATTTCACAGCTTTCTGGTACATGGTTTAGGAGTCACACAGATATTTGTATCAAAGCATGATTTACGTTGTGCAATTCATGTAACAAACATACATTATTTTAAGAACTAATTAGAAGATAAACAATTCTACAGAAATAAATTTAAACATTTAAATTAATTTATGAATTGAACAGTAACTAATTTTAACACATGAATTTATTTAGGAACCGAAAAATCATCAGGATGTGCTCAGGATCACAGCTTTCTATAGATTGATGACAATATTCTTCTCGATCCCCAGTTTTTTACTCAAAGAGTGCCTCAGGACTGAGAGAGGACGATCGGCACAATCTCCACGTCTAATACATGACACTGCTCCTTTACAACTTGTATTACTTGTATTACTGTGTTGTGTCAATGCTGCCGGTAACTTCAACTGCTATGTCTATCAGCAATACTTTTCTTTTGGATGTATCTCGGAGTATCACATCCGGCCTGCTATAATGGACTGTTCTGTCGATCAATAGACTTCGGTCCAGTTTATTATTATTATTATTATTATTATTATTATTATTATTATTATTATTTTGTTTATTCTTAAAGTTTTTGGCTTCACATGGATACCATACAGTTACAAAATCAAAGCATGGTATCACAGACACTACAAAACAAATTAAGGCATTCTAACACATAAACATAAAATAAATGTTTTCAGATTGTAAGCATAAAATAACAGTTTTCAAATGCTAATAACAAATACAATTTCAAGAATGAGCTTTCAAAACCCAGCATGTCCTCCCATGAATCTCCTGACTAGTGAGCAGGTGCTGACTATAACAGGTATGTTGTCATCATGTTGCTGGTATTAACGACTGCAACATCAATAAACCAAACTTTCTTTGCAGATTTGTCCCAAAGAGTAATATCAGGTCTGTTGCGCTGAATTGTCCTGTCTGACAAAATGCTGCGGTCGCAGTATAACTTATGTGTCTCTTATTATTTATCTATTATTATTATTACTATTATTATTTTCATTTTTCCATTTTTATTATGACTCCAATTCTCCTGTATTTTGTTTGACAATATGACTTCACTGTTGCAAAGAGAATGGGCGTGATGAAGGCGAGCATTGGGAATTTGAGGCCGTCGCCGAGTCCATGCGGAGGGATTGTATCAGCTCCCAGATACCGATCACCGCCCTCTGAGCTCCAGGGCTCTACCGAGATGGACGCACGACGTCGCAATGAATGATGCAGGCGACACGCGCGCCCCCTGCCGGGGTCGATAGCGGCGGCTGCTGCAGTCGATTCTTTCCCCGGTCTGGGTCAGATGGCGCGGGGAAGCCGCTACGTGCCGGGACTCGGAATGCGTCTTTGGGCGATTATCGGCTTTGTGTTCACGTATGAAATTTTCTTTCGTTTGTTTCCTTGGCCTTTGGGAATAATAGTAGTTATCCTTCATGCTCCGTAGTAGATCAATTAAATGCTCAGTAAATAATAAAACACTGTGTATCATGTCACGCTCAATAAGTACTAACGATTAATATTTGGTAATTGCGATGTCATTAGACTTGAATATATATATATATATATATATATATATATAGTATATATATGAAACTACAAATTGACCCTTCAATTTGTGTGCATTATTTTTAAGAAAACTTGATTTTCCATGATAAACAAAAATTAAGGAGAAAAGTTATAGCACTTTAATACGAGGTGGGTTCTGCATGTAAGCTCTAACGATGTCATTGTACCACACTGAATTGCGTAATGGAGTTTGTGGACGCTGCTTCTGAAGTGTCGAAATAATATACAGAGAACTGAACATCATTATAAACTCTTCCATTCGGCGTTTGCAAATGAAGTGCTCTTTCATGAATAATCCTTCGCTTAGTCGTGGTGTTAGCGTGAATCAAGGCAAAAACGCTGCCCTTCCCACGCTGCTCCCCAGAGAAGTACAGCAAAATTATGCACAGGATCGAAAATTTACAGCAAACATTCTCAGAATTTACCGTCGAGGGACTGCTCTCATCGCTGTCCGGACGGAGGGCGGTCGTTATTAGGAGGAGATTAATTCCGTTCCCGTGTCTCCGCCATATTTATCGCGGCCCACGGAACCTCTCGTCTCCTTTAATTATTCAGAGCACCTGAAAGGGCGGTAAAGCGGCTGCCTTCTCGGCGAGAGGCAAAGGTCGACGGCCTTCCGCGCCCGAAGCACGGTTCTCCATGATCGCTCGACCCTCCGTGCCTCGCTCGCTCAGACCTCTTTGCCCGGTTATCATTAGTTCGGGCGCCGAGACCTCACTCTACGGACTGCCAGAAGCGCCGATGGAGCGCAGCACCGTCGCTCTCGATTCTCCACGATTTTCGGTGGAAGTTGCTGTCGTCGTTCAGCGGACGCTGACCCACTCGGAGAGCTCTCCACGTTTGAGTGAAGTACTCTTTTTTCCGTTCTGTGGACCTACAGTCGCTCTTGCAGTCGGCGGACGAAATGAGTGGTTCCCTTTGCAGGAAATGACGGACGTACAACTTCCCATTTCGGAGGGAAAATAAATACCGTAGCATATATATATATATATATATATATATATATATATATATATATATATATATTGCTATCATGAATTAACTACCAGTTCTCCATACGCTTTAGAGACACAGAATGAAAATTTCCTGACAATTCTTTTAGTTAAAGTTTTGTGATATTTGTCATGAGACGATGTAATTAATCATGTGTTGTATAGTTACCACTTCTTGGCACTCAGGCACTATGCTCATTCGGTATCAAGGACGTGTATACCTAATTTCATTCTTGAATCTAATAACTTTTACTGTAAGTAAAATAGATAGTTGTATTACCTATGTAGATTACAATATGTATTTCAATAATCTCATCTTTAACATTGGATCTGCCCAATTAGTTTTGAGATTTGTTTGGTAACAAATACGTAGTTATACTTATCAGATTAGCATTCTACAGTAGTAAAACAATCCCCGCTTTTGATAATTTTTATTCTTTGATCGATGAGTTACACATTTCACACGCTTTCCCCTCCTATCATTCAGACCATAGTTGCCAAGCTCTCTCTTGTACCTGCGCGCCTTTCAGCCTCGCGAAACTGGCGCGGAAGACGACCTCAGCCGCGAAGAAGCACCAGAAGCGTCTCCTGAGAGTCTAGCAGGCTCGGCAGCAGCCACCATTCACGGCGCGGCGCAAAAGCAGCCGCAAAGCTCACACTTTGTTGTTTGGAGTGATGATTAAATTTCGCCCGCGCTCGAACCGAGAGGAGAGCAGTGAGACCGTGGCGGCGCCCGGGACGTCCTCGGGAACTAATGAGGACGGGAGCGTCTCCGCCTTGGTCCTCTCCAGCCGGCGCGCGGCGGTGGTGTCCTCTTTCGGGCGAAGCGCACGGAAGTTTTCGGCAGGGTGCTCGTGCCACTGGCTCGGTCGTTGGGTGTGACGACTCGTCCCAGTGGCAAGCTGCTCACGACCCCACTCCATGTAATTCTGTCTCCACCACTTTGCCTCTTTCGTCCCCTTCTCTTCCTCTTCCCGCGCCCACCTGTCTCCTTTTCGTTTCACAAACCCATTTGTCTTCTTCTTTTTGCTAAGCCCTCTTTTCGTTACACCTGCCAGCAACTATAACGGCTTTGTTTCAAGAGCATCCAATTCACCATCACATCTTCAGAATACTAGATTTTAGGAAACACTGCTTTAGTGCCGTTCCACTGTTATTCTTTTTCCCCATTCCCGACCCTCCCAATGCTTTACAGCGCAGTTCCGTGTGGCCGCAGTAGTGCAATGCCGCCACGCTTCCCTGCTGTGTAGCCATCCCTATCCTTTCGGACATCTATGGCTGATCTGAAAATAGAGAAAAGAACATGGTCAGGAAAGACAATAGCCGTTCGGCGCGCTTTTGGCGTTGTTTACCGCAATTTTCATGCAAGTATTGGCGTCTCGCCTATTGTAGCATATCTCTCGGGCGCTTGTACGTGTCCGTGGGATCCGGCTCGTACAAAGATAAATTTATTATTATGTCATTATTTGACGTATTTAATTTTGAATAGAAGTTTTTAAAGTGCTCTAGAAGCGGTAGTTTTAATGCAGCGTGTAAATCTGCGATTCTAATATACATTGGCGCGCACAGTATTCTACGAAGGCACGAATTTTGAACTACTTGCAACTTATTTAAGTGTGCAGCCCATTCACGACGCGGCTGCCGAACTAATATCTCTCCCACGACTTCAGCTTCGTCCAATCTTTTCCTTGCATCTGCGACGCCTCCCGAGCTTCCAACGCATCCACCGCCAGTTGGATCATCCCTATCACTCTCCCATCGCAATCCTCATCATCGGCCGTCCGCGTCAGTCGCCCCCACCGTGCCCTTGTTCCCAAGGCTTAATTGTGTTGAGCAGCCCCGCCGGGCCAAACTTGCGCGGCGCCGCCGACGAAAGGGGAGACAGTGCCGCAGCTTACGGCCCCGCGGCGCCAACAGTTTGAGCGGTGTGGGACGGGACGGAGCGGGTGCGAGTGGGAGGGGGAGCAGCGGGGCGGGGCTGTTGTTAGGAAAGGGACGGAGTGGGGCGGCCTGGGCGGAACTTTGGGGAAGCAGCGGGCTGAGGCGTGTGAGAGGAAGGGGGCGGAGGGATGAGCGGGACAGGGCGGAGCGTTTGATGAGCAGCGGGGCGGGGCGTTTGATGAGCAGCGGGGCGGGGCGTTTGATGAACAGCGCGGCGGGGAGGGGCGTTTGATGAGCAGCGGGGTGGGGCGATAGAGAGGAAAGAGACGGAGCGGGGCGGCGCGGGCGGAGCCTTGGGGGAGCAGCAGGGTGGGGCGGTGGAGAGGATCGGAACGGAGGATTGAGCGGGGCGGGAAGGGGCGTTTGATGAGCAGCGGGGCGGGGCGGGGCGGTAGAGAGGAAAGGGACGGAGTGGGGCGGAGCAGAGCGTTGGGGGAGCAGCGGAGTGGGACAGAGCGGGTAGGAGTGATGTGGCAGCAACGGGACGGGGCGATGGAGAGGAACGGGTCGGAGAGGGGCGGGGCGTCGGCCACGGGCGCTCTGCGGCGGGGCGCGTAATTGTGTTTCCTGCTCCCAGCAGAGAGCGCTTTTTCATGTCGACGGCGCCACCCACACAAGGGCACTCCCCTTCGACGCGACCCATTCCGAATTCGCCAGACGACCGGCCTGTGACACTGCCGGCGACGCGTGTACAACATGTGCTTCTGTCCCGTAAGCAGCATTTGTTTTTGGTTATTTACAGGCCGATGTAGAGGGTAATGTAACTGTGTTCCTGTCAAAGAATATTTGTTCTTGTTCAGGAGTGAGTAAGATTTATGAATGAACAATATTTGCTGTTGAATTGTTGTTGTTGATCTTCACCTCGGTGTGTTTGTAGTTTAATAGACTGTGTCATGATAGTGGATCGTGCGAGTAGGTCATTATATATCCAATTTGTGTTTTCTAGGCCTGTATTTTCAACGTTTCCACCTATTGTAAGTATATGAATAATTTACAGCAATATCGTGTACTTACTATGTAATGTGTGCATTATAGCTTTGAAGCAGGCAAAATAAATGGCCTAAATGTTGGCACTATACAAAAAAATTGATATTTGGTTCGTAGGCTACAATTGTGGCACAACTCAAAAATCATGTTTTGAGATAAATGAGTTTGAAGTTTTCACGTTGAAATGCATCATTCTTCCATTCACACTTCTGCCATTGTTTGGTGGAATACTTTACTGTAAGGTATGCTACTGGAACGGAGATTAATCTGCTATTCTGGAGGGTGCCTTAACTTAAAATCCATATTTTTTGAGTGGTGCTACTATTGCAGACCATGAGCGATTTATTGACCTACTCACACGATCCACTAATTCTCTAATTCAATTATGAAATAAGAATTTTTGTTGTTTTTCAAGAATGATTAAGGATTATGAAGGAACAATATCACGAGACACGTATTTGTGACTTGAAGTGAATGTAAATCTGAAAGTGTTTCTCCAGGGGTACAATAAAAACGTTTGTTATTTAATGACTGTGAATTGTTTGATTATGCGTTTGCGTAGCGTTTTAGAAATTTAATGGTTGATCAGTGAGAAGGAACTGTAAAGTGTTTATCGTATCGTATTCTCGAAAGTGTGCAGTCCGTGATTTATATCTTAAAAATGTCTCGATGGAAGAGTTTTGTATTTGCACACTCGAGATGAAGTGACAGCTGCCAGTAAGCCTCAGATGCATCCATTCTATAAATATCTGAATTGTTCTACTTCTTCGAGAACTACTTGAAAATAGCGAAACGATGTCAAGTGCCTTAGGTCAAGATTTTCTTCTGCGAACAGATTACTCATATGTTGGAGCCACATCGGGTTCCAGATGCTGCAGATTTTCTTATCTCAACTTTCGTAGATAATATCTTACAGTTATCGACATAACCTCATTCTATGTTAATAATAATATAATTATTATATTATTTTTATTATCATTATTATCATTATTATCATTATTATTATTTAACATAAAATGAGGGTTTTGTCGATTACTGTAGATATTATATATTATTATTAATTAAGTCGGCCCGTGGGCGCCGACGGTTGCC
The DNA here is from genome assembly GCA_017312745.1 of Gryllus bimaculatus. Taxonomy (NCBI): domain Eukaryota; kingdom Metazoa; phylum Arthropoda; class Insecta; order Orthoptera; family Gryllidae; genus Gryllus; species Gryllus bimaculatus. The sequence continues at coordinate 4,014,845 of BOPP01000022.1, forward strand.
GTCAGCCGTCGTCTGCGCCGAAGAGGCTGCAGGTTCGAGTCCTGCGTAGACATGGCCGTAATTTGTGATTGTCCCTTCGCCCCTCATCATCATCGTATCAACTCATAATTCGCAACTTAGTAATCCGACATCTTCTAGCTATCGGTTTACATGAAGCCTCAACATTTTGATTTTTTTTTCTTTCCAAAATGGCTCCAAATTTTCGGTGTATTTTTTCCCTCGAGTAGCGTAAATAATGGTTAAAAGGTTGGCGCAAGCCTCACTTTCTTTAAATTAACTGGATTTTTGAAAATTGCAAAAATTAAGATATTTCCGCGTTTTTCTACATCTAAAATATTGAAAAAAATATGTTTTTCTTGAATAAATTCTACTGTTCAAAGACAGATCTTGAAATACGATTATGAACAATTTTTCGGAAATATGAAATGTTTTCGGGTAATTTTGCGTTAAATGGAGGCAATTTTCAAACAATTATTTTTTTAAAAAGGCTCCCCTTTTCTTCTGTAAATTTTCTCCTAGTTGTATCAAAGGAAGGTAAAAGTGTGATGCTGATTCTGTTTTCGGCTAATTTTGCATTTACGTTAATTACAAAAAATAACATTGGAAAACTGCAAAATGTGCAAATACTGCAAAAAGATCTGTTGTAAAATATTAGCTTCTACGTGCAGAAGAAATGATTCTTTCAAGCTTTGTTTGTGTTATCGAACCCTCGAAACGTTTCAATGTAAGTGTACGCCCGACTCCTTTACTTGTCTTGTACCAATAATTTCCGCATACCGCATTTGCCTAAACATTGAAATTTGATCCAATGTTAGCTACAACCCGTACGAAGCAATGCTGTTTTACAACATCCACTTTTCCGAGCGGCGATCAAATTTGTTGATAAGATACTGCGACCCTGCTTCGCAAGAGGTTTCCATGTTCCAATCGCAGCGGTTTTTCTTATCGCATATCCCCGGACATTTCTCTGCGAATGGGTCAGGGCCTTTTCCCAGGCAGGTCTCGACTCACAGCACCTTCACTTCCCTCGCCTCTCGAAGCCTTCGAGCACATCCCACCTCTCCCTGTCGCTTGGAAGTCCTCTGAGACCCACCACGTGCTCTCCCGAATTCTGTCGACGTCGTTGTCTGCATCGGAACCGAGACCGGTTGGAAACGAAAGGGCGCAAAGCGGTCAGATTCCACCTGAGTTTGACTTGTTCTAGAGTTGGCAAAGAGTTACTTATGTACAGTTCTAATTGTGTATATCAGCTGTTCACAAAATTGTGTAGGTATGGGAACCTTTGGGAGAAATTTTCCTCCCACGGAATCTTGACACAGTAAGTAATCTTTATTCAGATTTGAAAGTCCAGAACATGCTTCTTTCAGCGTATCTTCATCATGCATCATTTTTGTCGTATCATTTATTTTTATTTAATAATTTTTGTATTATTGCGAAATCCTTCAAAGGCTTAAGGGTTTTCGCTAGAGCCCCCCTCGAAGCAAAGCTTGGGAACCGCTTCTTCATATAGTCTTAACTCAAAAATTAACCCGGAAATATACTGTCAGTGGATTTTCAAAAATATGTTAATATTATAATAATATTAATTTTAGCAGTATGCTTCTAAAAAACTTACTTTTTTCATATTGTACTACAGCAACTGCCACACCCTGTCCTGTATTCTTCTCCGTTTGGTATAGGTCAACGACATTTGTATTCTATTTTATTTCTTATGGAAAATCGAGGGCGCATTGAAGATGAAGACATTCATCATTGGACCTGTGCATTGGAGTAGGATGCGCCTATATATAGCCGGCCATGCCCTCTCCTTCCCCTAGGCAGTTCCGCTTCGTCACAGCCCGTCGCTATTGTTCTTCGCCCCCGCCTCGGCGAGCGACGTCCTTCTGCTCCCCGCCTCCACTCTATTGTGGGGCCCACGGCGCCGCCTGACGTTGCCTTTGCAGGGCTCTCCCACCCACTGCATTGACCGCGACCATCCTCCCTCTTCGTCCGTCCCTCCTCCGCCCTCCTCACTCCTTTCGCGCCTCCGGTCCCTTAGAGACAGACTCTCTGGCGCCTTCTCTGCTAAAGCGCCGCAGCCCCTTCCGGCCGGCCGGCCGGCCGTGACCTGGTCGCCAAGATATTCTGCAAGCGTAGGGCCGTCGTTCGTCGACATTTGCGAGGGTGGAAAGAGATCGAGCCGGCTGAGCTATCGACTTATCACTACGAATCTAGTATCTCGAGAGATTTCTTCCCCTACTAAAGGCATTGCCCGTTCTATCCTCCAAAGCGCACGTGATAGTAAAATGTGATGTTGCTGCTGAGTTGTAGAAGTTATATTATTTCTCTCTATGCACTTGTAGTGGACATCACTTGCTTGAAATGCGCGAACATTAAGCACGTACAAAAAATATTCATGTTATTAGTTATTGCAGTGTCCTCTTGATCGCTTTGCGCTGATTTGGTACATTTGTAAAGACATGAAGAGGGGGTAGTTTCATACGTTGAAAAACAAAACAAAATATTGATAATAAACAAGTTCACATATATAATTACCATCGTTTGTGGACAGTGAGTGCATTACAATCCTGGTGGTCTGCTAGCGGGCTAAGGTTTTGACGGCATCGAACACTACCACGGGGCCGCGCGCGATACAGGACTAGAGTGATTTCCATCCTAATTCCCTCAATTCACAAATTTTGAGAACAGTGAAATTCAAAATTATGTGAATGAAAAATGTGGATTTTTTTTCAACGCCAGTACTTAGAACTATAGCTTCGACTCACTATAAGCCAACTTTCTGGATGTATTTGACGAAAAGATATTAACAAGAAACTATTAAGCAGAAACGAAGCGTTTCTCATCAGAATGACATTACAAACATTTATTCATCCTCGTAATTGAGAATACAAAGGAGAAATTTTTTGCACCTGAAATTATTCATCCTGTATACGTGCAATCAATATTATTTCATTCCACAAGTCTGCTTTACTTAGATGTGTTTATAGTCTCTCTCTCTCTCTTTTTGGTCTTGCATTTTGCATTGTAATATTTTTAAATTATTTGGCATTGTGATCCATTAAAATTTAGTGCCAGAAATCGCTATGCTCAGGCAACATACTCCACTCGTGCGCAAATGAGCTTTATCGCGCACATGTTACGTAACTTACAATTTTTCAAAAATGTAATGATTTACTTCTATTCCCTCTAGACAATCGTAGCTCTCATTCCAGTGGACCGTACTATTACCGTTATTAATGTATCATTAACAAAACAGACAAGAGTCGATTGTAAGATGGCGTCGAGCGTCGGAGGCTACGCACGTTTTAATTTTAATTGTTAATTACTAAATACTGATTAATTATAATACCAAACAGATCTTTGCATTTTTTCTTTGTGTTAGAATTGCATTATTTGCATTTAACGAAAATAACCGGATTTCATTGATTTATCACAGTAATTTCCCGTGATTTAGCTTTTTTTCTTGCAAAATCATATTTCATATTGGATTCATCTTATTCGCGGCAAATGTGGTGCATTATTTTTTGAAAAATGCCTACAGTGTTTCAGAACAACTATTGCCTTTTGAAAAGGATGGGCATTTTTCGTTGCCATTCGTCCCCAGACGTCGGAGACGCTTTCCTCTACATATGCTCGTATATCACCAACTTTCTATAAAAGTTCGAAATAAGGTGAACTGGCTACCGTTGAGAATGTGAAAGTGAGTTCTCAATCTTTTGGAAGTGATCGATGTGCAACATTTACATTGAAAGTGCCTCATTACATGTGAAGAGTGTGAAACGATATATGCGAAAGGAAAGCGCGTCTGACAAGCGATAGAAGACCTCTTGCGACGCACTTTTAAATAAGTATGTGTAATATACTTAGTGAAATAGTGATCACTTTTTAAAGCTGTCTAGTCATTTGCTGTTTTAACAAGTCTCACTATCAGTAATTTGATTTTTTAATAGATATGTTATTTGAACAGCATATTGTAACTTTTAATTGTGAGTATACCGATCCTGTTCTTTACTGCTTTTTCGGAACATTTCACTCGCATATTTGCAGCAATTGTATCATGCATTGATTAAGTTACGTTGTATAAGAAGTCATATCCTTCTCTTCGTATTTACTTGACAGATGACTCGGGTAATCCCAGTCTTATTTAAAACGTCCTCAGTAAAGACCGCGTCTGCAAGGCGAAATTTCAGCGGGGCGGGTCGACGTCCATTCTAAAACGTACCGCTATATTTGCGCTAACAGAAGTGACGCCAGCATTTCCTCTCTCCTGCATCTCGTACAGAGCGGTGGACCCTGAAAAGCCAGAACGTGCGGTGGTATTGAAAGCGGGGAGCCCGCGTTCCAAGAGACGTTTTAATTCCCCGAGCGTCTCTGGCCGTGAGGCACTTGCGCAGCCTCGGCGCGTCGAGTCGTGTTGTCAAACAGGAGTGAGTCAGCCCCGTGGCGTTCACCGGAAGAGCTGTCTGTTGACGCCGTCTGCTCGCGCGACGCTTTGGCTTGGGCCGGCGCCAGGACGGCGCGGCCTCTCCACCACCACCTCCACCTCCACCTCCACCGCCACCGCCACCGCCACCGCCACCGCCACCGCCACCGCCGCAGCGGACTGGAAATAAAATCACCAAAAACAACAACAACAAATTTAGAGGCGATATTTTAAAAATATTTCAGCAAAATTTGTTGACCTAGGGATATTTCCAAAATGTCCTTCTCGTCAGTTACTTAGTTTGAGGTATCCTAGTTAACATATACAATATGTAAGTTCAAGCTTAACTTTGTAAGTGCCCCACCCCCTTCTGCAACACAATCCAAGTAGTTGCGCTCGCAGATTGGTACTGCTCCTAATGTGAATAAATTGAAGCCTCACCAGAGACACCGGTGGGGAGAAGTTGAATAAACTGCTGTCGCCGTCGCCAATGCTACCAAAATTTGGTATCGTAAGCTGCGACCTTCGCTTTGCCGTTAAACTGAATATTTTCTTCCTCTGGTAAACTATTGCCCCTACTCTCTGGCGGCGTTCACTCCTTCCGCCTCTTCGTGGCGTCACCCCTGCCTTGCCTACCGCCACCTGATTCCCATTGCTCTCCTCCGCAATGCATCACGGCTTTCGACTGCCTTCTCTTTCGACACATACCGCTGCTCACTATTTGTTGCCAACCCACTGTCATTCCCCATGCTCCCCCACTGTCCGATATACGATTCCAGGCTCACTTGCTCGACGCTTTACCTCTTCGTTTTTTTTCCTCTCCAGAGTAGCTGTGCAAAACCATTGGTTAATTTTTTAACATTCTAATTTGTATGTAGTACAGCTGTCACTGTCTTGCGGCTTCCGAAGATATGGGGCGGGGTTTTCCTACAAAAACCTCTTTGTCTTTTTTTGTTATTTAAGGTCGTATCAACATGTAGGTCATTAGCGACTACTATTGCATTTAACGGTATGGTAACTGTGAAGATGACATGATATGGTGATAATAGTTGGTGAAAGGAGCGTAGCGAAATTTGCGTGGTCAGACGGAATAGCGGGCCTGATGGCCCGAGTCTCGCCTCGTAAAATAAGGCAAATTCAATTCAATTCAATTCAATAATAGGCTGTGAAAGAACGAACACAATACAA
>BOPP01000022.1:4060123-4071460 GCA_017312745.1 Gryllus bimaculatus
ATCACCCTCACGGGAGGGCTCCTTCGAGTGGACGGGAGTTCGTGGGAGAGTACGTCATCGCTCCTTCCGCTTGTTGGCGTATTTCTGCGCTGAAATGAGATAAACGTTTTCCTACTGCAAAGAATTCATATGCTGGCTGCATTTTCGTGACCTACATTCTCGAACTTTCCAAGTATGCTGTAAGAACCATTTTTATTGCATTCACTGTGAGTGTTGACTCTATTAATTTACAATCCGTTCCTTTGTAAAATTCACCGTTCCATTAATACATTCGTTCACCAGACATTCGTTCATTACCATATTCAAATGCAAATTCATTCTCCGACAAAACGTAGGCCAATGTACGTTGTTTAGATAATTTCTGTTCCATCCGTAGGTAGGGTTCAATAATACTTGGTATTCGGAAATTCATTTAAATTCGTGTGAAGTTAGTTCGCCCAAAAATGTGGACGTAAGTTTCATAAACTGGAATCAAATCAACGAACTAAAATCATTCATTGCCAAATAAATCCAGTTATGGGATTGTTTACTACAACAGTTAAGAAGTTAATTAAATTAGCCAATCATGTCATCAAATCGTACGTAAAGTTAGTTACGTTGCGGCGACATATACTGGACATAAAATTTACAGATATAATGAAGTTGTCATTCACCCTTCCGAATTAAACAATTTATAGATCCGGTTTGAAATTCCATATAGAAATACGATCTTGATTTCAGCTAGAAACCAACTACACTCTAGTATTACCAACACATTTGTCATTGAAAATTTAATGTTTGCTACTTCATCTACTATTCTGCTAAAACCCCTGTGAGAGGTTAGAGGGTGTTTATATTAATAAAAAAATAGTTTGCTTTTGATTGGAGTATTTTTGTGACTTTTTTTAATGTACGATGAATGCATCCTGGGTGAAATGGCGAGAAGCTCTTTCGAAAAGGGTCACAAAGAAGACGAATATAGTTAGACAAATTTGTTTTAATAATCGGACTATTGATTTCATGAATTACAGCGAATCGGATATCCCGTGAATTACGCAGGATAATGAAATTTTAGCTAGTAATTAATTTGAACGCAGTGAAGCAATTTTCGCCTTGCACTGACGGATATATAACCCACATAATAATTGCAATTATGTTATTGATGACGATCCGATAATGAGACTACGAGGTACATTGCAGTGGGGTACATTAATTTGGAATGGAGACATTCCTTTAGTGTTCACTGAGGAAGGTCGCAGTACTAGTCGCAGCGTTGCCAACGTGCTCTGTAGAGGACAGTACACGCTGTTTCCTAACATATGTTATCCGCACAACAGGTTTGTAAGGAACGCGAATTGTTGAATAGAAATAGAATATTCATGAAATGCGTATTTTTAAAAAACATAAATAAAAAAATTTGGTTTGTAGCGAAGATTTAAAATTTTAATTCCTAATATAAATCTGTAATATTTTTATTTTCAATAATTTAACATCCAGACTGTAATTTTAATACAAGAGACTCGAATAAATGTTTCCGGAAGTTTATATTTACATCGTTATCGTTGGACAAATACTAATATTTGAGAGTACGTAAATAGAGCGTTTGTGGCTCCAGATCCCGACTTTGAACAAATACGGCCTTTTCCATGAATGACTCGACTTCGCCCTACTTGTCAACGTTGTGTTGGACAACGACGTCAAGTTAGGATTTCCCTGCCCTTTTCCATGAGTTCTGGTATAAAGAATATGTGTCTGATTTCGTAATCGGCCGATAAAACAAAATTGTGCTTCCTGAAATGCATTATTTCCAGATTCCTTTCAATTTTACGCTGTGAAAGGTATTAACATTGATGGAAGTGTCCTGTATTTTTGTTCAGTCTTACGAATGTTATACTTATTATTTAGAGTGGCGTAATGGAACCAAAGTTATAAGCTTCGCGTATTTTCCTAAATACACTCGGTCCATAAAATAATGGGCAACAATACAAATAGCTAAAATACTGAGAGAAAACATGGAAACGTAAAAAACCGGGGTATATTTGTAAGACATTCCTGGTTAAACTGAATGTGTCAAGACACGAAAGCTGTTTGTTTTGTGGAAGTACTTGTAATATTTGAATTACTTTATATCACGTTGACGTGCATATAAAAAGTGATCTCAGAAAGTAAATCATAACGCTCTCTTAGCTCTTTTTTTTTCAATTTCCTTACGTCCTTTTCTCTTACATAAATTGTCAGCTCCCATATCGGCAAGAAAAGGTATGTTTTGTGTAGGTAACGCTAAGAAGTTCGCTACTTTCGACGGGGGACACCCGAATGCTATGCGTTAAATTTCACATGACCACCGTGACTTTCAACAGTGGATTACTGAATCCGGCCCTGTCCTTGGTGCGCAGCCGGCGTCACCTCGCCCATGCCTTGTGCTAATTAACGCAGAGCTCGGTGCCCGAGCGACCGCAAATCACGGGGGCTCGCGCGACTCCCCTTTCCCGCCACCCGCATGCCGCTTCCTCACTGCCTTCACAACCTCCGCATCCCAATAACAGTCCACCGCACCTGGAAATCAACAATCTCGTCGCCGCCATCGCCCTTCGCCACAGTTCCACTCACCGCATCACCATCACTAACCCCACCCACCCCCACCACACCACCCACCACCCACACCACCTATCCATCCGCACGCCCGCCCCACACCTCATCTCATTCTTTCCATCTCTTTCCCACCTCATCTACATTCGCATTTCTTCTCTCTCCATCGCATCCGATCATACCACGCATCGCCACAGCCACCCGCCGGCCCGTGCATATGCCCGTGCCCGTCATCTCGTCCGCCCACCACCTCTCCATTTCATCCAAAATCTCATATCACCCACCCACCCACCACCCCAAACCTACTCATTTCCATCCTATCATCCCCATCCCATCACACCGCGGCGCGCCCTCTGCCCCAATCACCCACTTTCTTCCATTACATCCCACCCCAACCCACCTGTCTCCTCGTCCTCTCTCTCCAACCTTTCCCTCCATCGATTTTCGCCTCACCCCCCGTGGACCTCGCGCCACTGTCCTGCCCCCACCCGCCCTCGTCAAGGCTGCAGTGGCTGCGCCTCTAGGGAACTTAGCGCACGGCGCCCGCGTCCCGCGTTAATTAATTTTGTCGCGTCGATACAAAACTTAGTCTGCTTTCTGCGTTCGCTGTGCCGTGTAATTTATATCCGGTTTGGTTTTTTCACCTATATTGTCTTTGAACTCGACCAAGGCTGGTGTTCCTAGTTCTATAATTTATCTAGTTATAGCATTCTTTTTTTACCCTCAGCCAGTTCTGTGGCTTTATCCATTGATATTTTCGTACATTTTCATATTGCTAATTGTCTACTTTTGATTCCATATTTCACTTACAATTTTCTTTACGGATCCTTCTATATTTTTTTTTATCTCATTTACATCACTGTAATATTTACTAAGTGTTACACGTACATATGCTGATTAGATTTGTGTTAAAATATGGTATGAATTTTTAGAACTTTTAATGATATTAAAGATAGTGAACATTTATTCTCACTGTCGGCGTTTTGTTCAAACAATAATAGAAATAATTTAATCATTTTAACAACTGCTCTGATGTGATGACTACGAAAAAAATAGAGTTGTTAAAAGCGCTCTAAAATATACAGGAATTGCGTGTCTTCTGCACGAGTAAGTTCTTGTGACGCGATTGTCAAAATGTACTGCGGGAAAACATGCTAATTTTTCTTTTTTGTTTGTTACAGGTACGTATTCAAGACCGGCTTTGTGAGACCTGACGTGACGTTGGCGGTCGGTGAGTGTTACGTGGCAAGGCGCAATGTCGTCACAGAGCTTACAAGAATAATATCGTCCAAGTTCTGAAAACTCCCGCGAAAGGCGCTCAGTACACCAAAGAGGCTCGCGGATAAGCCGCGTGTTGTTTCGCGGGAGAGGGGGGGAAAAGAAAAAGAGTACGAGTACGGGAAGGAAAAGTCATTTCGCGCGGACGATTGGCCCGTGTTTACAAAATCCTTGCCGGCTCTGAAGTTGCTCTAATTACTTTTTACACGAGCGGGCCCCCCGCGTGGAGGGACGCCTCCAGAAAGACGTTTAAAGTAGAGCTCTGGGACCGCGCGGCAGAGGTGTGTGTCAAGCACTCGACCCGGGGCCAGATGCGGCCCCTGGAAGAACGTTTGCCTTCCTGGAAATAAAAGAACGGATTGAATTAGCGGAATTGCTTGGAATCATGAGAAACAAAATGTGAATGAAATTTCTTTGCCAGCGTAATTATCCTTCAATATGTATAAATTTTCTGTTTTGAAGTGACATATTTCTTAATTACGTTTGATGCTTATCAGACGTTATTTCTGAACCTGATACGAAATACACAGTGAAAAATGTTGCAATCAGATATGAAAATTGTTTTTCGCAATCAGATTAAAAATCGTTAATAATATATTTAGATTTAGACATGGCGTCCATAGACGTAAATCAGTTATTACTATTTCATCCAATCGGGAGCTTAAATGACGCCTGCGGAAGTGAGTTTAAGCTCCCGATTGCATGACAGCTGATCAAACGTCAGCTGATTCTATAAATCGAAGCATGGTGTCGAACTCAATATCTTTTAACAATTTTCAAACACTTTGCGGACCCAAGGATCATTGAACAATACTTTCGTAATTAATTAGGTGCAGTGTTGGAGCTTCTATTTCACGCAGCGAAACAAGAAGCCCTAAAAAACGCTTAATAAAATTAACAGGTATATTATTCTCTTTGAACTAATTTGTATGTGAAATTTCCCCCAACTTGGCGCACTCGCCTAACTCAGAATAGTACTCTGTTCCTGCTATACGACGTGTGTGTGTGCTGTTGTGTGTGTATGGGGCGCCCGGCGCGCAGTTTACAGTAGTTGCCTTGATTGGAGGTGTGTGGCACCCCCTGTCGGGGTTGATGCAGCGCAAACCGGCGAGTAAGCGTATTACCGAAAGTTCCCCGGCCTAGTTGGCTGAGCGGAAGGAGAGACGGCGATGTGGGGTGGGGGGAGGGAAGGGGGGGAGGTGCGCCGGCGGCGCAGCGGTGTTGCTCGTCGCTATCGCGCCCGTACGTCCCGCGACGCGGAGAGACGCCCACGCCACTTCCACCGTAAAAAAAAAGTTGATGGAATTGCCGAGGGCCGCAAAGCGTTTCAACCTCTCCGCGACACTCTTCTCCGTCCCGCTTCGCAACTGCACCGTTCTATTCCAACTCAACTCACTCTGACTAATAAGATAAATAATAGTATGCAGTGCATGATATACGAAATCGTAGGTTCCGGAACGCGCCCCAAATGTTTAATTTAATAGAAATAGTTATATATTTATAGAAGACTGGAAGGCCGAGGTGGCTAAATGCGTAGTTCGGCTCAATGCTTCGATCCGAAGGATCGCGTGTTCGAATCCCGCTTTGGGCATGGTTTGTCTCTTGTCTCTCGTGTATGTGTTGTCGTGGAAGGCGTCGGGTCGTGGTCTCTGCTGACCCTAGTTGAGGGGGCGCCCTCAAGTGTTGTTGGAAGTCTAGTGTACCCGTCATTATTATTAATAGAAAGTAAAAAAAATAGAGATATTTGATAGTTTATTGAGCGTCACGGCTTGGCAGCAAGCTGAGTGCAAGGAGAGGGCTGGGGGATCTAAGATAGACGCCCAAAACAAAGACCGGGACTTTCCCGACAGGAAATGGTCCGTGGGCCAGGCAGCGCCAGGGAAAAGGCTTCCACCGCGCGGGGGTGGGGCAAGTAAGTGACGTAGGAGGTCAGGTGACCTGGACCTATAAAGACGCTCGTGGCGAGAACGGGCGGCGGGTGGGTAATCGATTTTTGGTTTCCTCGTGCTAAGACCACAAAAACTTTTCCGCGGCGGTGCGGAGTCGCGGAGGGACGTGGTGTTCGACGAGTTCGACAGGGTGATGGTGTTCTTTCAAACACATTCGGCAGATCGTCCAATCTGCCGGGGCAGCACCAGGTGCCCTATTCTGGACGGCGGCCTTGCAGCTGTCGTAGGCGTCGCCGCAAGGCGCACGTAGGGAGAGGAGGGCTGCAGTGGTAGCATCTGGCAAACCGCCTTAGAGTGAGGGTTGTAAATATGTACAGTGTGTAAAATAAAAACTTTATATACTCACTCGTGTCTGTTTTCCTTGTGGTGTAAGCTCCCTACATCAACGACGTCCACAATTATCATTTCTTACTAATAATTTTGGTTAATTGTAGAAATGAGACGGTTTTAATGAGCATTATTTAATGTTAAGTCACGAAAGTTGGTCGAAATGTAAAAATAGAAGTCGCCAACTGTTTTTAGTCAATCATCTTTTTGTTTGTTGTTTTTCCCTATTTTGTTCCGAAAACCTGGACAACATTCCGCGCAAACCAAAGCTCTGATAATTGTAATGTATGTAATGTATGGTATGTGACATTTGAGCGGTTGGATTAATCCGATTTCGGCTATCAAAACGATAATCCCCTGCTGGGTCCTGTTTTAATTTTATTACCACGGCGTGGGACTAAGGGAGACATAACTGGCGTAGCATAACGTTATATAATCTGGTAAATAATAAACGAATTTACCACCAGGTATTTCGCCCGTAAGTCTTTTTGTCGATACGTACCCTTCACCCTTCTTCCGACACTACAATATGGCCCACGTGCTTCCTCTAACACGCCTTGAACATAAACTGAAACTTGCGTAGGTATTCTCCCAACTACCTACTCTTAATTCATGCGTTGTGACACGCAGTTCGTAATAATAACCACTGAACTTGATATCATTCTTCACCCGGTAACGGTGCTAAATAAAGTGTATAACTTCACCTACGACCCACTCCGTCTAATTTTTACGAAGAATTCCTGTCACTGTCCTCGCGAATCGCACTGCTAGACCGCCTCACGGGGAATGAACAAAGGGCTGTTTAATTAAAATTATCATTTACTCTTATTTGTTAAATCGCCCAACATACGTAATAAGCGAATTAGTAAACCAGGACAATCCCAATATGATAACCAAGTGAAGGGCAAGGACAGAATAATGTCCCAAAATCCCCGGAAGATCTCTCACGCATCATTTCTTCTATTTTTATTCCTTCCTTTTTTTTCATTAAATTTAATAGTTTTTATCGAGTCGAAAACGCGCGCATTCAATTATTCCTGCCACTGCAATCCCACACCGACGCCACCTCACCCTTGTCAAAACCGTAGCGTCAGTTTCAGCTTGCTTTTTCAACGCTGTGTATGAACCAGAACCGCTTCTCTTCATTCACCGCTTCGTTTCGACCCTAACTCCAATCCGCTCTTTCATCAATCCAATTAGCACCATTGATGCATTTCATTTCGTTTTCTTCCTTTATTCCATACGTCGCCCTCTATTTTCTCGTGAGTTTTCTTGCCTTGAACCCTTTCCTTATCCTTCGTCACCATCTCGTCCGCCGTATTTGTTTTGTTGAAGAAATGTAAGAGATTGAGTCACGCAAGTATTAATTTGAAACTAAATTTTATTCATCGTGTCTTCTCAGAATTTTTACTGAGAAATTCCTTAATTCGCTAACGTGTTTTATTGCCAAACTAGCAGGTATCCTGGAATTCTGTTTATGGTATTTTCTTCTGCCCAACACAAAATTCCTTCAATTCTTTTCAAACAACAAAATTCAAACGGAAATGATTTTAGGAATCCATGAGCTCTTTGTGTATTAATTCGTGATTTTTCAATCAATTTTAAACATAGGCATAGAACGAATGATAAAAAGTATTAAGAAATAAGTTTCCTAGGACATATTTCATCACGGTATATCATTAAGATCTTGAATTGTGTATTATTTTTTCCAAACAATTACAATATTATAATTTAATTTTTTAATTTAAGTTGCATATTTTTGGTGCATTCCGCTATATTTATTAAATCAGCGCAGCTATATTCTTTCCATCTTCTGATGAGCAATACGTATTTTGAAAGTTTAGTAATGCATCATCAACGTTTTTTTGCTGTAGGATGAAAGTACGTTTAATTAAACTAATATTTTCTGGTTATTGTTTCTGTAATGCTCGCTAATCGTCCCATTAACATAATACGATTTCACATTAGGAAAATGATTCAAATGAATTACGAGGTCAGCACTTTTTAACGTAACAGCCTACGCAAAGCGGAAGGTCTAGAATTGGAAAAAAAAAAAAAAAACATCTGGGCGAGGGGCGAGGCGACAGCGACGGTCGATGTAGTGGTCGGCTGTGGAACAGGCGACTGCGCCGGGCCAGGGTGGGGTCTGGGGCGTATGCAAATGAGCACCCGGCAACGACGCGCTCTGCCGCACTTCGTCCTCCGCGAGCCGCACCACACGAGACTACCGAACCATTGCCAGTACCACACCGTGACTCGTCGCCAACACTTGCAAGTCTCTCCTCCACCTCACGCCGCATACGGTGTGCCGCCCGGTGCTATACGTACAAGTGCATCGCTTCCCGACCGGGTTTTATTCTCTCCCCTTTCGGGCTCATACATGAAAGACCCGTGCATCGTATCATATTTTGCTAAACACTCTGTCTCTTCCATCTCTCTCAGTTCTATGAATTTCTCTATTGTTTTCAGCATTATTTCCTTAATTCGGCTGGTTTCTTACCTCTGGCCCTTTAATATACTCCTGCGCTGCAAACTATAGTTCCCTTGTATCCAAACATTCCAACATCATACTGGCTCCAACAAACACATTTCCAACGCCTTCGGTTTCCTTTAATTTTTCCGCTGTCTTCACATCACGCTCACTCCCGCGCTTGTGTTTTCCAACAATTTCCGCGTCACCGACCCCACCGACTCGCTCGTCCTCCACGGCCGCTACCAGAATCCCATGCCATTGTTCTACCGGCTGAAGCAATCTCGAAGAAGCGCCATCAGCGGCATACGGCTCCGCCTCTTCCATCTTTTGCATCGTCCGCCTCCCCCACGCGGCACGCACGCTATTTCCTGTGAAACCCGTTTCCGCAGGCGTGGGGTCGCCACGCCGCCCCGCCTCTGCGCCGCCGCGCTCGCCACCGTCGCCAGCTCTCGCTCCGCCAGCCGTCGCCGCCTGTCCCCGCCGCGCCTCCGCCCTCGCCGCCTCCGCCTCGCGCTCCTCCGCCGCTCGCCGCCTCCTCCCGCTCTCACCGCGCTCCGCCCTCGCCGCCGCCTCCGCCCTCGCCGCCGCCCTCGCCTCCGCCCTCAGGCCTCCGCCTCAGCCTCCACGCTCGCCGCTGCCACTGCCTCTCGCGCCCGCTACCGCTCCTCGCCTCGCCCTCGCCCTCTGCCTCGCCCTCGCCTCGCTCGCCTCGCCCTCTCGCCCTCGCCTCGCCATCGCCTCCTCTCGACTGCTCTGCCGTCTCCGGCAGCTCCGTCTGGGTCCACGTCACATCCGTGCCCTCTTCGCCAAGGGGCGTCGTCGACTCTGCAGAAACAAACAAAAGCATTAACGGCGGGTTTCGAGGATCAGAAAGAAAACAAGGGAAATCGTTTCGCAGCTTCACGGGACAATGGGCCTCCTTCCCCCTCGCCTTCCTCCGGCGACCGCCGCTTTATTTAGCGAAGCAGCCGAAATGAGAAATTGGGATGATAATGTTAGTTTGCAAAGGCAGGAACTTTGCCACGAAATTGCGGATTCATATCTGAAGTTTATGGTAATCAATTGTTTGTTCTTGAAAGTACGTTTAAAATCTTCCGTCTAAAAACCGTTTCACTTCTGTGTTATTTCTCGTTTTTACGTGTGACATTCGTCACGTTCGTCGAATGTGTTCGATGCGGGCCCGTGAAAAATACGGTATCTTTTACCTGCCGTGAAATGTTAATCCATATTTATCCATTATCTTTTCTCGCTTTTAAAATATATTTTTCACTTTTCGTAGGACATTTTAATAGGCGATGTTTTCTAAATTGGTCTATTTTCAAGTGTCGCACCGTAAGATTTCCGAAGACTATTTCAGAAGAGATAAACACGTTAAATTACCAGTGATAATATAGTAATATAAGTGGCACCCGGAAAGCAGATCTTCGCCATGAAATAGTTTTTTGACCATAGTCTTTCGGTATTATTTTCTCAGGGTTTTTCATTTAATGGGCATATTCAAACGTCATTACTGTGTCATTATGAAGTTTCGTTTCGTGGTGTAGTAATCACTGATTGGCGTAAGGCATTTTGACATCTACTAATAACAATCAGTACATTTTTAAACAATTTAATTGGCATTAGTGTAGTGATAATCGTAATGTATTTGGTGAACATGGTCATTCTGATAAATCGTCAAGAACTGATTGGTTAAATCATTACTTTATTCTAATCAAATCATTTACCATTTGTATTTATTATATGAACTTTCTTTCGCCGTCTGTGTATTGATGATTATTGGTTAAAGCATGATCACAAGGGGGATTATATTTTATTGAGATATAAATTTATGTAGTAAAATTCTAAGAGAGTTAGAAAGTTTTCTTTCGCAATAGATCCGAGAGCAAAGGAATGACATTAACATTAAATTGATCGCAGGAATACGTTATTGATCATCACGTGTAACCATCGACTTAGGTATATTACATTACTTGACAGAATCAGTTCATGCTAATGTAATTGGCTCCTTTTTGTTCTTGATCGTTTACAACCTTTTGTTGCTTAGGAATTAAAACGATATAAGTCTTGGAAAAGTACTTCGTTGATGAATCGTTTCGGGCATTGTTCGCTACTACTGATAATATTATAGAGTTAATGGTATCATTCGAAGTTATTGGTCATAACACAATCCTTTTGAATCACGGCAGAATGCCATTCTGATTACAAATTGTTTTCCCAGCAACGAGAAGAAATTAATGTTCCAGCGCTTCTTCACATAAAGACACACAGATAAGTTCCAGGTTCAAGTTACCAACTGACACAGTTTTCGCTTCTTGCCGAAGAAAAATGCTTCTGAGAAGGGGGATTTAACAACCAGAAAAAGAGGGATCGCAGCGAACGCTTTCGTGGGGGAGGACAAAGCTTGGCGAAGTGTGTGCCGAGCAATACGCGAAAGTGCTGGGCCTCGGGGCATGTCCCCCTGCCCTTTTCCCCAACCCTGAGGAAACAACCGAATATCAGAAGCAGCCCAACTCGTTTCCCCTAGCGAGAACGTGCTCGCCGGTCTCTCCAGGAACGATCCCCGCCACGCCACCTCACCCACCACATCCCTACGCTCCCTTTCGCCCTTTGGCCTGCTTCCTTTTCGCTTTGGGACATCGTTTTTCGCACGCTGTCTTGCTTTCCAGAACGGTCCTGTTTCCCTCCCCTGCCCCCATTTCTCAAAAGTTTTTATGCTTCGTTCTGGTTTCTTCTCCCTCACTT
>BOPP01000022.1:4078959-4122494 GCA_017312745.1 Gryllus bimaculatus
GATTTATTAAAATCGCGCTGCCTCCGGCCCTTGATGCGCAATCGCGAGCGCGCTGTCCCGTGGTGCGTGATGTTTTATGGAGTCCGTTGGACGGCCTGGACTCCCGCCGTGCCACAGCCGCCGACACTTCGGGGACGATGTTTCGTGTGATACTGGAACGCTCTCAGCCGACTAACATTTGATCGCATTCTCCCTGTACGTACTTGCGGCTTTGAAAATACTCTCGGTTGTTATCCTGGAATGGCGTTTTCGTGGTTAGATCAAGCTTCTTTGAAGTCTTAATTATTGCCATCTCTTCTACCACTACTTTTGTATCTCGTTTTCTTTCGTTCCTGTAGAAGAAACGTTTTCTTCTCGATTTATCAATGTTATATTTGTTGTTTCTCCATATTTGTATAGTCTTCGTTAAATAACTTTGAACACCCAAGTTACAGTAACTTTGCATCGATTAAAAGTAAAACCTTGTGGCGCACTAGAGGAAACATAGAGCCTCCATTGTTGCAAGTAGGTTGCCCGTTAGAGATTAAGAAAGTGCAAGTCCCGCAGCGTGCGATGCCCGCCTAGCGCTGCGAGTTCCCCCGGCGGAGGCGTGGGTGCGGTCTAGATCGTGACGAAACCGCGCCCTCCTCTCTCTCTCTCCTCCTCCTCCTCCTCCTCCTCGTTCCCCCCGAGCCGCGCAACTGTATCGACCGACTCTTGTGCAACTGTGTCGCGTGCTAGGTTCGTTTCGCTAATCCAGGAAGCACACGAGAGCTGAAAGGCTGTTAATTGGGCGTCGGATGTCCCCCAATTGTTGACCCTTTCGATCCCACAAACACTGTACCAGAGAGAGCATTGGCAGACCTGGGCAAACGTCGAAACGTTCAAGTTTCGTTCGGGCGGTTAATGTTACTCGTAGCTGAACGATTGTGGACAGATGAGATGATGCCTAAAGCTACCCGTTACCTGCCAATCCCTATAAATGAAAACAAACATTTATTGTCTTTAAAATTATTATTTCTGAACCGAAATTAGACTTTTAAAAGTTTATTTCAAACATATTTTTGTAACTGAAGTCCACCAGAGGTAGAGAAAAAGGCATCAAAGGTAGTGGAATTGAAAAAATCTTCGTTTACTGAAGCCGGTTTGGCGATCGAACGATATCTTGCTGCTCCCAGGAACGAAAAAAAGCGCTATAAACCAGTGGCATGTTGCGCTAATACCGTTCGCGGCGAAGTATAAGTGCCTACACGAGACCGTTACTCACCGTGATGATTCGAGTTACGGAACGCGTGCAAGGTTAACTCGGTGATTTCGGTGAGGACATGCGCATCCTCCGCATGGAGGAAGCAAAGCTCGTACCGGTGGCCTCTAACGGGCAGCAACGGTTCACTAGACTCTTCATGTAACTAAACGACTAGGAGGTTCAGGGGATGGCTTTAGAAAATCTTTGAAATCGTGTATGCTGGCTTATTCAGATTACGATATTCAGGAGTAATTATTAGACAATTTCAGGTGTGGAAATGAGTCTGATCTTGTAGCCAGTGTATTTAATCAGTGAATCAAGTTATTTTTATAAATATAAACTGGATAAACTAGGTTAATAAAAGAATGATTCAGAATGGTATAGTATAACTGATACTTATCACATCAAAATATTAACGAGGAAGCTCTTTGATATAGTACATCATTTTTTCGTCTTTTCAGGTGTTCGTTTAATTATGAAGGTGTTTATTAGAATATTGTTTTCAATTCTGTATTGTTTCAATTATTTGTTACAGCGGCTTCATTGTTTACCCTTTGACTTCCATGTTTATCATTGTCCCCCAAAACAGTGTGTTGGTCTGGCAAAATTAATTTTAAAATAGTTGTATACTTCGTTTAAACATTTGTGTTGCAATACTATTTTGTAAAAAATGTTTGTCCATTACAAATATAAATTTTCCCCTAATAAAAATTGGTAAATATTGACAAGCGTCAGGAATTATATATAGCAACATTCGAAATATGTCAGTATGCAGACACCTGCACGTAGTTTTCTAGTTTCGGCTCGTGGAATATTCGAGAAACCAACGCAACCAGCGATCGTATCGCTGCACCGACTGCATTGTTTCTCGCGTCAGGGAAAGTTTATCCTAGTGCCACGTTCGTGCATCGCGGCTTCACACCGCCTGGAGCTCCGGGCAACCTGCCGACCATCCGCGTGCGCGTACCCAATGAAACTCGCAACCGCCAGTAGCACCACCCTTCGCCGCACCGCGCCTCGGCTTGCGTAACATTCGAAACTGCTCGCGTCACTCGTGTCATGCGTAACACAATGGGGCAGTAGCAGCGGCGAGGGCGATGGCGGCGGTGGCGCCGGCAGCCTTGGCGGTGGCGGCGGCCGAGTGTTTAGCAGCGCTGAGCGGCTAACTTGTTTCGGAACAGGTTCTGTCGAGAGCGCGTTAATTAAGGCACAAAAGCGGACGCAAACCGAACAGCGGCGGGGGTCCCAGCGTGGGGCGCGAACGTGTGCGAACGCGAGCGGGGCGCGGCGCGATGGGCTTGGCGGGGAAGGAAGTAGTGGGGGAGGGGAAGCTGCTGTAATGATCACTGAATGGAACAACAGCGAACTCGCGAGCGGATCGGGAAAATGATAAGATGAGAGGAGAGGGTCTAATGATTGTGAAAATCCTTGACCAACTCGGAGGGGGAGGGGATTGAAAAAGTCTGGGAAAAGAAAAAGGCGAGAAAAACAATTCGGTTAAAAAAATTACTTTTTATTTGCAATGTATCATCAACTTTTTAACTGTTAACAGAAAAACAACGTATGTAAGAATAATGAATTGCCGTATGGATTATAGTTGTGATAGTGTTTCTCTTCCTCTTCCTGATCTCCCCCTACCTCCTCTCACCTTCTGCCCTTCTACCCACTCTCTCCCGCCCATTTCTCACTCCCTTCCTCTGCTCCCCTTCCCTCCCCTTCCGGGAGATGCAGAAAAGGTTGATGAATTACAACAGAGTAGCAACTACTGGGTGAGAAGAGGGAAAAGAATTTGCAGCTTAAAATTGAAGCATAAAATTGAAATAGCAATTGGAAAATCACGTGATTGACATAGTCAAGGACAGTTAAAATCATGTGAGATATTAGAAGTTTGGGTGTGGCTCAAGTTGGAGAAGAAAGTCATCGAAGTGGGAGATACTGCGAGAAGAAACGGTTCGCTGAGAAGTCACTGTCAAATAACAAAACTTTGTTACAAGAGACAACCCCTGGTAATGCACCGGGTGAACGGCAATGCATCGATGCTACTAACGTTCGTTTTCTTTAATAATTTTCATGTATTTAAAAAAATAACCATTAGCTTGTGTTGTTAAATACGTTAAAATACTTATTTTTATGATTGATATTCGGAAACTGTTTCGGTAGTGACGTTTCAAGAATTTTCTCTTAATAAATTTCGTGTTTCCAGCAAAGGGAAATTTTCACGTTAAGGACATTGAAACGTACAAAGATATTTTTTTCTTAAATAAAGAGTACTTAAATGTAAAATGTGCTTTTCTAAATTTGCCAATATCAGCAGCAATAGATTGTGAATTCTCTGAGTGAGCAGTATATAATTTTGACAGTTCTTACGTTTCGTGGCTTGTTGACATATTGCAACGGTGAACACGTAATGGGAGAAAACAAATTGTTCATTTTTTCGTGACGCCGGAAATTTTAATAAGATTTTGAAAGAAAGCGTTTTATTTCTGGAAATGTTGGATTATACGACTTGTACTATTTATTTCAAAATGGCAAATTTGGTTTGAAAACTAAATGCAAACTGAAAAATGTTATGTTGTAACCCTACAATTCCCTAGATTGAATTTTCTTTGGACTGAAGACGTTTTATACGTAATATTGTAATATAAGATGCTTATTGAAGCGAAACTTGGAATACGTACTCGCATATGATTAGTTCCCGTCTGTAGGTAAGTGCCATGCTAGATAGGATTCCGCTTTGCCGATATTGAGTGGGTATCGCATCGATCTTCACGCTTTACTAGTTCTCAATACCAAACACAAGCGTCAGGCGAGGGAGTCGCACACCTGCGTTTCCGCCCCGCAAAGGAACTCCGCCTTGGGATGCCTGGAGCGTCGAGCGGCCGTGGGAGTTCCCCGGCGTCGTCGCAGGGCAGCTATGTTGATGGAAGAAGAGCCCACGGAGACTTTGAACGCGTTCGTGAAAACGATGACGCAAATAATTAAGATATTGATGCTGAGGACGAGGATGATGGAAGTAAAGCAGGGGGACTGGCAATGGGTATTGTGATCTGATAATGTGTTTTCAGTTCGTGCGAGAGCTGATGATTAAAACAACATTATGATTATGTGTGGACGAGCGAAAGAAGTTCCTTTTATCTGTAAATTTAGGGCCGTGTCAAGTCATTAAATTATCTTTACTGATACTATTTAGTTTCGTCTCTACGATCATTCTTCGGTGTTTCATAGTTCATCTGAGTCTCCTGCGCTTTTATCTACGCAGACAGATCATTCTTAGACATCCCGTATATCCACACCTCTGAAAATACACACCTTTCTATTTTTGGTACTCTAGTATAGAATATATATTTAGACTATTAATATCTACTTCTCTATCCGGCGTACGTTTTCTAAAATTTTGTACTTGTACGCTTTCGCGTAGTTTGAAAAGCTTTGAGCTCGCCACACTCTTCCCCCTTCGAACTTCGCATCTTCCGTTATCACATTTTGCAAGTGCCCTTTCCCCCCTCATCCCCACTCCACCGAAGTGCTTTTTTTCCTTGCTCGCTCTGGCGCTCACCCTCCCGAAGACGCAGTTGGCTGCTTGCGTGCAGGTTCCTCCGCCAGCCTGCATCGGCCGACCCTCGCCGGGCCTTTTGTTGGCGGCGGCGGCGCCCTGCAAACGAGTTTCTAACCACCGTCCTCGCACTGGAAACTGCAAAGGCGTTCTCTGTGGTGTTCGACAGGTCAACAAGGCGTGGCATCCTAGTGGGAATGTCGAGGGTGACGCCGAAACGACGGGGAAGGTAGCGGATGTTTGCGAAGGGTAGCGACGAAAGTAGATTGACCTTCCTTCACAAATCTTTCGTTAAGTGCTTTTCAGTTTAAAGAGGAGGGCTTCTATTTTTGTATTTTAAGTTTGTTATGAATGACTACCATTGCGTGTTAAAGGTCATCGTCAGTCGTGAATATTGGGGACAGAAGCTTCAGTTGTACCTCAATTACTGTCGCAAACATGATTGAGAAACGCGATTAAGCGAAAGTAATTCAAAGCGAAAGTGTAAAAAAATATAATAGAACGGATTGAATAATTTAAAATCAACTTTTAATAGTTTTCGCATACTTTGACGTATTTGTTTTTCTAAATGTGTCCATTAGGCATAACAAATATATCCTACTGAATTAAACATATAAACAATAGTACTAATTTTTATTAGTGTGCCATGTCTGTTTAGAAAGGATGGGTTTTCAATTGGATCCTTATTAAACAAGTTAGCACCTTTTGATTTCTACTTCGTTCAAGTGAACGGTCTGTTTTAGCTTCGGCGCCTGCAAGAATTTTTCTGCAACCCGCTTAACACAACTGTTTTGCGGGTTGCCTGACTGGCCGGCGTTAAACGGAGACCACTTCAATTACGCCATCAGATAGCCCAAGGGATCCGCCTCGGTTTTCTGTGTCACAACGAGATATATGGATGTGCTGCGTGAATTCGAGCCTAGAAGATGGCCACCTCTTTTAATTCAAGTCTTTCGTAGTAAATAATGGTGTTAGCATTAATTCTCCGACGTTAGACTATCGTAATTGCCATCGTAAAACTACACGGCACCGCGGAGTGCATGCCTGTCACAAAAAAACTAATACTTCGGGTGAACCTGGCTTCTCTTCGCAGCTGTTGATAAGCGATAAGTCGATGGGAACGGGGTCGGAGGGTGACGACCTCTTCGGAGGTAAAGTGCAATTAGGGCTTTGGGCGCTCCTCCTTGTTGCGCGAACTTCGCCGAGAAACTTCTGGGAAGGCGTCAAAAAAAACTTGAAAGCTGGCGCCAACAGGCTGCGTTGGATCACAGGTGCTGGGTAAAACGGGTGATGGAGAGTGATTAGGGATGGGTTAGGCGCACGAAGCGGGGCGCAAGGATTTAAACACAAAACTGCATCGAAAAATGAAAGGCAGGATGGAGAAATACTACCTTTTTAAAATGATTATTAATTGCGATAAGCGGTTGGTTCATGAATGTATGTAGGTTGCTATAAAATGTAGAGATAACTTTTTATGTTTTTCGAAGAGCGTTTTTGTATTTCATTTTCAATACTATTCGTATGTATGTCATATAATGCTATGTATGTTAATATTACAATGATTCTTCTATGAAGTTTGTATCGAATTTTAAGGTGAAGAAGCCCACGTAAGTAAATATATTTTGTATTCATATGGCGAGGAAAGTGCCATGCTTCGAGAAGAAATTACTTTTTTCTTGAAGCAATTAATAAACCTACGATCATTTATTTGATATATTAAGATTCCAGTAATGTGGGATAGTTAGTATATATATAATATATATATATATATATATATATATATATATATATATATATATATATAAATGGTATGCCTGATTAAATTATGGTTTTTTATGAACATCCTGATCTCGACATCATACATTTGAGATGAATGTGTCAGTAAATGAACTCAGACAACTAACGTGAATTGTTGTACAAGTATAAAAGAACACGATTATAATTTGAAGTTTTTACAAAATCAGGCATTTTGTTTTATTTATTCATCACCAACATTGTTTTGCGGCGTGAAACATTGAATTGCAAACTCGCTTGTCTCTTTCACCTCTGGAAAGGAAGGGGCGTGAGGGGAGGGGAGGGGTGGGGTCGTCTTCCGCAGCCAACATAGCTGCTTTCGCCCAGCCCCACTTCACGGCGCCCACGTCACGCTTATCGACCTCTGCCCCTCGGCGGAGCGCTTGCCTCGCGATGGTCCAAGGGTGGAAACGCCCTCGTGGGAACCGGGGCCTTCAATAACCAGTTCCTTGCTCTCAGCGTCGAGCGCGCGGCGCGCGGCGCGGCGCGGTGGCTGGCACGCTTCCACCAGAAGGCGATGCTTCGGCGGCAACACCGTTGGCATTTGCAGCGCCATGTTGAAGCGGGAAGGTGCCTATGTTTAGTCCCTACGTGGCGGATTTTCGATGCTAGCCTGATAGTTGAGGTCGAATTCAACCACTCTTTGGAGGAGAATTGATCACTAGTTTCCCGTGTTTTTTCCGATCAGTACCAGGTGAATGATGGAGTAACACCCAAACAAATGGCACACGGACCGCGCCCATTGTTCGCACGTTTTTTCCTTCGCCCTTTTCTATCCTCTCCCCCCTCCCCCCTCCTCGCCTAACACACACACACACACACACACACACACACACTACAACACAAGTTGGGTGAACAGTGCGGAGCGTAGTTGTCCTCGCTAGGGCAGTGCTCTATTGGAAGCAGATACGAGAAACGCCGCCACCTTCCGGGATGTAACATCAACTACACTTAGGGGACTTATGACCTCGGTGGTAACGCTCTCGGAATCAATAAATAGTACTCGCTCTATGCTCTTCAATGTCGCGATGCAGACTGATGGATGGATGCTTGCATCAGGGTAACTCACATGCGCACTGAAAGTGCGAGTTAGTCATAAAACGAAATGAATTAATCAAAATTTTACGCATTCTGGAAACGGTCCTAATTTCATTCGGGGCATAGCTTTTATACATTCCGTTCATTCAAAATTTTCGGATGAATTCAATGATCGCTAGGTAACTCACGAATTTGTTAGAAAATACCGGTACACTCGTAGCTTTATTGTTGTAATGCGAAAATTTATGGTAGATTTCTGTCATATCTTTATAACATCAAGTGGAATCCCGATAATTGTATAAAAAATCGTCAATATTTGTGACAGGTAACTGATAATTTCTTAAATTGCAATGAAATGGCATAATTATGCCACTTCTAGTATTCTGAACTAAAATTGCCAGCATCTTATTTACCTACCATAAGAACATCTTTGAGTTTAGCAGCTAACTGTACAAGTCGTTAGTATGTTTTTTTGTTATGAAATGCTCGGTTCTTATAAAATACTGTTCCCTCATTTCGTGTTTTGTGACACGTGGGATGAGAAAACGTTGCGGAAGTCTCGCAAAGTGTACGAGCCGTCACAAATTATAAAATGAATGCGCATTAGTGATCGCATTGAGATACAGGGACGTTTATTTGACGGGTAGATTTGCTTCTAAACACGCGGACCTTGGGAGGTATATGTATCAAGAATCCTTATTGCACAAAATTGCACTTCGTCAACTGTATACTCCGTGCATGCGGGGAGGCCCTATGTAAATGAACGCGCTCGCATTTTACATAATTTATACGACTGCCCCAAGGAACGTATACGGAAGAGCAACGGGAATCTGCTCATGATGCTCTCATTTTCTTACCTCACCGAACGACCCTATTCGCTGACAGTTGCATGATAAATGGAGCTAAGATGGTGCGCTATCCGTTTTTTGTTCTTCCTCGGGGCAGATAACCTCTAGGGACCGTCGCTGTGCCAGAAACGCCAATCACCCACTACGCCGTCGATGTGCTCCTGCACATTGATCCGAATTTTGCCAAAAGGCGCCTTGAAGTTAAGGAGCAATTGAGTGAGTGAATAAATAAATAAAAGCAACGAGAAAAGTACTATACTTCAAAACAAAATTATCCAGCATTGAAAATGAAATACTTAACGCTTCGAAAATGAATCATTCGATTGTAATTGAAAATTGTTCATTACTAATTTCAGATCGTGCTTAAACAAGAAGTTGATGAATGTATTCCCTTTTGTAATCTTCCTATCGTAATTTTGTACTTTTTTCTTGGACAACAAGAATTATTTACCATATCGAATAACCTTAGTACTCTAGTATCCTGACCCGCACATTAATCACTAACGCTTGGAGGCTTTTCTGTTCTGAGATGAGAAGAATGCCAATTTCTACCTTCGCGATACAACTCACTGGAACATCCATATACAGTGCAGGATTTGAGCTCACAGCGTAACCCACTGAGAAGGGTTTAAAGTGCTGTAACGACCCATCCATACGCAATATTTCTGAATAAAAATGTCACAAATTGTTTATTTTGGTCCGTTCAAACGCTTTCTCGGAATGGGCAGCGCACGTCTTAGTGGCCCTTGCTGTGTCCTTGGAGGCGATCGCTCGCCTCGCGTTCATTCGATGGGTCGCCGATCGTGAGGGCAAATGGGGCGTGGCCAATGCTCCCGCCGTCGCCGTGATCGCCGTCGTCTCAGTAGCCATCGTCCTTGATATCGTCACTGCCCACACTCTGAACGCGCTCGATGGCGGGGCAGGACACTGAGCACAGACTGAAAAAAGCGGGAAGCTTTTCGCCGTACATATGTTTGATAAATCGTTTGTGTTGGAGGCGAATACACTCTTGTGTATTCTTTGTTTCCTTAATATAAATTCTAAAATATTTTTATTTTTTCTGTTTTATTAGTATTTCTACGATACGAATTATTTTTCTTATAACTAATTTTTCGAAGTATTCAGTAAGCAAAAATTTGCGTTTAATGCAAAAAATCGTAAATATCTGAGTTGTAATAACCCTGCGTATTATTACACAGTGTGTTAGATAATGTTGGTTTAGTTTGGTTCAAATATTTTCTGCTGTTTAGTTAAGGTGAAACTTCTAAAGAAATTTCTTTGTAATTGACGGTGGTGAAGTTTGGATCTTTCAAAGTATTTTCTTACCGCACTTTGCGAAAACATGTACTTTTCCTAACCAGTTCTTCAAACTTCAGTAACTTCTTTACAAGAAATGTCGTAAACCACTCGAACGGCAGAAAAATGTAATCGTTTTTAATGCTATTGGATTTTATTTAATAAACTAAACTTTCCCCACAAGACATTCTTCGGGTGGAAAGAAACTTCAAAGTTAAATTTGATTCATCGCACATTGTAAACTATTAAAACAAAGGCTGCTTTCCACCTGCTTGAATGCGAGTGCGAACCACTGCGCGAACCTAATGTCCATTCTCGCCCTCGGCCGAGTTCTGTTCGTCGGCGTGCGTTGGGTAACGATCGTACGCCCCGACGCGCAGCCTTTCCGCGCTTTGTGCGTCGACCCCTCGCGGACCTGTTGCGACGACGCTACTTCTGGAAGGCAGACTCGCAGCCTTCCCTCGCCCTCCGAAAGGTCGTTGTCACCAAGACATTTTCTTTTTACGGTGGAGTTCTCCCTCCCACCTTTTGCTTGTTAAAAAAAAGGAGTTGTAAGTATTTTTAGTTGGTTTTCAATACTTCTAGTATTTTACGATTCATTTAATTGAATGATTTTTGTTCTTCAACCACGTGTGCTCAAAACAAAAAGTCAGAAACATCTTATGTTAAATGATTCGTTCTCCGCAGAAGAGTTTGAAATGTATTTTTTTTATTACATAAACCTTTTGACTAAAAGTAGAGGCGTTTTTTATATCACAGTTATATTTGAGTGTTTGTGATAAATTCTATTTTTCCGCAACCTTAATCTTACGTTATTTAAATACTCTCGTTTTTAAATTTAGCAGTTGACTTGTCTGTGGTGATGCTGTGGTCTCTATTTACGAATGTTGTTTTGAAGTTCACGACTAATTAATCAGTTCCATAAGTACGCTTCCAGCAAGATATTCAATGTTATAATTGTTTTCGTGAATTGCAAAAGTACTGAGAAATAAATAATTTGTTTGTAAGTACAACACATGATCTTGAGAATGGTGACAACGCAGATTCGCCGCGGTTTAACAGCGAAGACCGTTCACGAATGTTCGCGATGTTTCTCGGAGATTCGTAGTCATGGTGATGTCAAAAATTACCGAGAGCAGATGCGTTCACGCATTGTATATTTCGCCAGATGATTACAGAGTTGTCGCGGTGTCCATTGTGAATGAATTAGAACGCGGCTAGGAGCGGTCGCGCGGTGATACATGGCGGCGCCGGTTGGGCGTCGCTAGGCGCCGCGTCCGCAGGCGACGATTACCCTACTTTCGCGGCTCACGAACAGATGTTCGCGGCGCGCGGTGGGCGAGGTCGGGCGCCGCGCCGCGCCGGGGGCGGCCGGGCGGACAGCCTAGGATGGATGGACTGGGAGGGCGGGGAAGGATGGCACTCGCAGACACACGAAAGGGATTAACAAAGAACGGTGATGGACGAGCCAGTCATGGCCTTCTCTATATGGTTTCGTGTAGTCCGGCCTTTCACGTTTTTAAGGTTTCATAACGTTCGTGCGGTCTCATCTGGCGTGTAGGACCGTCTATGTGAATAAGTAGCGACAATTTCATGATTTAAAAAAAAATATTTCGCGATTGTTTTGAAAGGATCTGTAACCGGTAATACAATCTCAATGTTTGTAAATGATGCTGCATAGCAAACCCAATAAGGCCTATGGAAGAAAGGGATATTATTGACATCTGACGGGATAGTTCACATATGTCAAATACTGTAAGGACTATAGGGTCTGCAATAAGAGCACATTAATTGTGAATTGGTAAGTTCGGTTTAATATTTTTCCTTTTAATTTCCTTTCCCAACTACATACAATCGTGAAATGGATGAGGTTCTAAAAAGAGAGATAACGCAATTCAACAGTTTATAATTTTTGTTATTGATCTTCTTGAAATTCATTCCTAAATTATAGTAACTGCGAAGATGTCAGTATGAGATCAAACAGCATGAACCATTGCACGCAATTAAGTTGTGACATATATATTGTGAGTAATGGACTGCAATACTTTTGAAATCCTTAAGCGTTTAGACTTAACAAAAACAAAACAAGTGCCGGATATGAAATCTGCTTCTTTCTGAAATAAATCCCTACTACCATCCATAGCGGACTTTTATTTGCGTTTTGACGGTATTACGACGGTATAATGGTTCATAAATGGTGACAGTAACGGATGTCTTGGTGAGCGGCGCAGTGGCGGTCATGGCCGCGGGCAGCGACCTGCGCAGAGCAAGGCGAGGCGCGTTGTGTTCCTCGCGGCGAGGGCGGGGGCCTAGCGGTGAAAGGCGACTTCTAATCAAGCGGTCGAGCCGCCCGCGCCACAACCATACGCGCTTCGCCCCGTTCACCCCACTCCTCCGCGCCTTCGTCTCCCTCGCAGAACGCCCTGCTTTTGCCCGCCTCGCCTCGCCTCGCCCCGCTTCGCCTGCTTTGCTCCTCCCCGCTTCCCCCGCTCCTCCCCGCCCCGCTCCTTCCCGCCCGCTCGCTTCCCGCCCGCCTTCCGCGCCCGCTTCCTTCCCGCCCTGCTCCTTCCCAGCCGCTCTTCCGCGCCCCGCTCCTTCCCCGCCCCGCTCCTTCCGCCCGCTCCTTCCCCGCCCCGCTCCTCTCCCCGCACCTCTTCTCCCGCTCTTCCCCGCCCCGCCCGCTCCGCTCCTCATCGCCCCGCCCGGCCCGCAATGCCCCACAACAGCACCGCAACTCCCCTCTCCGCCCAGCTTCGCCTCCGGGCGCAGGCCGCGGTCCTGGAAGAACGAAATTGCCGGACGACGGCTCAGCGGCGCCGTAAAAGGACGCTGAGCGCCACCTCGCGGCCACTTTCTTCACTTGGCGCCTGGCGTTAATTGCCCCCTCCCCTCCCCCCTCGCTCCCGCGCAATAGGAAGTTGCGGTGGCGCGGATTAGCGTAGTCTCTGCTTATTGCCTGGTTGGTTAATTGGTGTTGACAAATGTTAGAAGTGCTTCCTTTGTAAGGATGAGAGTTTGTTATAATTGTAATGTTTTATTGCAAGCTATCTGTAAGGGCTGTATTAATGAACACTCATGTTTGTGACAGTGTTGCACGATGATTAGAAAGGTTTGGTGTTTAGTCTTTTGTAATTACCTTGAGATTGCACATGTTTTGAATTTCACTTTCATCGCTTCAGACGTTTCTTACATCTCATAAAGTCGGTTGTTAGGTCGTCACAATTCTTAGCATTTCCAAGTAAGATTTTACAAAGTATGCAGTCCATTGGTATCGATAACCTTGTTTTTTTGTAAGAGCGGCATAAAAACGTAAAACTTCTTCTTTCCCGTTCGAAGAACTTCCTAGTTCGAACTTCCCGTTAAGCTATTTCTGGACGAGAGCAATTGAAGTTACGTAAGTCGATCTATCACCTCGCGGAGCGCACGGAACGCCCTATTTCTGGCGAGAATTCGATATTCTCAATCTCTCGCTTTGTATTTCGTGTTGTGCACAGTCTAAAGGTTTTGTCGTGTTCGAGAGGCTCTGAACCTTTCATTTCATGCGTCGGATTTGGCTAAGAAGTAACTTTCATACGCACACAACGAGGTAGTGTGCTCAGTCGTGAGAAAGCAACTGTGTGCATAGCCATTAGCCGCTGTTAATTAAGTCGGTGCTGCAACATGATAAACAGTCTCTGTCAAACAAATTTCGAAATTAGATCGAAGCTTCATAGAAGGGGTACTGTATATGGCCATCGGTTCAAAATAGGGTTGATAAACGGTGGCACTGTTCTTAGATGGACGTCACTCAGATATTACAAAGGTAATTCTTTGTCTAAAAATACAAAGAATTGTTTTTTTTATCAGTGCTTAAGGTCGAATATTTTCCTTGCAATGTGGACTCCTACATGCAACACATGTTCAACTAATCTAATGTAAAAGAAATTGTACATTACTAAGTGATGAGTTACACAAAATAGAAAGAATTCAGAGCGTATTTAAAAAAATGTTTCACGATAATCTACAGACCGACTGACTTACTTACTGTGTAACTCAAGAATGTCAACGAATTCCTTTATTCTTGCTGTCAATGTACCTACAGATGCTGAGCATTTAGAAGAATTTTCATTTCCAATCTTGCTTTAAAATAGGATCCCCTTCACAAATAATAAAAGAAGTCGTAAAGTCTTGAGAATTTACGTCGCTCTTAGCTCGCATAGGATGTTGGGCGTAGACAGTGTTCCTTGTCAGAAGGTAATTGATGCTCTTCTTAATGGGAATATGATGTAAAAGTATACACTGTTGGGTAACAGGAAGGTGACCCTTTTGACAAACGGTACTATTCAACTAGTAGTGAACTGGCAGTGAGATAATTGAATTAAAACTGTAACTAAGTTTTAAATAATTTTCTGTTTTTGAAAAGTATAACAATCCTTATTCTTTATCTCTGCGTAAAACCTGTGAGAGATTTTTCTCAGAGCTCACAAATATCTCGGACTTCCTTTGAGAAATACCTCTTGAGTTCAAGCTAAAATAGGAAGAGCCCTCTAGTTACAAAATTTAGTTTGTTGTAGTAAATTCAATTACATCTTCTATGGAAAGTCGAAGAGGATTCATTTGCGTGTTAGTGAAATAATGAATCGCAAATAAATCAAAGGTAAATCAAGAATTCTCAGAAGTGGTTGAAATGCACCACAATATCATATTGTCTATCATAAATTCCAGGTAATGATCGGTATTTCGGTTCCAACACGCAGTGTGGGAAGGCGAACGTTCCTACCATTCCACTCGCCTGACTCTAATTCTCGTAATCATACGATAATGGCTCCATTCGGCTTTCGGTTTCTTTCGGCGGCCCGGTTCGATGCCCCGTCGAGCGCCCGTCGCGGGCCAGGGAAAGGCCCGATGCTTATCGCGCGCTCGCGTGCCTCGGCGGCGGTGGTCGCGGGGTCGAGTCCCACTCACGCGCCCGCCGTGCGCCGCCCTTCCGAGAGGACGCGCGCCCTGGCACGCGACTGGCGGCGGCCGGCGACGCCGACGCCGGTGCATTGAGGCCATTCGTTTGCGGGCGGGCGGGAGGTCACGTGGTGGCGCCCACGGCGCCCTTCGTGAGTTATCGACCGTTCCGGGGAATCCCAGAACCCTCTTTCCTTTTTTTAACCGGTCGGCCGCCGGTGCTCTCCCCCCAAAGCGTTCTATATTAGGGTGTTCCGAGGAAGGGTACTTGCGGTATGCGGGAAGCGCTGTTAAAATGGAATCTATTGCGCTAGAAAAAAAAGGAATGGAGTTATTTCTTTGGAGAATAAAATGGGTTTACATCAATCTGGTGAATGACATTGTGAACGTCAAATATAAATTATGAATTGTATTAACTTAATTTTACCGAATCTATTTTAAGAAAACTTTTAACAGATAATTTGTTAACTAATTTTTATTTTACTTTTCTACCTCTTTTTTATTATATCATCTTATTCTGATCTCCTGAAAAAAAATAGTTCTCATCCTTTTTTGTCTTCCGTAAGTAGTCTAATTGCGTTTTTCATTGATACGTTATACATTATCCATATATGCAGGTTTATATTGCATTGTGCTTCGAAACAAAACGTCTAGCTGCACCTTTTTGAACGTGGAGCGTAAATTACAAATTAACGACCGTGTACATAAATAGCTCTGAGAACACTCAAATTGCCGTCTTTGCTGCCTCGCCACCCATTTATTAGCTGATTTAATCAAGCGCCGGCGTTGTGCTCTAGCAGTTCGCTCCGCGGAGTATCTCTTGGTCGCTACTTAGTGAAGCGTGCGTAGCGGCCAGTTCCTGGGATTATGATCCCCTCCCCCCTTCCGCGCGGGCCCTACGAGTGCTCAGAATCCGTTCGAGAGTTTACGAGAAGGCACCGAAAGTGCTCTTGTGAGAGAAGCTCTGAAGCGCATCGGACGCACTCGGGGACTCCTATTAAATGGTTTCTAGAAAATAGAAATGTCGGAAATTTTTATCGAATGTTCGATACGACGACATGGATGGACTGGCGTGCTTCGTATCACAGTCGTGATTAATGTTTGATCCATAATGAAATTCAGAGGAATTCAATACTTGTCTCTTTAAATATCCGTGCTTTGATTTGTAGCTTCTCATTTAATTGAAAACTCCATTTCTTTTGACAGATTTTGTTTGCCTCATTCTTTCGATCTCCGACGTTGTTGAAGAAAAAAAAAAATTTTATAGGCTCGGAAGACTACGAGATTACTCGGTGACATGAAAAATACAACTTACGGCTTCAAAGAATCGCGTAGTAAATTACAGGCCGAACCCTGTGACTTTAGAAAGGATGGATGGTGTAGGTCGTACTCTTTTCTAAAGTCTCACTAGAATCGAAAATAACATTTTCTGATACGTGGTTCTATTAACGAGATAGTAACAAAAAGTATCTTCTATGGAATCGGAAGCACCAACATCATTATGCAATACTGCATTTTTATTCTTTAGTTTACTACTTTTGCAGATTATTCATTAAACCTATTGCACTGTTTTCGGGCTAATTTGCTCGAATTTCAATTGATTTTAAATCTACTGTTGCTTGTTTTCTTTCCTGTGCACTATTTTTTTTAGCTTGGTTAGTTTGTAAAGCAGTTACATGCTTCTATAGATTCCTAACTTTTTTATTATCCCATTATTTCTTTGTTTTAGTGTCTCAGACTTGTTTTTATTCTTTTTTACGTGTTTTCATTACATTTTATTGATATTTTCTTACTTCTCCTTGCTGTCAGGGCCTGCGGCTGCCCGACCTTATAATTGGATTCACAACATCCCGTTCGTTCCCCTTTCGTGTCGCCTCCCTGATCGCCCACATCCAGCACCCCTTCAGCATCTCCTGCGTCATCGCTGACCTTACAGGCTTCCCACTCACCTGCCAGCCACCACGCCACTAGCCGTCCACTGCTCGTGTTCGACCGTCTGTCACGCCGCTCTCCCTCGCGATCACCCGCCCTTCCCTTCCCTTCGCTGACCTGCCTTCGCCACCCTACGTCTTCCCTGCCCCCGATCTGCCCGCCTTTGCATCGGGTTGCCGGGTGTTTGCTGGCTTCAGCGTTTCAAACAGATCTCGCGCTCACCGCACGCTCGGCCACGGTTCTCTCGGTCTCGCCGTTCACGTTGTGCCGCGCCGCGCCACGAAAATTTGGCCCACGTAACATGAATTTCGTGGTCTTATAATTTTATCTTATATACAGTATCTTTCCCTTCATTTTCTCAGTTAGCACTTCCTTTCCCCGACCTTCATCTACTTTATCCCTAAAGACTCCTACCTCCTTCTACCGTTCTTCACGTCTTCTTCACTACTACTAATCATTCCCCTTTATTCCGCCTTCGCCTGCTTCACCCTACTGTAGCAGACGTCCTCACTTTATCCTGTTGCGCTCGAGATTGTTCAGCTTACATCATTCTTTCTGCCCCCAGCATTTTCGATCTCTCTTGGCTAAACCGTGTCTTATATTCATCCGTCCTTCCTCCCTCTACCTGTGTATCCTTCTCTCTGTTTCCTCCTCTTCTCATTTTCTCCCTTTCCTTCTTTTCTCTTTGCCTTCCAATTTCCTTCCATCTTTCTATCTCCCATTCCATCTTCTGAATGTTCCTTCCCCGCTATCTTCTTGCCCCTCTTGAGAGGTCCTCGGCTCTCCCTGCACCGCGGTCGTCCTCTTCGTCCGTGCCGCCCGCGAGTGCAGCGGGGCTGGGGCGCGCGCTCACTGGCTCGCTCGCTCGCTCGCTCGCTCGCGCGCTGCGCCTGCCCGCCCCGCCAGGTTCGGCATGCGGCGAGAACGCCCCGTAGCCATGGAGGATGGGCTTACCTGGCGACGCCGCGGCGCGCGCGTGGGGCGCGCCGCCGACGCCGACTCGACGCCGACGCCCAGTGCCCGCGCCGACGCCGCGCCGGGCGTCGCGTCGCCGGTGGCTCGCGCCTTCCCCGCCGTCGTGCCGTGTCGTGTCGGTGTCGTGTCGTGTCGTGTTGGTGTTGTGTCGTGTCGGCGGTTGCGTTGCGTTTGTGTCGCATCGCGTCGTTTTCCGCGTGTCACGCATTGACGTATTCAATAACCCCAGGGCGAACGTTTCGCGGGGGCGTTTGGTGCTACAGAAAACCATTTTCGCTTTTGGTTTTATGAAGCTTTTTTTTGTGGCTGTAGTACCAGTGGTGGGTGGAGTGTCGTGACCACACACAAGAGGAATCGCAGGGTAAGGGTCTCTTTAATGCTACTACATTATCCAGTCCATTTTGTTATGCGATTTGCTGTCGTGTTTATTACAATACGGCTGCTAATGCTGAAGAGACCCATAACGAAGAAGCCCGTTCAGTGAGCCAGCTTAGTAGAGAACAGCATTTGTGTTATGCAAACTCGGTTGGCTTCGTTCTAAACCCAGCAGTTTCGAGCTGGTGGTGTGTGACCTGATCCGCTTGGTGACCTATATTCGCTAAATTATTGGAGCCTTGTCTGCCCTGTGTTTGATATAGAAGTGTGCTTGCTTAGGCTCTTGTTGTTTGACGTGTATATTATTAGCTGTTATTTGTGTTATGCAACACACCTGTGGCTCTATTATCGAAACAGTTCATTCTCTCTCTCTCGAGTGAATAACAAGCCAATTTACAGTCGGTTAAGTGGTGCAGATCTCATCATGGCCTAGTTTTCGCGTTAGAGGTACGCGGCACTTGGCAGTGCAAGTGATAAGGCATGTATAAAGTGTAATCCTTATCGTTGGCTCTTACTTGCTCTAAAATGAGTTCAGTCATTGTGTTTTTAAACGGCATTGATACCGTTCTCACATTTTTTTTCGTAACACCTCTATTGATCACCGTTAAGGTTATTGTGGCTGTCCACAATACTGTTTCAGGGTAGATTACAGTAGGTATGAGAATTAGGATTGCGATGAAGTCGCCGAGAGGAAACGCTTAGCTTAGGATACAAAAACTTCGCAAGAGTTTTCTTTTTACTCTTTTGTTAAACTGCGTGTCTCTCGAAATATTGTAAATACATTCACATTTTTTCGCGCATTCTCATTTCCGGTATATTATGTATAAATAAACGACAGAGTACGAAGAGGTGTACTTTCTTCATACTCTTCAATCACCGTCACGTTTTCTAAATTACCGCGTTTCTTCTCACCTATTTCATTTACTCACACCCTTCTCGTTACTCCTTGCCCCCATAGTCACGATACTACTCTCCACACTCTTTTGTTCCCATCTACTCATACACTCCAACTCTCAATCGTTACCAGTATGTAATTTGCTCACTCGCTCTCTTGTCATGTTGTCCTCCGCCTTCCGTGTCCTCCCCATCCCACTCCTCACGGCCGGTGCGTGTCCGGCAATTTCGTCAACAAGGTCCGATCAAAGTCGCACGCGAACACCGCTCCGCCCTTCTCCGCCTCGCTACTCCCTTCACGCTGCTTTTATCAACAGCTGACCAACCGAGGAGACAAGGGCCCCTCATTACACATTCAGTGGGGCTGCCCCACATTGCGTTGGATCCCTCACCCCGCTCCCAGCGCTCGCCCTTCCCCGCCCCTGCCGGCGACACCCCGCCCCGCCCCGCCCCGCCCTGCGCCGTCATAGTTGGTTTATTGCGTCCAGCGCCCGCTTCTGAAACCCTGCTCTTAGCCGCAGAGTGGACTGACTAAACTAATTTCGCCGGCGGCGCTCGCAATGAACTCCGCAAGAGACTCGGAACGACTAGGTGGAGAACTTCGTATGTTGCCTTATGGTGTGCTGAGTCTATATATGTGTGTGTAGGGTTTGATGTCCTTGTGTATGTTGGGTGCGTTTAAACGCGTCCTGTACTTTGATGAGACGTAATATCCTGCATTGATGCCCATATGCGAGTATTACGAGGATTTGCATTGTATCTAAAGTGTTCCATCTCTACTGCATGCAAGAAAAAGAATAATAATATATGTTTGTATTCCAATTTTATTTTTGTGGAATTTTGGAATTATTTTTCGAAGAAAAAATATGTTTGGAAGTAATTAACCATTTAACACGACTTTATTAAATTTGTGTCTTTACCTGATACACAGAATTCAGGCTGGCATTGTGAAACAGTTAAGTGTAGTCGTAGCTGCTGTGTACACGTAGCGCTTCCAAACACCTGCAATGTCCTTAGGCGGTCTCTTCTACGAGTATGTCTTGAAATGCCTTCTCGCGACTACACGTTCGGCGTCATGAGCGCCATTCTCTAAATTCGGTTGCATAGCTTTCCGAAAGCTGTTACCCTCAACCCGACTCGAGTGCGCTTATTGGATACACAGCGTAATCAGCCCTTTTTATTTTTTAAGAAGTCTTTTCTTTCTTTTGAATATCCTGGCCGCTTTATTACATTGGGGGTATTTTTTTATATTTATTTAAAAGATTTAGTTTGCACTACGATAATAAAAATCGTTGTACATTCGTATTGAATTACATTTATTAGCCAGTAATTAGAATATGAAGTATACGTTTCGTGATAAAAACTATCGATGTGTGAGTAGGGAAAACTGTTGTATTCTTTCCTTCGGGCGCGTGCTCTCGAGGGCTGCTTTACAAAACTTCCGGTCGTTCATCTATTTTGTTTTCATCACGTTATCGAGTAATAAGTCTTCTCCTACGTATTTGCGGAAGTGGGAAATTCCGCCGAAAGGCAATCCGATTGTAAAGGGCTGAGAATTATAACACGCCGCCGCAGTCACGTAAGCAAATACTGTCCGTATAGGAAGGGGGTCCGAATGGTGATAAAGGCACGAGCAAGGTGGAATAGACGAGGGGTGCATCATATTTACGAGTCGGAGTTAGGGAGTAGACTTTCGTTCGGAAGCAGCTCCAGAAATAAGCCCTGTAGAGGCTAAATTCTGCGCTGGAGGGGGTAGTGCCGAACACGCGCCCGAGGCAGAAAGCGAGGTCCGGGGGTGGGGGCGTCAGGCCTTCGGGCGCAGGACGAACACGCACCGCTCGTCCCACGCACTCGCTCAGCCCTCCATCCCTTTGTCTGGCCCTTGAAGCCGCCCTGCCTCCATATCGGTGCCTCAGCGATTTTCGAGAGGGGGCGGGCCAGCGATGGCGTGGGCCTCGGCGTCGGCCGCGTCGGGATCTCTTATCTCGCGCGTAGGCCTCTGGCGCGAATTAAATTAAGGGCCTCTCGCTGGAAATTTAATTTCTCGCGCAATAAAAGCGAGAAGTTGCAGATGCCATCTGTCGTTTAATTACTGCTTCGAACTTGTACAACTTCCTCAGGCGGGTTGAGCCGTTATCTGACTGGAGTTGGAGGGTGTGAGAATGTAACAAGCAACATCGGTGCTGCTCAAAAGATGCCAAAGAAGTTTTGAAAGAAATGTGGAACGGTGTTCTCCTTATGTACGGATGGTAATAGTTTATTCTCCAATATATAAGAATCTCAATTATACTTAATGGAGTAGTATTTCAAGGAAAATTCACGAATTTAAGCCTCACGCAATATTGGCTAGAACTGTAGAATTGCCCATGCTATTTGTCGGAGGAGAATCGTCCATTTTTATATTTGAAAGAAAGAATACTCAAACATATCCTGGCCGCTTTATTTATTTATTTATTTATTTACATTCGCGGGGAGTATTTTTTCATATTTATTTAATAGATTTAGTTTGCGCTACTATAATAACATCTTTGTACATTTCATATTGAATTATATTACTTAGCCAGTAATCAGAATATGTAGTTTACGTTTTGTGATAACCAACTATCGACGTGTGACATCTGTGCCTTACCAGTAATGTTACATTGTAGTATATGACGCATATTCCAAGGGGTATATTAAACTGGATTTCTATTAAACTGTATTTAAAATAGAAGTGACGGTAACTATGAGTTTATCTAATTTCATGGAGAATGCGCTCCACAAAATACTGAAGTAGAGGGTAAGGTAAAGAATCATTGAGTCTGAAAGCAACGTGAACGCTCTTACCGATGGTCGAAACTGCCAGAAGCGAAAGTAAGAACGCTCTGTAATACGGAAGCCGAACGTGAGCACCGTGGCGAAGGTGAGAGCCCAATTATTGTCGGAACAAGCCCCGCGGCTGGCCAGGCTTTTCCTCCGCCGGCCAGCGCCGCCAATCAGCGCCGGGCGCGCGCGAGGTGCGCTTCTGCAAGGCTTCCCCGGAGGCCACGGCACCCGGGGCTTCGCGGCGCCCAACCACCTAGGCTCTCGTTAGGTAACTAGGCGGCTCCGCCAGGAACAGTCCGACGCGACGGTCACTCTGGCGCGGAGCGAGCTGCGGCGCGGTGGCGACGGCTGCGGCGACGGTGGCGGCGGCGGGTTGCGGGGGCGGTGCACCCGCGCTCGCCCCGTGCGGCGGCGTGGGCCAGGCGGCCGCGTGTGCGAGGGGTGGCTTGCGGCGGGGAGCGCGCCGCGTCGCGCGGGGGGTGGGCGGGGCGCGGCCGTGGGTCGCCCGTGAGCGCGGGCGTGCTCGCCGCGGCCCGCCCGTGGTCGCCGTTGCGGAAAGTGCCTCGTCCGTGCCCGGCGGGGTAGCCCCGCTCCGCGCGACCGCGCCGCTCTCCTCCATCGCGGGAAGCCGCTTCGCGAACGGCCTCGGGTGGTCCGGGTTGCGGGCGGAGCGTCGGCCGCCTGCCGGTGAGTTAGCCGGTGGCAGATCTTCGGGACAGCGGCGCACCCGCACGGCAATAATACACTGAGCAGGAATACTTGTATGACACCGGGATATATCACATGCTCACAGGCAGTTGGTGAAAAACGACCCTAACATTTAGTATGCTGTAACATTGTGTAGACATACCTGCACACACGACTTACTTAATCAGAAATCAGTTCAATTTAAAATTCCACTTTTTTTCCATTAAACACGTTAAGTCCAAGATTGCTGACATTGTTGGGTGATTTGCGAGGATTTATTCTGTGTCCAATTCTATGGCGACAGTGCCACGGAAAATCCAGACGTTTTCCTCCGAAACTTATGTTTCATTTTTTTCGATTATGATCTATAAGTAGCGATTATTCTTGCCTTTTCCAAACGTTGGTTCTAGTTGCCTCTTTCAACGGTATTTTGCATACACGTGCACTCGTGTTCATTATCTCGTGAACATTATTCGTAATCTTAGGCTTCATCTGGAAATGTTTTGGTGATCCCTGTCCTGGTGCTTGTAGCAGTGTAATTAACTTTTGCTCTAACTTTTCTCATTGACCAATATTTCTGTTACACTGTAGAATCCATCGTAGAAAACGATTGTAGTAATTCGAGTAATTTGTTAAGGAATGAAATGCATACCATTACTTCTTCCGCCACTACTTCTTCTCTAATCGCATTATTTCAGTTTCGCAAGAGCGAAAACGGCCGATGCATTTAAGAGATACCTGTGAACTGTTAATGGGTTAGTTTACTTGCCATGAATCCGCAATGCAGAACTTCTAGCATACTTTCTCTCGTATTAATATTTAACGAATTAATGCAGACATTTCGTTGATAAATTCCGCTACATTAAATGCGAATCAAATTCCGTATCAGATTTTTGTACTAAAAGCGGCTTAGACACAAAGGAAAGGTATTTTGTCTTAATTTTCGTAGCATTTTGATATAACCTGCCGGCCCATGCTTTAGCATTTTTATGGATCTCTTCTTAGAGCCAGTAATGATGAAATATTCGAGAAATTTTGTGTTTTCAAGGACATTTATACAATTTCAAAAGCCTTTATTGGAATATTTCCTGCTGCAATATCTTTTTTGTACTAATAATTAAATTTTGTCTTAAATCCTCACTTTATTTTCTATATTTGTCATGGAAATTAATAATGCTAATGGGAAATCTCTGAAATGCCACTCAATATCTATTCAGAAAAGCGCAAGGTGTGAGCGCACTTCAGGGAAATCAGATTTTAAAGGAATATTTCTCTCATTTCCCGTAGTACCAGCGAAAAGTCATTCACGTATTGAATACGCGACTTGAGAAAAGCTCTAGATATGAAAAATCGCTGGTGCTGTCCAATTGGATTCCTTGAAATACAAAATAAGTTGTCTGCTAGAAATGAAAATTGAATGTAATTTGGAAGGTGTAATACGTCAACGAAAAATTAACATGGCAGAGTTTAAATCGCCCATTGTGTAGTGTATTTATAGATTGAGATATAAAAGAAAACTATAAATACGAGTAAGGTATATTCGGTAGAATGATACTGCACAGAAAATCGCGTCTCCTTTTACTTAATTGGCACTTTTTTGAAATAGACCTTTCAACTTTAAAAGCGCCCAATTCCTCGAGCCCAAACCGCTCTTCCCGTCCGCACTTGTAAGCGCGTTTCATTCCGGAAGGGCGCGCGCACGGGGCGGTAGCGACATTTGTTCGCGTTGCCGCCGCCGCCGCCCCTCCCCCGTTGCTGCTATCGACCGGCAGGTGGGCGGGGCGTTGTGGAGACTCGTCCGGGCGCACCGCCCCGCCGCCTGGGCCGACGCGACTGCGACGCGACGGTCGCAGCCAACTCGACGCCGCGGTCTGCGAGCGTGTTTGCGTTGCCGTCGACCCCGAAGTCCCCGCCAGGGAGTTCACCGTGGCAACGAGCCAAGCGTGGGAGGGGGGTGGAGTTTGCGCCGAACCTATGCATCAAAGCATCTATTTTTATTTGAATGCAGGTTGTGAGAGAATTAGTGGAAGCAGCGTGAGTTTGGCGGTGAAAAAGGCGGATATCGCTTGTTGATTTAACTTGTTTGCGCAAACAGGTAAATTAGTCCACAATGAATTTAAATTGAATGTCATCAGGTAAATACACGGTGATGTGGATTTTGAATAGCAGCCTTAGAAACGACAGTCAACCAATACCCACCCAATATTTATTTATAACTTAAATACACTTATATACGGATATAGGGAAAACATGGCAGGTCAACCAGTCCGTTTACGGTAACTAGCTATTGAAGTCTAAACCGTCCTACAAATTTTGTGAAGCGTGTGTGCGCACTGTTGTAAGCAATAAATAGTGGAGTTTTTCCCATTGGTGATAGATTCTGACTTGTTCAATGTTGGCCTCAACGTTTCCTGCTTCTCCTTGCAAGGCCTCTCCAGTCACCAACAGCGCCGCCAGCGCCTCTTCTCTTTAACGCCCTATCTCGTGCATTTCGTGTTCCCCTTTCCGCGCACCAGCCCTTGCAGCTTTCACAACGGGCGAGCATCCCGGGCGGCACTCCCACCGGCGCGCATGCCGTCGAGCGGAAGCGGAGTGCGAACGATGAACAGCGTGCGGTAGAAGGAATGAGGCGAGACCGCCGAAGACGGAGCTCGGGAGAGTAAGAAATGCGGTGGAAAATGATACAAAGAATTCACTCGCAAAGCGGCAGCAAGGAGATGTATCTTCTAGCAATTATAGTCAGTAGGGGAGGGGGAGTTGGGGGGTGCATGGGAGTTGGGGGGTGCAGTGGGAGTTGGGGGTGAGTGGAGTTGGGGCAGTGGGTGGGTGCAGTGGGAGTGGGGGTGCAGTGGGAGTTGGGGGGTGCAGTGAGTTGGGGGGTGCAGTGGGAGTTGGGGTGCAGTGGAGTTGGGGGGTGCAGTGGGAGTGGGGGGTGCGGTGGGGGGTCACGTGTGGGGGTGCAGTGGGAGTTGGGGGGTGCAGTGGGAGTTGGGGGGTGCAGTGGGAGTTGGGGGGGTGCAGTGGAGTTGGGGGTGCAGTGGGAGTTGGGGGGTGCAGTGGGCAGGTTTGGGGGTCAGTGGGAGTTGGGGGTGCAGTGGGAGTTGGGGGGTGCGTTGGGAGTTGGGGGGGTGCAGTGGGGAGTTGGGGGGGTGCAGTGGGGAGTTGGGGGGGGTGCAGTGGGAGTGGGGGGGGGGGGGTCAAGTGGGATTGGGGGGGGCAGTGGGAAGTTGGGGGGTGGCAGTGGGAGTTGTGGGGCGTGCAGTGGGAGTTGGGGGGGGTGGCAGCCTGGCGAGTTGGGGGGGGGAGGTGCAGTGGGAGTTGGGGGGGTGCAGTGGGAGTTGGGGGGGGGGCAGGTGCAGTGGAGTTGGGGGGGTGCAGTGGGAGTTGGGGGGGAAAGGTGGATTGGGGGGGGGGTGAGTGGGAGTTGGGGGGGGGTGCAGTGGGAGTTTGGAGGGGGGGGTGCAGTGGGAGTTGGAGGGGGGTGCAGTGGGAGTTGAGGGGGTGCCGTGGGTAGTTGGAGGGGTTGCAGTGGGAGTTGGGGGTGGCATGGAGTTGGGGGGTGCAGTGGGAGTTTGGGGGGGTGCAGTGGGAGTTGGGGGGTGCATGGGGGAGTTTGGGGGGGGGGGTGCAGTGGGAGTTGGGGGGGGTGGCGTGGAGTTGGGGTTGGTGCAGGTGAGTTGGGATTGGGGCCGGGGTGGCAGTGGGGAGTTGGGGGGGGAGCGTGATTGAAGAGGAGATGGAGCTATTTGGCAATGGACGAGCGGGGAGGAGCGTCCGGTACATGTTGGAACGGGCGTTTCGCGGTAGATGCGTGGCTGAAGCGTGGGAGATGGTACACATGCGAAGAGACCCGAAGGCGGCAGGAGGGAGGGTTGGAGATGAATGCGAGTGGTGCCGGGCGGAGTGGAAATGAGTTGCGCTGAACGGGCCGAAGCGGAGTGGGCGTATGCGGAGTCGGCGGAGTGAACTGTAGAGACGTTGCAATGCGAAGTGGAGATGCAAGAAGGGCTGTGCTTGTGTAGGAAATGGAGGCGATTTTATCGTCTTTCCTTCCCCCTCGAGCGCTTAGGCTGTGTGGGTAGAAGACACCAATGGACTGATACAAGGTTCCTCGCCCGATGCGAAGCTGGCTGTCTATATTACTGTTCGTAGCTTTCGAGAAGTGTCTTGCCTGCGAAGAGAAATGAAAGGTGGTATCTTTCCAGTTAATACATATGAATGTATTCAATTTGCGGACGATAACAAATTAATCATACGTTACGTTTCGTGTACAGCGATGACTCGTTTTTTCTCAGAGCATATTTATGGTGAAGGTGTGGAAATAAGGAATTTGTATGTAGAGCTGTCTTACTGTGTCTACATACGACAAAATAAAAGAGAAATATGCATGATCTGAATAAGTAAAAAATAGACACTTCCACTAAAATGTTTGATATAATATAAACAAATGTTATAAAAAATATAAAATGAGCTACTCACCAAAACATTCCATTTAATAAACAGAAATACTTATAAACGTAAACATATACTAAAGTTTATCATCGTAATACCATAACTGATCGAAAATAATAATTTCATTGAAATAGACATTCAACTCACAATTTCTGTGTCACGAGCTCAGTTCTGATATTTGTTCCCAATTATTTTCTGATTGAATCCTTCAGTTTGTGTATTTTTCTGGGTGCCTTTTGAAAATTTCTTTAATTTAAAACAAATTTTCCTCTAATTAAACTAGACTATCGATTTAAATTTTTTAATAGATTATTGCACCAAAAATTGAAATTCATTTGTACTTTTAATGTTTATGAAATATGAGTTGTGCATTCCTTTCTGACGTATGAGCTAATTTTAGCAATTAACACGTCCTCTCAAATTGGTAAGTTGTATACCAAACGGTTGGAATTCGTGTGCTACTGCAAGCCAAGACACCTTGCTATATAGGGCCTTCCGAAACCCTGATTATACTCAAATACTCCTCCCCCATTGCAGTCTTCACGTGCCCAATCTCCTCCGCCATACGCTGCGGAAGTGAGTGCGATTGCCCGCGTGCAGTTAATTACGAAGGCGTGGCCCTGTAGGCTAAGTCATTGCCCTGCTTCTCGCCGTGTGCTAACCGGCTACACATTCACCATTTGCGTCTGTAACGCATACTCTCATCCACTTCCGCTTTCACTCCCACAATATAATTTCCGTCCAGTGAGGATCGTTATTTTTTTGTTTTTTGTTTTGCTAACAGTTTTTTCTCTCTTAAAGTATCCTCCACGACTAATTAGAAATTGTATATCAATTTGAAGATGAGTCTTCTCCCCACCCCCCGAAATGTTCATATATACAGTTCTAATTTTGTGTACAGTTCTTTATAATTCGGTATAGAAGTATTTCTAGACTTTTGATTACCAGATTGACAACAACCTATGTCACATGTACATAAATTAACTAATTAATTATTTCCAGGTCCTTGGATTTTTTCCCTCAAATTTGCGTGTTCATTTTCTTAGTACTGACGAAAGCTCGCTGTTAGTTATAAAAAGTGGAATTGTTTCAATGTTTCATTGTTAGTGATTAAGTGATAAAATATAAAAATACTTCTTAGGGCTTCGT
Source organism: Gryllus bimaculatus (assembly GCA_017312745.1). Lineage (NCBI taxonomy): Eukaryota > Metazoa > Arthropoda > Insecta > Orthoptera > Gryllidae > Gryllus > Gryllus bimaculatus. The sequence goes on from BOPP01000022.1 coordinate 4,106,918, forward strand.
AATTTTTTCAAGTGAATTATTTGAAACCCCGATTTATTTTCGGGAAGAATATTAATACTTTCACCACATGCGCATGGTGGTCGGATGTGTAATGACATGAAAATCTGCGTTGTTTATTTGTCCAATTCTAAACGAAAACAAAAGTAAATTATTTGGAAATATTGCACACCGGCATGCAATTGTGAAATTAACCTTGTGCAGTTGCCTCGGCATCACGCAAAGAGTCGCTTCGTTGCTTTGAATTTCGCTAGGTTGTAATAAAAAGTTCTTGCTTACTCGGAACTACTCTTTTAGTTCTAAGAGAAAATGTTAATTAGCTTCTGTTGTTAGTTGCCAATATTGTTGTGAAGTTTTGTTTTTGCTTTAGTGGTTAAAATAATATTTATTTAAAACATTTACATGCAATATTTGTGAACGCTTCGCTATAGAATTTTCCACGCTTTATACATCAAATGCACGCCGCAAGTGCTCACCGAGTTACTGAAGACTCCTTTGGAGCGCAACTTAAAGGGAACGAGCGACGCAATCATTCTACCTCCTTGCATGCGGGATTCACAAACCTCAAAGGATAGATGTAAAAACTTTTTTGATTAGTTGAGAACTAGCAGAGGGTCGTTGAGAACTCGTCGCTGCAAATATTTCTTCGCTGGTCAGATGAGCACACTCAACAATACAATGATTAATCAAAAAGTTTCATGCGGAAGAAAATCATCAAAAGACTTCAAAAAAAATCATCCAGAAGAAGACTCGCACGACAGTAAATATCTTCGTTATACTCTCGTTAATAACCTCGATTTATATTCCTCTTCGAATTAGCAAAATCAATACGGCGCTAGAGTGGGGACGTTGACATTGAAAGCAAGAATTATACTTCGATTTTTCTATAGTGGTTGATGGCATTAGGCTATTGTTACATCTCCTGCCTTATAAAACCTTGAATATCTTGAACATTATTGGGCGCATTTCTGAGGCCACGAGCCCCGTTAAAAAGGACGCCCGCGAATTAATGCAATATTAATTTTATAAGGCAGGTGGTGTAACAATGACGTAATGTCGTCGGCCACTATACAAAATCCAAGTATAATTCAATCGCTTTCTAACGCTGCACATCGACCACTCCCATCCCTTCGTGTATTCCCATGCATCCGAGTCCGAAGAAATTGTTTGGGTCTTGATCACAGCGTATGTAACAGGCAAACGACGGCGCCGAACGTCATGAAGCTCGTGGGCGACGCCCTCTGGCGAAAGGCGTCGCGGCGCCGCGCGACGAGGTTATAAAGCGGCCGTTCCCACTCGACGTCGCTTGTCGGCGCCCTTCGGGGATTTACGGCTCGCTGCCACTCCGCCAGCCTTCAGCCCTCGCCGCCCACAGACCTCGCCACCACGCCACAGCCCGCCCTAGTCCGGCCCGTCCGCACCCTACCTCTCCCCTACTCTCTTCGACTCACGCTGCCATTGCCTTCGCCGTTCCCAGCGCAACGCGCCGCCTCTATTAGTCAGTCGACGCTCTCTAGTCAGCCTCCCCCCCTACCCACTCTGCATTCATACCATCACACTACACCACCACCCACCACACACCGCCGCCGCCGCCGCCGCCGCGCCGCCCGCCGCCCCGCATCGCAACCGCCACCACACACAAACAACCACCACCAACCACCCGGACCGCCGCCACCCCTACCACCACCCGCCTCCTCCTCCACTTCGACCTTCTTCTTACATCAACTTCCGCCACGCACCTCCGCCTCTTCCCTCACCGCTCCACTACATTACTCCACCACCGCCGTCTCCAACCATCACCCCTTCCCCTCACCCGCACATCACACCTTCATCTCCAACCACCTTTTTCAACTTCCATTTTCCATCTCTACATCCTTCACCTTCGCACGTAGTTGCCTCAGGGCGCGCCTCGCGCATTTTAAAGCATAATCTCTAAGAGGAACACGGACGCTGACTGGGGCAAGCCTCCCCTCGCGTGGACGCCCCCCCTCCCATTTTTGGTAACATTCTTTCATTCTCGCCTTCGCCTTGTGCCCCCCCCCTCGTGTGCTCTCCTGCCGCTCCGAAGACCTGCTTGGCTTCTCTGTACTTGCTCTCACCTCCCTCTGATTGCTGTCAATTCTTTCCAGAGTTTTTTTTTTTTCCTTCGCATTGTATTAATGAAGTATTACTGCAACGTCTCGCTACTAGTTACGTTTTTGAGAAGTGCTTTTGTAAGAGTATACTTGATGGCTTATAAATTATTATTCTTACTACTTTACACATATTCTTTTTTTCGGTATTTCTCGATCACAATTTCCCTTACTTCAATATTTTTTCATCTTCCCATTCCATTAATCTCATTTTTCTTTTTCGCTTTTTTCCGTTGATCTTGTCACGTTCTCTTTGTTCGCTTTTTCTTCTTAAGTCTCTTCCATTCGCTCTCGCTGTCGCACCCTCCCATCGGACGCGCATCTCGTTGGTCGCTGTCCCACCCTCGCGCTTCTCGCGGTCCCTCGCCGCACTCTTGCTTTCTTCTCTTCCTCCATCATCTCTCTCACTCCCCCCTTCCGTCTCCCCCGCTGCGGTCGCGTTGGGTGGTCCCCTCGCGGCGACGTTTACAAGCCGCCGCGCCACTGAATGGGATGTAGAATGTGCGGTTTAGCAGCTTATGATAAGGTTATAGCCAATAAATTCTGTTTTCTCAAGCGACTGCCAGGGGAGATGGGGAAGGGGGCCGCGGAGCGGTCGATGGCTCTGGATCGCCGGGCAGTTCACGACGGACGGCGCGGGGGAGGCGACTCCCGGGCTCGCCGACGTCGCGTCCCTCCGCTGCATTAGCGAATGCGTCGCCTGCCACGTCACCTCGTGAAATCGCCCCCCCCCCGTCCCCCAGTAAGGGTCGTGTTTCAAAGCTTTTATCTACGATGGCTGTGGTCCGCTGAAATCTCGGCTCGGATTTGTCGGAGAATTGTTCTTGCGAAATATTAAACTGGAAACTCGAAGTGTTGTTTTTTTGTCATTTCATACCACTTTATTTCAAAGAACGATGGATTTCATTCATACCCAAATAGTTTACAATTGTCTCTTCTAGGCATACATGCTCGAAATTCGGTCCTTCATTTGCTGTTTTATGATACAACCCACAAAATTGCAAATATAGGATTCCGTAATAAAAATAAACTACTTTGGGTGGGAAGTTACTTTGAGCTACTGAGCAGAATGACTCTTGAAAAGTTGAAGCTTAATTAAAATCTTAAAAAATATTCCTTCGACGAACAGTCTCGAAAATGAAGAGCTTAATTGCATTATTAACGTAATTATCTGCCTTTTGTAAGCCTTTTATTTTAAAAGTCTGTAATTTTATAAGTATTTTTTGTAAGCATCTAATCAATATTCCTAAACAACACTCAGACAGAAATTTTCCTTGACAGTTGAACTTCATCAGAGCGTTTTAATGAACCATCCACAGGACAAGAGATTGAAAATCAATTTTTGTTAATGTCACATTTCTTCTGTATGCCTGCTGACACATAAGAGAAATCCTAGCGATTCCAGAAAACTTCCGTTCGCAGAAGCCGAGGCGTTTTGTTATTCAATGCTGCACTTCAAGTTATATTCCTCAAAGTTCCGAGAGTGCACGACCATATCCGGTGAAGTGCGACGCCCTGCAGGAAGTTTGCAACGGCTCTTTTTTTTTTTTGGAGACGTTGCTGAGCAAATTGAAAATTCCACTCAGCGCTCGGCCGATCACTAAGATTACATTCGATTCCTCAAAGAGCGCGGAAAGGCGACAACTCGCAAATTGACGGAGACTGTCCCGCGAAATAACGTTTCAGCTATGGAGTTTCCGCAGAGAATTTGTGTTTGTGTTGACGTGCTTCGCATGAAAGTGAGTTCAGTTTTTGTTGGTCATATAGTAGTCATCGTTTTTTCTGATCACGTGCATGACTTTCATAATAAATACGAGAAATGAAAAATAGTGTTTCTGTTTTTTTCTTCTCCGTTATTCACAAACCTTTTTGGATCAACATCCCATATGGAAATTCGATTTTCAATATATATTCTTTCTTAATGTTGAATCCTCAGATTTGTACTGTCAAATTATTCATAAGAAAGTCTCCTGTAAAGTTGTAAACTAATCTCTAATGTGGTTTATTTTGATTGCCAGTTTTTCGTAATTCTGTCTAAATCGGTTATGATGTGTGAAGCAAATTTAACATTTACGATATTACTTCCGAGATTGTGAATTCAGCCTAAGTATTCGTAAAAGGATTCGGTAAAGAAGGGTATTTTTTCACAAATTTTCTTCATGTCAAAAATTCACGTCATTTTCTTCAAATGACGTATAGTTCGCGTCGAGAGGTTGATGAAAATATATGGGCGACGGTGTCAAGGCTATTTGTCAAGGTGTTAGCTCAGGTGTTCAGAGATAGAGGCTTGTGTGACAAGTCCGAAGGTGTTTGCTCTCCTTACCTTTGGAGACGATGTTCACAACTCAGACGAGGTCCGCCTTTAGAAGGGGACAAAGAAGAGTGAGCTGGAGTAGGAGAACTGCGATTGGTTGCGACTGAAGTGAAAGCAGATTCTACGAATCAGTTGTCGGGAGATTTTGTGAGATGCTATAAATCTGAGTGAAAAGCAAATAAGCTAATTCATAGAAATATTTATTTATATAGTAACAGAATAATAACACTCAAAAATATATTTTTCCTTATTTTGTATTGACATGTAGTTTGAAACCTATACATCTACCATTTACATCCGTGCGCGGCCTACTGACATGGAAAATTAACAAGAACTAATTGATCAGAGTAGTTTCATTATATGATTTTTATGTTGATAAATTAATAATTTAAATTATTTCAAGTTTTATTCAAGAGGAAATTCAAAGGTAGGTCAGAGAGGTAGGAAGCAGAGAAAAACGCGCAGTCTATCTCCCTTGGCAGACTGTCGTGCTGACGTCACAGGGAACCATTAGCTTATCGATGTGCGGAGCGAGGGACAGCCGTATTAATCTCCCGTTCGAGATACCCAATACATCTCGTGTTCCGGGACACACGGATGCAGCTTGATTACATCATTTGCTAAGAACGTGCAGGAAGGTCATGACCTGTTTCAGTGGTACCACATTCGTATTAAAATAATGAATACATTCAACAAATTAAAATAAATACTTAAGAACGATGAACTGTTATGTCCTACATTTTTGAGAAGAGGGGAAAGCTCTTACGAAAGATCTGAGAATTATCGTCTGGTTTGTGTTCAAACGTAAAGTTACCTGCTGATCAGATTGCGTGAATCTTATCATTTTGTAATCTAGAGACTTCAAATATATTAGGGCGACATGATTACCTAATTTCATTTGACACCTTTTCGAACATTTTCGCCCATTCACACACATGTTTTCCACTCCAAAGTGTGAGTGTGTGCTCTATTTTCATTTCAGTTCACATTGACGCCGTCACAAAACTTTGGGTGAATGTAGATAAGATTCTCATTAAGAAACCATCTCTTAGAATTGTCCCGCCTAACGCGTATATTCTGCTCTCATTAAGAGACGTGTAGAAGTTTATATTGAATTTTGCCGGAACTATACAGTACCTTGCACTTGTCTGTGCTTAAGACAAACTTGAAGGTTATCTAGTAACCTGGGTGAGTCCGTCGGTCACTCACGGTTAGACCCTTTTCAGTTCACTGTTTGGGACAAGAGAGGTGTCATTTCACGCGTGTTGGTGTGCGGGAACTGACCTTTTTTTTTTGTTGGTATAATTCGAGAAAATTATCAATAATTATTTGTTTAACACGGGGAAGGTGAAGCTTGTGAAAAATTATTACGTTCACCTTTTCCAGTCCGTTCGAGGCAAGCAAGAAGACTTTCGACTGTTATTAGTCCTTCTAATCTCGTTAAAAAGAACTCAAATTAGTAGTATGAAAATACAAACCTGTGATAAGCATTGAAATGCCACATTAAGCTAGCATTCAATATTATTATCTTAAGTGACTGTGGCTCCAGCTCTGACGCGCGTGTCTCTGACAGTCCTCCGGGAATATCCACGAGTGTTTTTCTGTCCCTTGCCCCGTGGTGCGCGCGCTATTTCGCCCGGTGGTGGTGTTTCGATGTGTTTCGATGCAGGCACGCGCGCGACCCGGGGACGTCGCCTTTGATGCGGTTATTTTGACTCGCGCTGTTTACCCTCCGCCCGGCCGCACCACCTGAGGGCGGAGGGCGTGGCGCGGTCCACGTGGCACGCGGGACGTGCGTTGCATTCGCTCCCGTCGCCCGCGACACGCGCGGGCACGCGCGCGCGCGCTGCCACCGCAGGCACTGCGGCGTCGTGCTTGTGGAGCAGCGTTCCCGAGTCCTCCCCTTCTCCGTGGCGGGGGGGGGAGGGTGACTGGGAATGCTGTAACGGACTCGTGTGGCTGGCGCTGGTTGGTTCACCAGATGTATTGGGTCCTAAGTGATGGTGCGATTTCGATTTTTTTCTCCTGGGGAGTGTTCAGAGCTCCACGAGAAAAAGGAGGGTGGGGATGTGAATCGACGAATTGACAAGTGAAACGAAGACAATGTGTGCGTCCGCAGTGCATTCTGATTAATTAATAAGAAAGCTCGTGGGAAAATTCTATTTTCCTATCTCGTCGATTTGTTTTCTTTGGTTAAACATTTCGAAGTGTGTTAATGTTAAATGAAGGGCATAGATAAGAAGTAATTTTATTAATAGGGAACGATCTCCGAATTCCTGTCATCAACCCCGCTACGCGTGACCTTTTCGCCCCCACGTTGCGAGTTAAAGCGGCTCTTGACGGCCGACTGCTGTTGTTATTGTTTGAACTTCCAGGAGGCCGGGCAGCGTTTGCGGCAGTCTGCGTGTGGCCCAATGCGGGCGATTTTAGAGGTCTCTGATGTCTTCGTGGATCCTTTTGCGCTCTTACTATCAAGAGATATAACACCCGGACTTGGGGCGATTGTGGGAATGGTGGATTTAATTTTATTGCCATCTGATGCAAGAAAACGCTCGTTTTAATGCGGTTGCATCCACGTTCGAGCACGAAATAGAATGTTTTCATTTGCCACTCATTTGCATCAGTGCCGTGGTGGGAGGTAGTGAATCCCTAGCTTTTTGCACCGCGCTGTAAGGGCTCTAAAAGTCTGATTTGAGAAAGAGCCAGTGACTCGGCGACGTGCTGAATTACGAAATTGAAGAACATTCACCTCCATTAATCAGTGTCAATCAATAAACCTCTATAATCAGGAAGGAAGATTTCAGAAGCGATTAATACGGGTTGCTTGTTTTCTGCAGTGTTAAAATATTTTGCGAAAGTACAAAAAACTTGCAGTAAACCTTACAAACTTAATCGAGAATTAAAATGAGAATCTATTGTCACTATTCTTTTGCGAGAAATCTCCTTTTTAATGTAATGATAGTTACATGTCTTGCTCTTCATTTTTTGTACGGGAAGCTCGTGGTATGGGTACTAATTAGTAGACTTACCATGTACGTTGAATTAAATAGCATCCCTCTAATTTTGATAAAGCGAACAAGGTGGCAAAAAAAACTGAAATAATTACATGCACGACCAGTAGTGTTCGTAACATTTCTCTCTTCAAGTTTTTGTTTTTCCGTTTCTTTTATATCTAATTCCTTCCGGTTCAGTTAACTGAAAAGGAATTGTGGAGTTATGATTGCTTATATTTTTCAGCCACGCCTTCTCCAAAACGTGCACTTTTTTTTATACTTTGCATTTTTCTCTGCAGGATTTTCCTTTCGCCTCTCATGAGCTTCAGGCAACGTTAGTGAAATTCCGCTCTGCGTACCTCTCAGTTTTTGCGCACTGCTGTATACATACAAAGTAGGCACAATAGAGTTACGTGAAACTTTGCGAAAGTTGAGAAAAGGTTTCGAAGCAAGAACTCTGTAGCTCTATGGCGAACTCACATTTTATAGTATGCGCGATAAACGGAAGTTCCTTTGTCTCCAGGCAGTTGCCAATGATTTTATAGGTCTCAACGGTCTTCGTAGGTCCTTTTGTACCCTTGGTTTCCAAGAGATAAGACACCCGGACTCGGGCGACTAAACTGGAGGCTGAGGTTGATTGAGTTTCATTGCTATCTGTTGCAAGAAAATTCACGTTTTAATGCGGGTTCTTCCATATTCGATTACGAAATATAATGTTCTTTACACAATAAGAATGCACAAAAAATAACCCAAGATCACACATTTAACCATTAAATCTCTTTCAACAGTGGTTCTGATGAAAAATGTTAATTTAACACCTGTAGTCTAGAGGCTTACGTAATATATATTGGTCCTTTTTGTGAACTATATGTCATCAAAAAAGGCGGAAAGGACGCTTTTGACATGGAGGCTTTTGACACTAAAATAATGTATGCACATACACTAATTATTGATAATGGTGTTGTAAGTAATAAGTCCGAACACTAGCTTTTTATTTACTGGATACTCATAAAACTAAAGATGATGTAAGAGACAACTCTTTGGGATATGAAGGACGAATCATCTGAATCGAACTGCTGATAATTATAGATCGAGTTCCTAGGGAACGCAGCTTGTAAAAGCCATTAAAAATTTTCCTTTGTAATTTTCCCCTAAAAACATGTTTTTTGGAACGAATTAGCTAATCAGTGTCATCTCGTGTCATCATACTTTTCGGTACTTAACTCTACCATGATACCATTTGCTGGAAACAAAAGTAGTATATTGCGGCAAACACCCACGTAACGTAACAGACATTTTATTCTGGAGCCGCGATAAGCCCGCAGAGCTCCTCCAAATTTAAGAATGAAAACGCGACTGCGGGAGAAAGCTGCAACGGTGGGGGGTGGAGTATTGCGAGGGGGGGGGGGGGAGCAACGCTGCCCGATGAAGAGGGCGCTGAGGGGCGACGGCGATGACGGGGTCGGGGAAGGGCTGCAATTAGCGCGCTCAGCGGGTGGATGATTCGCGCACCCCGCGAAATTAAATTTCGCGGCCCCGCCCTTCTGCTCCGGTTGTTTCTCGACGACACCGCCAGACGCCGCGCGCGAGCGAGGACGGCTGCGGGGGCGCTTAACGCGAGCGCGGAATCATTAACACGGCCGAGAACATACACGTTGGCGTTTCACCCTCTGAATTCGGCGATCGTTTTTTGTCGTTTTATGAATATAGTTGGTTCTAATTGAAATATCTCTTGTCGCGAAACTCTGCCGTTGAATAAATGTTTTTTATCTTAATATTCGCCAAGGCATTTGTTTCGGCATCACTTGACACTCTTGCTATGGTGAGATTTTTTGTTTTTTAATTCAATCCGAATTATCCTTTATGAATCAATCAAGCATTATTAATAAAATAATTTACATTATCAGTTTTTTGCCAGTTTCTGTATCTCATTCGCTCCATTTCTCATCTCGTATCACCATTTCTAATTCCTCATTTTTCGATTTGTCATTCTTTCTCCATCTTGGAATCTGCCTTTGTCTTTGATCTGCATTTTTTTTCATTTTTCTCTAATTATCTTTTTCTTTTGCTACATTCTGTGTAATTAGTCTCGTGTACCCGTAATTTTCTTCTTAGATTTCCCTCGTTCTGGGAATCCTTCCTTAAAAGCATCTTCAAATTAAAAGTATTTAGGAATTAAGAAGAGCATACAAAAACCGATACTGCAATGGAAACATAGGATACGTAGGAGTGGCTAGAGTCGCCACCACGCGGCGCGGAAATGACAACGGCGCAAAGCGAGGTAGCGACCTTCGGGCGTTGCGAACGGCGCAGCGCGGGTGACTGAACCGTGAGCAGACTTGGTCGATTCGCGTGCTGCATCTGCTACTGGGCGGCACGTTTGCGTAGTTTTTCTCGCTTATCGCGACGAGTGTTGAGAACTAACGCCGCGTGTTAAGCACCTACGCGCATAGCGTAGTGCCACTTCTGAATCCGAGTCATCGGTTTTTAACCTAATTCTTGTTTTCTTCTTCCGTTCAACGTCCGTCCTTCCAACAATTATTTCTTCTCTTTTCCTTCCTATTTCACTACTTTTGCTCATTCGTCAATATCCATGCCTTTGTTTTCGTTCCCACTCGGTCTTTCTTTTTTCTTTGTTTCCCCTACTTTTTCTTCCCTGATTCCCTTGAGTTTGGCCGGCACTATTCCTTTCCTTCGTCTTTATTCTCAACTAGTTTCTCTCCTGCGTGGGTTCATCAATTATCGTCATCACTGTATCCTTCAAGAAATGTAGACAATTTCACATAAACGAAGACAAATAATCTGAAGTAATTCTCAACAGAAATTTCAGGCGCTTCATTCCTCCCAACGAAAGAAAACATTAGCGAGGAATTCTTTGAATTGCGGAAAGCGAAGAAATGCAATAACAAAAAAAAAGTTATGAGCGCTTTAGAATAAAAACAAATAAAAGGCATCGTCGAAGTGAGTCCGCTTTTAGCAATTATGCCTTTCGGTGCCTCGGGCAGAGCGCAGGGGCTTCGCTGTGTCGCCTTGTAATTTCCGGCCGCCTTTTTAGCCCGATAACAATGGTGGAATGAACACCGTGAGGAGGAAGAAGAGGAGGAGGAGGAGGAGGGGAGGGAGAAGAAGAAATATATAAACGCACTGTTCCGTCCTCGTGGCAGACACCCATCTTTTTTGCCTGTTAGTTTTTCCTTTTAAATGTATTATAAAGATTTTTTCATATCTGTCAACCTTCAATTCACGCTCTAAATCTGTATTGATAGCCTCCTCGTCGTCGCTTTCCTTGTTGGTTCATAAAGGTAATTTGCCGTTTATCAGACGCATAGGATACCGCGCAGCTTTGTACACCGTCTTGCTCTTGTTGCGGCCCCTGCTGGATTTTATCCGATCGCTTCTCGGCTACCAAATCAGGTGAAATGCATGTTGTGTAATATATCCAAAATGGTGACTCGGCTCTTGTCATCCCCAGTGCACTCCAGGCAATCACTTGATGGATCTAATTTTGTGGCGTCGCATTACTGTTGATCACATTCGAGGAATCCCGACATCTGTTGGCGATTTGCAATTATTTTGGTTCTTTCTAATAAAGAGATACCTATATCTTATATTTTCAACTGTACAAGCTAGAGAAAACAAATGAAATTTGTTAGAATTTGTTTGTTACTAACGCACTCCGTATGATAGGTATTTAGTGAATGTTTTTAATAATGTCCTTCATATACCATTTGCTGGAACAACAAGTAGTTAATTGCGGCAAACCCCACGTAACGTAACAGACATTTTATTCTGGAGCCCGATAAACACCGCAGAGCTCTCCAATTTAAGAATGAAACGCGCCTGTGGAGAAAGCTGCAACGGTGGGGTGACGTATTGCGAGCGGGTGGGGGGGAGCAACGCTGCCGATGAAGAGGGCTTCTCGAAGGGCCGAGGCGATGACGAGGGTCGGGAAGGGCTGCAATTTAGCGCGCTCAGCGGTGGAATGATCGCGCCCCGCCGAAATTTAAATTTCGCGCCCCGCCCTTCTGCTCCGGTGGTTCTCGACGACACCGCCGACGCCGCGCGCGAGCGAGGACGTGTGCGGGGGCGCTTAACGCGACGCGCGGATCATTACCACGGCCGAGAAACATACACGTTGGCGTTTCACCTCTGAATTCGGCCCGATCGTTTTTTTGTCGTTTATGAAATATAGTTTGGTTTCTAATTGAAAATATCTCTTGTCGCGAACCTCTGCCGTTGAATAATGTTTTTTATCTTAATATCGCCAACATTTGTGTTCGGCATCACTTGACACTCTTGCTATGGTGAGTTTTTCTTTTTTTGTTTTTTTTTTTAATTTATCCAATTATCCTTTATGAACATCAGCAGTTATTAATAAAATAAATTTCATTATCAGTTTTTTGCCAGTTTTCTGTATCTCATTCGCTCCATTCTATCTCGTATCACCATTTTCTAATTCCTCATTTTTTCGATTTGTCATTCTTTCTCCAACTTGGATCTGCCTTGTCTTTGATTGCTTTTTTCATTTTCTCTAATTCTTTTTCTTTTGCTACATGTCTGTGTAATTAGTCTCTGTACCCCGCAAGTGTTCTTCTTACGATTTCCCCGTTCTGGAATCCTTCCTTAAAAGCATCTTCAAATTAAAAGTATTTAGGAATTAAGAAGAGCATACAAAAACCGCACTGGCACGGAAACATAGGATACGTAGGAGTGGTAGAGTCGCCAGCACGGCGGCGGAAATGACAAACGGCGCAAAGTTCGAGGTAGCGACCTCGGCGTTGCGGACACGCGCAGCGCGGGTGACTGAACCGTCGAGCAGACTTGGTTCGATTCGCGTGCTGCATCTGCTACTGGGCGCACGTGTTGCGTAGTTTTTCCTCGCTTTATCGGACGAGTGCTTTAGAACTAACGCGCGTGTTAGCACCTACGGCGCATAGCGTAGTGCACTTCTGAATCCGAGTCATGGTTTTTAACCTATTCTTGTTTTCTTCTTCCGTTAAACGTCCGTCCTTCCAAAATTATTTCTTCTCTTTTCCTTCCTATTACTACTTTTGCTCATTGTCAATATCATGCCTTTGTTTTCGTTCCACTCGGTCTTTTCTTTTTTCTTTGTTTCCCCTACTTTTTCTTCCCTGATTCCCTTAGTTTGGCGCACTGATTCCTTTCCTTCGTCTTTATTCCTCAACTAGTTTTCTCTGCGTGGGTTCATCATTATCGTCATCACGTTCCTTCAAGAAATGTAGACTATTTACATAAACAAAGACAAATAATCCTGAAGTATTCCTAACGATTATTCAGGCGCTTCATTCCTCCCAACGAAAGAAAACATTTGCGCAGGAATTCTTTGAATTGCGGAAAGCGAAGAATGCCAATAACAAAAAAGTATCTGGGCGCTTAGAATAAAACAAATAAAAGGCCATCGTCGAAGTGAGTCCGCTTGTTTAGCAATTATGCTTTCGGTGCCTCGGAGAGCGCGGGGGCTTCGCTGTGTCGCCTTGTAATTCCGGCCGCCTGTTTAGCCCGATAACACATGGTGGAAATGAACACCGTGGAGAGGAAGTAAGAGGAGGAGGCAGAGAGGGGAGAGAGAGGAAGAAGAAAATAAATTATAAACCACGTTCGCCTCGATCGTCGGCCAGGAGCATCCATTCTTTTTTGTGCCTGTTAGTTTTTTCTTTTAAATTTATTATAAGATTTTTTCATATCTGACAACCTCAAATTCACGCTCTAAATCTGCTATTGTAGCCTCCTCCTCGTTCGCTTTGCCCTTGTTGGTTCGTACAAGGTAATGCCGGTTTATCAGACGTCATAGGCAAGGAGGAGGAGGGGAGGGAGAAGAAGAAATTATAAGCGCACTGTTCAGTCCTCGTGGCAGGCACCCATCTAATTTTTGCCTGTTAGTTTTTTCTTTTAAATTTATTATAAAAGAGACTTTTGCATATCTGACAACCTTCAATTCACGCTCTAAATCTGTATGATATGCCTCCTCCTCGTCGCTTGCCCTTGTTGGTTCTGCGTACAGGTAATGCCGTTTACAGACGCATAGGACTAGGAGAGGAGGGGAGTGCGGAGAAAAGAAATATGATAGCGCCTGTAGGTCCTCGTGCAGGCACCATCTTTTTGCCTGTTAGTTTTTTTCTTTTAATTTTATTATAAAGATTTTTCATATCTGAACAACCTTCAATTCACGCTCTAAATCTGTATGATAGCCTCTCCTCGTCGCTGCCTTGTTGGTTCGTAGCAGGTAATTGCCGTTTATCAGACGCATAGGATAGGAGGATGGAGGGGAGGGAAAGGAGAAATATATAAAGCGCACTGTTCAGTCCTTCGGTGGCAGCAACCCATCTTTTTTGCCTGTTTAGTTTTTCTCTTTTAGAATTTATTATAAGATTTTTTCAATCTAACAACCTTCCAATTCACCGCTAAATCTGTATGATAGCCTCCTCCTCGTCGCTTGCCTTGTTGGTTCGTACAGGTATTGCCGTTTAATCAGACGCATAGGATAGAGGAGGAGGGGAGGAGAAGAAGAAGAAATATATAAACGCACTGTTCGTCTCGGGCAGGAACCCTCTGTTTTTGCCTGTTAGTTTTTTTCTTTAAATTTATTATAAAGATTTTTTTCATATCTCACAACCTTCAATTCACGCTCTAAATCGTATAGATAGCCTCCTCCTCGTCGCTTGCCTTGTGTTGGCGTACAGGTAATTGCCGTTTATTCAGACGCATTAGGATAGGCGGAGAGGGGAGGGAGAAGAAGAAATAAATATAAGCGCACTGCTAGTCCTCGTGGCAGGCCCCTCTTTCTTTTGCCTGGTAGTTTTTTCTTTTTAAATTTATTATAAAGATTTTTTCATATCTGACAACCTTCCAATTCACGCTCCTAAATCTTGTATTGATAGGCCTCTCCTCGTCGCTTGCCTTGTTGGTGTACAGGTAATTGCCCTTTATCAGACGCATAGGATAGGAGGAGGAAGGGAGGGAGAAGAAATATATAGAGCGACTGTTCAGTCCTTCGGTGGCAGGCACCCTCTTTTTCCTTGTTTTTTTCTTTAAATTTATTATAAAGATTTTTTTCATATTGACAACCTTCATCACGCTACTAATCTGTATTGATAGCTCCTCCTCGTCGCTTGCCTTGTTGGTCGTACAGGTAATTGCGTTTATCAGACGCATAGGATAGGAGGAGGAGGGGGAGGGAAGAAGAAAATATATAAGCAGCACTGTCATTCCTCGTGAGGCACCCATCTTTTTTGCCTGTAGTTTTTTCTGGTTAAATATTATTATAAAGATTTTTTCATATCTGACAACCTTCATTACGCTCTAAATCTGTATTTGATAGCCTCCTCCTCGCGCTTGCCTTGTCGGTTCGCTACAGGTAAGTTGCCGTTTATTGAGCAGTAGGATAGGGAGGAGGAGGGGAGGAGAAGAAGGAAATATTAAGCGCCACTGTTTCATTCTCGTGGCAGGCACCCATCTTTTTTGCCGTTAGTTTTTTTCTTTAAATTTATTATAAAGATTTTTTCATATCTGAACACCTTAATTCACGTCTAAAATCTGTATTGATGCCTCCTCTCGTCGTTGCCTTGTTGGTTCATAAAGGTAATTGCCGTTTATCAACGCAGATACCGCGCAGCTTTGTAGAACCTTCTTTTGCTCTTGTTGCGGCCCCTGCTGATTTTATCCGATCGCTTCTCGCTACCAAATCAGGTGAAAAGCATGTTGTTAATATATCCAGAAATGGGGACTCGGCTCTTGTCAATCCCCCAGTGCCACTCCAGGCATCACTTGCGATGGATATAGATTTTGTGGCGTCGCATATATGTTGATCACATTCGAGGAACTCCGACATCTGTTGGGATTTCGCAGTTATATTTGGTTCTTTCTAATAAGAATCTATATTTATATTTTTCAAACTGTACAAAGCTAGAGAAAAGCTATGAAATTTTTGAAATTGTTTGTTACTAACGCACTCCGTATGATAGGTTTTAGTGAATGTTTTTATATATGTCCCATTCCATGTTATTTTGGTTAAAAGGATGTTTGAAAATACTTTTTGATGTTTTATAATATATTCTCCAAAAAAAATATTGCACAGAAAATGAAAAACTAACGCCGTGTTGCCCACAAAGTGTAACAATATG
>BOPP01000022.1:4128231-4228709 GCA_017312745.1 Gryllus bimaculatus
ACCCCCGAAGGCGCGCGCACCGCCCCCGCCACGGTAAGCCAGCGCCCCGCGCCGCCCCCTACGCCTCGCTCCGCCTGCCGCGCGCTCCGCCCCGCTCCTTGGGCTCTGGCCGCTGGACGAGTCGACTCTCGCGCTCTCTCGGAAGTGTCCGGCCGTGGACAAGTTCGTGATTATTCGGTTTTTCATTTTGTGCTAAGAATCCCTCAAAAAGCTCATTAAATGTAGTAGCTGACTTAGGTAAAACAAAACGCCTGGCGTACCTCCCGTGTTTTATTGAAAATAGTCCTCATAGCCTGTCGGTGCAAGAAAGACTTTAATTAAAGCTCACTAAAATAGTTACCATTTTTAAGTCTCCTTCTTTCGAATTGTTAGTGTAGATTCAATTAGTGTAGATTTCCAACACTTTATACCTAATATGGTATGACATAGTTTCCTTGAAATAATATTTTAATTATTTACCTTCCGTGTTAATTTCTTGACTAAAGTAGTGAAATAAAACCCGCTTGCTGATAGTTCTAATATATTAAATTATCTTAAAGGCACACTTGCATCTTGTTAATGATGCATAATCATTATATTCCCATCATAAGTATTATCGTAAATTGAAATAAAATTCTAATTGCTCTAATGACATTTCGCGATGCCAAACCCAAGGAGTAGGAGCCGTTCGCGGCAAGCTCGTACACAGTTGAAGCACTTTAATTCTTAAATATGCTGGGGCAAATCGAATAGTTTAATCACGAAATACATTCAGATTTCACTAACACTGACATAATGTTACTTGGATGTACTATCAGGAAAACTGTTGTTGTTTCCTTCAAATTCTATCTTCTTTGCGTTGTCTTTGTTTCAAAACTTCGGAAAGACTGTAGGTTTTTCGAAGCCAAGAACTTTTAGGGTTTGTCGTCTGTTCTATTGTATTTAGCGGATACTCAAAACCGCGTAAAACATCAGTGGATTTGTTGGTTGTGGACTTTCTTCGTGGGCTTAATCTCTGCTCCTAATAGTTATAATTGCATAGTGTCAATGTCAATATTAATTGGTAATTAATCGCTTTATATTTTATTAGTAGTGAAGTTTTGGAATATTTCTCGATTTCAAAATTGTCACATACTTCACAAACAAAGAAAACTGAAACCATTTCCAAATAATTAATAAAGTTCGAAGAGAAATTGACTTCTTCAAATGTGGGAATGTCTAGGGAAGTTTAAAAGCTTGCTTGTGAAATACTATTTTATCGATACTAATTAGCACCAATATCAATTTAGTTAGAATCAATTTCCCGAATTTTATGAAACCCCTCGAATTTTTGAGGTTTGCTCTTTCCAATGGTTTCAAGTCTCCGTGCGTCTTTTAAACTTCGATCTTCGTATACATTGGTCAACAAAACATTGGCTTGTGTATGTTGAAAGAAAAACAATGGGTGATTCTTACTGATTCATTGTGCCGGTTTCAAATTTTTCAGAGTTTTTCCATCACCCATGTTTTTATGGAATCGCATGATAAACATTTCAGATGCGTAATATTTGAGCTGGAAAGCTTTTACTTACTACAATGTATGTGAATTAGATTTTCGGCTGTACTTCGGTCAAAGTACATCTCTCGTGACAGACTACAAATATGGAAGCAATTTCTCCTAGAAGCGCCTTTGTTTCCATTTCAGCGATACCCGGATAGAAAAGTTCGCCATGCTCGTCGCTGACAGAGCCGAGATTTTCAGGATTTCAGGAGCCCAACATTTGTGTTTTCAAAGTCATAATACATCCCATGATCCTCTAATTTTCAATCATTCTTATCCGACTCCATCAGAGAATTAACATTATTACAGAAAACTAGGTCGTCCTTTTGAGAGATAAAATTCTCCAATTGATATTGAGGGAAATAACTTATTTTGGTGTCATTCTGCAGGAGATTTCTATCTTCAGTAATTTGCCTTTAATTTGAGATAAATCAAGATCACGTACCAAATTATATAATCCTTTCATGATAAATGAGGTTCCAGTGTAGCAACTTCGTATACAATATATTGTTCATTATCAATCTCATAACCGTGCACAAAATATTTGCTGGCACAAAACTTCTAATCTTCTTTAGTGGCGAAAGCTTTTAACTCAAAAAAACAAATTTCGCTTCTGTGCTCCGATTTAAAAAACAAATTAATTTTATTTTTTTCTAATTCAATTCACCAAAACAATGTTTTTCTAATTCAAATAAACCGCTATTCGTTATTTCTCTTGTTTGGAGAAATGCATTATGTTCATTTTTGGGGGAGGAGAGCTTTTGTATAAAATAAGGGGGCCCCGTGGATTCGTGGATTTACTGCCTCAGACCTCTAGCTTTCTCTGGACGCCCCTGAGAATTATCCCCCTGAGTTCAGAAATCACCTAAACAAGGTCTTTTGTTGATCCAATGAAATGAAATACCTTTTTGAATCAATACTTTTAGAACTATCTACAATAAAACATGAATACATTTTTTTAATTTAAAAAAAAGTTGGGTGATGGAAGATTTCTTAGTTATTTTGAAATCAGCAGGTGAAAAAAATAAGAATCATCTGAAATTGTTTATTTAACAAAATTGATGATAAACAATGCTATTTACGAAAAATTGAAAGGATCAAACCATTTTAAGCACATATTTGAAGAAAGTTCACATCTAGGCCAACCTTTGTTCACCGTTGTGTGGAAGGGATATTCGCTCGGTTAATTCTTACGAGTCTCAGTTCATTCGCTACGAAACTGGGACTTCATCATTTGTCCATTGAACGGCAGATACAAATATGAGAGATGAGGAAAATAAAGAGAGATCTTTGATGTTCAGCAAGATAACCGGTAAATATTCAACTGATGATAAACAATAAGGGAAAGGAATCAGAAATCTTGATTAATAACTCCTTGATTAATAACGGATAAATGATTTTTATTCAGAATAAAAGAGGAGCTGGTGCGAAACCCGAGACGATGGTAAGGAAACCAGAAATGCATGGCCTATGGCTCTAGGCTTGTCAAGAATTGAAAACTCTTAAAGAATATAGGGGATTTGTGGGAAGGAAATGATGTGTCTGGTTAAATTAGCCATCTCCATCCAAAAGGGAGCAGGTGAGAGGGAAGCAGGTTGGTCCCGCGTGGGAGGGCGAGGTGGTGGTTGAGTGGGGGGGAGGGGGCTGGTGAAGGGAGGTGTGGGTAGGCGGTGAGGGACATGGGCATGGGCATGGGCAAGGCCAGGGTCAGCAGGGGGCCGCTGAACGCGCGTTGTGTCGACAGCCGTGGCGCCGGCCGTGCTGCGGGCCGGGCTGCCGGCGCGCTCTGTCCGCCCGCGGCGCGGCCGAGCCCCCCGTCTTCGTGCGGAGGCCCTCGCAGCTCGTGCGCGCCGCCCGCCTGGGCTACCACAGCATGGGCGGCTACCCGACCTACATCGTCTACCCTGCCTACCCAGTGTAGCGCCTAGCTAGGTGGTAGCGTAGCTCTCGTCGGGTGAGGGTAGCGTGGCGCGCGACGGTGAGACGGTGAGGAGGAGGAGGAGGAGGTGGTGGTGGTGGTGTGAAGGTGGTGGTCTAGGGGCACTGCGCCGCGCTGCGCGCCCGCGACCCTCGCGAGTTGCGCGGGCCCGCTGCCGGCCGGCCGACCGCCGGCCGAAGGTACGGTAAGCACGACGCAGCCCACGGGCCGGTGTCTCGACTGCCCGCCCCGCCCCGCTCCGCTCCGCTCCCCAAAAAGTGTGTGAACGTGTGCCGTCCCTCTGTCAGAGTGAGCGGGACGGACGTCGTGAACTCCGATTGCACTCGTCTTTTTTTCTCCCACCTTCGATCTCATTCGTCATGTCATGTCATGCACAAGGCTTCCAATAGTAATCGTTGTTATACCCATTTTTGTGTGTTTTTTCTCGTAAGTTGACTGTATTTCCTGTTGTCTTGAACTAGTTCTTAAAACGTGTTGGCCCTGTAATCGCCTTCGGATATTTCCACGTTTTTCTTGCCTTTGGAGATGCAATCTTTTAGGGAGACTTTTGTCTAGCTTCTTGGTGATCTGTTTCAAAGGATGAAAAATTCAATGATTAGTGCTTATGTTTACCTTGGAAAATAAAATGTACGTAAATGACAAATACACTTCCAATTCACTCTTGAGTACATTTTGAGCAAACACATTATGGTAGAGTAGAGACATTATATTCTTCCTTATCTTTTTAGACAAGCTTCTGAGCTAAAATGGATACTTAAGTTTTCATTCAAAATTTGATGGTGTTGATAAATGTTAGCACATTGCTATAATTGATATCACACATTGCACTTTTTCGATTTGATTTCAAATATTCTAGAAATTCTAAAAGGTTTTAAAAGTAGATCAATGTTCATTAAAGTTACAATATTACTTCTATTAACAAGATGAGGATGTCTTTCACGTTCTTCAAGTATGCCGTAAGTCACATATAATTTCAATTTAAATCAACCTTTTCTATTTCCAGAACGTGATATTTTGTTATGTCCATGTTTAATAACTTTGCCTTGCTAATTGATGCTACTTTGTGAAGAATTCTATCTAGTATAAAATTTGTGTTAATTATTATGTATATGTCAATGAACAAGTGTTCTATTATTAGTAGGAAAATTAATTTGTAGAATACTATCACTTTCCTGTCTGTCATTTTGTAACGTTTTCATGTGTAATTGTCTTTTTACAAAATTCTTGTACATAATGTTTGTGTTTTGTTCCTGTAGGTAGCACTGCCTGTTCTAATCCTGTTTTCCCAATTTAATGTTCCTCTTTCAAAGAGCCTCTCCTTGCACGATCCTTTCCCTTTGCATGAAGAGCTCTTTTTGGCTCTATATCTATTTTATCATATTGAGGAATGTAAATGTATTGAATTTTTGCGAGTGGTCTGTTTGCATCACTGTGAATTTGCTGGTGCATGGACTGATGTGAATTGAACTCTAATCATTTAATAATTTAATACATTTGAAGGCAGGGGGGAATGACTCACAAAGGGAATGTTAAATATTCAGTTTCTGTGAAGAATTCTCAGTACTTCATAAATTGACAATCGTTTTAAAAAAGTTTTTTTCTTCTTTGTGAAGTATTGAGATGAAAACAAGGGGAGAAAGAAAGAAAGAAAAAAAGAAAAACCTCTCCAGAAACTGAAATGTTATGAAGGTCTCTTTAGACTAGCAAACCCATCAGTTTTAAAGAATTTTTTTTTAATAAAGGTTTTTTTTTTCTTTACATCAAGAAAGTTTCTAATTTTGTTTTCAATACTTTCAGCCCCTGAAAGAACATAATGGTTCTGAATCAAACCAATATCGGCGTTCCCCTGGGCTCTCAAAGTCAGTGCGCCACACAAAAACTTCAAGTACACCTGTGGAGGAAACAGCTACTAGCAGATCAGATTGGGACATTAGAAGGTAAGATTATTAATGAGTTGCTTCTCTCCTACAGCTCCTGCATTGTACAGTTTAGAATCAATTGATTTCAATTAATATGCATGATTATTACTTGTGACTGACATAATAGTTTGAGCACTGGTAGTCTTACTGTTATGAATATATGTTTTGAATAGTGGTCTGTGCCCACTTGTGTCTTAAATTTTGTGTGATCATATGAATTAATAATGTACTGATGGTTTTTACCGGTACAGCATTTTTATATTCATTCAGATCCACTGGTCTTCAATTTTTTCTCAGAATACTAAGTAGGAGCATGCGAAAGTGGTGATCAAATTTCCATGTTTGGAAGCATGTAATTGTGGCTGAAGTATACCAGACTGGCATTTCCCTAACCTTCAAATAAAATTTCCTGCCATCAATTCAAAGATATGACTTCTCTACTTTGACTTGTTCTTTTGCAAATTTGATGTTAAATCAAAATTTTTGATATATAAAGGCATATGCTGACCACTATGAAATAAAACTATTTTTGCTGTTAATTGATATCAATTGAAATAAAAACAAACATTTACTTTGTATTTTGAATATTTTTGCCACATAATATTTTCAAGAAACAAGGCATGTTGTTGAAAAGGTTTTGCTAATTTAGAGAGGTGTTTGGGGGTATTTATAACATGTAGAAATTTTTTCGAATGCAATATTTGATACAGTACAATGTCTCTACTAACAGTTAAGTTTTTGAATATAGGACCTAATTCACCCATGAATTTCTTCTCTATTTTCTATCTACCTTTCACACTGGAATATATTAACCTCATGTTGCATTCTTCCTAAACCTCTGTTGTTCCCTTCATCCACTGCCTTCATATTGTGTACAGAATGTTCTTTCTTTTTCATGGGAAAAGTAGGGAGGCAGTAGTATAGGTCTCCTCCCTCCAGCTCCCATGGTTGCCCATGCACCCTGGGGCTTTAACCTTCTAGGTCTGAGTCAGCTAGCTTTGTTTGCTTGACGGTTGATGCTTCTGTTCTTTTTTTTCCTCCTTTAATATAATTGAAATTATCATAATACCATCCCATCGTTGCAGGTCTTTACCGCAAGACAAAACCATTGGAGTGGGAGGGAAGCATGGTACAGTAGGTCTGTAGTGGAATGGTCTAGAGTAACAGTCTTGGAATGTACTAGAGTTTGCAGTGGTATTATAAATTGCTTAAAAGTATGAAAAAGGCCATTTTGTAATACTTTTGTTTGTTCCCTGATTGATGACTCAGTAAGAGCTTGTTCTACTGTTGTCTCATGACATTCATCAACCCGAGAACTTGCCCATTATAATTCTTTATGAAGATGAAAGTTTAGCTGTAGCTATAGTTAATAAATTTATTGAGTACTAATTGACAGTATCCATAGCAGTTCTGCTCAATTCAACAACTTTTGTTTGTGAATAAGGTAATATTAACTTTAGTGTGGAATTAATGTTTGTATTTATACATTATTTCAATTTTTTTTCTTTTTTCACTGGGGAGTACCTTTTGTTACTTTCTTTCTTTTCTAATATGTGGATCTCTCTGAATAATGCTTTCAATTACACTTGAAAAAAAATGAATGAAGTTTTTAATATCTACAGCTGACATGAATGATTTCCTCTCTTAAGAGAGAAATAATAACAAATTTTGCTCATAAATGAAGCATTGTCTTCGTGCTACTAAGTCAGGTTGTGAATTGATTTATGCAGAAATTGTACTAAATATGTAGATAATTTTATTTGTGGAAATGCATGTCATCTAAAATTGAATGTGTGAATAATTTGTAAAACTACTTCATTAAATCGCATATTAAATATTTATCTTCTCTAAAAATGATGTCGCTTGTGTGAATGTGTCAAACTGATTAACATTGGTAGAAGACTCCTCATTTGATTTATTATTTTTATATTGAAATATACACCCTTCTTTTTAATCTTTTGGGACATTAATATCCTCAATTACTACTGACATCTAACATCTAACAAATTTAATAATGAAAATAAACAATAAAAATTATTCTGTGATCTGGCAAGTTGTTGGGTGTTATGCAATGTTATGCGTTAAACTTCTATGATGTCCTAAGCAATTAGTAAGTTGAGTGGAATAATGTTTGGACACATTTCCACAATCTGTATTGCCTACAATTTTTTTGTGGAAAAAGGATGCAAGATGTGAAATGGACTTCATGTGTACTGCTGGAATGAGTTTCAGCTTCTTGTTGTTTGTTTGTGAATTATTATAATTCTTAAATGTTGTTGATGTATATATTGTAAAATGAATTGTTAAGTGTGAAGTTTCTTGAGAATGGCTTTAACATGAATGAGCATGTTCCCATGGTTATTCAAAACGAACTTTATTCCTGCAAATCAGCTTATTTAGGTCAGTACATTTATCCTGTACTTGCAACACTGCCACATAACTGCTCATATAGTCATCTTCATAATTTATTTTCTGAAATTACTTGTAGGTATCCTACACATTTCATACACTTCCATCAATTCTTATTTTCCAGTACTTACAAATTTTAAGGTCATGTGTCCTGTCTTAAATCAAATTGATGTACTGTATATGACCTTAATACAGAGTAAGTTCAAATGCTAAGTAAAGTTTTAGTAAGGAAAGTATGTCTAGAATTATGCTTTTGCTTAATCATATGCATAAACTATAAATATAGTGTATATACTAAGAATTTGCATGAAGGAATAACATTGTTATGTAGTAATGTTAATGACAGTAAAGTTGCTATCAAATTATTATATATTTTGAGGACAAATTATATTTACGTGTGTGCAAGTGACCTGATATTTTTCTTATATACCATTATCTTTGCACTCATGATGTTACAAATCTGCTTGGAAATTGTTTGATGGCAGGCTATGTGATTACAGATTTGATGTTTACCAAATATTGCTGAAAATTGCTATTTTAAATCTTGGAAGACATATTAATAGGCAGGTGGCATGTAGTATGTTACTTAAGTGTCTGTAGATTCAGTCACCTTTGCCACCTACTATGTTTCTTACACAGACAAAGTAATAGGAATTTTGTTAAAATTAAACTCAAGACAATGTTATAATTTTAAAATAATTTATAAATTGGCGAATTTGTAAGGAAAAGATTGGGCTGGTCCCTTTTAACACTTACAGTTTAACAACCAAATAATAAATCTTTATATTCTTCTAACTTACAAAAGACCTTATTTTCCATTCAGTGTTGAAAAATTACACAGCAAACTATCACTTGTAGGAAATGTGCAAAACCGTAAATAAATTACGTATTCATGTGTTGAAGAACAGATCAATAAGATATTGTGAACATTTGATATCTTCTTGAGTAGTAGTCATGAGTTTTATAATGGAAATGAAAAAAGTGCAGTTGAAATGCGGGTCAAGATTTATGACATTAATTAGTTGAGATGATTATTATTGAAATTATTAAGTAACTGAATATCAAATTTCTTTAGTTGTATTTTTTATTAGTTTGAACATTAGTTGTTCAATATTTCAGAAGAATGCGAGTCATTCTTAATATGCCCAACTTTGTAATTATCTTGACTTACTGGTAGGTAAAGCAGCACAAACATTACCAAGTCTGCCTTATATGTCACGTTTTGTATCTTGTTAGAGGTTGACATTAATGAAACCTCCCTAGTGGTTCTAAGATGCCTAGAATGGGAGTACTCCCTTCACAGCTAACATTTTTGGCATTGTACTAAGGAAAGGTACTATTTCTGATGCCTTTTTAACCTCCTTTGTTTAAATTTCTTGTTCACTGTAAGCAGACCTGCAACAAGGTAGATGTCTGTTCATATTGTAAATGTAATAGGCACAGAAAAAATGCACAAAAGTTGATAAGAAATGTTTCCCTTCCATAAAACATAAATTTTGTAACTCGTGTTCATATGAAAATTGTTATGAAATATCACCACATTTTAATTACTGTTACATATATCTATACACTGTTGGATTTCAAAAGTCATAGAAGTGATACACTTCTAATAAATGCTATGGGCAGTTGTTATAGTTCATGAAACATGATGTTTTCTTTATTTACGAGTGTTAACCCATTACATATATCAGAAAATTTAAACAATTTAACTGGTTGATAGTTCGAAATAATTGTGTTCACAGAGATTTACTTTCATTTTTATTAGTATTATTAATTCAGAAAAGTTGTTGGTGTACAGAAAGAAAATAGTAAATCATTCTATACATTGTTGACAGCAGAATATTCACCATCTTTCACTCTCTGAAGACATTTCATTGTTAAGCATTTTATATTGAATATTGTCATGTTTCTCATTCTCATGTTATGTTTTCTAAAATTATGTAGTTTCATAGCCAATCAACATTGCCTGTATATTCATATCCAACAGTAAATGTCTTCAAGAAAGCTTAATAAATTATAATGTCTAAACAAACTGTATTAAAATGCTCATATGTACATTGTTAATATTATAGAGTTATTTATTTATTTATTTATTTTTTTTTTTTTTTGTATGATGATTCAAATGATTGATTAATAGTACAAAACTGATGTTACCCTGTATTTTACAATTTCCTTTTTGGAATAATAATTAAATTTGATTTTGATTCTCTTTGAACATGTTTTCATACCACATATCATTAAGGACCATAGCATTAAAAGATGTGAAATAACTAATATGTAATATAATGTCACAGTACATTAATTTTTTTTCTTTTGATGTCCTAATTTCAGTAAGTTTGAAGAAGCAATGTGTTAAATGACATACAATTTAAAAGCATGTTGTTAATTTAAAACTAATTAGATATAAAGAATAATTACATAATGTAATATCGTGTTATGGCATGTATCACTTGTACTTTGCAGAAGGAAATAAAATTTACTGTTTGGTTACTTGAGTGATTACTGGTAAGAAATCTTCTGAAATTTCTGTAGAAAGTACATAATTACATCAAAATGTAAAGTCATCTTATTAAACAAAGTTAATAAAACATTGTTTTAATTTTATAAATTTATTACTCAGATCATAATATTTATATTCTGGAATATTTGAACTTTACAACATACAAATGGTAATTATATTGGATCTTTATGGAGACATATGAGCCACATACAAATTATATGCATGAAAGCGCATGGTTATGCCCACAATAAATTGTGTTCTTATGCTGCATAGTACATAGTTCAAAAGTTAAAAGTAATAATGTGTCGTAGTACACCATATGTATCAATGATAAACAATTTTGCTTCCTTTCCAGGCCTTGGTCACATGTTAGCACTGAAAAAGAGCCATCTGGATCAGATTCTTACCTGCCCTCTCAGTCAACATTACCTCTTCTTACTCATCCTCGCCTTGTTGACAATAAAGATCTCTCTCAATCGCAGCGCAGTATCTCAGGTAAAATTACAAATATACTTATGTAATTTTTTGCCTTTATCTTAATTTGCTTGTTTAGTGTGTCAAGTTATATTAGTAACATTTCTATTAACTTGAATTCATTGCAGGACACACTTCTGAGAGTGTTCTACAGAAATTTCGGAAAAGTTTTGCGCTCAAGTTTCATAAAAAGAGTGGGAGCAAGGAACTTAGTGGTGAAGTAGGTGAAGATGTAATGGAAGAACCTACTGCTGCAGGTGATGATGAAAATCATATTCACCACTCAGAATCGCCACCAGTGAAGGAAGACATAAGCTCTGATTCTAAATTTAGGTATGGGACCTCCATATTTTTAATGATTTTTCCTAATATTTAGGGTTTTTGAAAATACAGTATCATATGTATGATATTTAATGAGAACTATGCATGTACAGATTTGGGCCATTAGTGTGGCGGTCCAGTAAAGAACGCAAGAAGGGGAAAAAAGCTGCTCGTAGTGCCAAATGTAATAGCGGAGACAGTGGAATTCAAATAGAGGTATTGATATTGGTCTTTGTGTATGTTTTTGCTTTTCTTTTTACAAAATAGTGTGTGTTATTTTATTCTTACTTTCTTCAGATGGTTCCCAATTCAATTCATGTTCCTGGAGGTGACAGTTCAGAATCACATGACACGGATCACCAGGTTGATGATGAGCCACTTGATGACATTGATAGTCCTCCTGCAGTAAGTGTAATAAATGCTAATAATTTAACCTGCAGTTTAGCATTTTATTAAAAGAAGATACTTAATTGAATAAAAATGGATGTTATAAATTTGGTACATTATTGAAAATTCCTTGTTCGGACTCAGCTCTGTTTTCTGTGTTCAGTAGCTTATATCTAATAAGAATGTTACATTTATTTACATTATTTTCAATTTTAGGTTAGAAGAAGAGTTGGTAATACTAGTGGTGCTGTGGAAAAAACATCACGACCTCAGTCTGAAGTTATCCAGCAACTACTCATTGATAAGTTGAAGGTGTGTAGTAATAAATATTTTAAAATTACTTCTTCTTATATACAGAAAGCATTACTCTTGGTATTAATATTTAGTCCTACAATAATAATAATAATCATCATCATCATCATTACTGTACTATAAATACCTTTATCATAATATTGTAACTTCTGTGCTTGCATTGTGTAAACTGTTCACTGAATAAACATTTCAGTGGTGATAAGTATGTGGTTGTTCAGAGAGGAAACAGGAAGTGATAGGCATGGAACTTGTTGTGATAGCATAGATGTAGTAGCAGTTGTGATTCGCCTGTTAAAAAAAGTGAATGAAAGAACATGAGAAAGAGTTGGTTAATTTATTACTCAAGCTAGTATCACTTGCCAGTAATTATGAGAAAATCTCATATTACTGCATGTGGTGTTTCTCAACAGATGAAATGTACTCATAGATGTTACAAGAATGTTTTTGGTAAAATGAAATGGAAATGTCTATTTATTGCTGTTTCTGATACAGGCTGATTTACAAAACCGCACCCAAGTTAGGCATCACCATGTGAGAAGAGCTCATTCTGATCTGGGAGGCCAAAGACTTTTCAACTGGGACGTACGAAATAGTTATAGAAGAATGTTTTCCACACCTTCTCCAATCAAGATGCGACCACCTCGTCTCAGTCCTCCTCGACCAACACATACTGAACAAGTTACCCTTAGAAAGTGAGTTCATATTAATACATTCTATGTACTGGTATTAATACTATGGTTATGGGAAATACAGGAATCATATTTGTAACTTTTTATTCAGTTCTAGGCATAGAATAGTGCGGCCAACTCTAAGAAGATCAATTAGCCAACCTCTAGGGTTAAATGAGCTCTCTCCATTAATGAGGAGAAGACCAGGTGTACCAGTTCCTAGAGCATCTACAACTAATGTATTAAGCGATGATGAACATGATGGACGAGGGCCTGGAATCTCCGATGAAGAAATGATGTCTGACTCAGAATCTTCAGTAGCATCTCTTTCGGATCGGAAAAAGTCATTTGAACAAGTAATAATTTTGGCAGATAATCCTCCTGATTCTTATACAGCCAATTTTCATAAAATAAACAGGAAATCACTGCTATAATTTATTGAATTTTCAGGCAATGGAAGAAGGTGTTACTCTTGCCGAAGCTGTCTGGGATCATGTGACAATGGAACCTGAGGAATTGGCTTTTCGAGCCGGTGATGTGATTGAAGTATTAGACAGAGTTAACAGAGACTGGTGGTGGGGTCTCTGTGGAGAAGAAAGTGGTTGGTTTCCTGCTGCATTTGTCAGGGTATGTTCATATATTTTATTGTTATTTATTGATGACCTTCAGAAAGAAGTACTAAATTTAAATAATGTAATTAAATTAATGAAATAAAAGAACCTGAAAACTGATGCTTTTGTTAATAGTCGAGTTGAAAATCCAATTTAAAAATATACATACAACTGTATGTATTTAGAACCAGAATATATTTTAGTATGTGCTATATGATCAAAAAAATATTTTGCATTTTTTTGTCTGTAGCTAAGAGTCAGCCAAGAAGATACTGTTGAAGACTGTTTGGCTGCAATGGCAACTGGATCAAGATCCAATTCTCAATTAAGAAGACGAACTAGTGTCTCTTTGCTGTCCAATGATCAAGTTCGGTCAAGTGTAGTCAGGGAACTGATAAATACGGAACGTGATTTTGTTAAAATTCTTAGAGATATGACTGAGGTATGCATTCTATGCTATTTCTAATTTATTATACGTTATATTATACGATATTTATTAACGTTTTATTATAAACGTTTACATTTAAAAACTTGTCTTGATGAATAGGCTTTACATTAAGATCTTGTATATTATTTTAGGGTTATCTGGCTGAGTGCCAAAGACGAACGGATATGTTTTCTCCAGAACAGATTCATACGATTTTTGGAAACTTGGAAGAACTCTTACAGTTTCAGTCAACTTTTCTGGAAGATCTGGAACAATGTGTTGACTGGGAGGCTCCTCATGAAGCATGTTTGGGTGAATGCTTCCTAATACATGTATGTATTAAATTTTAATGTGGTGCAAGTAGTTTTAGTAATATCCAAGTTCGTTAATATTATTGGTGTTTTTGTCTCTTTTTTTAGCACTCTGGTTTTCGAATATATTCTGAATATTGTAATAGTCATCCTATGGCAGTTGCAACATTGCAAGAATTGTATCAGCATAACAGTTACAGCAAATTCTTTGAAGCGTGTAGATTAATGAGAGGTCTTATTGAAATTCCTTTGGATGGTTATTTATTGACCCCTGTGCAGAGGATATGCAAATATCCTTTACAATTAGCAGAATTGCTGAAGTATACTAAGGTATAATAGAAATGTATTAATTATTATTTAAATCACAAATATAATATCTTTTTAGAGATTTGTAAGATTATAATTAATTGTTCACAGACTGATCATCCTGATTTTGAAAAAATTACGGAGGCACTAGAAGCAATGAGAGCAGTAGCAGTACTTATAAATGAACGTAAGCGACGAATGGAGAGTTTGGAAAAACTTGCTGCTTGGCAGTTAAGAGTCGAAGGGTGGGAGGTAAGAAAAAATCTCTAAATCTCTAAATTTTAAGTACCTGAAATACAAGATGAAAAGTGCAAAATAATTGAACTTATAAGAGTATCTTTGATTCACTTCAAACATTTTTATTGAATTTAAAACAAGGAACAAATTACTAGATGATACAAATCTGAATGTATTTGAAAAAGCTAAATCTAAAATACTGAAAACAATTGAGAAAAAAATTTTAATTCAACAAAAATATTACTTTTTCAACAACCAATCAAACAGTTGTGAAGTGGTTGAATTTCCTGGGTCCAATAAATGCAGAAGAGCAAGTTAATTTCTTCTGATTTTCCTATTATTACATTTATAAATTTCCTTGCAGAGTGGAAAAGATAGAAAAATATGGTGTAAAGAAAATGACAAATTGTTTTGGCACTACAAAAGATGCATTGCTTTCAATGTTTCTTGAAATCTTAAGTGTTGGTCATGTCATGGTCAGGGAGTCAGTGATTTTTCAATCTACATATAAAGCTATATAACAAAATCAGGCATTGCAGAACTACAAATTTTATGAATTTACCCACTGGTCCTGATTTGTATGAAAAGTTACTTTCCTTAAAATTGAACTTTATGAACAAGATGAAACCAGGAGATTAAGATACCATCAGCCCCAAACCCTATGGATGTGCTAATGCTGGATACGAAATTATTGTCTGGGATGGTTCAAATGTATAAAAGACAAAAATGTAGAATTTTGTAGTTTATGCTGAAAGAAATCTATTAACCCGGTGGTGGGAACATGAAAAATCCTGATGTCAGTCGGAATGTTGGGTCTAATAGACCCGCTAGTTATTAAAGGCTATTTAAAGCACAACTTAATAGCACAAGTATTTAATTTTGAAGTAAAAGATGCAAATAAAACATAGACCCAATATAAAACACAAAATATATCCCAATTTTTTTAAAAGTCTCAGGCTAATGAACAAAAAATAAAATTGAAAGTGAACAAACAGAAGAAAATGTAATATTAGGTTAATAAGCTATGATAACAAAATGTGTCTGTATGACTTAAACAAACATAATGGAGCATTTTTTACAGTAATGTTTTATAATATATGTTTTATGGAAGCTATGGAAAATATACGTTTTGTGACCATTTTGTATTTTCAACTTTTCCGAGAAAGTGGTTTTGTGGCCTGCAAAAATTGTTACTGGTCGTTGAAGAGTTAATGGGAAATTGGGTGAGAAATAACCATTGCACCCCATATTTTTTAATAACTGGAAACTTAGTAGAATTAAATATTTCAAAAACTGTCTAACATTGTTAAAAGTTCTTTGGTGAATTCAGCTGTTTTCAACAATCAGTGCTTTTTAATTAGGGCTGTAATAGTATGGTAAAATTTCTTTGATCGGAGAATGTCTTTTTTTCTAAATTATGCTAATAGATGGTGCCACAATTAGTTCCAATTGGGTCCAATTAGTTCTCATTATTCATGTTACTTTCAATGTCAATGTTGATTTCCCTAAAAATCTGTGATGTAATGTTGAATAAAACTTTGGAAAACTATTTACACTGGGGTAGTCAGAAAAATGCATCATAGTCATAAGCTGTAGTTTAACAATTTCAAATATTTCACTTTAGTGATTATGTGAAATATTTTTAGGTATTGTAAGATTTTTTTTTTGATTTTTTCCCTCTTTAGGGTGAAGATCTCATTGAAGTCAGCTCCCAGCTTATTCATCAAGGAGAAGCTATTAGAGTTACAACAGGGATGTGGACAAGCAATATTACTCTGTTTTTATTTGATCATCAATTGATTTACTGCAAAAAGGTTTGTGAAGAGTTAATTGATCACAAACTTGAGTTTCTTCTCATCCATTATTATTTTAATATTGTATTTAATATTTCTTTTACAGGACATATTGAAGAGAAACACTTATGTCTACAAAGGCCGAATACTATTAGACACAAGTGAAGTGGTTGATGTACCTGATGGCAAAGGTAACTTACTGTTAAGCTATTTTTTTAACGTTTCTATTTTTTGTTCTTATTAATATTTTTGTGAAGATATAGTTAAAAGATAATTTGTAAATGAGATATTACATTTCAAAACATTTTTTTTCCTTCCTCCCTTTGATAACTTGTCATTTTCTGTTTCAAAAGCACACATTTTGTGTGTCAACACTTTTGAACTAACGTAATTTTTTTGTAGATCCCCAGCTTGGAGTGATGGTACGACATGGATTGAAAGTCTACAGCCATGTTCGAGATAAGTGGCTGCTTTTCTGCTGCCGTACTGCAGAAGAGAAACAACGATGGCTACAAGCAATGGCTGAAGAAAGACAGTTTGTGGCCCAAGACCGCCAAGAGGGACTGGAATTTCCTCCTGCAGCTCGACAATTAGCAAGAATGGCTGCTCGATGCCAAAGAAGACCTCCAAATAAACCAAGACGTTAGTAATTTGTTCAAGCAGTAACACACTGTGTTACTCACTGATAATACATACATTTATACTCATCTCTAAAATAATATTTTCAGTTTATATATGCTATTTTGTTTTTGATTATAATAAAATTATTTCACTTGCAGCAAAAACATACAAAAGAGATTCAGCTTACAATTTAAATCATCCTGAAGTTGGAGCACGGCATCCTACACTAGGAGTGGCAAACGTACCACAGTCAACACATGGATCCACTAATTCGCTTGGTCGGAAAGTTGGTACTTGGTTTATGTTCGGAAGCAGTAAAAAGGGCAGAGCAATTTCCAGAGGTGCAAATCATCATCGATCTTCTTGAGACAAGGAATTTTTGTGTAGTCCTTTATCTCTTTAAGTATTATCTTGTGGAAGTCATAGTGTGGTTATCCTTGTGGCTGTGTTGTGATGAAAGTGTAAGCCAAATTAAAATCAGTCAAACAAGGCAATCCTTTGCCTTCTCTAAATGACTTCAGATGCTCAACTTGAACTTGTGTGGCCTATAGCTCTAGGTTTTTGTTCATGTGCTTTGTGATATGTCAGGAGTAAGGTAATGTTTACGAATACAACAAACAATTCTTGAAGTGTGGTATGAATTTTCTACATAAGCAACATTTCTGTAGAATTTTATGGCTCATTTTCTCACAAAAATAGGTTTCAAATCGTACAAGAATAGTAAAGAACATTGCATTTGACTGTGCATTTAGTGGAGATGTGAACATGCGATGCTGCAAACAAAATGTTACCATTTCCACATACAAGCATGAAAGGATATCTGAAAATAATGGGCAAGCTTTTATTTACTAGTCTTGAGCATAGTAATGATCTTTTTTTTATTTTATTTTATAAATCAGCTTAACTATTTAAATACTGAAGACCAGAAAAGACTTGTATATTAAGACTGATAGTTGGCCTTCCCTTAGCTACAATAATCAATATCATAAATATACATATGCACACACACACACACACACACACACACACAAATAAAAACATATAAAACCATTTGTTAATGTCTGCTTTTCAAACATTTTTGTGCATATATTATGTTGACTCCATCATTGTTTAATCATATCTCAACAGCATAAGAGTGATGTATTTCATAACATAATCATAAAAACAAATTAGATTTCATATTCTGCGAAAATTAAGAATGCCAATTTGAAAATGTTATTATCGCATGAAATACTGCTCTATTTTCTTGCTGAGAAAATCTATGTTATGATTTATTTTGTCACCTTAACAAAATTATCTGCTTAATCCTTATGCTCCTGAGGTGTTGATGTACTCTCCCACATAGACAAGAATCTACCACCAGAAACCCCCAACCAGTATTTGTGGAAAAAAATTGTGATAGTTCAGTAAGTAATTAAATACTTTCATGGATGTTGAAAGGGCATTATATGAGCCATTACATTTCCTCAAGTCTTCGTGACAGCTACTTTGCATGATAATATAAATAAATACCGCAAAATATACAGAATGATGAATGTATTGAAACTATTTGATGTATCCAATAAATTTTACTTCAACATATTTTCACTCAACAGTTAGTAAAATATCATGTTATGAAAGTGCAGAAAATTTGTGCAAGTTTCTGAAAGTCCTAATAATAGTGATCAAAGTAATTTCCCTATTGTTCGAAATTTGTTTTTTTCACATTATCTTCTTTTCAAACTTAAACCATTTAAGAAAGTATTATGGAATGTTTATGACAGAAAGGACACAAAATGCTTTTAATAATCTACCTGAAGTTATTTAAACTAAGGTTTTTAAAAGCTCTAGTACCCAACTTTTAGTAATAAATGTATTAATTACCTGTTTATTACCTGATGTTTTGCATTTTGTATTATCAGCAATTCTCATTACTATGCATCTTATAACATGTGGTTGCAGATAAGATTTCCTGTCATACATATGACCAATATCTCAAAATGATGTATCAATCTTTACAAATACCGTATTTATCAGATTTTAAGAGGACTATGAATGTAAAACAAACTTCTACTTTAGCTTCTTATAATAATCACTATCATCATTATTTTATCTCTACCATCTTCATCTTCCCTTGTGTAATTGTTTCTTTGCACCTGGTCCTCTGTCTTTGTAGGTTCCCAGAAAGTTGTGTGTGTTGCTATTGCCTCCTTTGCCTTTCATTGATTCATCTAAGAACAATCCATTTTGTGACACTAGTTTTTCTTGATGCGCTTTTGATTGTAGCCTCTGCTTCTTTAACATGTGTTTATATGAGAATGCATAACTTAAATGTTTGCAAGATTGAGTTGTGAACTGCTTTCTTGTAAAGTCTGATACCTGAAAATAATCTCAATTATGATTTCCATTCATTTTCTCTTTGCCTTTCACTTTCAGTAACATCATTTTTTTGAGATCTCTTTACTGGTCTGTTAAGAAATGTTAGCCTGCATGTTTGCTAATGTTGACCTGCGCATGACAGACCAGCACATCCTTGGTGAAAGCTAAAGAAACATTCCTGAATATAAATAGATATTATGGCATGTATTGTTTATTATTGCCTTGGCAGCTTATTGTTATGATAGTGTTAAATTTCTTGACAGAGAGAATGAAAATCTTCAATCCCAATTGACTAAGCTTACTCGGTAAAAGTAGGTTGGCCCCCTATTATTTAATGAGCATGATTAGGAAAAAGCCTTTTCTTATACTCTGGTAAATACGGTTTTTGTAATTAAAATAATGTGCCTCTTTATGTTTAGAACATAAAAACTAGTTTTGTTTCTTTGTTTTCAAATAGTCTTTGCACTCACAGAAAAATGTTAATATTCCCATTTGTATTTTTTCTCTTTTGTTTTGTAACTGGGACATTAAATTGCAAATTGTGATCTTGATCTTTATACTTGTTCTGGTTTGTATTTATTGGTTTGTGTGTATATTTGTTTGTAATAATTGTTTTTACCATAATTAATATTCTGAAGAATTGTTGATTGGGAGTAGAAACATGTTTACAAGTTAAACTTTTTTCCTGAGTTTGTGTACAAAATTAACAATTACTAATTTTACAAACTTGTGTAAAATTAGTAGTTGATAATATATTAGTCAAAAATATCTCATGCCAGAACATTTATAAAATGAAGTTAGTAAATAACATAACCATGCATTATAAATAATATCCTACAATGTAAAATTAAACTCGTAATGTTGAATCCATTCTTTTAAATAACAAAATAATCTACATATTCTAAATATTTGAAAGATTTAAGTTTAGTTTTCTGGGTATTTTTATGACTTTTAATAGATAGACTGACAGCCACTGAAAAGAAAGACTTGTATTTAATAATGTTTTGATTTCTGAAAAGATGGAATACTCCTTATTTAGGACACTTGCACATTTTTCTTGTTTTGTAATACTTTATTTAGACGTGTGTCTAGTACAACATTTACGAACATCATCTTAGTTTGTTACAATGCAGATAAAATCTGGAATTATCATAATTTACCCTATAATATTGCATTAGCCTATGTATTCTTTGAAATCATTCAATGGAATGTTCTTTCAAGTCTTAGAATTTTAGAATAATGTCTAGAGAAGGCTGTCACATATCACTTGGTATTTTCAAGAAATAAAGAGAAGTATTGAAAATAATGTAAATGCCAACTGACCAATTAATGATTTCAAACTAGAAAAATTTACAGTAATTTGAGAAGGTGTGTGTAATTTAAACATGTATTTTTAATCTCTTAGATACGACACATGATTTCAGTGACGGAGTGTTCATGTGATAAAACACTTTGGTCTTTGTGATTCAGAAAGAAATGAATATTTGCAAGTCTACATGTTCTCCTTTTTATAACTACTACTATAAATTTAAATTTCAGGAAATTAATTGAATAATTGTATTTAAATTGCTTGGTGTTTACAACTTCTATATTGGCAGATGTGTTGTGTAATTATTGTTCATTGTTATGTATTTGTTGCTGAGAAATTACTTGTACCATGTCTCCAAAACGCACATTCAGTAGTTACAACATAGCACTCAAACCTGGCCTAGAAAATTAACTTGGTTTTCACATGACAAATCAATTGCTCTGTTGTTAGTACTGTGTGCTTTGTATGCTTGAATGTGTTATGGTACAGTACTTAAGAGATTTTTTAATGTAAATGTTGTAAATAAGTTTGAGAGAACTTATATTTCTGTTGTATGTATATAATTAACATTCTGGTCAAATTGTTTTTATTGAACTTTGATGACCTTTATGAAGATGTGCTGTATTGCTGTTGGATATTAATGTTTTTGTTCAGAGCAATGTAACTTGTCCTCTATTAAACATGGACTTGTTACAGTAAATTGATATTTGGGATGGAGTAATTAATAACCACTCAAACATATTAGAAGTAACTATGTACATATAAAGTTTGAAATTGATGTAAATAACAATATAAATAGTTTTATAAAAAATGATTCCCTGTCAATTTTATAACCTCTAAGTGTTCCCTAATTCTTTCATAAGTTTGTATCCTTTTATATTCTCTTGTACTACTTATATAGTATAGACAGGCCTGGACAACTTTAACTGAAAATCTACTTTTATGAATAAATGCCAAAGTGATTGTCTACCAGAGTTGCGCAATATCGAAAATACTTGCATTTAAAATAAGCATTTTCAACACTTTTGTAATTTGTATTTTGTATCGAAAATACATATTTGACCATGTAGTTTGTATTTGTATCGAAAATACAAATTTGAATTTAAATATACAGACAAACCTGGAAAACATAAACATCCATAACACTATTTTTTCTTTTTAATTTCAAAGCAATTTGCAATTTTTTAAAGTAGTATTTAAAAGAAGTTTTTGATAATCTAAAATTTTGGTTAATCGAAGAAACTTTATTTCTGGAGACACTTGAAGAAATCAATTAATGGATTTTGGAGACAATGTTACAGATGTCACATTATGCATCATTACCTGTCTTGAAGGTGGTTGTGCACACTGGTTAAAAGCTTGCACTGTATTAAAATATTAAAGAGCTAATCTTATGATATGAGTGTGGAAACTGATAAATTATCAAAATATGCTATTGTAGATGGAACACAGTTATTGAAGAATTAGATTCCTACAATGCAACCACAAATTTTAAGACAAACTTAATGCTAAAAATAATAAGCAGTAATTTTATAAATTTAAATGCACCGATGGTGTACATGAACTATAAATTTCACTGGTCATTCTTTTTCCAAGGAACTTAATTTCTTTACTCTTTTTAGAGAATTCCTCTCGGTGTGATGTGTGAATTAGAGAACTATAAAAATGAGTGGTCCAGAAGCTCGAATTCATTGATTGTATTTTTCTATTTTAAAAAACTGTTTTGTGTCTAAAATACTTTTATGCAAGTATTTTGTGTTTGATATCAAAAATACGTTTAATGAAGTATTTTGAATCTGAAATACTTTTTTAAAGTATTTTGCTCAACTCTATTGAATACTGCCCATTTAAATGCTATTAGAAGGGGCGTCTTTGTTTCTAACAAAACAAATTAACCCTGTTGAATATTGTCGAATGTTGTCTAATTTCATTAGCTCCAAATTTTGCCCTGTGTGCTCCATTAGTACAATTCACGCAGGTTCGATTCGTAATTTTACTAACCCTCCCGCCACTACAACTAGTTGACGTACCATTCGTACGAATGAGCTAGTTTTTTGGAAATTCCTTTTTTTTAACTATTATTAATGAATTGCACGTAACTATCAAATAATCAGCATTTCAATCAACATTTGGTATTTATTTTCAATTATTCTGTATAACCCAATTAAGCTCGTATTTTTTTAATCAGTCATGACTTCTATTTAATATTTTCTAAAATTATTGAAAATAGTTTTTATTGATACGTCACCGATCTTCCCGCGCTCTGCGTCTTCTCGAGTGGAAGTCGTCACGAAACTTTTTTTTTTTGTATCGTATTTGGTCCGCTCCAGTGTCCTAATATCACTAACTTTAATTGCGATGGGTTCACCGCAGATGGGTGCCCGCTTCCGAATACTGTCCTATAAAATTCCTCTATAGCACGACCAGCGCCGGCAATATGGGACCTTGCTCCTAACTATTCCGCGAAGCTAGTGATAATATTACTTGATTCACAGACAAAAATTCCACCATTAATAATCTTTCCATTCTTTTAGACCCGACCGACGCTACTTGCCACGCACATCCATCAACCTTTTTTTCCGGCCCCCTTTTACTCTGACGTCATCTTATTTTACCTCGCCGGCGTCTTCATAGAAAAAAATTAATTGCCGGGCCCTGACCACGAAAAAGTGAATAATTATAGTAGCAAATATAGTATTTTTAGATTTTGATAAACTATCTTTACAATTGGGTGTACTTTACATAAAGTCCCTAGGGCGTTTTCAAAAATTTCTAAAAGATGGTTCGAAATTTGTTCTTTTGATTATTTTTAGAATATAATACGCTTATGAAAGTGGCAAGGTCCGGTTTTAGAGTTAACTCTTTGAAAATTTCAAAATTTTTGGGCGTCTTCCTACAACTACAACTATACTACTACAACTACAACTATAAAATTGATGATGGACATTTTTCCTTCTAATAAAATTAGATCTCCATACTGAATTCTATATTAAGGTCATGTATATTTTTTTAGCAATTTTGCGTGCAATATGTGCAATTTAAAATAATAACATATACAAGATTTTTCTTAAAAACGGCTCCAATTTTTTTCGTTATGTTTTGCTAGGGAAAGTGCTACATGTACTCTTTAAGATGACATACGCCATAATACTCTATTCTTTTGTTTTTTCAAAAATTACAAAAATGTATTTTTTTACTTGTCTCTTGCGTCGCTAATATTTACTTTAGCGACGTGTGAAAACTAGCTCAAAATTCCGCATTTTCAGAAACGCTCAAACGCCATTTTCTCAAAAACGGCTCCAAATTTGTTCTTCAAACTTTTCGAACGGATAACACTAATTGCACTCTTTAATATAATGTAAAGTTCATTTGGGTGTATTTTTGTGTTGTTTTTCTTTCCAAAAATTACACAAAATTAATTTTTTGAAAGATCTTTCACGCCTTTATTATACAATTTCCAACAATTTGTAAACATTGTTGCATTTGTGAATTAAAATGCTTGCAATGAATTCTAATGAAGTTATTCGAAAAGTCAAAAATTTTCAGGGATAAATAGCTTTAAATTTCTAATTTACAGTAGCGTTTAAATGCCATTTTCTTAATAACGGCTCGACATTTTTCATTAAAAATTGCTATTTAGGACAAGATTTTACAGTTCTTTAATATTATTGAAATAATACTTCTGTTCTAATGTTAGGAAACCAAAAATTAAGAAAATTTCAAAAATATGTACTTTTAACGGAAATAAATGTCAGCTGGCAAGAGTATGTTGCAAATCCGATTACCTGGCTGAGACCAAAGGAAACAGTGAGGTGAAAGGGGACACGTCAATAAAACTTTTTTTTTAAAGAAAGTTTTTCTTTAAGGCAAGGCAAATTGTGCAATGAAGAAAAGAATCACGTCATAATAGTGTTTAAGCTATACTAGTGAATTCACACAGAACTGGTGATGCTAAAACTAGTGGCACTTTCTCGCCATTAGTAATGGTTATGTGATACTATGTACACCACAATATCGCTCCAAATTGTTTTCAAAACTCATTTTAAATCGTAGAACATTTGATGCGAAAAATAAGCAGAATGCAAAAAAGTATAATATTTTAAAGTTAATAAATAATACGATACGGATAGCGATGGATAGAAATAGATCGAAATATATGTAATAGTAATTATTAAACACTATGGTATTGTAATACTCTACAAATATATAAAAGTATTCGCTTTTATTTCCGCGAATGAGAAGCAGCCGTCATTAACGTGTTATCTTTGCGGCGTTACAATGGGCAACAACTACCAGCAGTGACCGTTCATCTGTACATTTTCACATTTAACACAATTAAAGGAGGCAATTTAAAATGAAATAACATGAATATTATGTAAATAATAATAATAATAATAATAATAATAATAATAATAATAATAATAATAATAACGATAACAATAATAAAATGAAACATGAAATAATATACTACTTACTTAGCATCCAACTGCGTAAATTGGGAGCGGGCGACTGAAGGTTAGCAATCTTTATTTCACATTTATTTCAAACAGGTTTTAAATAATTTCTAAAAGATTAATTTGTAAACTTAAAATATGAAATACGAAATACTATACACATCCTAACTTAGCATCCGACTGCCTCAAAACACCTACAATTACAATCAAGAAGCGCAGTATTTTTAGAGCGGGCGACTAACTGATGCCCAGTAATTATTCCAAAAATAATTATTGTTTAGAAAAATTCAACATGACCTTGTTTGAAAATCTGTTTTTGATGAACACATTTCATTTTTTTTTTTGTCTGTGTCGTCGTAATTGTAATTGTACTTAGACGCCGAAAAAGAATCGAATGTTTTCAATTGTCGCAAAAATCAGGGATTTCAACCACCATGAGACCTTCACCATTTTCTTAAATGTACTTTAGACTACCCGTCAACAAAATTTCATTAAAAATGGTCGAGTCGTTTTCAAGCAAAAAAACAAAAGTTTAAACACATATTAAAAATTGTCTGCATTTCACCCAACAATACGCGAAAAAGTATCAAATTTTCCAAAAATTGTTCATGGCTTTATTTCAAAATCTATCTTTATGGAACAGATTTTATTAAGGGAAAAATATCTATCTTAAATATATTAGTTGTGGGAAGACGCCGTAAAATATTTTGAATGTTTTTCAATTTTCGAAAAATTAGTTTTCAATCAACATAAGACCTACGCCATTCTCTTAAACGTCCTTCAGACTATCCAACAACAAAATTTAATCAAAATCAATGGTAACATTTTTTTAAATTTAGAAAATGTCCCAGGGGCGCAATATAAAGTACCCCTCAGAATTAAAATTATTTCTTCATAAAAAACTCAACTGGATTTATGAAATATGATAAAATATAATTTTAATGTTGAGATCGTTCGAGAAGCCCTGTAATAATTTCGGCAATATCATTACATATCGCGATTAGGATACTAGCTGTAAGGATATTATGAATTAGGTTTAAACAGTTGCAGCCTTTAAATCTGGCGCGTTTCTTCTTCTGGCGCTGCTTTTGTATTGCACAATTTGCTGGCAAGAGTGTACTCTTGCACTCTTTTGTTCAAATGTCCTGAACAGCTAATGAAATAACTAAGATCTTGGAGAAATATAGGTTACTTCTTATTATATATTACTTTATTCCTCCATACTATAGTAATACCATTTCGTGTCACTCCATGCTAGGGATTTTAAATACTTCATTGCACAGGTACCACATTGGCGTACGAACCTTTCGGCCATTCATCGATCTAATGACATTCTCAAGTATGACATAAGAAAATGCTTGTCAGATTGCGAATATACCAAGAATAGATATTACATCGGCTATTCTAACTTGCGGCCCTTCTTGACCTACCAAGTACCAGCGCAAGTAATGGCGTTATTTTTAATTAATGAACTTTCACAATTATTTTATTTCACAAAATTCCGCGAAGAAAACAAATGTAAAGAAAAATTCTAATAAATCGCAACACTAAAAAAATGGAAGAGATACCGCTTGTTGATCAGAGTTAGTAACCAGAGTTTTCTAATAATCTTACTAATATGTTTTTCAAAGCGTTTAAATGGAAAACAATATTGGCTTCTTCAATTTCTTCAAAGGTCACTAAGTGGGCCTACTGTTTTAATTGCGATTTATTGAGCTTGAGAAGTCTTTTTTTATAATCCATATACATCGAGTTAATGAATTACATGACCCTGCTTATCAAACGTATCATTCATTCAATTTTTCATGTTTTG
The DNA here is from genome assembly GCA_017312745.1 of Gryllus bimaculatus. Lineage (NCBI taxonomy): Eukaryota > Metazoa > Arthropoda > Insecta > Orthoptera > Gryllidae > Gryllus > Gryllus bimaculatus. Next base: position 4,154,920 of record BOPP01000022.1, read on the forward strand.
TTAAATTTTCCACGTATCAATAGAATCATGGCTATTTCTCACGGAATCAGAGAATCAGTGAACCAAGAACTGGTAGAGGATATGGCTTCAAACAGGGAATGGAAGTGTGTGAGTGAGTGAGCGAGCGTGAGTGAGTGATAAGACAATGATTGTGCTGTGCCGGGGTGTTGCTCGTGTTGCTGATCAGAGTCTTACGTATGGGCCGGGATTGTAATAAGCGATCAGGTGGAGTGGATATGGCATGTGACTGAAGGTGCAATAATTTTGGTTTGGAAGTGCATGATTAAAATATAAAGATGAGGTTCTTAGCAAGTGCACATTCATCTTTATTGTCGAGAACTAGATATGTAAAACGTGAGTTGTATTATTATTATCATCATCAATATTATTTACGTACTAAATTTTAGACTTGAAATTGCTCTTCCGATTCGTTTGTTATAAGCATGTTTTTGTTGCAGGTGGATGCAGATGTGATCGACAGATTTATCGTATACTTCTCAACCATGAGCGCGAGTTCAAATACCAGTCTAATGTTATGATTATGCCCCTAACCTCAACCCTTCCGTGTTTAAGAGTTACAGGAAGCAGTTGCAGTGGTGCTTTCAGTGAAAGACAAAGAGCCAATTCAAATGTCGTGGGAAGAACTATATATCAGTTCCCAATATCAAGCTTGTGTTGTATGTCTTCTCGCATACCTGCATTAGTTTTTGTCAGGCATTTACATGTAGGGTCTCCAAGATTTGATAAAGAACCATTAAAACCTTCATCAAAGGTTGAACAGACTGTTGAAGTTCTGAAGAAAGATTTATTAGTAAGTGAAAAACCTGCAGTATCTCCTGCTGTGAAGAAAACACTTTGGCAGAAGATAAAGGATGAATGTGTCCATTACTATCATGGTTTTCGTCTGTTATTTGTGGACATCAATGTATCAAGAAAATTGCTATGGAGAGTTATGAATGGGAAGTCTTTATCAAGAAGAGAGTATAGATTGGTAAATGGATTGTTTAGCATTTGATAAAGAATTCATCTTTGTGTGAAGGATAATTGTAATTCTCTTTAGTTACAGTGCAGATGTATCATTAAAATGTTTCTGTACATTTAATAATAGTTTGAAATATTGTTATGAAAGTAGAAATTCTGAAACATACTGGGTTGGGGGAGCTGTTAAAAAGTTAAAGATATAATGGATATCAATTGTGATGATTATAAGTGGAATATTTGAAGCTCTTAAAAGTTTTAAATGAAACATTTCTATAATGTGTTGTAGTTAATCATTCATTTCCAGTATGTGTGCTCTGCTAGAGAGAAAATACATTTTGGTGCAGATACGACTGAAAAATCTTATTTAATGCGTATGTTGATGCTGTAAACATATTCATAAATGTTACATAGGTTTCATAAATGTATTGAAATAATTTCTAGTTCCCATTTAAATCTTTCTTCACGTGACATGGCACATATATTTTTGTGGTACAATTTAGTGATGTTATAGGTTTGAAATGTTTTATTAAAAGGTGTTTAAATTCATGATTCATTCTGATATATTGAACAAGGTCTTAACTTGTCGGGAAACAAGGCAGGTATTTTTATTTTTTGCTTCAAACATTACTGCTAGGTTCATTTTATGTATTAAAATGAGAGGTTTATTACTTACATAGCCAATACTTTGCAGATAACTTCAAGTTGATTTTGGCTGTTTCTCTATTCAATCTGTTTTCTTTTCTTGTTTTGCTGGATTGACTTCTTGACCCAAAGGTATTTTGAATTTTGATTTGAAATTTGTGGTGGATCTGTTAAAGTGAATGCAAGCATGCTATTTACAAATGAAGTATAAATTCTGCAAATTTTCAAAATGGTGTCATGAATTTGGGTGATCTGTGTTGTAAAAATTTTCTTTTGTGTTTAACCTGGTGTATTATGGTTATCAAAGTTTCTTTAGATATTTTCTGTATTTTAATATACCATACTCATTCTGTATAATTGGAAATCAGTATAAATGAAAACAGAACTTAGTATGAAAGAAAATGAAAATATTTGAAAATAATTAATAGGAGATATCCACAAATCTGAAATGCAGACACATCATAATATATCTATAATTAAACAAAAAAACGTGTTGAAAATTTTAGAAAAGGAGTAAAAGTTTCATTTCTAATTATAATAGGGCATTTATTTGTTATTTTGAGGGGAAAGAATTATTAATGTTGCCTCTTGATTTGACTATTTTGATCAAGCAAGAGTAAATTCATAAAGATTAAGCATTTTGTTTCTCTTGTTACAGTTGGTGCGAACCGTGTCGGATATGTTTCGTCTAGTGCCATTTTCTGTTTTCATAATCGTTCCTTTTATGGAATTCCTCCTACCTTTTGCTATCAAATTCTTTCCTGGCATGCTGCCATCTACATTTGAAACTGCTACTGATAAGGTATATGTATTTACAAACGAATACTCAAGTGGATTTTTTAATCTTAAGTTTAAAATACTAATATTTTTTATTCTTATTTCTGTTGTTATCGTATGCACTTTGTGATGGATTTCTTTTGAGGAAAGGCCTCATCAGGTGTCAATATTTTTTTATACTGAAGGTTTTTTTGATCATATAGCGATCATCATCAGAGCTAATCTGAAAATTGCAGGAATTATAGGAGTATAGAATAAAATGAATGAAATATAAATTGAAATTGTATAAATTATTTACAAAAGTTATGTATCGTAGTATGCCAGATGCATAAGCAAATTGGATAGCACATACTTTGCAGCATCTGGGCAGAAAATGAAGTTCTGCAGGTTATTGAGATTGCGGCTCATTCAGGAAGACAGCTTTGCTTTTATATATCTGTTGTACTGTGTTACATAACATTTTGTAAATAATTTTTACTATTTAATTTATACTTGATTTTATATTTAAAGTATTGTATTCTATAATTCTGTAATTTTCAGATTAGCTCTGAGCAAGGTTGCTGCACAATGGAAAAGATCGTTAATGTAATAATACTATTGATACCTGACTACACCTTTTTTCAAATTATTAAAGGGTAAATTTACCTCACCAGTGATATTAATGATGGAGTTGTATTAAGAAACGCATCAAAACAACTTCATTCTGTTAATAATTTGATGTGTTAACTATATAATGCTTTGTTAGCAATAATCTGAACAAATGGATTTCTTTTTCAATTAAATAGTTTTATGTTAGGAATTTAAAATAATTTATGGTTCTAGAGAGTGAAATACTATTTTATTCACAAGTGAAAAAGGAAAATGATAATAGGAGCTCACTTCATGTTGTAATAATGAATAAAATATGTTCACTTTTGTTTGTGTAGCGATCTTAAAGATAAATTAAAATTTACAGGAAGCAAAATTAAAACGCTCACTAAAAGTCAATCTTGAGGTGGCAAAATTTTTACAAGAGACTCTTGATGAAATGGCTGTGAAGGCAAAAGGTCATTCAAGTGACACTACAAAACAGTTCACAGAGTTCTTTGCTAAGGTAAGCAATGCCCTAAATCATTAAAGGTAGAACCAAGAAGGTAAGAACATTCACCAAAAATTGTGTTGTAGTAATATATAGTATTACACCTTGGCAATCCCCTTTTAAATGTAATAATTAAGGCTAGGATTTAGATGACCTAATACTCAAAATATTTAAAAATTTGTATGAATATGTTTATTTTTTCAATGAATTTTTTACGATTTTAAATAAAGTGTATTTATACAAAATTATACTTAATATAAAGAATTTTAGGAGGAAATGTAATCCTTAGCTTCGACCTTACAACCATTAGTTTCGAAAGGATCTGTGTAATTTTGAGAGATTGAAAAACAGAGTCCACTATAGTATATGTCCTGATGATACAATAAAAACTTTGTTGTAGGGTGTCATTGTAAGTTCATTAATAAAACACACAAAAATGATAAACATTCATTGTTAAGTTTGCTACTTCCAGAATGCACCAACGAAAAGATAACATGCCATCAGGGTCTGAGCCCTGATGATAATAAAACTCTTAGTGAAAGATAGGGTTAAAGAATGTATAGAAATTCCTTCACTTTTTGAAGAATAATTGTGTGCATAATTTACTATGCTTTCCTAGACTTATAATATTATTTATTAATTATTAATTTATGTACATGTATAATTTTTTGGTAGTTTCAATATAACATGAATACTTTTGAAATAATTGTCTTAAGTTATAATTCACATGACAGTAAATAATAATGAATTCAATATTAATTGAAATCATTATAAATTATGACTTTAGTTGTAAAATATATTATGGCTCTATAATTATTAGTTCAGTTTCATTATTTTCAAAGCCTCAATTTTTTTCATAATTTGCATATTAAACAACTTCTTATTTTTAGCTAAGATCATCTGGACAGCAAGCTACAACTGAAGAAATATTGAAATTTTCCAAGTTATTTGAAGATGAAATTACATTGGATTCATTGCAACGGCCACAGTTGGTTGCTCTTTGCAGACTTCTTGAATTACACACTTTAGGAACAAATAATTTCTTGAGATTTCAGTTGAGAATGAAATTAAGAAGCTTAGCTGCTGATGATAAAGTAAGTTGAGATGTTTATATGAACATAAAGGGTTTTGTATTGCTTAAACAATTTTTGACCATTGACTATCTTTGTCTTTTGTATTGTGTATGTTGAAGATCATATGATGGGTGAACGTGCAGCTGATTGTCTTCTGTTTAAGAAATAATTTTAATTCATAAATAAAAATTTCTAATACTATCTATGTAAATTTAATGGGATTTTTTAAATCTTAATTATTACGGATAGTCAAGTTATTCACATTAAGGCATAATATGGTTTAATATGCTATTGTGGAATAAACCATATTATGCCCTATTGTGAATAATTTCTTCTTCTTTTTCTTACTTTTATTTTAGGTTAGAGCCTGTTTCTTTACAAAGGATACTTAATTTAAATTTTTAAAAAACCTGATACATTACGTTTATTTAGTCATATTTATAAATTGGCACTATATTCATGCTGTCTTGTTTCACAAAATGTCTTTTCACATTGTTCTTGGACGTCCTACTCTTCTCCTTCCTTCCGGTCTTCTATCTCTAGTCACTTTCACCAGTCTGTCTTCTTCCATTCTGTCTATATGTTCGTTCCATTTCTTTCTTCTTTCTTGAACCCAGTCTGAGATTATATCTATTTGGCAAGTCTGTCTTATATTAATATTAGGTTCTTTATCCCTTATCGTTTTATTTGTAATTTTTCTCAGCACCCACATTTCCGACACTTCCATCATTTGGCATATTTTTTTTTAGTCTGCTCTCGTTTCAGCTGCATATAATTGGTTTATGCTGGTTATTACTGGTTTAATTACTGCCTTATATATTCTAATTTTGGTGCCTTTTCTTAGATATTGATTTCGCCATACCAAGTGGTTGAGACAGCCTGCTACTTTATTTGCTTTAATGCTTTGTTCCTTAGCCTCTTTTATAGATCTGCCATCACTAGTTATTGTTATGCCTAAATATTGTATTTCCATCACTTGCTCTATTAGGTATTCGTTTATAGCTAGTTTGCATCTCAATGGCTCTTTTGAGATTGTTATGCATTTAGTTTTTTGTGTGGGTATCCTCATGTTGAATGACTGGCATGTCTTGTAGAATTGAAACAGGAGGCGTTGTAAATCATCTTCGCTTTCGGCAATGAAGACTGTATCGTCTGCATAACAGATTGAGTTTATGTTATAAGAGCTGATGTAATATCCTTTTTTGTTCGAAAGATTGTTTAGGATGTGTTTCATTACCAGGTTGAAGAGTATTGGGCTGAGGGAGTCTCCTTGTCTTATTCCTTGACCTGTTGTTATGGCTTGGGATATTTGTTTGTTATGTTTCATTTTCATTCTGGTGTTCATATATATATATTTGCTATGAGTTTAATAAGGTTGCAGGGGATATTTTCTTTCTTTAATAATCTTGCTATATCTACAAGGCGTATACTATCAAGGCGTATGCTGTGCTTTCTGTATGTCTATGAAACATATATATGCAGGTTTGTCGAATTCCAGGGATTTCTCAACAATTTGTCGTATAATGAAGATCACAATCATTACATGATCTTCCTCTTCTGAATCCTTGCTGTTCTTCTTTCCATTCTATTAAGTTTTCTATTACATGTATGATAGTTTTTGTTGTTAGTTTGAGCGTTGTGTTCAGAAGGTTAATTCCTCTATAATTATTTGGGTCTAGCTTGTTCCCTTTTCTAGAAAGGGGGATTAGAATGCTAGTTTTCCATTCCTCTGGTATTTTACTCTGCCTATATTTTTTGTATCAGTTTTGCTAATTCTTTATGTAATGATTGCCCCCCCCCCATATTTTAATAGTTTGTTATATATGCCATCCTCTGCGAGTGATTTCCTATTTTTTAATTTAAGTATCGTTTGTATAACCTGTTCTTCTAAGATCTCATAGTCTTGTGTTAATGTGTCGGCTATATCCAATACTGGAGCCTCGTTGTTGTGAAATAGCTTACTAAAATATTCTCCCCTTTGTGTTACTGATTTTTGTTGTGCTTATCAACTCATTTGTTTCAGAGCGTGTATTTCTTATGAAATGCCATATCTGTTTTTGCAGGCCGTCAAAGTCGTGTTCCATTCTTGCAGTAAATGATTCCCAATAATTTTGTTTTATTTTCCTGATATTTATATTTACTTGATATCTTATAAGTTTGTATTCTTCATAGTCTTGTAATAATTTAGACTTGTTAATTTTTCCTAATGCTTCTTCCGCTGACTTGAGTATATTAGGTTTTTATTTTTTCCCAAGCTGTCACAATATCATCTTCTTCTCTAAATCCGTTGTTATTGATTCTTTCATCTAAGCGATCTCTATAAAGTTTTTGTGTTGACCCATGTTGAAGGGATTGGATATTAGTTTTTGAGATTGTATCCCTGGGTATTGTTTTTTCCCGTTTAAGTGTCGTTCTTAATTGGCTAGGCACCAGATTATGGTCAATCCAATATCTGACTTGTTAAAGCTTCTTAAATCTACATGTTGATGGATGACACATTCTATTCGTTATCACAAATCTATTATGGTTCAGTTGTCCCCTATTATTTTCCCATATTTATTATTCTCCCATGTGAATAAATTTGACTATAATAATTCAGCATAAAAATGTTTATTAAATGTTTAATTCTTGGCCTTTTCCAGATTTATGGCATATTTTTAGGTATTGATAACAATGTTTCGTATTAAAATTTATTTGTTAATAAAGAAGATTCAATTTTAATCCTTTTTTGCAGATGATTCAAAAAGAAGGAGTTGATTCCTTAAATCCTCAGGAATTGCAACAAGCAAATAAAGCTCGTGGAATGCGAGCTTATGGCATTTCTGAAGCACGCCTTAAATCACAGCTAGCTCAATGGCTTGATCTTAGTTTAACTGAAAAAGTGCCGCCTACACTGCTCCTCCTATCAAGAGCATTACTAGAAATGCCAGAAACTGTTCCTGCCAGTGATCAACTTAAAGCAACTATCTCTGTATTGCCAGAAACTTTGGTAAGTTTAGTGTGAGTTGTGAGGAAGTTTTGTTAGCATTATTATTCATATTCAATTGTTTTCAGCAGTAGATCAACCTTTGCTTTTATTGATAATATGGTATAGTGGTAATTTTTTTGACAGATGTTTATTAGTTCTTGAAAACTATATTGAAAATTTCAGATTAATAAATAAAAGCAAACATTGATCATCAGGGAAAGAAAAAGAGAATAAATAAATTTTAAAAAATCAATGAAATCAATTGTGCCAAAGGAAAAGGGAGCTGAATTGGACTTTCTATTGCTGGTCTTGAAATTCAACATAAGCATGAGCAAAGATACATTAGTAATTGCCCAAATTGCAATATTTTTCAATAAACTGGATGCATTTTTTGCATTTGCTGTACATTTTATTACCAAGAAAATTAAATAAAGTAAATGCATAGCCTGTATTTTGATAAATTGGTTATTAAAATAGTTGAATTTTTATTACAGGTTACACAAACTAAAGCGGCTATTGAAGAAAGAGAAGGAAGAATTGACAATAAAACAAAGATTGATGTTATTAAGGAAGAAGTACGTTTAATAAAAGAAGAAAGACAAGAAATGCGGGAAGAAGAGAAAAGACGAGAAGTAAGAAATACAATTTATCTGGGACAAAAAACAGTTTTGTGCTTAGAAAAGGGTGCAAATTGATACAGGTTGGGGAACATTTTGTGCATCATTCCCCAGACCTTCAATATACTTTGCTAGAAAAGTATTAATGAATCCCTGCCAAGTACACAGTTAATCCATTTCTAGGCACCTCATTTATGATTTCCATACTGTGTTCAAATGAAGTAGTCTAAATCTATAAAATTTAGATCGAAAGGTATAGGAAAACGTATTTGTTCTGTTGCATTGGAGATTCGGTCTATTGACGAGTCCTAATATTACAACAATCAGTGGTTGTATGTACATATGTCATTCATCTCACCCACAATAAGTTCCATAGGCAGCAGCTGCCTATGACACACATGCCATGTAACAATGGTCGAAGGGTTTCATTTCGTATAAGTTTCGCAACACTGCTCTGTCTGGAGCTAATACAAATTAAATTATTGAAAAATATACTTATTATTAATGTAATGTTGTCATACTTGCATCAAAGTAACACATTTTTACAAGTAATTAAAGTTGTTGTCCTTAAAACAGTGCTTTAAGCAATTATAACCATAATATTATTCCTTGTAATAATCCCAAAAAGTTTGTTTAGCTGTTGTGATCTATACTTAAAATTTTGAATTATGGATATCCTATAGATATTTGTACCCTCTTTTTAATTCTCCAGAAAGAGGAAGTTCTTATCGATCATGCTCCAACATTGGTTGACAAAGCTCCTGAAATAGTTGCTGAGAGACCAGCTGGTGATAAGAAGGTAAAGATAGTATAAGTCTTTTGAAGTAATTTGTGTATTGTATTATATTGTCTTTCTTAAGTTTAATGTGAGGGGAAAAAATTAAGGTGAAGAAGAATTTAGTAATGTAGCATAAAATTGATGGCATTTCTTTGACTTGCTTATTTCAGTAAAGTAATTTGTTCCATGTGCATGCAAATTTCACTGTTAGTTGTTTTTTAATGTACTGCACATATTTTGTGGTAATTTCTCCCTGTAATGATTGAACTTATTTGCAAAATAATCTACATTTAATTTTCAAGCACCTTGGAATGAAAAGTACACTTTAAACAAAATGTAATGTATTGGTGTTTGATTTAGTGTTGAGGGCAGATGCAGCAAGAGTTATCATGTTTTGAATAATTTTGAGCCTTACATTGAATCTCATGTAGCACATATCCTCCCCATTAGCGAAGATTGTGATTTTCTTGATAGTTTATTATTAGATATTGAAACTATTTGTTGTTCCAGTGATTCTTAAGTCCTTTTAGTGGTTCAGTCTGATAGTGTGTGTTAAATTATTGCCTTCCATTTTCATCGATTAGGCCATTTCAGTCAACTTTCAATATTAATTGTATAACGCTACTGAATTTTAACTGTAATTTAACAGAAAATATTAAATATTGAGGTTTTGAATTATTCTGAAGTGCAGAAATATCCTCCTTGTAAAACAGCTTGGGTAACAGAGCCACTCAATACTTTTAACAAATATTCATTTTTATCAAAACTATTTAGTGTAATTAAACAAATTATGTAGTATTCTTTGTTATATCTTATCTTGCTGTTTTAGGAGCTGACATCTACAGACCTTGAAACTTTGGAAGATGCTCTTGATGAAGTTAGCAAGGATAGAAAGAAACTTCTAATGGAAAGAGAGGAACTTGATGAACTTAAGGAAGAACTTGCCGAGTATCAGGAGGTCAGTGGTAATAAGCAGTTCAGATATTTAGAGAATATTAATGAATTGGAATCACTAGTAGTGGTACCGTTTTTTGTTGTTCAGTTACCAATAATTTGATCATCATAATGTGAGGAAATGTATGGAAATCTGTTTCAGCATATTAAACAAAATTATTTTACCGTGTATTGTTTATCGATATTTTCATAATGTAATGGATGAGTTTCTGAGAGTTTTAGTTGTTGAATGATGTTAGTTGAAGGATGATAATCTCATTTTTTTAATATGGAATTTTGAAGGATGTTGCGGATTTGAAGGAAGTTCTTAAAGTGGCTGGAGATTCCAAAGTGGATGTTCAAGAAACCAAAGGTGCTCAACGTTTATTCAAGAAAGTTAGTAGCATGATTCAGAAAATGGATGCAGTGGTTGCCCAACTAGAAAAGGAAGAACAGCTATTGAAACAGGACCTTGCCATGGGTGATACTGAAACCAAAAAGAAATGGTAAGTGAAAACAAAGTGTGTAGTTTGATACTAATGTACATACAATTTCTGCCATTTCCATGTGGTCAGAACACCAAATATAGATTCCAGAATGATATGAAATAGAGTATAATCCAGGTGCATAGTTTTAGAATTCTTTAATCCAGAAGACATCTACTAAAAATAACTAAATAAAAAAGAAAACAATGGAAAATTTGAAAAGCAAAGGTATTTTTTGTCTCTATTGAAAAGTCTGTCAGTTTCTTAGGTTAGTTATTTCTTTTTCTAGCTACATCAGTTCTTTTGAATAACAAAACCATTCCCATATTTTCCATTCAGACTGTACTGTAAATGAAAAGTTCATTGACGTATTCTCCTAAATTTCAATGTTAAAGGGGAAGATTTAATCTTTGTCCCTTTTTCAAAAATGAAATGGTAAAATTATGGAATTCATATTGAAATCCTTTTTGTAAATTGGGTTTTTCAATTATTTTTTTAGTGAAGAGTTGGTGTCCATTGAAGAACTAATTAAAGCGATAAAGCTAATACAGAAGGTTCCAGATGAATCCCTTGTGGAAAGGCTAAGTGAAGCTCTGTCTAAAATAGATTTGGATCGAGATGGTGCTATTCGTGTGGATGATTTGCGCAAGGTAAGGAAGATTCAGACAGTTGATTTGATAAGCCAAGAGTTGTATAAAAAACGAAAGGTTCAAATTTAAATGCTTTTTTTTACTGGTGTATTGGACATGGTCCCTCTGTTCTCTCTTCTGTTCTGTCTCTTCTGTTCGTCTCTGTCTCTCTCTGTCGTCTCGTCTCTGTTGTCTCTCGTTCCCTGTGTCTCTCTCTCTTGTCTCTCTCTCTCTCTCTCTCTTCTCTCTTCTCTTCTCCTCGTGTCTCTCTCTCTGTGTCTCTCTCTTCTGTTTGTCTCTTTCTCTGTTGTCTCCTTTCTCTGTGCTCTCTCTCGTTTGTTCTCTCTCTCTAGTGTCTCCCTCTGTGCTCTTCTCTCTCTGGTCTGCCTGCTCTCTCTCTTCTGTGTCTCTCTCTCTCTGTGTCTCCTCTCTCTCTCTGTGTCTCTCTCCTTCTCTCTCTGTGTCTCTCTCTGTCTCTCTCTCTCTTGTGTCTTCTCTCTCTCTGTGTTCTCTCTCTCTCTGTGTCTCTCTCTCTCTCTGTCTGTTCTCTCTCTCTCTCTGTGTCTCTCTCTCTCTCTTGTGTCTCTCTCTCTCTCTGTGTCTCTCTCTCTCTCTGTGTCTCTCTCTCCTTGGTCTCTCTCTCTCTGTGTCTCTCTCTTCTGTGTCTCTCTCTCTCTTGTCTCTCTCTCTCTGTGTCTCTCTCTCTCTGTGTCTCTCTCTCTTGTCTCTCTCTCTCTGTGTCTCTCTCTCTCTGTTCTCTCTCTCCTCTGTGTCTCCTCTCTCTCTGTGTCTCTCTCTCTCTGTGTCTCTCTCTCTCTGTGTCTCTCTCTCTCTGTGTCTCTCTCTCTCTGTGTCTCTCTCTCTCTGTGTCTCTCTCTCTCTGTTGTCTCCTCTCTCTGTTCTCTTTCTCTGTCTCTCTCTCTCGTCTTCTCTTCTCTCTGTCTGTCTCTTTTATTCCATGTACAAAAAGAATTGCTCTACTGTCTGTCATATGCATCACTGATCCGAGTTTATATCCTAGCAATACCTGCGATTTTCCACACTCGTCCTCACACCACACACAATTTACACATTATTTTTATTATTATCGTTGTATATTATTATTATTATTATTATTATTATTATTACATACTTAATTGTACACGTGTTCTTAGTAGAATATATAGTGTCAAAACTTCAAAGTAAAGTTAAAATTTAAGTGTTGGCAAAAGGCTTTTAAAGGTTTAATAATCCTTCCATCCTTCCAAAAATCAGTGGGAATAATGTTACTTTTTGAACATCGGCAAATTAAAGGGTCTGAGGAAAATAGATGTAAAAGACTGGAAAAGATAAATTGCAGGTACTGGAAAGTGGAATTTCATTGTAAACTTCAATTTCACTAACCAATAGTAGACGACATTATTCATTGAATAATGTGTGTCAAGTTCTTTGGATGTATCTAACATAGATTTCATAGTGTGGTTCTGCCTTCTAAATACCATGAGAGGTTAATTTGCACAATAATATATGAAACACATAAATATTAGTTATCTACGTGCCACTTCTACAAATTGAATGCAGTAAAATGAATTCCAAGTCTTGTATTTATTTAGTATTAATCTGGAATGACAGAGTGCAACCTCTCAGGAGATTGTGAGGTGGAACGAAAAATCCTCTCCGTCTCCACTCCTTATACTCCACTAACCATGTGTTCTTTTAATTCCACATTACCATTTTCCAGAGTCAGAGGTGAATGTTCAGAGTAATATAGAAAAGCAGTGATGGCCCAGATGTTTTCAACAGACTTATTAAAGAATGTATTTTATAGCAAAGTGGCCCAAAAGAGCATTTGCTTAGTTTAAATTCATTTCATGATGAAGAATTATACCCTTCCAAGATATGCTTTAATATACTCCTTATTCGAGAGAAGAGAAATGCAAACCTCTTCATTTTATTCCTTATTATTGTGTTTTGTTTATTTTAATAAAATTATTATTTGTATCAAACTGTTTACCTTTCCCTTAAGGTGCATTGAACTTTTTATGCAATTCAGTAAGGTCAAAAAATAACAAGTTAGGCCTATGAAGTCCAGATTTCTTATGCTACAGTGAATAATTACCATATACTTTCTATGCAGTTTTAATAGATTTAAAATGTGATTACCTACTAGAAAATATGGAATATTCTATTAATTATTTGAGGTGGGGATATTCATTCATTCCATCTTCCCTGGCATGACTTCAGAGATTACCTGTTACCCAAACCCATGATATGCTTTCAAATTTTTAATTAAAGAAAAAATGTTATGTTAAAAACAGCTATGTTAATGTGTATTATTCATTTACTTTTTTCTGTAGGTAATTGAGGTTGTTGGAAAGGAGAAAGTGAAACTCAGTCAAAAGCAACTGGATGAAATAGTTGAATTAATGACCAAAGAAGAAATAATTGAGCTAGAGGAACAAATAGGAAAGGTCCTCGAAAAAGAAAGCCTTCAAAGTGTGAGGGAGAAGAAAGGACCCAAGAGTCCTGGAGAGAAGGCATCTGGTGTTCCTGCTGGAAAGGAAGCTGAAACTGAATCTTCTCAGGACAATATAAAGAAGGAAAGTAAGAAATAATTACAAGGTATTTAATTTATTGTGACTGTTGTTAACATAGTAAATCTTAATGAAATTGACATGTGCATAATGTGTTCTTCTAAATGAATATTTAATAATTTGTGCAGTACTGTGATACAGTTAATAGACAATATCAAATAGCTATAAATTTATTATTTACTATGTGGTGGCGTTTTATTAACTTTGTTGGAATAAGGTTATACTTCAGGGAAGTATTTTCTTAGTTACCTCCTTAGTTCACATTTCTCTCTTGTGTTAATTTAAATTTAACACTTGTATTAGTTCCTCTGTTAAACTTGCTGTGTGTAATATATTTATCATCAGTAATAGCAAGCACAAAATTAGAGGATATATTATATATTTTGCGCTGTATCCTGATTTTCTGAAAGTATGTACGTGCTCTACTATTTTTTAACTGTATTATAAAATGCAAATAAGCTTGATGCATATGTTTGTGAATGAAAATTGTATGAAAGTAGAATGTACATATGTAAGTGTAATTTAATATTTATATGTACATGAGAAATAAAGATGGTATGGAACAAGTTAAAATTGAAAGTTATGATAACACATTTTTTGATGGAAACCTTATTGACCCTGTACATATAAGGTACATTCCTTGAGTTAAGATGGATAATTGAGAATATCCTTTCATATTTTGTTGATTTTTTAAATAAAAGCTGAACAAAACCATTAGTATACTATGTTTGGATGCGAGGAGAGAAGAAAGTATAACTGTCAGAATAGAAGCTGTTCAGCTCAAACTTGTTAAGCACAGTTAGTGGTTGAAAGATCTTCATAGTACTGTTTAAGGACCGTTAAACTATTTTAACTATTCAAGGGACTACATTACATAACTCCCATATGACAGTTTCAAAATGTTCTTCAAAATGTCTGTACACTGTTTTTTCCTAGAAAAAAATGCATTTATGAATTTTGAATTGTCCAATTTTCATTAAAACCTCTGTAATTTTGAAATTTACAAAAGTTGAAATGTTTTTCGAATGTGACTTTCATTTCCAATATTAAGTTAGGGTTTTCTTTCTCAATGCAATTTATCACTCAATTTTAGATCTTTAAATGTTGCAGTGTACGAAATATGTGTAGTTGTTGACTAATGTTGATGAAAATAGTGACATTTTCCCAAAAATATGTAAACAAGTATTGATCAAAAAGGGCTCCAATGTTGTTTTTATTGTATACTTTCTGTAAGGATAAAATTCAACCCTGATTTATATGGGATTAGTGAGAACATGGGAAAGCAACATATTCAGGCTTCTTTCTGTTAGAGGGAAGGACATTCACAATCAGTATGTTAGTACTTGTACTTATTACAATATCCAAATGATGCATTTCATAACACTAAGAGGAGGGAAAGTTCAGGGTGCCATGTATTCCCATTAGTTCATGTACATTATGAAATATTCTATGAATTTATGTTAATATAAGGAAATCTAATTGATAGTCTGGTGCACTTCAATTTCTTAAAAATTTTGTAATGTTTAAGTTGTTTTCTTTTTTTTCTTTCTGGAAATAATTTGATTTGTGTGTTGGGCTCAGAAATGCCACCTTTGACATCTATATTACAGAATTGAAATTCTCAAAACTTGCCCAATTATGTAATTTCAAATAACATCTATACATCAAATGCTTATAAACTATTATTTAAAACGTTTGGGGGCAAAAAAGACCCCAAAGGGAACCCACATAAGTATGGGAGAAACACTCGAAGGGTTAAAAAATGTCAGTGTCTGAAGGCAGCCTGCACCTAAACCGAACACGAGTTTCTACGTCATACGAATGGGCCAGAAACAACGGGTATTATAGGAAAGGTGATGCAAGATGTGTATGTAAGCTCACTGTGCCACAACATAGGTAATCAACCATGTGTACATGAGACTCGCAGTGGGACGTTGGAATTTTCCATTGGAGCGGTAGCAAATCCAATGGCTGTCGTACCAGCCACATCAAAACCTAAATATTTTTAAAATGTTTATTTACAATATTAAAAAAATATGTATAACATAGTTCCCAACTATCGCTCGCGGGAGCAAACTACTGCGGTAGCAGTCCGGGTCTCGTTTTCTTCGTGAACGGCTGCATCTGTCTATGCGATTTTGCCTGAGAGGACGCAAGGCTCCTATAGGTCAGTACGTTCGTGCACAAAATCAAATCTAACAAAGGGCTATTTCTGGGAATGATTTATGTCGGTAAATACTTTTTGCATCTTAGCAACCAACCATTTTAACAACTCTCTAAGAGCGCATCTATAGAAACGGTCGTTAAAATGACCGAGAGTATATTAAAAATATTTTAGCGAACTTCTGGGTTTAGATTTTACTAGTGCTCATAAATATTTGAATAAATGTCTCTTTTGTCCCCCTTTGTCCTTTTGGCCCTGTCAATACCCCTTGCTGTAGAAACATCGAGAGTAATTACAACTCTTAACTCATGAGTGTTAAATGTTTATTTTGAATAACTAGAAATAAAAAACCTTGTAACACGCCCTCCATTATTGTTTAGGGACTTGTTACGTAAATAACTATTATGTACGTCGTCATGATAAATATTGTCAGAGATAAGTAATACGCCTACCCACCGCGTGTCGGTCTTTAGGACACATCAAAGGGCACGAATATTCGCCGAACTCATCAGCTGTACGGGATTGGGCGAGCAGTACCTCGCTGCGCGGCGAACGTCGAATGTGTGGAGCCGCTTTGACGGCTCCGCCAAGCGGTTAGGTTCTCAGAGTCGCTTCAGAATCCTCTCCAAATTTCCCCAGCTGTAAATTCTAGAATCAACCGTCGAAGAGTGTGAAAGGGCATTCTTTTCGTGAAAGGTGGTTAAGTCGCGGGCGACAGTGGGTCTCGCGCGGCGGGAGCGGAGATGGTGGGCGGTGTATTTGGGCTTTCCCGGCGCCTGCGTTTATTGCGGCGTGAATCGAAGTACTGTTACAAATATAAAGAAATGCCCTCAAGAATGTAGCAGGAAATTTTACAAAAAGATGATGAGAATTGGTTTAGGTCATGTGAAAAACGTATCATAATTTTGAAAATTTTATGTCAAAATATTTTTAAAAAATATATAAACTCGTGTGCTTTTTTGCTAGTTATGAAAGAATGTTTTTTATTAAAAAAATATATTGTATATACTTAACATACAGTAATTTTAAAATTAACAGTAAGCTAAATGAGCGTTTTTACTTTCTCATAAATGCTGTAAGGACAAAGTTATGCAACGCTGTGCGAAAAAAGGCAGAAAAACTTCTATTAGAGGGCCCTAGTAACGAAAAAGTGGGTACATCAGTTACTAAATTTAGAAAAAAACACCTCTAACGTGGTGTAGCCAGAATCCATGTTTTGTGGGCCCTTGGTACCGAAAAATCGATTGACGACAAAACGTTTGTTCGTCCGTCTGTGAAAAATGGTAGCGGCTAAACCGTTCAGTTGATTTTCTCCAATTTCGATATTCCTCAATCCATCTGGCTGATGCTGCGGCCTCTTGAAATTGAAACCTATATTTTGATTTTGGGGAGTTCTTTACATGAAGCCTCTGGAACATTTTCCAAATTAAAAAAAAGGCTCCATTTTTTATTAAATTTTGTTGTTGGATAGTGTGAAGGGCGTTTAAGAGAACGGTGCAGTGTAGTTCTCATTTCCGTCAAAAAACCCTGATTTTTCGAAAGTACCGCTGGGGCCGCGTCTTTGGGAGAGATCATTAGCAACACCTACGGCTAATCAGTGGGCACTGGGCAGCCTGTCTGCTGGCACGCTGGGACCCTTCCGCCCGCTACTCAACTGGATAAGGATATCTAACAGTGACTGACCACTGATTTCAGAATAAATCAAGGAGTATTAGGATTAGTTTAATGCCAGGCGAGCCGCGTATTTGCTATCCGTCTATGAAGAATACTAACGTCCAAACAATTCGTACGATTTTTTCCAAAATTATTATTTCCCGGTCGATCTTGCGCCCTGTGATTAAGAAAAAAATCTTTAATTTTCTCAAAAAGGGCTCCAAATTTTGTCTTAACATTTCTGGTAAGAATGAAGTTAAATACATTTGTAATAATAATCTAGGTTCTAAATTTGACTGTTGGCACTGAATTTTCGAAAATTATTAGAGTTTGCAATCGTTTTCCTACAACTGCAATATTGAAGGTGGAATTTTTTTCTTGAAATGAAATTTGTCTTCACATTTATTTCTTTACTTAATATACTATATTAAAATATTAGTATTTTTTTGCGCAATTTTGTGCGAAATAACTTTTTTCATACATCTTTCATGTTGTTAATATTTACAGTACGAACGTTCTTTACGCATTATTGCATTTGCGAATTCAAGTGATTCATGTGATGTCTCATGAAATTTCTTAACAACGTAAAACTTCTGTGTGAAAATCAGCTAAACTCTCAAATCGTCAGAAACGCTGAAAGAGATATTTTCTCAAAAACAGCTCCAAAGTTTGCAATGAAAATTTGCATGTGAAGCCAGATTTTTCTCGTCTGTAATATTCAAGTAGAATATCCGTCCTACTAGTAGGCGACCGAAAAATCGAGAATATGTGGAAAAAATATTAGTTTTCTGACAGAACTATTTCTCGGATATAAATAATACATCAACGATGTTAACTGATAAGCATTACTGAAAATATTGCATTATGTACATTTTCTGTCAAGATAGATAATTTTGAGAAAATTATTGATTACTAAGAGCGTTGTTGATAGATTATAATGTTAAAATTATTTTCTTTGCACTAAGGCTAAAGAAACCAATGGTTTCTGATTACTTCTGATGTATAGATTCAATATTACAAAGCACTTATTGTGTTTGGACGGCATATGCATTCAAAGGTCACTTTAAGTTATATTATTGGGTGTATCAATCATTATATTTCAAAACTGTAGCATTTCCAATTAATACGGT
The DNA here is from genome assembly GCA_017312745.1 of Gryllus bimaculatus. NCBI lineage: Eukaryota > Metazoa > Arthropoda > Insecta > Orthoptera > Gryllidae > Gryllus > Gryllus bimaculatus. Next base: position 4,173,401 of record BOPP01000022.1, read on the forward strand.
CAGCACATTCGGTCTAGTCAGGCAGGAGCTCAGGGCAGTTGAGCCGAAGCACGTAGTCACTAAGGCTGTGGGCTTCAAACCTGCGTAAGACAAATGTTTTCAGTTGTGTTGGAGTATTTCAAAGAGTGTACCAAAACAATCGTAGAAGCATCGAAGTGAAGCGGTGAAATACCAGGGGCAAATATGTAAAAGTACAGGAACGAGAAAGATCTATGCGACGTTTGGGGGTATGCAAACGTGTTCGTGAGTAGTGCTGATAGTCTTTTGGACGTCGAAGAGCACAGGAAACAATTTAGTTCGAGAAAGTTTGTGTCATTCTGTAGCACTAATTACTTTCTCGCATACTACATACGTAGTTTAGAGATTTATGTGAAGCCTCAGAAAAATTGCGTTTTTTCGGCAGAAAAATTCTAGGTACCTGATTCGGAAAAATGGATACTTCTTTTTCCTCTAACACGTCGTGTAATCACATTCTACGTTTTATTGGTCCTTGATAACAAACCATTGCTTTACCGTAAAACATCTGTCCGTCTGTGAACCACGCTAGTAAGGGTATGCAGAATTTTCACGAAAATTTGATTTGATTTCATTTGATGCATTTTCATCAAAGTAAGTTTAAATTGATTCATTTTTATCGCAGTAAAACGTTAGTGATGTACTTGCGAGCAGCGCACATTTTCTTTAGCTCCAGAATTTCTTCCCCATCCTTTAACTATAAATAATTAAATGATTATTATATATTTTGTATTTTAAATTGTCGCGCCACGGGGTTGGCCGACATAGTTGAACGTAGGGGTGGGGGGATAGCCCTCGTGGCGGAGAGAGAGAGGGGAGTGTGCGCTGAGCGCGCGACACCCCTCTACCTTTGCTGGTTCAAGTTGATGAGACACCAAACTTAACATGATGAAGAAAAGTACCAACTGTAGGTTAGGGGCACTTGAAAACTAGACATTTTCGCTACAGAGTTACAGAAAACTTGGGCTTTTGGCCCTCGGGATTTTTGTCGCCGCTCGTTCATTAAAACTTTTATCACGCACTTGGTGCATAAATAACTATTATTTTTTATGGTCAGTGTAGAATAATTTTATAGAAACAGTAATGTGGTCCGAAAAGATTTTACATTGTTTATAGACTTGTGTATGGATTTTAAATGTTTAATGTCATCTAGCAATGTGTTGCAAAGTAACGTACATGTATATGTGGATTTCTGATAGTAAGCTGTTGATAGCTCGTCAAATAATTGAGATTTTAAATATCACATATTGCCGGGTAAATTATAGATTTTGTTTTACATTGGTAACCGGGCAGTTGCGTGAGTTCTGTCACATTCTTTCTGATTGTTTATTTTATGATTAATAGGCAAAAATATTTATTTGACATACGAATATGCGCTCTTTTATATCACTAAATTGGTTTGAACAGAAAGAGGGGATTCCTATTGTGCATACGGATTAATATTGTCCTCTTTGCACTGTTCTTTTAATTTTATTTATTTGATAAGGACTGACATTGGTGTGAAATAGAAAATCTCTTGTTTGTACATTGAAATAAAAGAAATATAGAGACAGTCTCTTTGTAGAAAGCCGTTGGATAGTTGTCATTATAGTCCCAACTTATCTTCTTCATGTGCATCCAGTTCCAAGGTCAGCTCTGCTAGACGACTAAAGTATACTTCGTTTGGCATTTTAGTATTTAGCAATTTGCGGTTGCGTCGGAATAAATTCTTAAAAATTGAGCATGAGAACATTGTCCTGCAAAAAACGTGTAGGATAAAGGTGGAGCAACTTTGAATTTGATTTTTCTATATTCAATTTCATCCGCGAGAACGAGTTTTGCCGAAGAAATTTTCAAATAGTGTCGGTGATAAGGGCGTGGAAATTAACAAAAATGGCTGGAAATTTCTTTTCAATATTTACATTTATATTGAATGTGCGAACATACCATTTCTATACTGGTGTGTGTGAAAATTGCATCACCCAGAAGGAATGGTCGGAATCACTAAAAAACCGATGGATGTGTAGAACAGTGTATATATAAGAAGTCGTTAAATTTGTATTGAGATGTCGTGTACGCAATATCAGCATCTAAGTCAGTTCGAGCGGGTCAAAATGATCGATCTCCGGGAAGGGAGTTTCTCGTACCGTGTAATCGCGGCTGGAACGGAGCGCGCTGCGACAACAGTGATGCGCGTGTGGAACCAGTGAGTAGAGGAGTGTACTACACTACGTCGAGCGGGTACTGGACCACAGCGTAAGATGACCGTCATCTTGTCCGCATAGCCATAACTGACAGAAAGGCATCGTCAACAGTGTTGGCTCGAGTTTGGATCACTGCATCTGGTGTGGTCATGTCTGCGTCGAAGATTCTGCTTAGAGATAGACTATTGGCAATCATACTTCTGCGTCGGGTTCAGTTGACCAGAAACCACCAACGCCTCAGACTGCAATGGATAAGTGAACGTGTTCACTGGTGTGCTGAGTGGCAAAATGTAATGTTTTCGGACGAGTCCCGCTTCAATTTGGGAAACAGCGATGGGTGCGTATGTGTTCGACGCTTCCGTTGAGATCGCAATCTCCCAGCCTGCTCTGTCCCGCGCCATAGCGGGCAAACACCAAGTGTGATGGTTTGGGACGCCATTGGCTACAATGTGCAATCTCGCCTAATACGACGTCTTGAGGGTAATCTGAACAGCAACTGCTACATCAGGGAGGTTTTAGAGTCCGAGGTACTGCCCCTCTGCAAGCAGCCTCACATACCGTAATTAAGCCCGACCGCATGTGGCGAGGAATATGCAAGCTTTCTGCAAAGATCGACGGCTATCACTGCTTCCCCGCCCTGCACCTTCGCCTGACATGTCGCCTATAGAACCATGTCTGGGATATGATCGGTCGGCAACTTGTTCGTTCTGGTCCTACTGCAGCCACTGTCGAAGCTTTGTGGTCACACATGGAAACTGCATGTTGGTGAGTTCCCCAGCAGCATATTCAGGCTATCTTTGAATCCATGCCATGACGTCTAGAAGCTTTCATAGCAACGTGTGGCAGCTTAACACCGTACTAAATCTTGAAGGTCAAAATGCAAGTACAGTTCGTTAATTTTCATCATTGTGATATTCCTAATCTATGGTATAAATTTCATTGCAATAGTATGTCTTCTTCCTGGTATATAGCAATTTTCACAAACACCAGTGTATTTTGCTAACTAAGGAAACAAAATCTATTTTTTTGTAATGATCGTTGATCGATGAGCTCAGTCCAACATTTGTCTAATATTTCATTGTGAAAGCAGATGCATATATTTTTCAATATTGCTCAGTGAATCATGTTTCACCCCTGCCGTTATGAAGATGTTATGTAATTGCATAAACTGATTGTACCTGCCCGAAAATGTTGGCAATTTCACGTGTGGTAAGCTTCCCATAGGGTTTGGCTTACTGACATGTAGTTTTTCTGATTGGATAATTCAGAGAGACATAGTATTTGAAAATGCATGTATCTGCTTTCTAAATTCTCAAGCGAGGGAGTAAAGTCATCTAAATTATCTTGTTTCATAGCTTCATAAACTGTAAATCTCACATCCTTCCACAATTCTCCACCCATGTTCAACAAACATTCTAAGTTTGGTCTGCTAAGATCTGAGAGATAATTTAGGTTCTCTTCGATAACAAGCATTTTGGGCTAGCAATTTATGAAATACTTATGCTATCCATCTGTCCACTTGGTTTGTAGCTTCTTTAAGAAAGAAAATGACGTTTGAAAGCGCCACTATTAAACTATGCTCATTAACTAAACAGCTATAACCTCACATATGAATCACAAATATGCATATTAAAATAAGATTTTGTTTACTACGACATATCAGCAAAACTTTTTGTTCTCGAGTTTGTCACGGCATCATTGTTGAGGTTGCAAAGTATTGTTTAGATGACTTGCGAGAGAATTAGCAGAAACTGCAACGAGCATGGCCTTCTGTATTCTCATCAAGCGCGAGAATTCTGAAAAAAAGACACACAATTGACAAAGATTATTACTTTGACGAAATAATCATTATGTATTGAATATATTGTCATGGTTACTCTTGTCTGGACGAAAATAAAAGTTTTCCTTACGAATTTCACGCTTGGTGCATATGCTCGCCGCGTTTTGGTGTTAGAGGTGACAGAGACTGCTGGAATGTGCTGGAAATTGCTTGGCAGCGTACCAAATCAAAATTTCCATGCGCCTAATACATGTTTCACTCAGCTTCTATGCACGATCGCTAAGAAACTGCTCGCGGTTCTTCTGATTTTCAAACAACGCGAGCTGGTGGAGCTGATGTGGAAAAAATTAGATTCCAGGAAATATGACAATGAATGAATCTTTCGTCGCGGCCGTCCAGGAGGTGGTGCGATCTGTAGGTGACGTTTCAAACTAGTTGATAGCAGATCAAAGAATCTTGTACAAAAAAGAGTATTTGGTCAATTGGGAAGGGATTCGCGCGGGAAGTTTGAAATGTACGATTTTTTCTGTTAAGCGAAGCATGGCGCCAAATTTGAATTAGTTTGGCGGTCCATGTACCAACACATACTAAGTAATACCTACACATGCACCTACATATACTATGTACCTACACATACTAAGTAATTTCATTGCAATACACTGAAATATTGTTTATGGTGTTGCCAAGTGTCCAATGCAATGTTCGCATGAAACACATTCTGTGTGAGGCTACCACGAAACTATTATTATCATATGGGTGTCTCATCGTCACTGAGTTGGCTGGAATCACCTGAGTGTCATGAATCGTGAATCATGAATCATGAAATAGATGTCGTTCCAGTAAGCGCCTCACCGGCCTATTGTTCTGGCAGTTTCCCTCCTTACTCTACGCAGCCAACGCTCTGTAACGAACATATCATATTTGTAAAGAAAATGCTTTCTGTCCCGGTTTCAAGTCCAGGCATATGTTGCAGACTTGAAATGTGTCTGTGTCCTCACGTCCTGATCGAGAGCTCTAAATTCATCGCCCCGTTTAGCCCAAGCGTTCAGGGCCGAAAGGCAGCAGTTTGTGCCATCAAATTTATGAAATGCTTCCCATGATTCCTGCAGTAACTAGTCCGTAAATAATTGTTTTAACTTCAGAAAATAATCTACATTTGTATGTATTACCAGTGTTTAATGTATCAGTGATAGAGTTGCTAGTAATTGTAATAATTTGTGCAATATGGTCACAATTTCCTAGAATATTCGTTATTACTTCATATCTAGTTGTGGTTTTATATATTATCTACTGTGGTTGAGATTTAACCTATTGCGTTTTTTGATTTAAGTGTATTCCGTTACTGAAATTCAGTAATTTATAATATCTGGTCGATCTAATTGAACTCACGGCCCCTAGAATTCGAAACTGGTATTTTAATTTTTGAGGGCACTTTACTTAAAGCCTCATTTACATTTTCAATTTTTTTCAAAAATTGGTTTCAAATTTTTATATTAAATATTATATCGGATATATAAAGGTACTCTATAAAAATGTTCAATTTTCATTGTAATCTGAATTCGTCTGTTTCTGATTTTTCTAATATTGAAGTTAGTTCTCAGTGTGAATTTGCCAGTAAACAAATATAGCCACACTCAACGAACACAGATGACCCTGTTCCATAGTCACAAACTAGATTTATAACAAAAAAACTAGGGTACTACAAGTGAGATTGAATCGTAGGAATAATATTAGTAAGTGGAAGAATTAATTGTAAAATTGAGAATAATTGGTATCAAAGATTGATAACTGCTTTTGAGTACCTGCTGAGGAAATACCTCCAGCGCACAACTCTTTATGAAAAAGTTCTGTAAATTAATATAAAAAGTGTACTTAAGTAAATAAAGCACGTTGAAGAAAGAAGAAAAAGAAAAACGTGATACTAATTCTTGTAAGTGTAATGTAGCAAAGCATTTACGCAACAAGGCTGAAAAGTTTATTGGGTTCAAGGGCAAGGAGAAAGAGAGAAGACGTTTAAAATTATTTAATCAAGAGTGCAGCTTTCAATGGAAAAATATCAATGAAAAACAACGAAGTGATATTTTTTATGATTATTGGGCTTTGAGTTCGTGGGAAATTCAAAACGTATTCATTGTGTCTTGTGTGACATTAATATCATCAGCACGTCAAAACAAAAAGCTGTTTCTCCTAAGAAAACCACAAAATTAATCCATATTATAGGTTAGAATGTAAGAAGAGACTTCTTTTTAAAATCCTAGATATTTCCAATGCAAGATTTACTAAGGCAACTGATGGAGCAAGTGAAACTGGTGTATCTTGGGATAAAAGAGGAGCAAAAGTAGAACACCAACAAGTGAAAATCTGGAGGGAGTTAGGAACCCCATTAAATCATTTCCCCGATATACTAGGTATACGTTTCCCGGTTACAGAATCCCAATAAAAATATCTGCCACAGCACTTGACTATCAAAAAATATATGGTTTATATGTAGAGACAGGTATCAGTAGTAATGAACAAATTGTTAAAAAATGGCTATTTCGTCAAATTGGTAATACAGAGTTGAATCTCAGCTTTTCTTGCCCTCATTATGATACATGTAATAAATGTGATTCATTTAATATAGCCATAAAATCATCAACAAATGAATGTGAAATAAAACATTAAAAGAACAGCAGGAACTACATCACATCATCGATTGGCCGAAAATGCTGTCCAATCCAAAAAACAGGATAAAATCATTGCTAAAAGACCTGGAGATGATTCAGTGTTAACTGTTGTGCTTTCGATCTTCAGAAATGGTTATCCACTCCTGTTTTAACAACAAATAAGGTGATTTATATGAGGCAATTATGGACTAACAACTTCTGCATCCACAATATAGGAACAGATCGGACTATGTTTCTACGGGATGAATCCATTACTTCTCGTGGATGTCAAGAATTTGCTTCCTGTTAGAAGAAATACTTGAAAGATAATCCAAATGTAAAACATTTCATTGTATATAGTGATTGCTGCGGTGGACAGAATAGCAAAAAGGAACATGGTAAAATTTTGGATGCATGTTGTTAGCTAAGGTGTTTTAGAAATAATAGAACACACATTTTTGGAACCAGATGGAGTGGGACAGGGATTTTGCAATGATAGAAAAAAATAAAACCAAAACTAAAGAGTGCCAGATGATTGGGCAAATGCAATTTGTAAATCAAGCAAGGATTTTATAGTTATAAAAATGAAACATGATGATTTCATTTCCATTCAAGCAATGGATTCCATTGTCGATATAAGACCTTCAACATGCGGAGATGAATCTGAGCATCAGCTCAAGTGGTCAATAGTTAGATGGATGCGCTTTGAAAAACATATGTAAGTGACAATGCAAATAATGCTTACTTTCAATGCTGATTACGAGTTTCTAAAGATGGAGTTCAGAAGGAAATTAAAAGTAAGGCCTGCAGTTATTAAACTTGATCGTCTGTACAAGGAACCGCTTAAAATAAAGGAAGCAAAGTGGAAGAATCTTCAAGAGCTACTGCCTCTCATACTCCCTGTACATCATGAATTCTATTCCTCACATAAACACGAGAAAACAGTAAATGTAGCAAGTAATGGTAGAGGTAGAGGGGCGTGGTAGAGGTACGGGTAGGGGATGAGGATGTGTATTTACGGGAGACCAAAAACCATCTTCAAGACTACCCGATAACATTAATCTAATTCATGTAGTAGTGTATTTAATACTGATAGTGATTAATCTAAAAAAGTTTCCTTATACTAACAGATTTCTTAAAAGCTCTACAAAATTAAAAGAGTAATTACTTAATTTAAAGATATTTAATACAGAAAAACTTTGTTTACTGGTACATTTTTTCTAAGTACTGTTTTGTTCAAAATTTAAGTGTCCTTTAAATCATGTTAAAATTACAGGCTCAAATTTAATGTCAACAAGTTAAAAATTTGTAAAATAATGTAAAACATGTTTACAGAAAATAATGAAGAGTTTATGTTAAAATAGAATGTGTTCTGATTTTAATTCATTGGACTTCATTCTCATTTTACGCTAAATTTCAGCAACGTCACCTGAACCACATTTTTACTAAGCCCTTCAATTAATCACATAAATAATTACTAACTCGAACCCCAGTAACTCGAACAACACAAATTGAATTCGTGAATGAGCATTACTCACCATTCTATTACTTATTGCGCCTACCCTTTAATCTCTTCTCTTCCAAAAAAGTGCCTAAGTCGCCGCAAATTGGAGGGAAGTTAATTTTTATGACAAGGAATCAACAACAGTAGTTTATTTATTTTAGTGCATCCCCCCAGGAGCGTAGACATATAGGCAATATAATTCAAGTTGCAATATTAAAATATTAATATTGATTAAGTAAATACGAGAAAGTATGTTCTGTTGAAGCATCACTAGTAATATATATTTTACTCTTCGTTCCATATATAGAAATAAATAAAAATTAAAGACGAATGCAACCCGTGTTACATTTATGTATGGAGTGTTGTCTGTCAACTTGTTGCAGGCGAATACCCAAGTCTCATTTTATTTCAGTATATCTCATCTATTCTAAATTAAACAATTATCATCTTTCTATCTATCTAAATTATTTATTTTGCAGTCATATTCAAAGTCAATATAAATGGGGCAGGATTTGGTATTCAATATCGTTTATAGAGATTGGAAAAAGAGGGGGATCGCACTCTGAAGTGATAAATAAGTAGATAGATTACACTAAATACAATCAATGTATATGGTGACAAATAAATAAGTTGCTTCCTAGAAAGTAGCTGATTTAGAACGATTTAGAAAATTTCTAAAGAAATCAGTATTTCATATTCATCAAAGTTTAATCTAATCATTTGAATAACTTTCAACACCATTCATTTCGATAGAAACAATGCCTCAAAGTGCTAAATCGATTTCATTATTATAGATTCTCAAAACCAAATCAAGAATTTTCATCGGATGCTGCGGATGATTTCGGAAGAAATTGCGCAACTGAAGTAAAAGTAGATTTTCGCCATTGTATTTACTCTTACATTGTACTCGTTGGAATATTTATACATCGAAAAGTTCAAGTCTCTGAGATTGTATGTAGTAAAAGTAGATTTAAAAGACCACAAAGCAGAGTAACAATCTGTAATCATAGATTTTTCTTTAAGCTATAACTTAGCTACAGAAATATTTACCAAGAGAAAACCTCTTCCAAAATTTACGCACTATAAACGTTAAGTTGGTAGATCGTGAATCAAAGTACCAACTTTAGAAGAATAGAATTACATCGTGAATCAAAGTACCAACAACCCTAGAGAGCCTATTGTATTTGCTCTCGGCAATGTGGGCCGATGCCGGGCGACGGCAGCGCCCCTGGCGACGCTGGCGGCGGCGTGCGCTTGCTGCGTGGGCCGCTGGTGGCGCGCTCTGGTCTCTTTGCACTACTGCGTCCCGCCTGCGTCCCCGCCCTGGTCATGGCCGGCACGGCGGCGGAGCCAATGGGCGTCGTGGCCCCGTCGCAAAATCCATACGGCGACGGGCACGGGGAGGGGGCGGGGCGGGCGCGGGAGGGGATGGACGCTCTTTCCAGTGTGTGGTGGCTCGGCCCGAAGAATGCAACTGTTTAAGCGGCGCCTAGACTCGGCGCTCTCGCCGGTGAGTACCGCCACTTTTGGTGGAAGTGCTCTGCACTTTCTTTGCACGCTGAGGACAGACATACGTACTGATAATGTTTAGTGTCTCCGAATGTCTGCAAAGCGCTTGCTCCCGTAGTGTGTGTGTCATATGGAACAATTGACGCCAAGTCGCTGATCTCAACAGACTTCCTGCTCGTTGTTAGTAAATCCGGGTATGAGTGTGAATGAAGAAAGGAAGGACTTTCTGACCTATTTAGCTACTTATAACATTCTCACAATAATGCAAACATTTTGTCCGCCGTCATGATTTGTAAAGGAAATTGTCCGTTTCTCGATGTTTCTCACAGTGGTCTACTTACTGAAGTAAAATTAAGGAGGTCAAAACAGATGTACTGTTGCAGGATCCTGATTATCCCTCTTGTTTCCTTATTTAATTTTAACCATCGCAAGCAATTATTATGATTTGGTGTATTTTTCATTCACAGGCGGAATAAAAATTCTTTTTTCGATTTTTTATTGACCAGCATATCAAAAATCCTTACGTTATGAGCGTATACCGATTTTATGAATGTGAACTGCCGAAGTGAAATGTTTAAGAGTTGATTAACATTTTTTGTAGTATGTCCTCCAAATCTATTCGGTGTCTCTGTAAGTTGTTAAACACATGGTAGCGTGAACTTCAACTATTCATTCTCTGTTTTACTTGCTTGCCACCGTCACATACCGTAATACAAGATTACAATAAACACGAATAAACTATCAAAACTTTATTGGACTACAAACTGTGATCCAAATAAATCAACTCAGTAAGAGTAATCTTTTACAAACTGAATTGCTTTAAAAATTATCTCAATGAGGGCGAGAGTTGCTAATTGGATCTAGTTCTGAATTTTATGCGTTTTGTAATTTTCAATTTCCATTGCACAAATTAGGGTATTTTCTTTTAATTCTTTTCGTTACACGTGAGATGAATAATGATTGTTAATAGTCTTTATAAACGCACTTGATATCATGTAAGCGACCGCATTCACAATTCACAAGTTGTCAAAAAGGTTGCAGTATGTATTCCTTGTCTGTATCAGTAATGTGATATCAGTTCCATTAGGGAAACCGTTTTTGCGGAACATATTACGGATCGGGCTTTGGTTGGTCATTTTGCATCGATCCGTGGTATTTGATAGGAGCCTCAGAAACTGCATTGTATGTGGTCAAAGTAAGAAGTCTCTTGCCTCTAAAAACACTGCTCTGAGAGTATCCTTCACTGCTCCGGGAGTATTTTACAAGAACATTTCATTGACAATGTTAGTATCAGCACTAAATGTATTGTATGTAAGAAATCTGTTATCAGCTGTTGCAGAAGATATTGATGCGAAAATGTCCAATCCAACAATACATTAGAAATATTCTTTGCCTCTAAATATTCCTCTGGAAGTTAATGCCAGAGTGCAATATTTTCTTAGAAAAGAATGATGTGAAATACAACATGTACCCTGATTATTCAAGACACTTATAATTGAATGTGTAGTATTATGTGTAGTGTAGTATTAAGTAATTAAGTGTAGTATATATGTTATATATTCCACCACAAATGTTTATTATTAATAGATAATCCAGATATTTCATTAATTTTTGGGTTCAATTTTCAACATACACTTCTAAAACTTTGAAAGCAAGTTATTGCAAGTCAAGTGGAAGTTATTTGCATTTAAATGCCTACATACCTGCATGGTGTTCTAGAAAAATAATTTCTGACAAATTACTCGAAAAAACTAATATAGATTTGACGATGATTTTACAGTAAGTTACAATATTAATCCCTGCAAAATAAAACAAAATTCCAAAAAGTTATAATAAATAGAAGCAACGTAATGTAGATCAATGTGTTCACTTATGTTTAATGGGACGTTTGTTTTTTAGACATATTCAAATACGAATCCAGAAGCGAAAAGTTTTCACATTTCACTTTCAGCTGAACTCTTCATTCCGGTAATTGCTTATAGCCGCGGAACTGAAGGAATATTCATAACCTTAGAAAGTACTTGCTGTTCAAACAAGATGAAAATATGTTTTTATCCAAAATCTTAATGCTATTTCAAAAAAATATGGAACAATTCTTTTGAAATTTTCAAATACTAATTTTGGTACAGTTTTTAAAGTTCCTTTTTGTATTGCCTACAATGTTTCGAAAATTTCTTCGTAATGTCTATGTGAAAATTCTTCTTGTTCAGTAACTGAGTAATTTCATCAAATTCAGAACCTACCCATGTCAAATCTTCCCGGAACTATTCTCCAAAATTATTCTATTGGAATGTTTACAACTTTATAATTCCCATGATCTAGAAGCAAATATAAATCCTTCCATGAACCCGTATACTATTGGAATTTAATATTTTGCTTGTTATACTAATTATGTTAAACCTTTTTTGTATTCTATTGTTTTCACGTGTTTTTCCAACAAGTGTAGAAAACCTTGAAACCGGCCTAGTGTAATATTTTCATTGGATAAAAGATTGCTAGGCTTATCAAAGTGGAACAAATATCTTTTTAGTGATCGGTTCATGAAATATCAACTCTTGACTCCTAGAGTTTCCATTTTTCATTTTGTTTCAAATATTCTGAAATCGGTTAGACACACGCACAAGTTTTTGGAAACTTTGTAGAAACAATGTACTTATAAAGCTAATACGAGATCATTTCTGAGTATTGTAAATGCATGTTTACAGCAAGCAGTTACGTATCATCAGATAATTCTAAACACACAAGAACTATATAGATTGTTACAACTAAACGGTTATTGCAATGCTCCTGGATCTGAGTCATAACGAAGAAGACGAATGGGCTTTGGGATTGAATCGTGTTGAAAGTAACGATTTAATCACAAACTGCCGACTGGAATACGGAAGAGGAACGTTAATACCCCTTGAGGGATTCCCTCTGACAGGTATGGTGCCAGGAGAATTTAGAACGATCGATGGCGACATGGAAAAAGAGATTAGCAATGAACGACGTGCTACACATTTAGCATTGTTGAATGTCTAACCATGTGTATTTTCTAATACAATTTTCAAGGGCAATGATAGCACTCAGCAATAGTCTGTTACACACAGGTGAAGGGCAATGACGAACGAAGCGAAATCGAGATCTGAATTTGTGTGTGTGTGTGTGTGTGAAATGTGATAATAAACATTTGGACGATCCTTTGGAATGACAAGGCTCCATCAGACATAATCAAAGGAAATATGGTGTTGGTGACCAAGTTCTAACAGACTTCTGGTACAAGCAGAACGTACTCGTGCTCCAGTTTGTGGACAAATAGCTTTTGTAAAAATCACTATTATATATGGAGACATGAAAGAATTATGAGTTAACGAAACTTTGACATAAATTTACTCGAAACGACTGAAATATTAGCGGGGACCATGCCATTCCAAAGGGTCGACGTAGTGTAGACTTTGGGGTTACTGGGGTATGATTCTCGCAAACCACAAAAACTATTAATATGTGCGTTTCGATGTGTACAGTGAGGTTAGGTTAGTTGGTATTGTGTAAAAAGAAATTCATGCCTGACGGAGTGGAACTCTAAACTACACACTTTGTCCCTCACCAGCCCTAGGAACCTCCCACTAGCAGTCTGTTTATTACATACCTACTACTATTCCTCGTCGCCGTAAAGTACTTCAGCAACCTTAGTCACCTCGCTTTGTCTAACGCTCATGTTATCCGGCTTAAGTCCGAATTATGATTCGAAGCTGTTTCTACTTCGGACATTATTTACGAATTTTATATAATGTAAACATTAAGCGAATAATTTACGTTTTAGCCAGATCCTAAAATTAACATTTTCAATTTGTACATAGCCTGAAAACGGCTCATCGACTGAGTTTAACAGTGAGCCAGCAGCGAGTTTAACCGGGAGGTTCTATGGTTCCGGTCTCGACGGAGACGGGTTTCCAACACTTGCTGTAAAGTTAGGTCGAATTTAACTGCTTTCGGGAGGAAAATTCTAGCGGAGACCCGCTCTGATACGTACTTTTCCATGATTTATCCGTTATATTCCAGGCGAATACCAGGGTATTGCCCTAACAAACGGGCCACGAACGCGCACGATCTTTCCTTCCCATATCTTGTCTTATCCTACCTGATTCTTACACACACTTACACATACACGCACTGCACAACCACGTACGAGTATTTCGGGAGATCTTCCGGGTACTTAGAGCTTGTCCCGGCTACGGCCGTGCTTCACTGGGGGAGATACCTGGGGGAGTGGAGTTCCTCGCAAGTCGACTGTCGGTCCGCGCCGAATCTCATAATCCAGTGGGGGGAAAAACAAGGAATAAATACATGCTCTATCATAACGAAACTAGTGAGAATTTCAGTTAATGCCCAGAATAAGCAATCAATCAAAAGGCTCTGCGCGCCAGGCCGCAGTGACAGTGTTCTCAGTGCCGGGATTGTTGATGGGTGTGGGTCCTTGTGCTGTGTCAGGCCTAACATACAACACGCGCTGCTTTATACTGATGTCCCCTTTTAGTCAAACGGAACACCGCAGCTCCCGTGAGTACCTACCTAAGGCTCATGAGTGCGGCGAAAGGGAAATGTTGTAAGTCATTTTCCTTGGATATGAGTGCCATCCTGGGTCTCCAAGCTTAGAGACTTCAATTGCAGCCTGCAAGAAAATTATGACATGCGATAGATAAATATAAAATGAATTGGGAAAAAAATAATAAATAATTTGGTGAAGAGACATTCCACAGGATTTAAGGATAAACACTCTGTCCTGATTTAGAATTTTAGATTGAATGAAGTGGAGTAAGATGTTTTTATTGTAAATATTGCAATATTATTTTACACATACGTTAACTCGTTATGGCGCCAATGTTATAAAATTATCATTTCTTTACAAATTGTATCTTATTTTGCACATGTTTTATTTTATTTTATTTTATTTTTTCTTCATTTGTATTATTTATCTTTTTTAATATTTGTATATATTGTCTGTTCTAATTTTTTGGTAAACTGCAATCAAGCGTACGCTCATTTGCAGTAATAAAATATTATTATTATTATTATTATTATTATTATTATTATTATTATTATTATGTAGGATTAGAATGATGCATTTAATGACTGAAGGGACATTGAAAAATATCACTCATGTCACTTTGGAAACGCTGGTATTTCCGTGCAGGTCCATTTGGGTTGTTACAAAATTGTGTTGTGTTTTTTTTCTTTCTCGCCTTATTCCGCGTGTTCATTTTAGAAGCTAATTGCTTTGTCTGTATACTGCATACGCGCACCGTTTTTGTAGTTCAGTTTTTGTTTGGCGCATAGCCGAGCATCCTGTACAATGTTCTTGACACACAATAGCTAGCTTCCTCCACAAATGGGTATTGAACTGCCCATAAAATGCTGGGAAAGCTTTACAACACATGTGAACTAATAGGTACGCTCTAGGGAGCAAATCGATGGGTGCGTATTGCAGCGTCTACAAGAGAGGTTAAAACGTTGTGACATATTTCATCTATGGGTATTATCGCATTTCTCCTGGACCAAATTGCGACATGCGTACCTTGCGTGTAGCGAATATTGTAAGTTCCAAAAAGTTTTAGTGAAGTCGTTGCAAAACGACATTTTGCTCTATCTGGCTATTCTCCTCTAAAAGCTCCGAATATTCTTACATCCTATGTTTGATAGTGAGGAATGATGTTAAGAAAAACTAATAGTAATAAAATCGAGATAATTTCAGACCAAACGTAATACTTCGTTGTAGACGAATGGCAAACATATATACTGCAAATCATCTTTCACAATATTATTGTATAGTTATTTGATTTAAAGAGAAATTTAGTATAATTAAAAGTGTTAATAATTAATCAGAATGAATTTCAATTTAAACTAAGCATTATGTTTTCTGTTTTCTACAAATTGTCTATTGGAAGCTTGTAGTTCACCATTTTTTATCACTTTCTTAAACTTGTAACGGTTTATTTTTACCAAGACAATTCGCTTACTCATATTACGATTTTTTTTGCCATCACCTACACCTGCAAACAGAAATATATGACGGTATTTCGTCAAAACCTCGTGTTTTTCTTCTTTACGCCTATCGTATGGAACTAATAGATACGAATATTCATACTTCCCTTTGCAAGATTCACACATCTGTTATTAATTTACTTTACTTGACAAGTGTTCTACACCGTAAAATCGAAAGGAATAATAAGAATGTAATTACAACTTCGTATTGCAAAACTAGGTTCAATTCACTCTTTCGACCCACTCCTTCGTAGAATAGTAGGTAAATAGACAGGTTTATTATTTCTGCAGGTAGGTTTACACAACCTGAACACTACAATTAACATATTAAAATCGATAGGAGTATATGATATAATGTAATTTTAATATCAATTTTAAGAATTAATAGGAATAATAAAATAATAGATAATATAATAATAGATGATAATAATAAAATAACATATACAATAAGACTAATAATAGCATTCACTCTACATTTTAACATGTCTCTGCACAGATATTGTAACGCATAACTACACTGCACTCTTTCACTATCACTATCACGTCACTACACTTGCACTTCTCTTTCTTCTCCTCATATTGTTACTACACTTCACTACACGTCACGACACTCCAATTCAACTACTACTTAAAATAATTATATATTTAATAAAGCAACGCATTTAATAGTAGTTATCACAATACTAATAATAACAATAATAAAATAATAACTATTTTTAATAAGCATAACTTACTAATTAATAAATTTTACAAATATCCTCGGTAAATACATTTTTTAATCTTTGTACACCTAGAGGAAATGGTTCCATGGGTGTCGCAGGTAACTTACTCCTGTCCGTTATTGTTCTTTTTGTGCAGGAAAATTTTCCTACTGAATTTTCCTGAAATGAATTTTGTGCTCGTGATTTCCACTACTAAAGTGTCGTGCCGGATGTAGATATCTTTCCAAGCTGGATAACCGGCATACGCTTTGTACAGGGTGCAGAGTCTTGCCTTAACCCTCTTGATTTCTACAGTCCCATTCTACTTTATTCCCATTGCTGCGGAAAGTAAGTTTACTTCTCTGTACTTTATTCAAATATTCCTTACCAAAATGTTTCATCATTACAGTTTCATATGTCACTGTGGCAAATCACTGGCGTCGCTCAGCGGGTTGACGCTCGGCGAGTTGGCGCCCGCGTGCTCTGCCGTCTGCAACGCGAGCCACCTGGCGTTGGCGCCGCTGCTATCGATCGCCTCTTAGCCGACCCCAACCCACGCGCGTGCCGCCCCCGCGCCGCCTCCTGACGTCCAGGCGCCCGAGCGACGCCTGCTGTTCATTAGCCCGCAGACGCCAACCGATAGGCTGGTTGCCGGCTCAGGGGATGCGGGACAGGGTGAAGGGATGGGGAGGCTGTATCAATCTGACCAGATGGCTTCCCGCGGCATCGACCCTCCCGACGGACCAGCTGATCATCTGGGAGGCCGACTGCTCCCTCGCCCTGCACGCTCGCCTATTCGTCCTCGCGCTTCGCTCCTCCCTCGACCATCCATACTCAAGTCCATATGGTCGCCCACACCTACATGATGAATCAATATTCTATTAGAACAGCCACTCATTGTCACATATGCACCGGCTGAGGTGGCTCAGAGCATCAAGTGATGTCCCTGCAGAACCTCTGACTGGGAGGTCCAAGGGTTCGAGTCCCGACGATAACAGGATTTTCTAAACTAGCTTGACCGCTAGGTCGAAGTTATACCGCTGTCTGGTGGGGAATTCTAGTGGCCGACCACTCTGATCGGTAGTTTTTCGTGGTTTCTCCAATAAGCTACAGACAAATACCGAAACAGAACCTTTAAAAATAGGCCACGGACCGAGCTTTCCTTCCTCTTCATCGCCACTGACTCACACTTACATGCACTGCACTACCCCAAAGTCGGGGGCGTAGAACACTCAGAAGCTTAGAGCTTGTTATGTCTAGGGAGGTGGGAGCTGGTGGGAGATACGTGGATGGGGAAACCCAGAAAGCCGACGCGACGTTTAAGTTGATTGTTTAGTGATTCCAGGCACGTGAACTACCAGGGTCATTAGTCCCGTAAGTATAATGCTTGTTTTTTGCTCGGGAGGTCGCTGTGAGTGTTCGACACAGTGGAGGATGTAAGGTCGCTTGTGCTAAATTTATTTAAATGAGGGCGCCAAACGCGGTATGAACCTGCCTCCTGCGCCAGCTCTAGAGATCTCTATAAGGGGTGAGTCGCTCTTGGTTGGAGTGATGCGCATGCCCTTAACTTATTAATTTAAAAAACTACTTCCTATTTATTGTTTAAGTGTTGTCCGTCAGAACGTTGGGCACACCTTTATTCAAAATAGCACTATTTTATTAGATGGCATTTAATGACTTTGTGACTACGCAATTCCCTTCTTTGTCCACTAGCGTTACAGTCTTAATTCTGGACAGGGACCTATGGTGATACATTTTGGGTTAGCTCGCTGTAGAGAATTGCTCGTCACAGTCCTAGATTCGCGCTCAAATCGCGCACGCCATGTGATGCCGCTAGTGGGGGAGTGGCATCGCAAGTTCAGGGGCTTCTGCGGGCTCGCGTCTGGATCAGTGCTGGGTCCGCAGCGCGCGCTGATGCTCGGATTGAAGGCTCTCGCTCTCGTACCGATGATGGTGTGTTTTTCTCGCTGAGTAGAGCCAACATACGTCACTCTACCCCCGTTGCACGTCGCGTCAGGATGCTCACCTTTCGGACGTTCTGGGTTTCGTCCGCAGAACGGAATAAATTCAGTTGACCTGGTTATTTCACTTGATAATAGTTCTAAATAATGCACTGGTTGGAGCAAAAACTTTGTAGTCTTCTTGTTGCGATTTCAAACACTCACAGATCTCGACGTTTTTCAAAGAAGTACATCTTTCCTCGGTGAAAATAAAAACAGCCTCTCTCAATGGATTTCAGGCAATCTCTCTCCATGGATTTCAGACAGCCTCTCCCCATGAGTGTCCTACAGCATCTGCCTTTCTCCTCTCTTCCCTGTGTTACCATCCCTTGTGTGTCAGTGCCCTTTGGTCACGCGTGTGTCGCTCTGTGCTGCTGCCCTGGGATGCCTATTGGTCGACCCAGTTCACACTTTGAGGACCACTTAGTCTGATCGTTCCAATAACTTGTCATTGTTTAGCTACTGTTGACGATGGGTGGGCGGGAGTGTGACCTCTGCTGGGAGCTGACGCTCTGGGTGAAGAAATACAGCTAGTCCCAAAGGATTAGCGAGGGGACATTTGCGAGACAAAGATAATCAAGGTGTCAAGTGCGTGGAGCACGTTTTGACGAAGGTTCTTTGCTTTTGGGAGCGGGAGTCCCAGGGGGGGGCTGTGGAAAGGGCGACGCTGTCGCCCTTTGTCGCGTTTTATGGGTCGTCAAGTCAGGCGGCAGCGTAACTAATGTGACGGGGGGATGGAGGTGAGGAGAACTTCGAGGCGCGTGGGCGTATGGCAATTAGCACACGTGAGATGTTGAAACATCTTAGTATGCTCAATACAATATTTTGCCTTTCAGGGAAACCTTATCGAAATATGTTTAGTAGTTCTAGTTCTCGAGATTAATCCAGAAAGACAGGCAGGAGAAAATCGTAAAAACAATTGAATAGATTTTTTATAAAAGAACGACATGAGCTTTTAAATAGTACTCGTCATTTTAAATTCACAGGCAGACACTTCCATTTTTTTAATATGATCATCTGAATCTGTAGCAAATTGCTTTTAAAAACCTCGAAGGAAATTGAAATACATTTTGTTGGTGACTTAGAGGAGAAAAGGAAACTTTTTCGTAAGTTTTCTATTTTGTTCACTTGCTTGATAGGGCTGTTCGTGTCTACATCAAAATCATATTTCCTTGGTATATATCGCTACGCCAGTATTCTTTCTTTTCTATTATTTATATATAGACGATAATTATGTTTGAATTAATTTTGATATACATACATTGACCATACTACATTGTGTCTAAGACCTGTCAGGCGAGTAACCATATTGCAAAAATATTGTTTCAACACCTGCTGCCACTAATACGTTAGAACACAGGACACGCCTTAGCTGTACATGAGCCATATGCAAGATAATGCCGACCCAAATTATCTTTCTCGTGATATTGGCGATAAATGAGATGTACTCTAATGAGATTTGCACATGCTAAGCGGAGATATAAGCTGATAGAAATGTATACAGTTTAAGTCATTACATAAATGATAAATTATGTTCGGTAATCTGTCATTATATAATATATTATATCTTTAATGAACTTGTAAGAGAGCTGACAATAATGTCAGTAGGATACATTTTCCAACACGACTTACGATTGTAATAGTAAAAACTATTACTACCTTGTTGTACATTATTAGTAATTATGTCAGTCAGTGGAAACTTATTACTTTCGTGGAATTGCTGTATCCTAAACTACACGAATGTCCAATAAATCATGATCTCAGGAAAAGAAAATAGGGCAGGTAAATCCTCTTCTAGTACAATTGTGTCTAGCATAATTCTTTCAAAACCAGCAACGATTTCACGGAAACTTCCAGGATTTAGAAATACAAAGTCACTGGGGAAATAGTATATTATACAAATAGTTAAATTTTAATGTAAACTTTATTACAGGGGTACAAGCTTTGAAAAACTATTGACTTTAGTAGCTAGTTTTCAAATGTGTACGAATACAATAAAGAAACAAAATAAGCGAGTTGCTCACGTTATTTTTATATAACAACATTATTAATTGATAAGAAAATCAGAGTTAAATTTCAAAAAAACTTTGTGACGTCACTGGTATTTAATGTCTGTTCCGAAAAACGGTCGGTTTACCGCTACCTCCCCACAATTCTCTCGTTGTGATTGACTAAATGTGTGATGACGCAATCATTCGTGCCATACGACAAATACGTCATAGTCTGTGCCATAAGAAGTCATTTGATGAAGGATTTCTTGTAACGGAAAATATCGTATATAATGCTGGAATAAAAAAATAGATATTAGATATTCCTTGACATTACAGGTACATACTTTATAAATTTCTTTTGGAGGACAGAAAGGAAAAATGAACAGAAAGGAAAAATGAAACAAGGACAGAACGTAAGATAGTGTATTATGCACGCGATAAAAGCGCTTTTATTTTGCCTTTTGTATAATAAATAACTCCTTCGACCCGTGATGTTAATCGACAAAAGATTCGTGTACGGAAGCGATTCCAGAAGGAATTTTATTGTTTACAGAATTTTATTCCCTCATCAAATACCATGTATTGTTGAACGTACTCTTTTGTTGTGTACAGCTTTCGACCAAAACATTTGAAGGCTCACAAACAAGTGATAGTGAACTCCTGCTATTGTTGCTCCGCAGAGGGCGCGGCACCTGCCGTGCCAGATGGCGCTGGCGTTGGCTCTGGCGCTGGCGCTAGCGGCCGGCACGGGCAGCGCAGCGCCGGCCGCGGCCCCGGCGTCCACCCCCGCCCGGAAGGGGCCGGAGGGCGGCGGCGGGGCGGCGCCGGGCGACGCGTTCGAATGGCGTCACCACGACAACCGCGAGCTGGCCGAGGTGCTGCGGGACGTCCACCGCCGCTGCCCCAACGTGACGCGCGTCTACGCGCTGTCCGAGGCCTCCGTGCTCGGAGAGCCGCTCTACGTCATTGAATTCGCCGCGCGCCCCGGCGCTCACCAGCTCTGTGAGTGGAGGCTGCAAGCCCAACTGCGACACCGATCACTGCAGTACTTTTGACCGGGAGGTCTTGGGGTTCGCAACAAGACGGTGACGGGATTTTTGACGCAGGCTGCATAGCTACGTCGAATTCAGTCGCTGTCTGGAGAAGAATTCTAGCAACCGGTAGAATTCTCCTTCAGATCCTTCAAACCCATTCTCCTCGGTAGTTTTCCATGGTTTCTTCGAGCAATACCAGGGGAATACCGCAGCAGTACCTTATCAAATGGGCCACGGTCCGCGCGAAAACTTTTCCTTCCTGTTCCTTGTCGTATCCACACCCCTTTCTTTCACTCACCAAGCATACAGTACACTTGCACGTATACCTGGAGACAAGTCGGGAGATTAGAGCTTGTGGAGAGGTGCCTGGTGGAAGATTCCTGGTTGGGAAAACTCGGTGAGATCGACGCTACCTCCCACTTTAAAAACATACATTACACTTACGATACTAATTGACGCGCCCGGAAATAGTCCAAGGAGTGGTCAAGGGGTGGTCCAAGTTAGTCCAAGAGGAGGTGCTCCAAGGGGTGGCCAACTTGCCGCGCCCTGGCCCAATGCTTCTGCGCGGACATCCAGATGGAGTGCAACCCAGGTGACCCGCTACATTTCGCGTCAGCTCGGCGGGAGAGGAGGGTCCGCAATTGTGTTATTAAGAATCTTGAGTTCACCAGAAACCTCCTTTGACTGATTCCTGATGTTTCTTTCTGTTCTCAGTCGCATCTTTGCATGTGACTGTGCTGCCGCTCCAGCGAAGTCAACATTTGCTTTGCGTAGCCTTTCGCGGCCGGAGTCAGTATTTGATTGGCTGTCCGGGTGAGCCCGCGTCCATGGCTAAGGTGCCGCCGTTTCGGCCGCCATTTTGCGACCTTCCTCAGGGCGTAATGCCAAACTCCCAAAGGAAGATCGCAGAATGGCGACAGAAACGTCGGCACCTTTGCCATGGACGCGGCGTCACCCGCACAGCCAATCAAATATCAAAATTTGCCATTGTCAGGTATTGCATGCACGAGACGTTTAGAGACCTAACTCATCTAGTTCCCCGAAACTCTCAGTGAAGGCACAGTCTGGTCGTCGGCACGCTGAGAAATAATGCAGGTCATGGCGGCCTGGGTGGTGTTGGGCAGACGTATGAAAAATATCCTGAAAGTCTTTATTCTGAACCTCTTTGCCTAAACGTTTTGGGTCATATCTGACATAAATACTTTGATATATTGGTAATGATTATAATGAAGTGTTATTAATGATATTGAAGCAATAATGGAATGTCAGAAAAGGGAAACGAAAAATGTCCAAAACAAACTACCGCAAACCTGCTTTTACTACCACAAATTTCTCACGTATCGACCGTGATTTGAATCCCAGTTCCCGGTGGATTGGTGGAAAGTGAGCGGATTGGCCACTACACTACGAGCCACCTCAAAGTACGTGAGATTACAGTGATGTTCAGCATTCGCACCCAAATTACTGACTTGTCTAGATGCGACGCAGATGCTGAAGATAGCGGTTCTTTAGCCCATCGCCACGCGTGGGGAAGTCTCCAAACGTCTGTCGCATGCAATAATGCGTCAACCCCAAAACCGTCAGACGCATTGAACAAGATCTTATGCCCGCAGACGTGCCGGAGTTCAAGTACGTGGGCAACATGCACGGCAACGAGGTATTGGGCCGCGAGCTGCTTCTGGGACTGGCCAACTACTTGTGTGACCGGCTGCGCGCGGGAGACCGCGACATAGAGCGCCTGGTGCACCTCACACGCATCCACCTGCTGCCTTCCATGAACCCCGACGGCTGGCAGGCCGCCACTGACGCGGTGCGTATCCCTCGCAGCTCCCGCCACACCCCTTCCGACTCTGGCATACGACTGTGGATGCCAACGGAGCCACCAGGTAGGAGGAGTCTGATGTTTGCTTTCTGTTTGGCGGGTCTAGCGAATTCTAGCCTAAGATTTGTGGATGCCAGCGGAGTTCGCAGGTAGGAGGAACCTTACGTTTGCATTTTGTTTGGTGACTCTACCGAGTTCCAAAAATGAAAAAGTGGATACTGTAACGTACTAGCGAGCGAACCTCGTTTGGCAGCTATGTGGGGACGCTTGGTAAGAGATTAGCAACAGGAAATCCCTCGCCACAGGAGGGAGAGAAGGGTTTTTTCTAAAAGCCAGCACGCGGCAAAGGGAGACACGAGTCTTGGGGGTCCTCCGGTCTTACGGAACGGAGACCCAAACCTCTAGCAACCAAAGGGTACTGCGGGGGCGGCGTGACGTAGTAGGTCAAGTGAGCCTCGAGTATATAAGGGAGTGCATAGAGCCAGTGGGTGGGTTCTGGAGACAGCGGGAGAACCTCGTGCATTTGCACAAACTTGGGGCCACAACGATGCAGCGGCGAGCAGGGCATGCGAGGCAAGTCACGTGTTGCCGAGCCTGTGTTCTTGGGTGACTGCGGTCACGTGGAAGTGATGCTGTGTGCGTGCTCCGAGGGGAGGAGTGGTTGAGAGTCACGACTCGCACCAATTCTCAATCGGGTAAGATCGCTCCTGTAATCAAGGCAACCCATCATGGTACGCCGGTGCGGCCTTTGTGTCCTACTGTGCATCCGGTCACGGAAGCTTGGCTTTGTTCGCGTTTCAGATGTAGGAGTGGCGAATGCCACAATTGAAACCGAACATCAATCGGGTTGGGATCGCTCCCGCGATCAGGGGATAGCATGTCTATCAGAGCTATGGTGTAAAGTAATTCATTGTAAATATTTGTTGTGTTTTTCTTGTAAATATATATTTTTTAATACGAAAGCTCCTTTCTGTGATCGCTGTGAATATCCATGATGTTACAATATCATCGGAGATAACAGGTAAGAGGAGCCTGTTATTTGTTTTTTCTTTGATGACTCACAAACACAGATGTCTGAAGCTTCTTCGAATTAACTAGTAAAAGGGAATCTAATTAAGCTAACTCTCATTGTGTTTGAATTTTAAAATTATGCGCAAAATACATGGCCTGATTGGCAGATGATGTTTTGAAATATTATATCTGAATCAATGTGCTAACAAGTGTTTATCTCCTTCGTAAATTAGATCCAGTGAGGAACAAATGCAATAGGTCTTACTGCCTCTGATAACACTAATTTTAAAATAAAATATAAGGTGAAATGTTGTAATTTACTAGCATTGAAAATAACCTTTCCAATAACCGTAAGATTACACTTTGAATGAAATTCACATGCTTTCTTTTGGAACATTGATAAAAAACGCACACGTTTCTTCATAGGAACATTTGTAAGAAAATATAGATAAGTAGATAGATACCTATAGAACAGGAGAGGTCCTATGAGGCATCCCTGAAGTAATCGTTGCTAAAGCACGTTTCCGTTGTGAAGTAGTACCGTCTCCCTCGATATCAAAGTGTGAGGAGATCTAGTTTTGGAACCGTAGTGTTAAATACATTTGCCTTTTTCCGATCTATTAGAAACATGTTCTTAGTATCTGCATCAATAGGAATGTCTTCTTTATTCCTCCTTCTTTTGCGAAATTACATATTTGTAAAACCCCGACCAATTACTTCTCTCCTCGTCCAGAATATGCGTTAAATATGACTAATACACAATTTTCATTTTCCGCCTTAATTCTTTTAAACACATTCGCAAATGTGTCATATGATTTTCACTGCGGTATCTATTCTTGAAGCTCTTTCTTGAAGGTTTTCCATCAGACTAATTTTTACGTTGTAATACTCTAAATTTGAATTATAATATGGGATACGTTTTATATAATTTTCATACAAACCGATTTAATTGTAGTAATAACACCATATCAATTTAAAACAAATACTGTAGGACATCAAGTATAACAATTTCAATGATATAGCATTGTAGCAATGATATAGTATGTCATCTAATGTGTGTGGGTGTGATTTGTATCGCAGGGCGGGCGAGATTATCTCACGGGACGCTATAACAATCGCAGCGTCGACCTGAACCGCAACTTTCCAGACTTGGACCGCATTGTGTTCAGCAACGAGGAGGCTCAGTTGGGCCCGAACGACCATTTGCTGGACCAAGTGGATCGCCTAAATGAACCGGTGAGTGCAATTCTAAGAAGCGCTGACCAATTTTGATAATATTTAGGGAGCTGTGGAACTTGTAACAATGATTTACAAATGCTTTGAAAAATTCCTTCCAGTTGCTTACTACATAAAAATTTTCAAGGTTGGAAACTTTAAAGAACGTTATGAGGTACCATAAAAATACATTTGTGAAGAAGAGTTATTATTACGCGTAAATAAATAAATAATAAAAATAAATTGCACGAGCAATGCGGGATTCGAGTAGATTACATTAAATAGGAACTGTCATGGCCACATTGCATTTTCAAATAATGCCTTTCCAACCACCAATAAAAATCTTTCCATGGCTAAATTCGGATGCTCTAAAGAAAAGAACTTGTATAAAGAACTAAAAACTGCTGCTTAAAGCCCAAGTTCTAATCCTTAAAATGTGCCAGACTCAAAACTTTATCAATATTGGCATAACAATCCTATTCCTTACCACTCTCCCCTTCATACTTGCTATTTTTCTTGCACAGTGGTAACGTGAGATTGAAGCTCAATGCGATTAGTGTTTCCTAAACGTTGCTGTGTTCATAGAAACATGTCTCGAGGAATCCCAGTTCCAATTAGATGTGATGGACCTCATGCTGTCTCTAAGCATGGTACCTTATCTCGCTATGATTGATGATTCTGGTGTTGTTTGGTTACAATTCTACTAGAGCATGGAAAGTGTTTATTTCTCTCGTGCCACGTTTTGCTCAGATATTTACAACATAAAAATATAGACTTGTGAAGCCTAGATATTGTTTCATTTACTTTCGTGTGAAGTTCATAGATATTGGGAATAATCACCATGAAAGGAAGTTATTAATATGCAAATCTATGCACATCGCGAAAGATGACTCAGGGCATCAACTGACTGGGAGGTCATAGGTTCGAGTCCCGACGATGGCAGGATTTTTGGCACTATAGTTATATAGCTAGGTCGAATTCAGCCGCTGTCTGGAGGAGAATTCTAGCGGCAGGCTGTTCTGATCGATAGTTTTCCTTGGTTTCTCCTATAAATATTTACAGAGCAATACCCTAATAAATGGACCATTGACTGCGCACGATCTTTTCTTCCTCTTCCTTGTCGTATCTCCATTCCTAATTTATACACACACGCACTACACTATCACACTGCCGTGAGTGCGGTCTGGAGCTTATATCTTGTCCCGCAGGGGGCTGTGACACGCTGGCGACTGATACCTGGTTGGGGAAAACCCCGGTAGCCGGGTAGCCGACGTTAGGTCGGCGCCGTATCTCTCTCTCCAACGAGGGAATATCACTGCTTGAGGAAAACATGTACTACTCTTACGGGACTAATTTCCTTAGCAGTTTACGTGCCCGAAATCATCAATAAATCAATATTTCTGTTCACAGTAAATCCAAAATTCATCTCAATAGAATCCACAACTAGCTTTTCTTCCTATCTAGTAATTCGTAATAAACACGATTTCATATTACGGTGAAGATGTCGCATTCAGCCAATACTCTCAACAGATAAACGTTGAGGCAAGGGATTCTTGAACGAGACATGACTTAGAGGTTGACTCTATGCAAAATTACTTTTCGTTACATCATGTTGCTTCAGCAGGTCATATGGACTTTCGCTTTTATTTCCATCGACCTCCCCCACAAAACTCCGAACGACGACGTGCAGAAGTGTTTTTCTAACATCCAAGAGCCCTTTATTTAATGCGCTCTTTGGCGTGCGCAGATCCAACCGGAAACGCGCGCGGTCATCCGGCTCATCATGCAAGTGCCGTTCGTGCTGTCGGCCAACCTGCACGGCGGCGATCTGGTCGCCAACTACCCTTACGACTACAGCCGCTCGGGCGCACCGCAGGAGTATTCGCGCTCGCCCGACGACCTGACCTTCCGGTGAGCCGCGCGCCGCGTTTTCTCTCTCTTTTTTTTTCCTTTCTTTTTCTTTATTTTTTCTTTATTTTTTCTTTCGTTTTTCTTTTTTCCTTTTCTTTTCCCCAGGCCAACATAACTGATGTACAGTGGTTGTAGTAACTTGATTGACATATTGTGTATGTGGGGGAAAGGCAAATTTCCCGACAAACGACTAACACAGTTTTATTGATAAGGTGTATCTCCTTTGTATAAGTGTTCCTCTTCGAAGTTCTGTTAGTGATTGTTTTAGTTTTGCGACTATCTGTCTGTCAACATTCTTCTGCACGTTTCTTATATTCCGTTCGTTTAATTTTTTGCTTCTGTGTCCATTTTGTCCATTTTACATTATTACATTTTTCTTTATCTTCATTTTACAGTATTGTGGTCACATTTAAATTAAGAACCTTGCTACGAATATATTTAATTCACAATCCTTAAAAATATTACAGTAATAATATTTGCAATAATATTTTTAATTCAAATATTTGCAACCCGTATATTACTTGCTAGTTTTCATTTCATGATCCTATGAACATATATGCGTGCGGACTTCAGTCAATTTGGGAATGCAGTGATTGCAGAAGGTCATGCATTTGAATGAGAGCGTCTTTTAATGGTTTCCATTGTGTATGGTTTACAAACTTTCTGTGTGATCAACGGACAGATTTGTAGTTTTTCGAAACTTAAAAAAATTAAGAAACTTCTCTTATCACCAACAAAGGTAGAGAGAAGTGAATGTCAGAATAGATACAACAGGCTTTGAGAAGAAACATACCTGGGATGGTTCCATGTTTTCAAACAGCCACGAAAGTTAGATTATGCAATGTGCTTTATGAACTTCGTTGTGTAAGACCATACACTTTTACTGAGCCTTACCATCCATGTATGTAACTATACAACAAAAGCAAAATTATACAACTTTCATTTTTGTGAAAGAAACACTATTGTAGAAATGACACAACTATTATGAAAGTTGGAAGAAATGTGTTATATTTCATTAAGAAGGGTAATTGCAAAATATTATTTCTGTTGCAGAAGAATGCGAACATTAAAGGAACATATTCAATTGGTATATATTGGACTTTAATGAAGCTATAGTGTACAAAATTAAGTTCATAAATTACTACTTTTTGATCAAGAGAAATTAGATTAACCAGTTTTAAAGAAACGTCCCAAGTGGCACAGACGGCTATGGTTACGTCATTTGCTTTAGTCACGTAACTGATAGCTCGTCGAGTACACTGCAAAAACTTTTTAAAATGTTTTACGTAACTTTCTGAATAGAAAAAAGTAGTGTACATTTCATAAGGGTCTGGAAAGGACGTAAAAATATTTTAATCAGAAACTGTCGTAAATAATTTTGCAACGTCCTGACACCGAAATATAGAACAGAAACCGTTGCTATAAGAGGAATCATTTAAGGGTTTAATTAATTAATTTAAAAACTTAATTTCACCGAATTCCTTGTCCAATCTCGACAATTACATAAAAAAGCGTCGTGTTTACCTTCTTCGTTATGCCTAGGGTGTAGTGATTTCATGAAAATCATACCGCAACTTCGCCAATATTCGTATTTCACAAAATTTGAGTTTATTCTCTAAATCAATTTCATAAATTGAGTGAAACCATATGTCATAAATATTTAGAAATTGTTCGAATGACGGATATTTGTAATGGATACGCACTTTGGCTATCCAGGAGACGCATCGTCGTTGGCTGAGAGGCCGTCGTTTCGCCTGACATGTCGCAGGCTTCCTCAGGGCACTGACCGCCCTGGGGAAGCCTGCAACATGTCAGCCGAAACTTCGCTACCCTGAGGAAGCCTGCGACATGTCAGCCGAAACGTCGCTCTCTCAACCAACGACGCGGCGTCTCCCGGATATCCAATAATTTATGGAATCGAGCCGCGGAAGCTTACGTGTGGATTCGCACATGTTTGTAAACATTACTTTAGACAAATCTTTCAAAGTTCTTTATTTTTTCGAAAAAAGTAAAAAGGAATCTTAAACCAAAAAAAACGATACTTTATTCTGGTGTTAAAATTCCGAATAGGATCTCGATTAGGATGGTTTTCTGCCTAAGTTACCCAAGCTTCATTTGTTACGTACAAGTCAATGCAATCACGCTCGCCAGTGACTAAGAGAAACCTTTTTATCCTGTTTAGAATTTTAAGTACTGTTAAAAGAAAATAACCATTTCCTTTTTATTCTTGTACAGAAGCGTAACTTGGTGTTATTAAAAAAATCTCCCTAGGCATTTGGCGCACGCGTACGCTGACAAGCACGCCACAATGGCGAAGGCTAATCGGCGAGGTTGCGGCCGCGACGGCTACAACTTCGGCAAGCAGGGAGGCATCACAAACGGCGCTGCTTGGTACAGCGTCCAAGGCGGTAAGCTAATATTCATTTAATAAATATGAAACATAACCTTGCCATCCATAAACGTCGTTTGTTTGTTAGTAATCGGAAAACAAATCTCACCAAAACAATCAACACTTTGTTTAATGTTCTCACCCACACGCAATCAATAACACTAAATAGTAGGTAAAAGCGTGTTTGCTCGTAACTTAAAAGAACGGGGTTAAGCAGGGCCAACATGAGTATAACAAATGAATTTTATATTAACTTAAAAACAAATGCAAAAAATGTTTCTCATAAAGATGTTCACCAATAAGTTTGGTTACACGATTAATTATTCATATTACAGCGTTTCGGCGTACTTTTTAACATTTATCAGATGGTAAAGGAAAAGGAATATCTTACATTTAAAATAAAATCCAAAATACTACTGACAATTGCAATAATCGTTACACAAATATACACAAAACATAGTTACATATTATTCCGCTAGTGAAATCAGTCATACAATATTTGAAACAGGAATATGAAACAGCCACAAATACTGTCGTGTTTGAATGCAAAATGTAAAAAAAAAACAATTAAGCTTTACCCATTCTTTTAAATCCAATGTTATTGTTAATCCCCATATTCAATTGTTATTCCCATGTTATGTCTTCTTAATCTTAGGGCCATTAATAATGAATTACATTAACATTTTGCAAACGTTTATCGTAAAAATTAAAATAACAAGATATGTTTTTAAATGTTGATTAAATTTTCGAGAAATTGTTTAGATCTCTTGAACAATACAGCTTACTTTCGATACGGTATGTTGGTAACTAACAAAATGTGCTCCTTCCTCTGAGTGAGCCAAATACGATATGACATGCATTGAATATAACGCGCGGCGCGAACAGAATAAAATTAAATATTACTTCAGAGCTAAATAAATTACATTCATTCTAAAAGATTTCTTACTATTTATCCTTGAGGGATTGTCTATTTTCTTTATCAGAGACGATACTACAAAATGCATTTTAGTCATTAACGAAACGAGTGTATAATTGCATGAATGGTATGTTCAATAAAACGAGCGACGATAGGAGCGAGATTTCTTATTTACCATGAGTGCAATTATACCCCTTTATGCACGTGTTACGTTCAATATTTTTTCGTTTCCATTAAAGAATAATTTTAATTTTGAAAAATTTAATCATATCTTTACCATTAGAGGTAGGTATCTGATGACGTCTTATTGGTTTTGAACAAGACCTATTTTAGTAGGCCTTGAAGTACATATTTATAATCACCTTAGTGCCTTAGAAAACAGTGTATGAAATTAAAAATTTTAAAAATGTTTGAAAATGGAAAATATTTAACGTATTCCGGTTGAAATATTAGAAGAAGCTGACAAAGCCATGAAAACATTACTTCGTACGAAAAGTAAGGGCATATATGAGAGGACAACACTCTGTTAATGTTGGAAAAGAGAAAGACGATTCAGTTCTGACTCAGACATTTTGCTGGTGTACTTTCCAGAGCGGGAAATACAACAGACGATTACATTTTTTATAATTGTAATATGCTAAAACCAAATTATTTACATGTAACACATTCATTCATATTAAATATTTTATGTTGTTGCATTGGTCATCTAGTGTCAAATCAACGTGCTTATGGTCAGACTTGTTTATTTTAAAGACCTGGCATATAAAGGAGAATAAAGATATTTTAAACTATAAACAATTGACTTGATTTTTCCAAACAAATTAAGGAGTTTTGCCAAAATAACTGTTCTCTTTGGGCCGTTACATTCAAATAGGTGAAGTAAACATATCTGCAAAATAAAGCGACTTCTGGGTTAGAATGATTGATGCCAAGTATAAGTAGGGTAATAGTTTTTAATTTAACTTATTATACTACAAATATTAACATGATTGTCTAAGAAGTAGTAATAACTATTCGTTTATAATTTTGTGTCGTACGTTCATTGATTATATGTTTTTGATGTATGTAATATGTGATGTACATTTTTGTTCATATTTCATGGCCGACTGGAACCGTTTTTATTATAGATACATAATTAAACGATTTCCTTCAATTCTCTGAGTTCTGATTGGCTGTTGTAGAATTTTAATTGCACGATTAAGTTTTAATTGTACGCATGTCATAAACACAGTGATAATCAATGATTTTTCATGGAATTAATGAGCGTATTTAGTTAACTCAACGAAAAATATATTTACTTCGAAATTTAAGTATCTAAACTGTTGTGACATTTTTTATATTTTTAAATACAGAAAATTTCAAAAGAAACATTGTTACGAATTGCTAATATTTTTAATTAAATTTTTAATTTTCTCCTTTTCAGTGGTTGTTCTCGAGCATTTATTTTTTGACAATTTTGCGTCTAATGTGTGTGCATGTGTAAAAGACAGCGTTGAAATTGTGGTGTCTCACAGTTAACCTCAGTTCCTTTTCACTACTCTCTCGTTATAAACTCTAAAGGGGTATCAAGCGTCGTGCTCAAAGCTCATGGGGTGTGGATTTCTATGCTTTTCCCCCTTTCGTGCTACCTTACTGATTCTATTTTCAGAAACTTGTAGTGTTCTTCAGGAGCTGACAGGTGTAAAGGATCATTCGAAACTTGCAATGGAATGCAATGGTATTCGGTAGCAATGATATTCGTTAGCGTGAAATCTGAACTGAGGTGTTAATTTACTCCACATTGATTTTCCTCTTTAGAAGTATTGTGTTATGCGTTTTTTCATATGGTCACAGATATATAAATAGTTTTCACTTATGAATGGCATGTACTATCGTGTCAGAGGATAACTGTAGAACTCACATTTCTTGGTGAATAGTATTGCTGATATTTCTTCTTAACCATCAGGTATGCAAGATTTTAACTACCTCTCATCCAATGACTTCGAGATCACGCTGGAACTGAGCTGTGACAAATATCCTCCAGCCTCACAATTGAAACAGGAGTGGGAGAACAATAAAGATGCACTTCTACACTTCATGTGGCAGGTGAGGTTCAGTTTCAATTATATTAAGATAAATCATGACCGACATCTAACAATTGCATATTCCAAACCATCAGTGACCGAGGTTCAACTTAAAATAATGTCAGTTTCAATCCCTTCCAGCTTTTCAATCAGACTCTTTTGAGCCAAATCAAATAGTACGAGTACGTAGGGTCGGACATAAAAATTACCAGAACTAAGAGAAAGACAAATATTTTCAAGAATAAATTGGGTTCCCTTCTTTTTTTAAAGCACAGGAACGTCACAAATCGGTAATATATTATTCTAATTATGAAAGTGTTTTGCTTATTTATCGGCAAAAGAATCTGTTCTAAAATATGAGTGAAATATGTTATAAGAGAAAACTCTCACTTACTCGCGGGTGTGGGGTACACTGCACTAGCAAAAGGCTAAACGCAAAACAAAGTATGGGTCCATAAATCCATGTGCACAACTTCCAAGTTACAGAATTTACAGTACACCCATTACAGTAGGTTTGTTGCTCAGTGTTATACTATAAGAAATAATAGCCAAAATTTCACCTTTCGTATACGATACAATTACTCCATTTTTTAACTTGTCTAGGGATAGCGACGTCGTAGGAATATTCCATTATGTATATCGGAGATGTGGCACTGGGTGATGAAAATTCCTTGTAAGGCGTCTACCATTAGAGGACGACAGTCACTTGGTTCTAAATTGTAATTGTTCATTTACAATCTTACGTATGTTTAAAATGTAAAATTGCATTGCATCAAATACAACGACCATTTATATCGTCCCGTAATAGTTTGAAGGAAAAAAACACCTCTTGAAATTTACTGTTTAAAGAAAAGAGAATTCCAAAAAATTCGTGAAGAAAAATATGTCAACAAATACAATTTTAATGTTTCTGCTAATACCAACTTTTCTAAAATATTTTGTACTTGAACGACATTGAGGTCGCATAACTACATAGTTTCTATTAGTTTAAAGACACTTTCTCGGTCGCCATATCCTGAGAGTAATTTCTTCACTTCCTTCTCGTTTACAACTCGTAAGAAAAAGTTTGTCACTGGTTGAAGAATCAAGTACTAATTTAGTGAGATACTACTAAGATTACAGAAATTACAGATGTTTTCATACGATTGTTAAGAGAATTATTCAAGCATATTATCATGACTGTCCCTTTCATCGTGTTACTAATAGATTAATTTCTTTTCGATTGAACTAAAAGTGATAAAAGTCAATGAAGAACCTCAATGTCTGGATTGTTTTGACATTTTCTTCTGAAAAAAAAAACCATTAATAAAATACTCCATTCTATGAAATCTTTCTTGACTACCGGTTTTCAGCACCTCTATTTGACAACTTTTATTGCTTTGCATTTTTTCTATGTTGCCATCCTAGACCTTTCTAATATCTTTCCGTCTTTGCTTTTAATCTTTGAGAAGTGAGTTAATACATAGCAAGGAATAGGCTTTCATGAAATATTTCTTTGAGAAAACAGCTTTTATTTGAATAATCGGGATCCAAAAATGAAACACTTTCTTTACTGTTTATGAACATGTTTTTAAATATTTATGTGTACATCAATAAACTCTTCAAGTTGATCTAGAATTCAACATAAATATTCTGTTACGGAACCTTACTAATATAAACATTCGACTCTGATCTTCTGAGTAAATTGGTATTCTATGATTTTTTTCAATTGATAACGGATCTTCCTTTCTGTATTAAAAATAAATTGATACGTGTAAATAGTTATTTCAAAGACGCCTGAAAATTATACATTT
The DNA here is from genome assembly GCA_017312745.1 of Gryllus bimaculatus. Lineage (NCBI taxonomy): Eukaryota > Metazoa > Arthropoda > Insecta > Orthoptera > Gryllidae > Gryllus > Gryllus bimaculatus. The sequence goes on from BOPP01000022.1 coordinate 4,207,904, forward strand.
ACGTTCTATTGCCCCTATACTTTTGTGACCCCACTTAATTTACTACATTCGAATAATCCATGAATCAAGGCATGGAATGAGTACATGGAAAGACAACCGCATCATATAGCAACGATTGGGACTTCCATTCAAGGATGGCGTTATATCCTGGCCAGCTGAGCGTAATTATGTTCCACACCTGTCCGCATTCGTTGGCCCGGCGGGCTGGTAATTACAAACTCTTTGGCGTCCACAGGTGCACATCGGCATCAAGGGCCGCGTGACGGACGCGGAGACCGGCCAGCCACTGCCCAACACGGCCATCCACGTGCGCAACGTCACCGCTGGCCGCGACTCCGCCATCAACCACGACGTGCGCTCCGGTGAGTCTTCTCTCGCCGGGGGTCAACCACCGCTCGCCGTTTCGCACCGCGCCCCGCCGTTCAAGGGGCTCCGCACGTCGCAGCAGTTGTTCTCCCTCGACTGGTACTTCGGCGGAAACACGGTGGCCAATGTCAATAAACGATTTACACGCTTGCGAAAGTCACTTTTCAATCGGACAGGACTGCGTTACGCAATTCCTAGGTCGTTTTTCGGGAGAAGTTTCGCTTACGAGGAACAAATTGGTAAAAGTTTTTTGTTTTTCTTTATTTTTACCACGTTTCAATTTTTGCATTCTCAAATTGTTTTGTTTGCTTGTTCTAATTTTGTGTCCAGACATTTTATCAAAATTATATCCTGAAGATTTGAATTGATTGATTCAATTCGGTGTGTCCAAAGTACTTGGCTGTGTTCCCCTAAAGTTCCAAATAATCAATTGTTTTGCACTTAATAAATATTTTTCATTTATCGCTGGATGAACAAGTTAAGCAGTTTTTCTCAATTAGTATGACCCTAAATAACAATAGGTAAAATATTGAAATATTATTTTTTATTTATGCCATAATGTTCCCAACACTTTCATAAATGTACGATCAACTCCTTGACCTTAATTCTTAATTACAGGCCATGGTTGTCTCCATTCTCTTCCTCTAATTCTCTCTTATTCATTAAAATTCTTATTTATTTAAAAACGACCATTTCAGTAAATCATGTTTGTAATGAATAAATGTGTAATAAAAACATATTTAAGACAATTTGAGTGACAATTTTTATAATATTTTAATTGAACAAACAATTCTATCATACCTAATTAGAATATTACATTCTGACTGGTTATATTCGTTATGGAAGTATAAGAGAGTTGTCTGTAAAAGTTCATATCGATTCTCGAAAATGCTGCTGACTTTGACTCCTTCCTGAATATGTTAATGAAATAATTGCAATGATTAAAAAGTTATTTCTACACTTAAACACTATCACACGATTCATATACATAATTCGCATTTTGGTCCTCCTGAATGTTTCGAGCTGATTGACGTTGGTTTCCCCCAACCCAAACCCTCTGACCTGTTGTCCCGGGCGCAGGGAGGAGGTCAGTCGCTTGCGAGAAGCTGAGCGTAACGCTTCCATTCGTTTGCTGTGCAGTGCACGGCGGCGACTACTGGCGTCTACTGACCCCTGGGGAGTACGTGGTGACGGCTTTGCACGAGGGCTACGAGCCTGAGAGTCGCCGGGTGATCATCACCAACGAGCCGGAGCACGCGGAAGCCCCTCGCCTTGACTTCCGCTTGCGCCCTCTTCGCTCAGACCCCTTTGTGAGTACAGTACATTTCCATCACCGCCCTCGCCATCGCCATCGAGTCATTTTCACGATTGTGTCCACTGCTTCTCAGGCTTCATGTAAGACCTGAAAGAGGGCCTTCCCGAATAACTCAAGATATGTTCAGGACCCCTTACACGAAATGAGATGTTTAATTCAAAGGTTGATATTTTCATTTAATAACTTTCCTCTTGGTGGCTTGCGAGTCACAATAAGTAATTATGAAGTTTTGCGGAGTTAATGAGTGTTTTTTTTATTTTATTTTATGAAAAGGTTTCTTTAAAGACATCTCAGAAGACTAAATAAATTATTTCTTCAAATCTAACAGGAAATATTTTCAATTGAGATAATTTTAAACTCTGCTTAGCTGATAATATTTGGTAGTCTTCCTTAGCTTTCTGTGCGTTTAATTAGTAGTATAATAGTTTTTGTTAGTGTCTCCAAGAATGCCATTCAGATTTTACATATAGTTTCAGTCTGGATACTAATTTTCATCTCTCATTATCGACCCAAATTCACAGAATCTAGAACTTCCGTCCTCAAAACTAACGTTTTGTTTCTTCTGTTGATAGGAGGGTCTTGACGGCGACACTGACATCAATGAGTTACCGGAAGTGCCGACCAATCGAGAGTACGCCGAGGTCATGCAAGGTCGTTTAAAGCGACGCTGGCCCTTCCTTCTCCCCAGAGCAATTGGCGGTTTCTGAATGACATCTCCCCGCGCCATTTATTTCTCCCTGGAGACGCCTCCTTCTGTACAAATATCGCACCTTCCCTCGCGATTCTTCGGCTCTCAAGGATTAAGCGAAGTAACTTTAGTATAACCCACCAGGTCATATGTTGCCGTCTATTCCCGGTGGCCTACTCTTCTCGTCTTCACAGTAACATAAGTTTGTAAGACACTGTCATCGTGTTGGATTCACGATACATTAAAAACTAGATGCGTTCTTCCGTAAAAACTAGATGCGAAAGAGGTGTCAAATTGTGAGAAGCAGCGAGCTTGACTTAAAACTCGACTAGATGTATTATCCTACGACAGTTGAATTTACTGGATTGGACATGAATATACTATTTGTAAGTATTTTCTTAAATAAAAGCCATCTTCGTTTTTAATGAAAGTTATCACTATAAATGTTACTATAATAACAAATTGTATCAAATACAAATAGTATTCACATTTCAATGCATTAAAATTTGGAAACTATTGTATAGGAAGAGAAAAGTTAATTTATAATTAATATTTTAATACCATTTGGGCCTAAAAGATGATGATCTTAAGGAAAATATATTTGACATTTTTCTGAAACCATGCTACATACTATATCAGAATGGTGCTACAACATGACGTGTCAGGAGTTAAAGGGTAAAAACTGTTGGGATACAAGCCTGAATTCTCAGCTTTAAAAGTAAAAGTTTTTTGAAAAATTTTTATTTATTACATTCACAAGGTAATAGTTTGTTTTTTGAAAAAAATTACGCTAATTCATATTTAACTTTTTGTTATGAAACTGAGAATCAACAGGTTAATTTATAGAAAATAGATTTGTGAATGTTATGGCAGCTGAATGTCCTGCAGAAAAATCAAATGTATTACAGTTTGGAAAAATAATTAGTGAATGATAATCAAAATCACTAAAATTGTATGAGTTGATATAATAACTAATGTAGTTGTGTTCTTGTCAATTCTTTTGAACTAAATATTGATGAATAAGAATACTGTCATATACCATGACAAGTTAATATAAAAACACTTTATATATTCAAATATCATATACCCCAGGGAAAGGAATTGTTATTATTATTTATATTCATAAATTTAAAACATTCCTGCAATAATATATGTAATTCTTCTGAATGCCTGCTCATGGAAAAGTTTGGCTTTGTAGAATTTTCTGTCATCAAAGTATATATTTCTTAAATTTATGAATACAGAAATGAATGAATTCATAGGATGTTTTGAAGAATTGATATTGTTATTGACAATTTTTTAAATGTTTTGTATGAAAGAGAAAACACACAAGAATGAATCAAGAATATTATTTGAATTTGTGTTGTAAGTGAGAGATTCACTTTTCTAATATTATTTAATTGTTAATGTCAACATTATATTTTGGTGTGTGAAGATGTGAAAGGTAGGCCAGACAATTTAGGTAAATCTAAACCATTGAGCCTGTGGCCATTTGGTATAATTTTTGAAGAACAGAGTACAATTTACCTCTCAAACTAGTATGTGAAGATTGACACAAATATCTATATTTGTTAAAAACTAGTGTTTATCAGTTTGTTAATCTCAGAAATATAATTAAATAATTTATAATTGCAAATATTATTTCTAAGTATATTATATTCACACACACGCACACACACACACCTATACATATATATGCATTTGCATCTTAAGATGAATCAGTCATCGATGAAAAAATAATTCAAAACGTGAAAACTAGGAAATTGAAGATATTGTGCAGTGATGAAGTTCCTTACATCGATATTATATTTTTCCACTTTCCTTCTTTGCCCAGCATCTTCTAAGGCAGAGTTATTCAAGTGGGCAGCCCACTTGGTAGACTGTGGGTCAGAGTTTATCTGCAGGCATCCAATGTGACCCGCTATACTCCGATTTAAGAGTCCCTTCAAGGTCACGATCTGGATTGACCTCTCCTTTCAGCTCATGACCTTCAAGGGACACTAAATGTAAATCAGAGTATAGCCCAGGGTTGGGTAGGGGAGGGGAGTCACTGCTTGCATTGCTGAAAGACGGGTAAAGAGGGCGGGTAAGTGGTATGCAGGCCACTGCAGTGACTCTCTTTGCTACTCTCAGGCAGAATGGCCTGAAATTTTGCCCTTGTGCAGTCCTGCTCACTAGTAAGCCATTTTCTTCAGATGTCTTAGATATTCTTTATAATTTCATTAAATGTTGAGATGAAAAATTACATCAGGTTGCGTTTGTTTGGTATATACTTACTTACATATTTACTTGGTTTATAGGTATGTTCTGTATTTTCTGCTCATTCAATTCATTTTTTTTAAATTATTATGGGAGCACTTTGAATTTCTGTACTATGAAGAACAATAATACCAGAAATTTACAATGCAACTAACGGGATTAATTTAATATTCATTTACATATCAGAATGAAATTTACATTCAATCTATTTTTGTTCATTCTACCATTTAATATGCTATTTAAATTTGGAAGTGGATAGTAGTCTTCAGAACATCTTTTTGCATATCACTGTTAAGATCACATTTACCACACACCAGGAGCAGTTTTTCAGGTAAGAATTTTCAAAAGAGTGGGGAATGAGAACAGGCAGTGAGAATAGGGAATGAGGGTGAGCAATGTGGATGGGAAATGAGGATTCTTTATTTATTTTAATTATTTTATATTAATATTTTAGCTATGATGCTAATGTTACTCATTTATTTAAAACAACACTTATCTTTGTCTTTAAAAGAAGCTAATGAAAAAAGTTATCATGCAACTTGTGCTTCATAAAATCATTAGTGAACTAATTTTATAATAAAGTTTCTTTTAGCATCCGTTCATTTTTTTCCTAGGTATTTGAAAATGATCGCATCTTGGTAGACAGAATCAAAAATAAAATCGATTTTGGCTAAACCTCAGTTGTCTGTTTACTACTGTAATACTGAGAATATTACTTTGCAATTTATGATCTGTTTGGGCTATTATGTTGTGTGAGAGATATTTAAAACCTACCAGTTTTTAAAATCGTTAAAAAAATGTTCAGAAATGGATATAGGAAAGTAGAATTTATGAATAATTAATTTAAAATCATATTTTCATTCTTGGACTGTACACTTTATTACTGTAAATGGTATGTGATATCTGTACAAAATGGATAACTATATATAAAAAATGATGATGCTATGTTACAAATATTAACATTACATCCTACATTGGATATTGTACAGAATAACTCCTATGTGAGACAATTCTATTCGGAATGAGCCTTCAGGCAATGAAACCTGTGATTGGCATAAAATAGTTGCTCTACTTGAAATGCCTTGGAATGGAGTATTCTGTGCTTTCTTAAAAATATTCTTAAAGTAAATCAATTCCACTATGTTTTCTAAATTTTCTCAAAAGGTAGTGGAACTGATATACTTTAAAATAAATGTTAACCCAAGAGAACATATTTTGCAGTATACATTAAATGCACACACAAGACTAATTCTAAATTGTAAAAATTAACCTCAAAAGAGAATCACATCATCTGTGACCATAATAAAAATAACTTTAATATTCAATATATTTGGTATGTGCCATGAAAGACTTCCTCAATAAACATATGATTGTTCCATGTTTTGTTTAGAAATGTTTCTAATAGAATGCTAGTGAATTGTAAAACTTTTTCATTGTGCTACATAATACATAATTATTCATTAAAAGTATACACTATACACAAATATCCTGTTGCAGCAAAACATACAATGTAAATTATTTTGCAACTTGCAAATAATATTGTTATAAATGAACTGTTTAACAGCTATGGTGAATGGTGTGATTCTCACATTGTACCAGAACAGTAACAATCAAGCACAAGACATAAAACTTACTTAATAATTGATACTGGCACTTAGTCAGTGGATCTCAAGTGAGTTATAAGATGACACACATATGGTTAAATGTTGTGATGTTATCTTCTAGTATATGCTACATCATGAAACTTGAGAAAGGAGTTTGATTTTTTCATTCAATTAAGGAACCAAGAAAAACACCTATGATGAAATAATGGAACACTTATTGAAACACATCTGAGGAAACCACTGATAACATTTATGTCATTTATTATATTCATAAACATATCCATTGACATTTAAACTAGTGGTTGTGCTTGTTGTAATTATGTTCAGCAATGCCTGTGCTCGAGTCATTTGACTATCAAAACAGGCCATCACTGTGACTAGATGGGACAGACCCGACCTTCATGAGAGGACTGAAGAAAGGTCCGAGTCGTGCACACTGGTTCTCATGGGTTTCTACATTTGGCACATTGTCCTTAGATGATAAAACAAAGTAGCATAACATCTAAATAATACAAACTGTGTGTCTGCGGTAGATGTTTGCAATTTTTGGGTTCATCCCAATTGTTCTTTACACCCACTAAGCATAATTCCTTTGAAGGTGAGTCTATATGAAGTAGGTCTTCATGACCATTCAAACTCCTTCATTGGCAGTCACTCCTTTGTACAACACTTCAACAACACAGCCCTTTTATTCACTTTCAGTATATTCAAAGATGTTCCCAGAAAATTATGATTTCAGCATCAATCCTGGTTGTAACAATATAAACAATATACTTCATTTCTGTTCATTCAATGTTGAGATTCATCTCAGTGACCATCTAAATACACTAATTGTTTAAGTTCTGGTAGTACAGTACAGGGTCAAAGTTGTGCACTTGGACATTACACAAACACTGTGCATCAATAGAAATAGCGTTTGGAGAGAATCACAACACAAGAAACAGAAGGATCCTTCCCACTGGTTAAGCACCACGTTCTGTGGATTCAGACATGTGGGAGATTCACAGCTGTCCATGTTTCCTTTCAGTTCTCCGCATCCTATGTCCATGCTTCTACACCATAGTAACATTTCTTTTCTTCCGATCACCACTGCTCACAGAACTCAAGGATCCTTGCAGGCTCGGATTGAAAGGAACTAAAGAGCCATTTCTATGGTAGTTACCATTAGTTAGAGCTCCAGGATGCACGCCGTAGATGGGGCCAGAGGAGGAATAGATACCATTGTTGTGATTGGAGTTAAATGTGGGGAGAGGTGGGACAGGGGGTGGGAGTTGGGCATGGCTGCCACCAGCAACAATACCCTCATCAGCCATGCCTCCATAGGGGCTGTGCCTGCGTTCGTGTTCATGCAGGAGTTGAGATGCAGTCCAGGATTGGTAAGGACTAAGAGTCCGACCACGCACCAGTGTGTTGCTGCCTCCACTAGAAATGGTGCTAATGTTATTAGGACTTGGTAGTGCGACTATATTGGGTGACATATCTATTTGAGGCTGAGGTTGTTGCTGAGGGGTTTGCTGTTGCTGCTGTTGCTGTTGCTGTTGTATCATTTGCTCGTGTTGTTGCTGAAGCAGTTGCTCCTCTTGTTGCAACTGTGCCACACTAAATCTCTTTTTCTCATCTTGGTCATGTTCAAATTGTGGAGACATATTGACGGTGGTTGTTTCTGCTGGTTGTTGTGACAATGAAGTATTACTGTTGCTATTTGGAATAGCAGATGGCATGATAGTTACAGCAGTACCTGAAGGAGTTACTTGCTGTTTTCCATTTGCAGCATGTTTATCTTTGGAATTGGATTTTTTGTCCGAGTTTCCATGTCTTCTGCGCAGGACACACACATAGCAGTAAACAGCAATACACACTGCCAATAGAGCAATTCCTCCAACAATAGGAAGTATGAGCTCCAAGGTAAAAGGTGATCCTTGAGCAATACGAGGTACAACAGCAGCATCGTCATCTCCATCGTAAGACCAAGATGATAAATCTGGAGTGTAATTAGGAGAAGTGGAAGGAGGAGGGGGAGGTGGTGGGGGACTTGGAACAAGAACTCGCACCCAGTTAGAGATGGGACCTCCAGAAGCATCATCGTTCTTATCAGCAAAGGCTCTCAAACGAAAGTAGAGAGGTTGATCCAGGAGAGAGGGATTCTTTGTAAATTCCAAGTTGAACATTGTGTCTGACCCAGCTGCCAGAGAGAAAGGGCTACCATACTCCCATATTCTTCCCATAGTTTCAAAACGATCAATGATGTCAGCAGCACTGTATGCATAGCGAAGTTCATAGCGTTGGACATTAACTCCTCCCATATCTGGAGCAGTCCAGTGCAGGCGTGCCTTGAGTTCACTGGGAATCACACGAGCTCGGAGGTCGCCAATTCTTCCCAAGATGGGTTGTGACATTACATCCTCGGCTTTAAAGATGATTGAGATTGGTGGTAAAACTCTCTGGAATGGTTGCAGGGGCTGGGCAGCAGCAGGAGGAACAGCACTTCCACAACAAACAGGACCTGTAAGGAGAAAATCATAAGTTGTAAATGGTAAGAAATCATTGTTTTTTTCACCCAAAATTATTTTATTATATTTTTACATATTTTAGAACAGATGTGAGCAGAATACTTTTTTGTTAAACTTCTAGGTAGTATTACCATTTATAATCATGTGTAAAATAGTTTAATCTCAGAAAAAAACATTTCTGAAAAGTACTTACCAGAGTCACCATTTGGTGGGATCAGATTATCTTGCCACGAATATGCTGTGTTGCCATTATCTGTGACTATTATTTCAAATGTATACAAGCCAGTAGCACTTCCTGCAGCACTGAAGTATCTTGAATATATTCCATCACCTTTAGTTACATCCGGATCTGGAATGAAAGAAATAAATTTTTATATTCCTTTCAAAATGAGGAAACAATTAATTGGATGATATAATCAATGTGATATTGGGAATTCTAGCTCACCTCCACTTCCAGTATCCAACATTTCAAACTTTTCTCGGAAGAATTGGGTGCCATTTCGTCCAGGTCTGGTCACTATCACTTCAACTTTAGCTCCCATAACAGGATAATCACCTTTCTTAACCTAGAACAAAATAAATGTAAATAGTTATTTTCTTGTTGTAATAATCTATATTGATTTGGGCAATTATTTTGAAAGGGAAAAAGTTTTGTTTATTGCATGGAAACATACCTCAGCATAAAGCACCAAAGGCGATAAGTTCTTACTGGTCCAAGCACGAGCTCGAACCACAGGAGCTGTAGATGTGCGAGGTGTGGCCATCACTTGTACATAATGTGGTTGTGGGTTTCCTGAGTACCTCTCAATATAGTATGTCCATGTGCCAGTCTGAAAAGAAGAAATAAAAATAGAGTTTATGTTTAAAAGATGAATGTATGATGTATGAAAGTAAGCTCAGTAATGAACTGAAAATTAATTTCAACTTACTTCATTAATGGTCGCTTGAAGGGTAAGCATTTTCACCAGAGCCAGACTATCAGATCGTGTAGAATATGTAAATTGAGAGGGGCTCACTAATGAAATGCTTCGAATGAGAGGGTTATCAGTGCTATGAGTGAAGATTGCAAATCGTGCTGGTTCTCCGAGAGATTCATCCAGAACAAAACTTCCTGTTACACTACTGCGGTTTTCATCAGTCAGTTCTCGCCGATGAATCTAAAAAGAACGATGAAACAATTAATTTTCTGTTTCTACAGTTATATAATTTAAGAATTGAGAAATGGTCTTATTTTTACTGAAAGATGGATGCAGAAAAATGTTAAAATTGAGTTGACATAATTCTTCAGTGTAGAAAAAAGAGAAAATGTAACAAAGGATTTTACAATAAAAATTGTTTATATTATTTTTAAAAGTTATTTACATTGCATAGGGAGTCTGTCACTGACTGAAAAAAAAGTACATACCTCCACAGGCATGCCGTTTGGTCTTCCTTCATAAAAGCGCGTTGCAATACTGAACATGACATTAGCCAGCTTGAAGTAAGTGGAAACAAAAGATATGGCCATATTGTATCGCTCTTCCATGACAGTGTAAGCTACTCCACCAGTAGCATGGGCTAATGAGTCTAGTGAAGAAGGTCGTTGGATGTGGGGATAGTTGATGGTGGCAATCTTGACTCCAAAGCTGATCGCTCGAGGCAGTAAAGCGTTTACTTCCTTCACATGGTCCATTCCAGGAGCAATGACAACAATCACAGAACTCGCTGGGCCATGTGTTGTCGTTCGTTCTTTCAGCATCTAATGGCAGAAAATATCAAATAAGTGCAACAGCTCTATAGAAGAAAGATAATCTTAACATTATTTAATTCAAGGAATAATAAGAAAATTGTTTTGTTTTTTTTTGAAATATTAATGAATAATCTTTCATGTTTGAATGGGAAAACATTGAAATAATAAGGAAAGGCAAAATTAGGGAGAGACAACTAATATCTGAAGCATTAACAATGAAGCTTAGGCGTGTGCAGTGTAAAACAAGAGAAGGATCAACTGTATTTCTGGAGCCTCTTATCCAATTTTCAGTCAATGTTTTAATGGGTGTTAATGTAATTAATTTTTGGGTGTTAGTAGGAGGGATTGAGTTGGACTTGGCTGCATTTTCTCAAGGTAATTTCATACATTGTTGGACATTTTTAGCTTTTTTGACCGCTTTTGGATTTTTGGCGAATTTGGAGGAGTTACTAGGAGAATCAACCCTAAATTAATCACATTCCAAAGGTAGATTCTAAAGTTTCATTATTTGATCCCGAATTAATCTATTACATTAATGTTAAGTTTATAGTACAATTTCCATTTTTTCCCCACAGTTTATAGAAAGTTTAAGAATTTTGTCTCATATTTCATACCAAGTTTTTATGCAATACATTTAATATGATTTCACAGAGTTTGTGAAGTGACATGACATAATGACTAAAGCACAACTAAGACTTGTACAACTAAGTAAAATGTCCAAGTTTCCCCCAATTTTTTATCCACAGTTAATAAGTATAGATTCAGTAACATAAACCACGTTATGCATCCATTTGGTTGTTATCACTAATTTTTTTAAATGTATCCAATGATCCATATGTAATTTCTATCAGGGATTTCACACATTTACAGAAATTATTTTATTTCGGGCCTCCTTTCAAAATTTGCAGGAGGCATTGTGCCCCCTCCACCCAAGAGCAAGCTTATGCTACAAAGAAATCGGTTACTTTGTTGAGTCCTATTTTGGGCATGGGTCCTTACATCTGCCATAAAGGATTTTCCAGGTCCTAGTCTGAAAGCGTTATATTAATTCTTTACGTAACGAGATGTGTCTAATGTTTCAACAATTTTAATCAATAATGCCAAGAAGAACTATGTGTTTGGAAGAGGGAGTCTTAATTAGTTTATTTACTTGTCTACAACAGGGAAATATTCCTGTTGCAATAGATTTTATAGAAAAACAGCACAGGTAACTAGAGGTGGGAAAGTCGCAGAGGCATCGCATGCGACCGCACTCACATCGAGGGCCTCGCGGATGCCGCAGTGCAGGCAGGCGGGCGCGTGCGAGTCGACGGGCGTGTAGGGGATGTTGGCCGCGACGAGGTCGCGCGCCGCGGGGCTGATGAGCGGCGACAGCTGGTGCAGGCGGTTGGGCGACGTCTCGTTGCTGAGCACCAGCCCCACCTCGCTGCTGGACGGCAGGTCGTACACGGCCCACTTGCGCACGGCGAAGCGCAGGTAGCTCCACGACTCGCGCACCAGCATGCCCATCGTCTCCTCGATCACCAGCACGTAGCGCGTGTGCGAGCGCCGCTTGTACTGCACCGACGGCGTCGTGTTGGCCGCCAGCGACGCCTCGCCGATGCTGCGCAACAGAAAGACACGTTAGCCTTCGCCTGATGTGTTTTTACGGGTTCGCGTTCAAAAAAGGTTGTAAGGATTTGCGCTTAAGAGGAGAAAATTTAGTTTGTGACGAAGCTGTGAAATACGGAGGCGTTCACTTTTCAGGACATATACCTATTGTCTGGCTGATCGATATCGATCGACCAAACGTTATCTTTCCTCTAAGAAAGGCTAGAAGAGAAAGAGAGAGTGGGTGTTGTCCTTTATTTTCTATACCTCCTTTTACTTTTTAGCTGATATAGTCTACGGAACTGAGACAGAAGTTGAGTAAGAATACGGGTAGCATCCAAATAATGTTGCTTTATAAAGTTGTTTGCATTTAAAAACAACAAAAGGAAATGTGATTAATTTTGCCAATATGAAAGCGAGTCCTACAATCCCTAGGGACTTAATTTGTTCCATGCCCCGTAAGACACCTTTTGGCTCTTTCAAACTACCTATTACTACTTGAATGGCCCGCTTTCAAGACAGCATAGAAAGCCAATAAAACAATATTTTGTTGTTTCAATGTTTTATTGATGTGAGAAACGTTACAAAAAGACACAGAAACGCGCGTAATGAAGCCTTTACAAAATATTTAGGGTTTAATTGAAGGAATGAACTCGCGCTCTGCGAACAAAGGGATATGAACTGTTTCGTCGTTCACACACACACACACACACACACACACACACACACACACACACACACACACACACACACAGCAACTTAAAAGGCAAAGAAAATTATGAAAGTTCAATTTGCGCTGCATCATTTTCACTTTGTCTACTTTTTTCGATTACGAGACTCATTAACCAGTGTCCGGAAATTATTTTCATGGTTGATAAGTCAGCCCTGAGAAGAAAATTTATAGCAAGGCCTAGGGAGGAGCGACATACATCAGTCGGTTGAAAACATTCTAGATTTTGAAAGTCATTGAATGACCATAAATTACACTAGTATTTCTGTGAAAAATAGACACCGCGTCGCATTAAAAAGAATGTAATAACTGATTTTTATCGCTGTCTTGCCTTGAGTTCGCTTGCAAACGGGTAACAAATACACTTATAAGTAGACGCAATGCCACAGACTTGACTTGAACATTTGAAAACTGAACAATACGTGCTTGGAACCAATAAATAAATAAAATTCTTACATATATGACGTTTTTAATTAATTTGAAAGGGACACACATGCCGAATTAGAAGAAAATATATTTGAGCGTTTAGACATGATTGCGTAATAAATTTACAGACTGACGAAATGCACAACTGCCCACTCCACCTCGCTCGGTCGATTACTTAAAGTCAAAAGTAGCATAAAGTAATAAATAATGCGGGAATTAACCTAAATCAAGACGAGCATATTGAAAGAACGTAGGGGCAATGAAAGCCAACGAATGCTCTTTTGTACGTAACAACTCTTCGCATTATTATAATTTAATTAAGACGAAATATACTCTTTGTTCGCTGCCCTACATTCGTTTGTGCAACCATCTGCAGGTATTTTATGAGACGTTTGGAGATGTCCTTCAGCCCCGAGAAAAAAGTCCTCCGGAGAGCAGACTGGATAAAAAGACCGGATCCAATTACTTCTCTCCATTTGAAGTCCGCGAATGGAATTGGTGCTCTCTCACCCAGCGCGCGCCACGTTCTGTTCGTCGCTTTGAGGCGACTGACGTGCCTCCCTCCCTCCCTCCCACCCTCTATATGTGGAACACAAATGGTGCAGCGAATCAGTAGTCTTTCTATATCATTTGGCGAGATTCCAGTTCACTCCTTCGAGAGCGTTCCGTGATCTGGCGCCTTGGCGACCTGTCAAATGCACGAGAAGTGCACCGGAGAAATAGCCGCGCGAGAATGAATTTTATTGTATCTTCGAACGGCAAGAGAGACAAGAATGGAAAGGAAGGGAAATTTCATTTGTTAAGATTTTGAAAGGTCGTCCATCTAGAATAAAATACAACTTTGGTAACAATAATAATATTGTTTGCATGAATGTTCTGCGACCCGAAATGATGGAAACATCTGAAGTCATGATATTAGGAATTAGAAAGACCATTTCGAATATTGCACTATTATATCATTTATTGATCAACAGTTATTTCACTGTCTCTTCAGGACATAATCGCTACCTTGAAATAAATACGACATATTAAGGATCCTTCCCTTATCTATCCACTGAACATGAGGTTGAGAACAGCACCCCAAAAAGTCGTGAGTGAACTGTTATTAACGAAATAATATCAACGAAACATTGGTTTATTTTGAACCCCCAAATCTTTAAAGTTGAATCATTAAACAGATTGTCACGAAGTGACATTTCTTTTCGTTCACCTACCCTATCAAGCTAATTGTATCGTATATTAAGCCATTAAAACTACCTATTTCTTGGGGTTTAAGAACACGTACGACTAATTGAGACATCCAGTGAGAGAGGGAGCTACTCCACAAACTCCAAAATACCACTTTATTGACATATTCGATGTGTTCGTAATCGCATACGTAGAATTTTTTATGTTCGCTGCTTCTCCCACTGGGCGCCGCAACTCGTTTCGGAGACCTCGCGCCGCTCACCTGTTGACGAAGTCGTTGTGCTGCAGGATGATCTCCATGGCGCTGTGGCGGTCGCACAGCAGGTTGTGCTTGGTGGGCGCGAAGCGGTTGTGCGTGTGCTCGTCGCAGAAGCGGGTGACGCGCGTCGACTCAGCCGCGAACAGCACCGAGGAGCGGGCGTCCGGTTGCACCAGCGCGCTCACGTTGCGCAGCGCGCCCGGGTTTGCGCACAACCTGCGGCACGAGCACAAGCAGCATGTCAGAATCGGGAGGTTATTTATATATATATATACTTATATATATATAATATATATATATATATATATATATATAAAGGGTGTTCTAACAAACGCTTAAACCAAAATCGTATTGATCCCTCATCCCCTTGCATACCATGACAAGTGTTATTTGGTTCTGCAACTAATCCGACAAATACAGGGTGTCTGTGGTGGAAACATCGAAACTATGATAATAAGTTCTTAAGTAAATTTGTCTAATAAACTCCTTCGCATATTTTGTCTAATAAACTCCTTCGCTATTTCGAATGGTTGAACCGCAATAAGCACTCAAAAGTTGGTTTGAAACCATACTTTTTATGCCAAATGAATATATTTGTTCTGAAAGAAAAATTAACTCAGAAATAAAAAATAAAAAAGCAATTGAATTGTGTAAATTAGGTGTTTTTTTAATTTCTGTGTTTATTTTCTTTGTGACCAAATATATTAATTTCTTTTGTAAATAATAAACAATTTACATGTTTTTGGAGTGTGTATGAGTCTCAAATGCAAATTTCTGCATAGAAAGACTTTCTTCTAATCAAATTTTGACTGCTTATTGCGGCTCAGCCATTCAAAATCTCCGAAGAGTTTATTAGACAAAATATGGGATTAAAATTGACTTAAGAGCTTATTTTCGACGTTTAGTTGTTTCTTCCCTGGACACTTGTATATTCCCCGGTAATGAACATATTCCATAAAGTGGGAGATGGCCAAATATGGCGTGATCGAGTATAACTCCAGCAAAAAGTCATGTCAAAACCGTCATGATCCCCCTCCCCTCACGTATCAAGAACAGAATATTAGACGGTTCCCTGGCAAGAAAACTCGCCAAATACGAGGTTCCCTCATTATTTTCCATCGGCAATTAACTCACCCTTGGTCATCAATGCGCAGGTCTGAACACCCGGTAACTTGGCTGTACTCCTCGTCCGCTCGGTAGCAAACCGGATATACTGGGTCTCCATGGTAGCCAATTTCGTCGAACACGCCGTATCGGTATTTCGCCCATTCTCGTGCCAGCGCCCTTCCTGTAAAAAAGAAAAAGAGTAAATTTTTTTTAGAGAGAGCAAAAAGGAGATGAAAAAGCTGTTATAATTCAGTGTGACGGAATTGAAAGCAAAATAAAAAATAATAGTAAGGCTTTGTAAGGCTAATAAAGTAGGCTTTGAAACAAGCGGAAATTTTCCTCGTTTGTTCACACTGTTTTCGCACTAATTATGCTCATAATAACATCCTCAATGTTGCAGTCGCCACAGTATTGAGAATATGAATTTCATTTTTCGCTATTGCAATGCTTTGAGCGATCTCATTGACAGCGACGGGCCACATTCAATGAATTTTAATTAACAAGACAGCAGTTTGACGTAGTACGTAAAATGACCGCGTGTAGCGTGAGCGACGCTAGCGCTAAACTGCTTTATTCTACTGCTCACAGAGCGCAGCACCCATCTGCGTTGCCGCCTCTACCAGAGGGTAGGCAAGCAAGGCTTGGGAAGTAAGAACTTGGTTATACCTAAACGAGTTTATTCTTCTGTGGACAATTGTTTTCTTCACCAGGAAATGAAATAGTGCTAACAATACATGTTTGTGCTGTTTCGTCCAACTAATCTCTAGAATTTCGGAACTGGGGCGATGGAATTCGGGATGAACACCAGCTAATTTTGTGGGGAAACCCCTTTAATGTTTGCATTAATCTCTGTTTCGTGTAACTTTGCATCGCATGTATACATGCATGCATGAGCGAGAAACCTTATCTCGTTGGCCATAGCACAACGCAGTGCTTGTGGAGCGCAAAGTGAATTAATTCCTTCGTTGCATGAGAGTAGGGGCTCTTCCCTCAAACTGATGGGACAGCTCCGAGAGCGGGTCGCTCATTGTTAAAGGAGGTGGAGTAACCAACATCTCCCTTCTCTGGACTTCAGAAACACATTCTGTTACTCACTGTCGAGGGTTGGGAAGTGAATTAAATGAAGGGGACATACTACAGCGAAGTACTCTTGTAGGAAAATACATTTCCACATATCGCAACTTGTTTACCAACAGAACATCTTTCGGTTTTGAAATTCATGTAAATTCCAATAACTTTGCAGGCACAAATCTGTTTGTCACAATCCAATATCTTGTTTAATGAGCGGGAACTTTAACTGTAACGATGGTTGACAACTAAATGAAGAAAAGAGAAAATGAGATGTCTCCTTTGTTGTTTGGATTAGGAAGTTCAAGAAATGGAATTGCATTTTCGACATACGTTTTCGTGAAGCCTGTGATACCGAAAGGAACATACTTATTTCATTAAATTACGTTCCAGATCGGATCAATTGCGAAACACGAAAATGCGTAGTAAGTGTGTAAACGACAGTTAACTGCAGCATCCCTTCGTATGTCATATAGATATGTAAATGACTACACTGTTCTCCACAGCAATTGTCGATCATTTCTACCATCCAAATGTATTGGTCGAGATTGAACCTCAAAGACCTCATTCCCCATCTTCACGAGCGAAGTGTCCAACTCACCGATATTCTTGGACTGCAGCAGCTGCTGGTAGCCGACGAAGATGAAGTCGCCGGGCTCGCGGCAGCCGGCCGGCTGCTGCGTCCAGGCGGCGTCGCCGAACACGGGGTGCGGGGGGCCGACGCGGACGTCCGCCGTCTCGCCCGTGGCGCTGTGCACGTACCGCGGCGCGCAGTTGTCGGGCCACGTGGACGGCAGCAGCACCGTCACCGACGCCAGGTACGCGCGCCCGTCCAGCGCCGCGTGCAGGAACGACGACGCCGTCGACAGCGACATCTGCGCACGCAGAAAAGAGACGGGGAGGTTATACACCATTCACCCATGTGTGGTTTCGCTCTTCAGTTTTTTAAACAACATTTTACATGCCCTAATCACACTGAAGAGAAAATACGAATATTTCTTAAACCCATTTGTTTTCCGTGTTTGCTAAATACACACGGGAAAATATATTGCCCCTCGGTGAAATTTCTGAAATAAATAAAGCATTATTAATGAAATATTTCGATTTTATTTCTAATTTATAAATTAATATCTATACCCACTGGGTTGTACCATATCTCCGTCAGGTATTTTCTTTCTAAACAAATTATGAATGCATGGAATTTTCATTCGAATTCTATTTGATCTATTCTGCTCCATTAAATCCAACATTTCCGTATTTTGGGATGTGTAAATATCATCAATGTTTCTCAATCATATTCTCATCAAATATTTTCAAAATTAATTCAGACTTCGAAAAAGGGTATTGATTATGATTCAAAAGTGTGTGCCGTTTTTCAATACATATTAGCTTTAATTAACAATTATATTAAGTTCTTTTATATTAATTTTCAATTTTTCAAGACGAACATACACGTAACAAGAAGAACGTACTGGTATTTTTCACAAGTTCCGAAGTAAGGAAGTCACAATACTGTTTCAACCGCAATTAGCGGGGGCTAAATTAGATGGTATGTGTAACACGTACTTGCCGCTTATTACACGTGCCGATTTGCATTTTGAAGCAACCTACGTTATTAATATGTATAGTACATTTTTCATTGTAACAAACTTCAGAACCTGTTTTAGTCTAGGGCCCGGATTAAAAGTTCTTTTGGCCCCCGCTGGCCTTCTCACATAGTCTATTCACAAGTATTCAAAACTTTTTCCACCCGGCAGTTTCGACGAGATCAAAGCCTCCCGGGAGAAAGGGGCGAATATTCACCGCAGTATCCAATTCATCCCCAGGCAGCGCAGCCGGCGGCCGCAAGAACGACACGAGCGGCGTGGCGCGGCGCGCCACATCAACGGCGTGGTCGAGGCGCCGGGAACCAGTTTGGTTGCAGCGAGCCCTAATCGCCGCTCCTAACACAGATATAACGGCGGAGATTTACCGCGGGACACGACCGCCCCCGGGGGAGCTCGCTTATTGAAGACACTGCTTTGCATTTTGATGACGAATTTATAATTTCAATAAGGCTCGGCCCGTCGCCGGCGCGCTCGCCCGCGCCGTATTAACGACCTTTTGAAGACATCCATTTGCGGGGAGTCTACTTTTATTACCGAACTATAATTTATCCCGATTAGCCCATTAACCGTGCTGGCGCGGCGCTGGCGGCCGCTCTCTGCCCGCCGCAAGCGCCGTGCCGGGCTGCGCGCGCTACTGGGTAGCTGACTTGCGTATACGCTGAGGGAGCAGACGTGTTTGCGCGCGGGGTGTACGCGCGGAGCGGGGTGTCTGCCGCCTTATCTCGTGCATACGTCACCATTACTATGACGACCGTGCAACTACGCGTTCTGCTCACATGGGCCGGGTTTCGGCACGCTTGCTTAGTGAATCACAGACTAGACTCGGTCCACGGTTCTACACGACGTGATTTCTGTTGTGAGACTTTGGTTATTGTTTGTAACACAGGTGTATAGCGTATGAATTTTAATTTTGTTTCTGACTTTTGGTGGAACGGTATGACTTCTGTTCGTAGTAAAGGCCAAACAATATACAGTTAAGAGAGGGAAATTATACGTCTCGTAACTAACAAATGTGACGAAGAAAAGAAATCGGGTGTTCTTCAACACACGTTGCATAACAGCAATTTTCGAGTAGCAAACTATACAGGAGGATCTGTTCGAACTGTGACATCAATTAAAAAGGGATTTGAAGCTCGCAGGGCAGTCTTGAGTACTCCCGGTAAGAAAATGCCATATTGTGAAGAAAAAAAATTCCACATTGTTGACTTTGACTTATTGGCTTCCTTGTTTTCCTTATTCTCGTATGATGTTTTAATTTTTGCCTACGGACATTTGGAGTAACATATTTGGGACAGCTAGTAGTTGCAGATTAGGCGGATGAAGGCAGCTTCCAAGAACACCGAGCGCATTCCTCAGCCTCGCAATCAAGTCAGTTTCCAACAATACATGCGGTGCGAGGGCCGTTTCGAGGCACTGTAGCACCACACGAGCTGTTCTGTGGGCGTGCTGCTCGCGGGCGGAGGCAACGCTTCGAATCGTTGATCGATTCTAGTTCGATGTATTGGATGGTGCATTCCGTTCTTTGGTATTATTGAACGACGGCGGATGTAGGAGGTGGTTGTGTACGTCAAGCCGATTAATTTTACAGCAATCTAACGTGGAGGGGGAGCCCTCAAGGCAAATTGTGGTTCTCTATTGAAGAACTGATAGATAGAACTCTTCTTGTGTAATATAGAAACATATTTTTATACCAATATGTAGAAAAGTAATTTTGAAACGTTTACATGCAAGATGTCAGTTTTGCAACTTTTATCATGGAAAAGAGTTAATTTATTTAGTTAACACTTATACATTCACAAGAACAATCATACTGCTCTATTAACATCCGAACTGCATTTTGAAATTTAATATTAACTTTTTTCAGGTTAAAATACAATCAATCACAAAACTTTTACCTTATGTTGCTATTTTTGCAACTTAAGAAATCCAAGCCCTTAATCAATAACATATTTTTTTAAAGATAAGATAATTTTCGTCTTGGAGACGTAACTATTTTGCAGGCGGGGGGAACACGCTATCTTGATTCTCGCCATTTTTCGGTCTTGATTATTGCTTTTTGGCTTATTTTTCTACAAGTTGCCTTCGCGATATTTACACTGTTAACATGACACGCCGTCTTGTTTCCCAAATACCCCATCACCCTGTTTTCCCACTAACCCGTCAACAAGCTCTCATCCTTCGTCGTCCCCTCCAACAGACTGCTGCCGGCCTCCCCCGACGTTCGACGCTTGCAGCCCGCAGCGATAAATAAATAAATAAAAAATAAATCTCGCCTTCAGCCTCCACCGAGGTGGTGAACGGCTTTGTAAGCGCTTCGTCCCATCCGCGGTGCCGGAACGCGCCCCGAGTGGCCACCGCCG
>BOPP01000022.1:4241826-4256849 GCA_017312745.1 Gryllus bimaculatus
CGTCGCCTCCCACAGATGTTCCCGTCAATGCGTTCGGCAACTCCTTTTCTACTTTACTTGAACAGAAATCTCTCTTTGTAAAAGTTTTCATCGTCACCCCCGATATGAAGGATTTGAGCTTCGCGTATTGACATTTGCGATCTCACATTCGTTCTTTCATTTTATCACTTCGCGAAACAGTTACGGTGCGAACGGCTTTAAGAGATCATTTATTTTTATATCATTCTCGTCGTCTTGTTTGGTAACGCCGGTGTTAATAATGCCAAATATGTGCCTTAGATGATGCAAAAATTATAAAATCTTGGAGAGAAAAAACCGTCAATTTTATAAATTGCATACATAGTCTTGTGGATGAATCCGAGCTGAGACTTATATTTTCATTCCTGAAGTTTCACCATTTACCTCGACAGTGATAGATGAATGGCTAGTGCACTACAAATCTCCATCATGAATATCACCCTCACTTCCGTCAACGACTTGCCTAGAACCCCCATGTGTTCCGTTTAACTAGTAAACTTCGATTTATTTACAGAGTCCGTTGACGTTTGGTCAGCTGTAACTGTATCATCCAGCCGGGAGCTTAAACGTCACTACTATAGGTGTAATCCAAGCTCGCGATTGGCCGACAACGTAACAACTAATTTACGTCAACGGACTCTACGTTTAAATTGAAGTACACGTTCCCGACCCCATACCTCGCAGTGTCCATCTCCATGTGGACGGTTTCCATCTCCTCCGCTCGGGGACTGGGGACAGGCGCTGTCCTCGCCTCCGCCGGCCATCAGCTCGCGCGAGAGATTTGTGGCGAGGGAATCGCTGCGTCGCCCTGAGCCCGCGCCTCGGGGGAGTTACAGCGCTTATTAGAGCCTTTAGGAAGGTATTTCCCTGGCAATAATACCACGCGGAAACGGCGGAATTTCAGAACTCGTATTAAAGTCTCCGACTCCTCCTCGCCGCCCCCGCCTCCTCACGGCCTTTCCGCGCGTGTTGGACGTCCGTTTTAGGAGCCGCTGGCGGTGGAGGCGGGGGAGGAAGCGGAAGCGGCAGTGACCCTCGGAGAAGCTGTTGTGGTCGGGGAATTGGACTCGGAATGGCCGAGAGAAAATGTTGCCTCGCGCTGTTGCTTGGGCGATTGTTAGCTACACTGTTAGCAATTGTCGTGTTCCCGAGAATCGAACATTCAATATTTTGATTGATCTGAATTACAGTAAGCCCTTATTAACACGAATACCAAGGTACTGAAATAGCCGGCGTTCTTGTTATAAAAATTCATATATATATATATATATATATATATATATATATATATATATATATATATATATATATCCTTACTACTACATTTCTTTGGCGGGTCCTAAATTTTGTTCGTTTTACGACGAATTTCGTGTTAAGAGAGTTCGTGCTAACGAGGGTTTACTGTATATTGTTTGGCGCGAATGTTAAAATTTGACACGTAATTCAATAAGCAGGTTATGCTCTGTGCAGGGTAATTGGCTATACACTTCTGAAGGGACTCCAGATAGATATTATCTATATAAATAGATGAATTCAGAGTGCAGAAGCCAAATATTTTCATACTCATCAACTAAAGATGTTCGTTTGTTAGTTGAACCATTTTTAACTACAAATATTTAGAAAAGTTCTTGCTTTAAGAATCGAATTCCCCAAAATATTTTACAATCAAGAAACTATTTGATTATGATGCAGTTCTTAAGAATACAGAAATCTCATTCATTTCAAGACTACGTTTAATCAGAATGGATTTAACTTAATTAAACATCTTAACAGTTCAGCGCAAGACCTCTCAAAAACTAGCAGTAAGTTCTTCTCTTATTCGTCCGTCGTCTTGAAGTATAACCCAATATTTTCGCTTTATGACCCCTGGCGATAAAATCTTTCAGTAATCAATATCAAGTAGCTCGGTATACTTCTGCTAAAAATAACGAAGAGATGAGGCGAATGATGAATAATGAATTATCTTCTTCCCTTCGGCTACGAGAGGTATCTGCTGTACTGAGCAGACCAACAGCGATTTGATGTAGGAAATTGGCCGAGCAGAAGAATATTTAAGAGCGGAAGGGTTTCATTGCGACCGAAAGTTTTCAGATTGCGAGAGAGTAGTTTTTTGTTCTCGTATTCGGTTGTTTTAATTAATTGTACAATGGCTTGTAACGCACGGCTTAATGTGTACCTGACTTCATGCTTAATGCTCTCAGCTCTCGGAGAGCACAAGAAAGCACGCGCGAGAAAGAGACGCGCGTGGGCGACTGCCGAACCGCTGTCTGACTCCGTTCCGCTTCAACAAACCGTCATGGGCATCAGCTTAGCTTCTCCGTTGGACGAATACAGTACTTTTCACGTGCCGAGCGGAAAGACGGTGCCTGTGTACAACTCTTGCCATGATCCGGGAAGTCCGAGGTTCTGAATCCGTGACTGTGCAGTTTTAAGATACGATTCTGCTGTTGAAATGCGACTGTTTAAGAGCTAAGTGGCTACAGAGATTGATGTTTTACTCTGTCGGTGATTTTTAATTTGGATTCTCGTAAGTTATCATAACCGATCCTGAGTATTGCGTTGGGAAAGTGCTACATATTTTCTCATTTCTTATCCGGATTGGAAATGACACATTCTCCAATCTCTCTAAACCTTAATGTTCAGACTTGCTTGGGAGATAGAAATATGAGATAGATAGATATATAGATAGAGAGGGGGGAGAGTGAGAGCTAGAGAGAGAGAGAGAGGGGGGAGGGAGAAAGGGAGAGAGACGAGGGAAAGAGGACTAGAGAAAGAGGGAGGGAGGAAGCAAGAATATAAATCAGCTGAGAGTGACAATAGAAATGTTTAGAAGTAGATCATTTCGGCGAAAGGTTGTGTCATTTGACCTGCCATTAAAAACATTTCATTATGCTGTGAAAAATTAACACATTTTGAGACGTAATTTTGAGAGAACGTTAGAAGAAATAAACGAAAGTACTAATTTTCACTAGAGTTCGTCCCACGCAGTTTCACGAAACATCAGTGTACGGCTTATTTTTTAACGTTATGCTTCCAAGTGCCTCAAATGGTGACACTCTTGCAGAGACCCGACTGACGAGTGCGGCCACTAGAGGTCGCTAAAGGGCACTATACTTTTACGTTGCGCCCGCTAGGGTCGCTTGCTGTTGTAATACTTTTTTTTTACTCCGTGGCTGTTATCGATGCAGATGAAGGCACTATCACCCTTAGCGCAGTAACGTTGCGCGAGAGTGTTCATGGGTGTTTTGATGGAGGATTTCAAAGTTTTTGAAAGGCTACCTTACGTTCGAAGTTGAGTTGTACCGACTCTCCGCCGGGAATGGTAATACAAGTGCGAGGAAACGAGGAAGAGTGGATGTTTGCTAGTAAAATGAGAAATCATCTCGCGAAGGAAACTTGGTGTAGTGTAACTCTCGCAACAAGAACTTTTCTTTTGTGAAGTTTTAATTCATTTACGCGCCGCCTCTCGGACATTAAAAAGATAAACAGGCGCCTGTGCAGGATGTCTGTGCTGTTTTTGTCTCGCCAACGAAACACAAAATGTGACTGTGCTGCGACTCACGGATTCTTGTGTTTGCGGCACAGAAGACATCAAGAAGGTAGCTTCCTGGCACTGTAAGGTAGTGTGTAAAGGAAATGTGAAGCCTTCATTACACAGGGAGCTTCGTCGCAGATTATAGTGAACTTACAGCCAAGGAGTTCATTCCAGAGCCCTCGCAACGTCACGGTAAGATTTACATTATATTTACAGACGTTAAGCCGATGGGATATTACCTTTTAAATACAACAATGCAATGTTATTAGATATAAATTTGAGCAAGAATGCTAAATGAACAACTATATTTTTGTTCTTCTGTGGAACTGAGAATTTTTATGTAGCTTCATATTGATCCACCTTTCAAAACTCTGCGATCAAAAGAACAACTTTAGATATAAGAATGGGCCTTATTTTTTCCTGAAACATTTATGAGTACCGAATTAGATGAAAGAATAATTTATTTATATTTTCAAAAATTGAATTTAATTACTATATTCAGTTTTTCTCAATTTCGTCAGTGGGAATGTAAATATATCACATTATTCAATTTATATTATCGGTACGTTAAGTTATATAATAATATCAGGTGCATATTAATACAAAAAATAGACAAAGCAATTTTTTAACCCTTCTTTCCATCTTTGAAAGCCATCGAACTTCGTTTCGTTGTTTTGATCCCATGAATTGAATTGAGATTGATTTCCCCAAAATCACATCTGTGTAGCATCCTCATAAAATTGCTAAAGCGCATTTTTTATTATTGTTTCCTTCTTCGAATGTCACCGAACATTGTTTCGTTGCTTCGAATTGCCCTGATTAAACTTGTGTGGAATCCTCACAAAATCGCAAAAACACATGTGAGCCAATGCAGAGGTTTCAAGTCGAAAGGCAATGGCAATGGCAATGGCGCCAAAGGAAGTGGGCGACTTGAAGGCGAAGGGCAATGGCATTAATGCAAAGGTTTGGTCGGGTGGGACGAAATGCTCACAGAACCCGGCGCGTCGATCGGCGGCCAGGGGCGGTTGGAGTGGCAGCGTCGGGGCGACGCGAATCGCGCCTGTGCCGCTGACTCACGAACGCGGCGGCGGCGGCAGTGGCGTCTCGCACGTGAGCGACGCGCGCCGTGACTCGCTCCACGCTGCCGCCGTGCGCCGCCGTGACCTGTCAGCCGTCCGATCGGTCGTCCGTCTGCCCGTCCGTCTGCCCCTAACGAGCTTTCGAGTGCTCGTCCTTCGCCGCCCTTTACATATTCTGACATTTTGTAAGAGGCCATTCGAGGACGCTTCCTCGCGCTGTATGTCAACGAAAATGAAACTGCGCGCTCGGCGCTGCGAGAGGGAAAGCGGCGCCGCATGATTGGAAGGTAATGCTCGTGATATTACGGAAATGCCAATTGGACGTGGAACGCAAGCCAAGCGATGCCAAATGCCTCTCTGTGCGATCTCCGACCGCGTTCGGCCGTATTTGGGGAAAGTTCAAAGAAAGACGAACGAAATGGCTGTTACCGCATATTTTTCTTTTATAATTTAGTTCCGACTTTCACAATACTGCTCGTTTGCAAAGTCCTCTTCTGCAAAAAATATGTTTTATTCCACCGCAATTCATTCGCAAAGTTAAGATCTGCTTGAAAAACTTTACATAGAAATATCATTAAGTAAAACGTACGTGGTGGGAAATCTACGAACAAGGAAATACGAAAAACAATGGCGTGCAATTTCAAGACTCCTTGAATTCTAAATATCTGTCAGTTTTCAAAGACGAAAGTGCCAGGGAACAATTTCATTTCCTTGAACAATGATCGCGCGTCGTACAACTATTAATGACAAACGTGTCGCTTTCAGCACATGAAAAAGAGTTCACAGAAAAGGGAAATTACAATTTGCCGTTGCTAATATTTCAAACAGAGCAATCTCAAGAACGCTGATAAAATCACTACATTCTCATTCTTTTTAACTCGTACTATCAGAATTATGTATTGGATACTCCCAAGAAATACAAAATGCGTACTCATGCCGCCAAGGTCGATCAAGATATTACTCCAATGCTACCTACCCTCGTCGCAAAACATGATTCCATCATTCTGATACACAACTGAATTATATGATCGTAGCAATTTAATCCTGCCGGAAGAGTCGGAAGAGTGTACAACTGGTGCTTTATCACAAAGAGTCAGTTCCTGTTTTTGCACAGAACGCCACCACCGATAAGAAATCAATCCGCTCCCGCTCGATGGCGCGACGCGACGCGACGCGACGCGACGCGCTCTTAATGTCCGGGTGGAAAGAGCCAGTGCACTCGGCTCATTAGTTAAAATCGGCGCCGCCGCCGCCGCCGCCTGCGGTCGCGTGTCCCCGCGCCATCGGTCCGTCGAGCGCGCCGCCGCCGCCGTGTGCCACACAGGGGGTCCCGATAGGCGCGCGCGAACGAGCACGGACGCGTTCGCACGAAACGCACGCGGGCGGGCGACAGGCCGGGGGCGGGGCGCGGTAGCCGCGGGCGTGTGTGTGTGCGCGCGCGCACGCGTGCCGCTGGCGTTTCACCTCTGCGAAGGCCGATGCGAAAGCGCGATAGCACGCGGGTCGCTTCCGCGCTGACCTAGGAGCTGCCGCACGAGCCCCGGTCGCTCTTCCGACCGCTCGACCCCCCCCCCCTTTTCTCCTCCTCACGCGTGTGGGCGAAGTCAGCTCTTGGCAGGCTGTCTCGGGGTTCGCCCGTTATTCCTGCCGCTATTTCCGCAGATGCTCTTTCTCATCATTCATGTGTCGACATTATCGCGTACCTATCAAAATCTTTTACTCAATTCCAGGTATAGTCATAAGGCTTGCGTAGTAGAATCATTGTAAACAATATATGTTAGGGTGACAGGTGTTACAGCGATTCATTTGAGGTAGAAAAAGCGGATTAATGGCCGATTTTTTTCGGGGTTTTCCCTAATCTTTGCCTCTCACTCCAACATTTCTCTATAATAATTCGTTTCTTCATTATAACTGTCCTCTTCTCCTTAGATAATTACTCATGGTTTTCAATTATCTTAATAGCTGTAGGTCTCCTACAGCCCAATAAATGAATGAATCTGCTGTTCGCTATCTATTAGCTTTTGGAGGGCAGAGCTCTTAAAGTTACCTGAACTTCCCCTTGTAAGATCTTGGTTTTTCTTACGTAACTAATGATGCAACGATGCTGTTCTATTCAGGAAAAAAGAAATTAGAAATAAACGCCGTATTACATACTCATTATCTAAATACGTCTGTGTACTCAGGAGAACTGAGTATTTAGTTTAACATTATGAAGATGTTCAGAAAACAATATTATTCAGTTAGTGAGTTCTGTATTACCAGTGAGACAGAATTAGTGTAGGCAATAGCGGTTCATTTTTGTTCCCAACACCTAAGATTAGAACACAATATATTTCAATTCCTTTAGAATTAAGTTACAGCTAATATTATTTTAGTCCAATTAAAAATGCATTAAGTTCTCGGTTCTCGTATTAGAGTTCTGTTCGCCCTTCTATTGACAATAGCAATGCAGCGTTTATTCCCAGGAAGCTCCCCTTTATCTCTTTCTTTTATTCATAGGTTCACGACTCTCTTAAAAGCATTTTTGGGGAGGAAAATGTTACAATGTCCGATCGTTTGTTCTCTGGAATCATTCACCGTGCACCTGCTTGTTTCCTTGCTCGCCCACTTTTCCTCCTCCTCCCCCCCTCTCCACCCCGCCTCTGTCCACTCTTCTCGTGGCGTGGTAACTTGCCCGACAACGCCTGCTGGCCTGTCCGACAGTCTGAGCGAGTGCTCATCCATCCGCGTGTTCATGCGATACACGCAAGGCGCGCCTCGTTGGGAGACGCAGGGCTATCGCTTACGGAAAGGAGAGCGAGCGAGCGAGTGAGAGAGAGAGAGAGAGAGAGAGAGAGAGAGAGAGAGAGAGAGAGAGAGAGAGAGAGGGGGGGGGGCAGGGTGCGTGCGTGTGCACGTCCACGACAGGCAGGCTGAAGTATTAGCAAACACACGCCAAACAGAGAAAACGCTGCGAACGCCGGACGTGTCATCGACTCGCAGATCTGAGCCGTCACGAAAGCATTTCACCGGCCGGCCTTGTCCTTCCTTGTCGAGGATGCAGCGAGGTCAGTAGAGCATCTGGCGGATGTACTTATTGGACGATAGTTCTTATTCTTTGCGTATAAATATGTAATGTGTGCCAATTTGGAACTGTCCAGAAGACCATTCAAATTTCTATTTTTTAAACGCGACTACTTGTCGGCCTGCATTGTTATGAGTCGAGTTTAATTCAAAATAACACAAAAGTGTCGAATTACAAGTGCATATCGACGTTTTTGAACTCTGAGTAAAAGGAAAAAAAAGTTAAAATTTGGGTGTATTTATTACATTAAAATGTTGAAGTATTGAGAATATTGTTTCTATTAAATTAGATCAATCACGAAAATTGTGAGAATCACTTCATTTGTTTCTCTAATTAACATGAAATAAATATTAGCAACAATCGCAGAACAAATCCAGCAAATAGATACATTTTCATCGAGTCGGTGGTTTCCGGGACTTCTCATATGCATGGTAAATGACCCAAGCCATCATGCGAAGCATGGCTACGTACCGATTGTTGTCTGCTCCTTGAAATTCATGAATTATCCCTTTCAACTCTGTGAAGCGGACATTTGATATCGACCTGGAAACTTGCCACTGCATATGAGTAATTGTTCTAACGATTTTGATCTTCCAGTTTCGTTCTCGAGTGTTGTCCACCACAAAAGCATTTGGATTTTCCTCGTAGACGTTTGATTTGTCGTTCAATAGCAAAGCCATTTAGATACTTACGGAGAACGCATCGTGTTTAATGAAACTCAAAAATAATTAGCAGTGACAATATTCCTGACTAATCACTGTTACAATTTTTTTCCATGCACACTGTTTATGGTGGAATTCCGGGTCATTCGTGCCATCACGATTACTTCTCTGCTGCGGTGTTTCCGGAAAATAAAAATAAAGTGAAAATCCAATGGACTGCTGACGTCGGCTCCACAGTTCACTCGTATTCTACATTTATCTCGACAACAATCTCTGAAAATGGTAACCTAGCTTGTCGTGTTTTCACACAAAAACAATACCAATCATGCCAGTAAACATGCAATCTTGTTCTGTACATTCGGAGACTGTTTTGGGTTAATGGCTGTAGATAGAGCTTTAAATCGGACGGAATAAAATGGGAGGTTTGTCCTTATTTTTAAAGAATCATGGAAGGTTTCAAACCCTCTAGAAATTTAAATATTTTGGGTTGCAGGCAGTTAAAATATTATTTACGAAGTTTTAGGGAAGGTCAAGGAAATGCCAACTAACTTTTTCGCTAGAGTAGCCTGAGAATACTGAAAGCAAAAACTGAATAATTAACAATTACCCACACAGACAAGAAACCCTTCGTTGCGATGGATCATAAATCATTCCGTTCTACTGGGAAGTGATCAATGAGTGTGAACTTGTCAGCAGTACTGAAGCGATGCTAGACTCAGTGCATCAAACACACACTTTCGCCGTTGACAGCGATACCTCGCCAACAGCAGAATTTTGATCCGACAAGTCAGCTTAATATGTCTCGAGAGACAGGTGAGTTTTGACTGTTCAGAGCTGCCTGACGTCAGGGAAGCGACGACTGCCCAGCCGGGTTCGCGGTCGGTTGGAAGCCCGGAGCAAGTGTTCTAGGGGGATGGGGAATGGTGATGGGGAATGTGAATGGTGATGGGAATGAGGAATGGGCATGGGGAATGAGGAATGGGGAATGGGAATGGGGAATGGGAATGGGGGAATGGGGAATTGGAGATGGGGGATGGGGTTGGGGGATCGGGATGGATGGGGATGGGGATGGTGGCGGCGGGGGCGTGCTTAGAAGCCTTGGGCATCGGTCGGCGCAGCGCCTGCCGCCGGGCTCGTTCATAACGCGAACCGACGTTTTGTCGAAACGATCACCGTCGCCGGGCTTGCCGTCACGAGAGTTCGCATGTCGCGGGTTACGTCACTGCCGCCGCCGCCTCCGCCGCCGCCTCCAGCGCGTTCGTTTGTTTACCAAATCCCCGCTCGCGCGCGTGCGCAGCTTCTGCCGGTGCGGTGCCAGCGCCTACCGGTGCCCGTTGCCCCGGGCGCTTAGCAGCGCGTGGGATGTGATTTTAAGCGAGCATAGTATTCGGAATACAGGTTTCAGAACCATTTTTATTCGTGATTTACCCCATTGCAGCTCTGAACCGTGGGGAAATCGAAGAGAATTAAGTTTCGAGAATAACATCAATTTTCTAATTTATGTTGTGAAATAACATGTTCTTCGAATTAAATATCAATCTTTCCTGTCATTTTTAAGTTTTCATTTTCTCCTCTCCTCTTTAACACTTTATTAGTAAATATTTAGCTCTTACTGTGTGTTTTGCGGAAGCATTAAAATTTATTTACATGGTTTAATTAAGCTTGCTTTATCAAAAAAATATGTGTTTGAATTCCGGAAAATTGTTTTCTCCCTCGCTCCCTGTGCATGCACGCCATCATCTAGAAACATTAATGAAAGACTTACATATCGTGAGTGTTAACTGCTGTCAAGTAATATAGTGATTGTCATGTTCTTGCTAAATGTTTCGATGATTGCATGTATAGACAAACTCACGCAAAAAGAGGTCGCAACGCTGATGAAATGACAAGGGACCGTGAGAGGCTTCAATTAGTTGCTATCACAGCCCCTTCGTCAAGAATTACGGTTGAATCACGAATAACTGCCTTTGGCTCCCGCACAAGATTATAAGACCCTCATCCGCCAGACGACACCTCGTTTCGTACATGCGACACGAACTCGGACACCTCCGCGCAGCCAACCCCGGCCCGAGATTGTAGCGATAAGGCCACTGCCGTTTACGGCGTTTTGCGGTGTTGAAAGATACGGGCGGGATTTGATGCAGTCGAGAGTTAAGGATAAACACTGTTGTATTAAGGGGAGGAAGGTTGGGAAAATGGATTGCTGACCGAGGGGCAATTACTGTTGTAAGTTGAAAGAACTCCGGGCGATTAGGGGTTTACTTCATAGAAAATGTGTCTCGATAGTCACAGTGAAAGCGTGATTACAACTAAGTAAAGTCTTAATTATACGCCAGTAAATTTTCTGTGCGAGCGGAAAAAGAAGGCGTAATAATTTTATTAATTGCATTATAAAAGTTTTCGTTTTGTTTCTTGAAGGAAGAACATTAGTCGGTATTTCTAGAAGTACGTTTCATTTGGTGGTTTGTTTCCAGTTGTTGTACGAGTATACCGTAATATACTCGTAATTAAGCCTCTACTGTATGGACAAAGGCAATTTTATGAATAAAAAGAACCGCATTAAAAAAATAGACAAATTGGAAGAATGGCTATCAAGTAGCCCCAAATTTTTCCAGTTTAATTTGATGTAATTCATGTGCATGTGTTATGATTTTTTATTCACCTTTCATGTGCCAATTTAGCTTAAAAAATGCTAAATAGTTGAATTTCTTTTTCTAATTTCAGCTGCATTTGTTCGAGCAATTATTGAAATCTTTCATTGCATTTGTAGTAATATTTTAATCGGCTCTTGTGATAATGTTCCTCTTGTCAAAGTACTTCAATATTCAATTCGCTACCGAGAAGAGAGGCGGAGTCTCGAACGACGACCAACTAACAGCTAGCACAAATCGAAATCAGCGAGCGTAACGCGAAAAATCCCATCGGACCTATTAGCGAGCTTTGACCATTACTGCTTCCTGCCAAATGGAAGTGGAAGTACGTACGTTCCAGTTCATAATTCACAAACTGGAATCGCGTTTTAATGTGTAAATGTAATAACTTTAATTTGTAATGCGCCAAATGGAATATAAATCGCCTCTCGGTGCGGGCGCGTTGTAATGAGGCACAATCCTATCTCGCGTGGGGGGGGGGGGGAGTACTATGTGAGAGGGCGGGGAGGACGGAGGCCTATGGAGGGGAGGGGATCCTACGCACAGCTCGCTGAGAGAGAGAGAGGGAGGGAAGGAGGGAGGGAGGGGAGCGGTGCGCGCGTCACGCTTCGGGCACTCCCGCGAATATTTGGACGAGTGAACAAAAGGGCCGGGGCGCTCTCCCTTTGAGGGACGCCGCCGCCACTCCCTCGTCACCCTCGCAGCCGCCCTGGATCTGGCAACAGCAGCAGCAGCAGCCGCCGCCGCCGCTGGCGGCGGCGTCCACTTGTTAGTTCCGCCTGACGACGGTGGCGCCGCCAGGGGGCCGGTGGTGAAACCTAGAGGCGGAGGGTGGCGCATCGCACTGCTCCGGCCGGTGCGGCCTCTATCAAGTGCGCGGAGAGCGACGCGGAGGGAGAGAGAGTGAGAGAGAACGAGGTGGGGGAGACCGGTAGGGGAGGTTTAGACAAACCGCACGAAGGGGCAGCTAATCCGAGTCTCTTGTTTACTCGCTGCTGAGGGGACACCGGGACAAGGGGACGAGCAGCCGGTGGCGGCGCCAGCGGCGGAGTTGCCCGCGAGAGGGCGGGGAAGTTGCGGCGGTGGCGAAGGGCGGGGTCGAGAAGCAGGAGGCGGCGGAGTTTGCGACTCTTCGCCGACTGTAACAAGTTGAGCTGAAGAGACGACTCGAGAAACGATGCCTATAACGCGTTCAGGTGAATGAAGGAACAAAATTGGCCTAGGAGGAGAATTGTAGTGGGAGAACTGGGGGGCTGCTGATCGCCAAGGGGACGCAAGAAGTAGCCTGGGGAGTGAGCGTTTACTAAAGACACTTAGAATGTAGACACAGTGTCCCAATAATACCACCTACCAACAAATTAAAAAAAATATAGCTCATCACATTATAGTTGAACACATATTAGCGCTTTTTTGTTCATTACAATTTAGTCAGTAGTTCGTAAGCAACCAGTCCATACCCTTTAAACCATACTATACACAATAATAAGAACTTCAGGCTAGGGAGAAAGCTGGGAAGTTCGTTTCTTACAGGAAAGTATACGCCACGACCTAGTGGAACCGGAAATCTAACATAGGGGGCATTCCACGGCCTGCGCGGCGTGACCCTCGCGCATCGGGCGTGAAGGAGGCGGCGTGCGCACCGCGTGGCGCTCGCGAGGGAGGCGGGCGGAGGGTGGCGGCGACGCGACGCCGCCGGCTGCGGCCGCGGGAAGGGCGCCATGTGCGTCCCCGGAAGCGCAGCGTCGCGGGACTTCCGTCCGGCGCGACCGACGCGACGCGGCGGGGCATGGTGGGGCGTCGCGCTTGGCGGGCTTCGGCGCGCGTGCGGAACGCCCCAGCTTAGTTAGGCGGGTGATGGGCGGCGGGCGATGGCCGGAGGGCGGCGGGCGGCCGGCGATGGGCGGCCGGCGATGGGCGGCCGGCGACGGGCGGCGGGCGATGGGCGGCGGGCGATGGGCGATGGGCGGCGGGCGATGGGCGGCGGGCCATGGGCGGCAGACCGTCGAATCTCGCTGCATCCACCCTGACACAGACCTCATGCTGCACTAACGAAGCAGTCTCCTGCACTAATGTAGCGGACACTGCCTGGGCTAGACCGCGCGCTTGCTTTAAACACTACTTCTCGCAACATCCGGATATCCGAGCGCAAGCTAACCAGTTCTCTAATGAGCGGTCCGTGGCAAAGGACTCCTTGCTTGGGATATTACCGTATATGCGATCCCGCTACAGACAATGTAAACTGCACTAAAGAACTAGAGTATTTAGAATCGGAAATGTGAAGAGACTTCCATACAAAGGACATAAACGGCATTGAATGTAATAATAAATTACTGACATATTATATTAGGAATTATGAATAAATGCAAAATAGAAATTGATCTAACTTTCTATTAAGCGTATTTTTAATTAATTCTTTAAGTAAATTATTTAAAATTCTATAATTTAAAGCCGAAATTTAATTTCTAATGCGTTTTGTTTCAATATTCTTCTGAATGATACAGTTCATTATAAACAAGCAAACGAACTTGTACCGGATCTTCTGGATACAGTGACTCAAAATAATGCAGAAATTTACTTTTTAAATATAATCGAATACATTGTTTGATATACTGTGAATATTTTAAGAAGTACTGGGTAATGCTGCGCGGATTAACATTTGGATCCTTTTTGTTCTGCGAGAGCAGCTGACTCAAGTGAAGCAGTCGCATAGGATAACTCTGAACAGGTTTCCAACGCAGCATTTCTGACGTGACGGCTGGCATAAACCACACTACAGCTCTTCGCGGCGAGATGAATCAAATGCATCCGCTTCTTGTATTCTCGTGGTTGATGCGAGTTTTTGTACAATCTCACGAAGTGTCTGAGTGCCTTTTTTTGTTCTTTGCGCTCTCTGGCAGAATGGGAGAGAGATAATATTTTTCAACGAGACTAAAGAGGGAGGTATTATTCCACTTAGAACATCGCTTCACAAAAAAAGGGGGCTATTGTACCGATAATATATTTTCTGTGGATAATTCGAGAATATTGTGGATTGCGTTTGCGTTACTAGTTTGCATACTAAGTCCATATCATTATAATGCATTGTTTATTGTTTATCATCGAACTGATTACTCATGCGAAATCAGAGAATGCAATTCAACGAATTAGAATTCTGTAAATGCAAATGCATCTGACAGAATACCATTGATATATAAAATTCATCTTTCCTGCAGTTGAGGCCATTAATGAATGAATTGGAAGAATCTACCCCTCATTCATTGTCGTCACTTCTACTACATGTTCTACTTCATTCTACATGTTTCCGGATGTTTGTAAATAATGGCCAACTCATAAAGAAATGATCTATTAAAAGAACATGAAAAAACCATGAATTTTCATGTTCATAAATTGGTATCCATAAATTAGAAGCAGTAATTAGTTTCTAAACGTGACCTTTAACTGTCTTACCATCTTCCAGTGACATCTACTTATGTAATTCCATATCTTTGGCTGTAGAAAATGCAGATCATTCAGATAATAGTAATACGAAATGCTAGCATTTTGTTATTTCTTTTATGATAACGAAGGGTATTCCAGCTCAATTTCATTTAGCGCAACTTCTATCGATATAGAACTAGATTGATGCCTCCTAAAAACGCCCGGCCATGTCCAAGCCAGTCCGCGAGGCGACGGGGAGCATCGCCGTCAGCAGCGGGTGCTCGGGAAGCAGGAAGGGAGGATGCGCACATGGCGTACAACTCGCCACCCGCAGGCGGCGGGGGCGTGGGCTGGAACGAGGAGGGCGGGCGGTGGGAACCTGCGCCAGATGCGCGCTTCCGTCTCCGGCCCCCAGGGACGCCCCCGCCTCGGCTCGCCCGCGGGCGGCAAGTGCCATTGTGCGTCGGGGCCCTCGGCGCACTCCAAACGCCCCTTTAAACTTGTTACGCTCTTGATACCGCGGCCGCGGACGGCGCGGCTTTCAGCCAGGCAGAAGCGGCAACCTGCTCTTTGACCGCGCGTTCCCGCGGCCGCCGC
>BOPP01000022.1:4256860-4283230 GCA_017312745.1 Gryllus bimaculatus
CGGCGCGGCGCGGCGCGACGCTCCGAAGCGCTCTGTCGATCTCCTTTCCTCTCTTCTCTTTCGTTCGGCCGCTCAGCCTCGACTCCTCTTTCCCTGCCTTTAACGTACTCTCGCGACCGTCAAACGCAAACCCACTTAACATTTCCGTGGGCCTCGTTGACTTTAACCGAACTCCGCCTGTTCCGTCTTCTCTCTTTACTCGTCCTCGTTTTTTCGTTGTTCACTTACGCTCTTCTACTCTTTTCACTTCCGGAGTTCACGTATTTCTTTCACGGTCTCCCCTCGTTTCTATTTCTTCTCCCTCCGCCAGAATATTCTGCTACGCCTTTTGTATGCCTTCTCTGCCTACGCTCTCAAATTTTCATCCTGTTTGTCCACTTCGTCTTGCTTTCAACCCCTATCCCGTGACCATCCCCAAATCATCCTTTTTTTGGGTACTGATCGTCGTGCCTAGCTTCTCTTTACTCCTCGCTCCATCCCACGCGTGTGCTGCTGCCGGTTACCGCCACGCGCCACGCCACACGCTGGACTCGCCGCGCTGCCCAAAAACCCTCGAATTTCCCGACCTCATTTGCCCGGACCTGACCCTGATCCGCCCTTTTGCCCCAAAGGACGCCGAGCCGCAGAGGGCTGCGTCGGGTTGCATCGCCCTGTGCCGTGGGATCGCAGCAGTAAAAGCCGACGCTGGCGCTAGCGCGGTGGATTTTGAAAACGCGGTAAAAGCGCATTCATCCCAATTTCCTACTAATTTCTCTGTATATCTCTCAATAAGAGATATTCAAGAAATCTCACGAACACTTCCTTCATCTCGTTCTTACACGAAATAATATTGAAAATTGAGATAAAATAATTACAAAAAATTAGAAAAAAAGATGCCTGAAATTAAATTATCTACTTCATTTAAATTACGAGCCACATTTGATAACTCAAAAGCGACATTAAAGTATTTGACGTCCACCAAAATTCAACCTACATTTCTATCTCATTTGTTTCTAAAATCCGTTGCCCAGTGTTTAAACGTAGCTCGATAATGAGGCACAGCAAGTCATTTTACCCACAGTCGGTTATTTTCTAATTATTTTCGGGCGAACATTTTCATCTACGCTCCGGTGCCTGTTATTGTGCGCTGCCAACATGCAAGTACAGGGCAGGCTCCATGATACGCTCATAGCCGAAGCGGACAATTACGATGAATAAATTATCCCAGCGAGCATTGATTGAAAAATGCGGTGAAATCGCGCGCATCGCGATCAATTAACTAATGGGTCCGCATGCAAATTTCTTGGATAATCGAGTTATCCGCCTCGGAGTCCTGGGTTTGGGCCCGGGCGCGCGACGCGACCCCGGCTTCAATAAAACAAACCGGGCGCCCGTTCTCGCGCGTGCTGGCGCGGGAGGAAGGACACCTAATCCTGAGATCCGGGGCATGGGACAGATTTACATAGCAAACAGCACAAATCCGTTTATATCGGCGTAATGAGTAATTAACTCATAATCCTCGAGTATCGGAGCGCTTGTAATTAAAATAAACAAGGAACAAAATTCCCCGTAGGGAACCACGGTGCCCGCAGCACGCACGTAGGCGTGCACGCATAGGCCTGCCGACACGCGGCGCACGCACGCATGGGGCTCGTTAAGCGACGGCGTGGCGGCGCCCGCCTCCTCACTGCAAGCTGTTTGGATATGAAGCTTAGGGTCCTCCTCAGGAGAAACTTTGGAAGCGTCGCATGATTGCCGGATGGATTGGTAGCTGGAGAACGAGTGATTTAAACGTCTTTGGGTGTTTTATGAAGTTTTGCAAAACAACAACAGTTGTGTTTTTCTGTCGTGATTTCGTTGATCTCTTTCAGGCTTCGTGCATTAAGTTTCGTACTTTACAGAACGGGCAAACGTACTCTTTTTCCAATTAATCTCTCTAATCGCTGAACAAATAGATTGGACAAAACAAAATGAAAGTAATGTGAGTCAGATCACTTACTTTTGCATTAATGCTTTTTTTGTGATTAAATATTTTTTAATATCTACTCTATTATATATTTCTAGTAAGAAACATCAAAATTTCACAAAAGGATAAATTTAATTATGCTACTTCATAAACGAAGAGTTATATCTGATGTTCGGTACGTCTGTGTTTGTGAAGAAGCGGATTGCAAGCAAACTTATTGAAATTTCTTAGTCAAGAAAGTTGTTAGAGTGGAGAAGTAGAATGAAAACTTGAATCTCTTTATTGTTTCCCTCGCGAGGTTCAGAGAGAAGTTTTTTGTAGGAATTATTGGACGCCGAGAAAAGAACAAAAGACTTCTATGAAACATCGGAAGCGCAGTCATGGATCATTTAGTTAGGTCAAGAGTTTTCTGAGTCTGGGAATCTCGGTTCGATTAAGTAAACCTTCGGTTTTCGTGTTATTGTTTGGCCCAGCCTGTAGCAGCTGAAATATGGCGACATTGATATTTATCCTTTGAAGGTTCCTTCAGTGCGAGAGAACGATGTACTTCATTAGCTGGTACTTACCAATAGCAGCCTTTATCCCACAAATTATATTGGAATACAAAGAGAAACTTTCTATGTTGGGAATTCAAGTAAGACTTAAAACACAAAGGACTGAATATGCATTGCAGTCCACCGATTTTAGTGAAGACCCGGATAACTTGACTGTATTCTCCTCTCTCTCATTCAGAATTCCAGCACTGTACCTCCAGACCCTTGCCCTTAACGAGATTGTTACAGGCTGCTAACGGAGATAGTCCCTGCTTAAGCTCCTCTTGGAAACTTCTGATATGGTGACGAGCTTTCAAGACACACGGTGTAGCACGAGATCCCATTCCGAATAGGTAAGGAGGTAATTATCTTGTGAAAGTGATATTGACGACGATAACGATAATGATGGTAACGATAAAATAACTGCTCTCCAGTTCTTAGAGCCCATCTACGGCCACGGAATTACAACAATATGAAGAAACTGTTCCCGAGGGTTATGGTACAAAGCAATAATAGACTTTGAACTTTCAGTTTGGAACGTATTGTACACATCGACTTTCCTGTGAAATTAAAAAGAAAGTCGCAAGTGCATATAATAAAAGAAAATACAGACATACAAAATTTCGAATAAAATATGTACCCAACATAATCTGATTTTCTTTTATGAAATTATAGAAATGAGGATTCTACCCCCAATGCAGTTTTCAATTTTATTTTGAAAACACAGTGCACATATATTTTCGTTAATTTTTGCTCCCAAAACAACTACTTTAATTCCAACGTTAATATCACCACTCTGCATATTCAAAATCCGGCCGATGTTATTTACGACTAGCACAGCCCACGCCCATGTTCACTTGTCTGGGGGCGGCAACAATTGGGTCGCGAGCGCCCGTGTCGAGTGAGTGTACTAGCGCCGGCCACATCCCACGCACTCACGCTGTTTTGCTGCTGTTTGGCGGCAGTTTTGCGTTACGCACGATCGCTGCCCGCCCGTTCGCCGGCACGCACAATTACGCACGACGCGCGCGCGCGTCCGCCGCTCGCCCAGGCCGGCGTGCGCGGGCGCGCGTGCGTGCGTAGCTCGGAGGGGTGGGGGAGGGGAGGATACGAGCGGGCGTGGATTGATTGAGGGACGTATTTTATGCCAATTACATTATAATGCGCCCGCACTGTATTGTGCTCCATGCGAGTGGCGAATTAGCATAGATGCGTTGCGAGGCAGGGCGCTGCAATGGGTCTGAGGCGGGCGAAGCCGCAGATGATTCGCTTTCGGGCTTCGCTATGGGCCTAATTTACGCGCGCGCCAGTAGGGGAGGCGCTTAGAGATTCCGCAATGGGACTCTGCTAATGGGTTCGACGTCCTCTTAGGATCGATTCCGGCTTGCCTATCTTTGCCGTTTCTCGGTAGTGCGAAAATTTGGAGAATAGTGAAAGTACGTGGATATATTAATTAATTGATGGATAGTAATTCCAGGCTATTCAACTACTTACGCCATTAGTCCTGTAAGTATTTTTTAATCGCGGGAGGTGGTGGTGTTATTTGCCAGTTGGTCCGGTGCCGACCTACCGGTAGACTTGCGGGTTTTCCCATCCCTGTATCTCCTCCAGCCGGGACAAGCTCCCGACTGCTGCGACATGTATGGGAGTGTAGTGCCTGTGAGAGTGTTTGCGAGTAAGGGTGAGGATTCGAAAAGGAAAGAAGCCGGCAGCTACAATTCTTCTCCAGACAGTGGCTGAATTATAACCTGTTATCTAGCGAGTCTCGAAAATTCTTCCACCACCGGACCTGGAATCCTAGGACCACCCTGTGAGAGGCACTGCAATGACATCAATTGAACCCTGGGCCACAAACGCCTGTCTAACTACGTGAAGTCAAATGCTGCAGGTTTGAGTGTCGCGGATGTTTTCACTAGATGCATGTGGAATGGCCAGCAGTGCGCGCGTGCAACATTAATAACGTATCTCCAAAAATCTGGGATGTTCCAGAAATCAAAATCGCGTTGATATTATGGTCGTGTTTTTGTGTCGTTATTTCACATAACGTGAGTATTCTCATTCATCATAACTTATATTCATACTCATTTACGTTCATCATTCATTCAATAAAGTACTGTATCCATGTCCATCCATATTAATTAACTTGTTTCCGACATTTTAATCATGTTGGTTCCATTTAGAGTTTCAAATTGCGACAGTTATTTACTCACGTACAGTGCAAATAATTCATTCTGGTTTCCGATCACACGCACCTGAAACAAAAGAATATCATAAATAGTACAATCAAATATCATTTTCCAAAAAAGTATTTACCAAAAGAGCACAGCAACAACATTTTTTGTGAAACAAAACTGAAAATTGTTTTATAAGAAAATAAGACATAATGACATTCTTTAAGTATGACGACCGCACAATTCAAAAGTTGGCTCTGCAAAGAATGATAAATAAGCTAGCTAAAGAACTGACGCAATCTCCCGATCTTATCATTATTTTATTCGAAAAATATTGTTCTCTCATCCGTCGCGTCCTTGACTGTCTATTCCGTGGATATACGAGCGCGGCGTGAGATGGAGGCAAGATTAAGCCGCGAGCGTCGCGTCCCATATTTACTCTGTGCCCGCCTGCGGCTCGTCGTGCGGGGGCGCACCTGCCTGTCTGCGTGGGTGAGGTGGAGGGAGAGCAGGAGTGGGGTGGGGCGGTCTTCGGCTGTCGCGGGCGCAGCTGTGCGACCGGCCGTTGTGGCCCGGCCGGGAGTCAAACGCGGGCGTCCGCCGCTACGCCGTATTATGAGCAGGGGCGAAGCGCCGCCCGGAAGACGGATGGTGTCTGTGCCGCGCATCATGCATGAAACAGGCCGGCCCGCCGTCCCAGCGGAAGCCCCGGCGCGGTCCTCCGCGCCGCCCGGCTACGCCGCGGTTGGCGGCGGCCCGCCCACTTCAGCGTGCGCTCCCGGCCAGCTCGCCACTCACGTCTC
Source organism: Gryllus bimaculatus (assembly GCA_017312745.1). Classification (NCBI taxonomy): domain Eukaryota; kingdom Metazoa; phylum Arthropoda; class Insecta; order Orthoptera; family Gryllidae; genus Gryllus; species Gryllus bimaculatus. The sequence continues at coordinate 4,262,313 of BOPP01000022.1, forward strand.
CTCCACTTTCTCGCCGGTGCTGCGCCAGAGGAAATCTCAACATTGACGACTCTCTTACAAACAATTTTCGGTCATATTTAACAAAACAATTTTTATACTTTCATACTAGGTGAAATTGGTAGCAGCATTGACACATTTATCATCATAAGGTGATGAAATGCAGTATAGGATAATTATAATGATATATTTTTTAGATTATGAAATTATATATATATAAGTAATATATATATTATTATATATATATATATATATAATATAACCATAAACTAGTTGCCCATTAGATACGGAATTATTTTGTATTGCAGCCCTCCTCTGTTCACGTGCCTGCTCTTTGCTCAAGTAAATGCGTGGACTCATTCTGATCTCACAAATACGCTTATCTAGTGACTATCAGCTTCTTTGTGTCGCCCTTCCACCCATTTCTCGTGAATTCTCTCCCATTTTTTCTTAATTTTCAAGTTAATCGTGTTTGAACTGATACTGGTTCGGCGTTTCTGCCACTTGTCCCACTATTTCCCACCATATTGGTTACATGCCTTTGTTCGCCAACATTTCCCATATCGATAAGATGTATTTAAGTAATTTCGGGTGTAAACATCTATGTTTTTAGGTGCTGTGCCTCTCCCTAGATTCTTTTTGCACATTCAAATTGACTGCTTTGATCGGTTAACCCTAATCATACTCGCATTCTAGGTTACGATTCATCCACCCACTAAACCATTCTCTCTAATCCACTTTTGCTCGCTTAGGAATGTTCCGTTCTCCTTTCGTTTCCCTCTCGTAGGTTTGCTGGTCCGTATCATCTCTCTCCACTGCGCGTCCGAATTTTCTCTTTCTGTCCTTAAGGTTTTTTTTTCTTAGCCGGCGTAAGGCTTTCTTCCTACCACAAATCAAAAACGCTTTGTATCAACCCTACGGAGCTTAGTCGAGCGGGCTCGTCCATCTGCCCACGCGCCCACCTGGGCTCCATCTGTTGCTTCGCCCGCCCATATCGCTCGCTGGCCTGCTGACCCTCGGCGTCGACCATCCGCCCCACGCCTGCTCTCTCGCCCACTCGTTTGCTCGTCCTTCCCCCCCTCTCTCCTTTTCTCTTGCACGTTCGCCCACTCGTGCCGCCCAAATATTACACCTGACTCCGTATCGTTTTTTAAAAGTAATACTTCCGATTAAGAAGTCCTTTATGTATTAAGAAAATTATGGAGTAGGAACCTGGGTTGAAAGGCGTGAAATACTATTCATTTATTGAAGGTATATCGTGCGACTGCAATGAAAAAAAATTCAGATCGTCATCAGAATTCTTTCCTTTCGTAATTGAAAATTTATCATTGAACTCCACAGAAAAATAAAATATCAAAAATATTAAGGGACTAGACAGGAAAAATGTTTTCTATGAATAGTTTTTTAAATACTCATGCACGATTTTAAAACTAAGCTAATATAACATTTCATAATTTAAGTACTAATTGAAAATGTGTTTATTACGGACTTCATGGATATATGATTATATTCATAAGAGTGCATAACATTTCTGCCTTATTTTTTTCTTCTCTTAAGTCTAGGGCAAATTTTCACGAACCAACCACACGTTTGCATGTCAACTAGAGACTGCGACCGGATTCCTCCTCGTCCAACGCGAACCAACAAACGCGCATGTCCTTTCTTCCCATTCATCTTTCGCTAGGCGCTCCACTTCGCCTCTCGTCCGTTCGTCGCACCACCCAACGTCACCCGAGGCCCGTGCGTCCGCTCACTCTCTCTCGCGTAAGAGCGAGCGAGCCGAGCCGGTGCGGTGGCCTGCCATGCGAAGGGGGACGACGGACGAGGCTTCGAGGAGATGTACATCAACTCGCCGCAACTTGCTCGCAACTCATGAATTTAACACGCTGCAACGACCGGCCGACGACCGACCGATGGGCCGACCGGCCGAGCGACTGGCGTAGGCGACGCGATGGGAGCAGCGGAGGAGGAAGGGGGTTGGGGGGAGGGGAGACATGCGAGCGTGCCCGCGCGTGCCGCGCCGGGATGACTTCCCGCGGAATCTCATTAGACGGCTCCAGCGCATAATGAAGAGGCGTTTTCGCGGGACGTGTTTCCTGCGTGCGCGTGCGGGCACGGCGCCGGCGCCCCAGACGTGACCTCGGCGTGCCTGCTACTCTCGGGTGACAGACACCGGTCGCCTCCGAAATGTCTGGAGGGGGATTGCCTTCCGTAACACGTAACGCTCGAAGAGGAGAGTGCGTTCTCGGCTGTGTTGTTTAATTTTGGATTGGAAGTGGAGTGAGGATTAAACAAGACGAGGACGTAATGAAAGGTTGTTGAAGACAAAACGTCGAAAAAAGATTTCGTCCCGCCTCATTTGGAATAAAAACGTATTCCACATATTTAATTGCTCTCAGCTGTTTTTATTGTTGCTCATAAGGTTCGTAGAAGGGAATGATTGAACAAAACACGTAAATACTAGGATCCGGCCTTTAAATTTCGATAAATCTTCAATTTTGTAAACCAACCTAAAATATTTGTAGAAAAATCTCTTAACAAACAGAGAGCAGAAAGCCATGTTCATAAAACAATAGCAAGGAAGTTTGTGAGTAAAAAATAAAATAAAATCATTCATTTTCATATTCTAGTAAAAGGATAGCGTGATCATGACCGATAACAACACACACTCGTTCTTGCCTCCGGGTGCTACTCTACGTACTGCTCGTCCGTCCCCTCATACACGTCTGTGCCCGTCTGCTGCTGGCGGGGGGAGTGTTTCGTGCAACGCACCGGGCGTCCTCTCGCAGAAGCGCATAAACCAACGCGCAACGCATGAAAAATTAGGACGGCGGCGCGTGGATAAACGGACAAAGTGCTTCTTCAGTGCCTAGCTGCGCGACTAGTGGCCGCGGAGGCGACTCGCAGGAAAGTCAACACCTTCAAAGGCGCGCTCTGAGTCGTGAAAATTACACTCTGAATCTAATAGATAGCTACTAAAATGAAAAGGTGAGAAGACGACACACGTAGACTGCTCCAGCAGAAGAGAACGTAGGAACGGAAGGTGGGTGACAGATGGGTGAGGGTGGCGGGTTGGGAGGGGGTGAGGTGGTGGTGGGAGGGGGTGAGGGTGGCGGGTTGGGAAGGGGGTGAGGGTGGCGGGGTTGGGAGGGGGGCGTGGGCGAGGGAATACGACAGCATTGCTTGTTATAACAGCAGGGTTTTAATTGTATTCTATTTTGGAAAAAAAACTTGTTAGCATCATCGTTTGCCGCGTTAAAATTATGTTATTATCGCAATAATTTTGAAATACATTTAAGATCTAATTACATAAATCATTTTAAATAAGTCCTAAATCGGTTGGTAGGATTTATTACTTTCTCTGTTCTGTAACATTTGCATTCCACAGCATATCCAGGATACAACCATAGTGTACCTCTTTTCATAGTTTCCGTAAAAAAATGTTCCTTATTTACATCGAACAGGCACAGGCAAATACTTTGCCCCAACGCACAACTCTGCGAGTTTTTATTCACTGAAGTAACGAAGACACAAAGAATAAAGAACGCGAAGAATGCAAAACAAACGGGAGCGAGGGCTAGAAAAGCGCGAGTGCAAAGACCGTAGAGCATCATTAGCGCGCGCTCACAGAAAATGCACAGAGAGGCCTTCGAGAAGCGCTAAGACAGGAGCGGAGGAGGAGGAGAAGGATGCGGCGGCGGCGGCGGCCACGTGGTTCTCGCGCCTTTGCCGTTTCCGCCCTTCTGCTCTTCGCTCGTCTCTGCCTCCCGTTCGGGCAACGCGGCGCCGACGACACACGCGGCCCGCAGCGCGCAGAAACAGAGCTAATTGCTTTATTGAAGCGGGCGCCTCGATGAACATATAGGACTTTAACGTGAAATAAGGAAATTGACTGTTAGATATTGTAGCTTGAGGGGGGAAATGTTAGGTTGTTATTGAAATACACTGAGAATGATATGTTCGTACTATATGAAAGTTCCTTTTTGCGACCTGTACGTGGGCAGGAGGAATGAGAGAGCGAGAGAGTAGTTTACGAACTTTTCCCGAAGTAGTATTTCAATTATTTTATGAAGAGTGGTGCAATTGGGGTACACATTTTATTGCAGGGAATGTTTACGGAAAGAGTTAATAAATAGCGAATACCTCTGAGACATCTAGCAAGTTTGAAAACATATCCGAGAGAATCGCTCTCATCTGAAAGGCTCGTTCACTACAAACATGAACCCAGCTAAATTGATAATAAAATCACACAGGGAAAAGTTTTTTAATGGTAACGCAATTTTTTTAAACTAGCTCTCGGCGATGATTAAAAGTAAAGCACGATGGCATCATTAGCGCCAACAGAAAACGCAATTCGGCAGAAGCTCCGAGGAGCGGCGAACGCCCCCCGGCCCAGGCGTTTTCGCATCTCGCCTCCTCCTTCCGCCCTCTCCCCCCCCTCCACCCCGCTTCCGGGCTCCTGCGACACGCACGCGCCCTCGTGGAGAAAGGGGGCTAATTACTTTATTGAAGGCAGTGGTGAAACGCCGCATCGCAGACTGCGGCGATGGCAGCGGAAGGATCCGACACGCTGGTTGCGTCGCCCGGTGTCGTTGCCCGTCGCCTCCGACGGACCGGAACCGCCGTCATAAAGCCACGGCGCACGCGACACCCGACGCCGCCGACGCGACGCGTCCTGCAGCTTTTTCTCTACCCTCTCCCGCCGCCGATGTCTCCACCGCAGTCGCCGCCGCCGCCGCCGTCGAGTTATTTAGGCCTTGAAGCGCGTTAATAAATTTCTGGAGTAATTTTTCACGAGCTCCGCCCGCCAATAAAACGACCGTCCCGTTGCCGCCGCTATTGTCGGTGATGGCGGCGGCGGCGGTGGTGGTGGTGTCTCGGCGACACAATGCCTGCTGCAGCCGCCGACGCTGGCGTCGCACACGTGCGGTCCCCCCCTCCCCCGCCCCCAGGAGAGCCAACGTTGCGACCGGCCGAACGGCTTGTTAGCGGACGCGAAAGAAACTGCGGCGTCTGCGGCGGTGCGGTACCTGTGACGGCGGTCACTTAGCCGCGGGTGGGGATGACGGCGGTGACATTGACTGAGAGTGTTAAGAAGCGGGGGCACGTGCTATGCTGAGAACGGAGGAAAGGTGACGACGCAAGAAATGGCTTTGGGGGGAACGAAAATATTTTTTATATCGCCAAATGAAGTGTACCGATCATTATTTCTGAGATATGGTTGTGTAAACGAGTTTGTTTCCAATGATGATTTTGAGGAGGCTGAAATTACTGTGTAAAGAACTGGGAATACTTAAGGGGCTACATTTTACAGCTGGTGATATTGTTAACCCAAAAGATAACTTGACATTTTGATTCACTCTTAGAAACGCAAAATATTCATTTATTTTTATTCTTCCGTATCCCAGTAAATAATCTCAATTGTGTGCAGCGGAATGTACTTGATATTTCTGCCACGCATACTGTGCCAGTTAATTTTTATCCTTGACATTTTGATTCACTTTTAGAAACGCAAAATATTAATTTATTTTTATTCTTCCGTATCCCACTAAATAATCTCAATTGTGTGCAGCGGAATGAACTTGATATTTCTGCCACGCATACTGTGCCAGTTAATTTTTATCCTTGACTTCTAATTAGCAATTTCCTTTTATAATTTGTTAAACATTTCCACCTAACGAACAATCAACTATTACGGCAATGGCCGAGAGCGGATGTTGAGTCCGCGGAGGCCGCCGCAAAGGAAGGGCATCGGCATCTGCGGAGGCCGCGGCGGCGGCGGCGGCGGCGGCGGCGGCGGCGGCGGCGGCGGCGGCGGCGTCGCAGACAGAGCACGGCTGCAACGCCCGGGGCACTGCAGTCGCCGAAGAAATAAAGCGAGCGGTACCGCCGCGTTTTTCCGCCGATCGCCGCCCTATTAAACGCGTGTTACGCGCCGCGCCGGCGGCGACGGGGGCAGCGGGGGCGGTGGGAAGGGATTGCCGCCCCGCGGCCGCAGTCCGCCGCAAAAACCGCTCGGTGCTCTCTCGGCTTGTCATCGTCCGTCGGAGCCACTCGGGCGTTTTTCGTCCCCCAAGCAACCCTCCCTCCCCAAGTTCCTCCACAGGGTCGGTGTTGGGAGGTTCATGGTTTCCTCGTAGACCGCGCTTCTTGGGGAGTTATCTTGAGGAAGGTGAAGGCGGGAGATATCGCAGCAAGTCTTAGAGTACGTGCGATGGCTTTAACAAAGTTCGCCGGTTGTCTGTTAATACAGAGTACTCCTGGCGACTTTGGAGATCTGTCGAGTTCTATTTCATTTAAATTTGCACCGTTGAAGCATACATTCGATGTAGATAATGCAAGCGAATGAAACTGCCAACATTACGACGGTAATTTTGAAATTGTTGTTTCCTCGTAAATGAGAAAACAGAAGCGTTCAACGCGACTCCGCGTAACGATTAATTTATGGCATCTCTTTTTATGGTCAAATACAACGTATTCACATTGATTTCATGTGCCACTGGATAGCTTCCAATGATCATTGAAACGTTTCCCAGTTTCACACAAATACCCTCTCTTCCGAGTTTTGAAGCATATTTCAACTCTTTCATTACCAATTCCAAGTTTGAAATCTATTGAAATTATTTTCGGGAGTCCGTAGAAAAGACACATTTCTGTGATTTGAGCACGCGTATCCAAAACCATTTGTCCCGCAGTAGTGGTTCTTGATGTAATTGGGGCAATAATTTGTTTTGGAACAAGAACAAAAACAGCCCCTGAAATAGAACACCGCCGCGAAACCCTGGCTGTGCGGTGCGAGGTGTGGACATGTTCATCTTTCGCTCGTGACGGGCGCGCCCCCCGGGGGCAGAATGCTACCTCAGCCAGCGCTGACGGGGAAGTTGCGGAATTTTGAGGAGGAAGCGTCCGAGAAGGAGAGCGGAAGAAAAGCCGACCGAGCGAGCGAGAGGAGAAACATTTGCGCAGCCCTCAATTGATTTCCAACTCCGAACTTTGCTCCACTTCGTGTTTCTTTTCTTCGTGCTTCGATCTCGGGTTTCGAGGTGCCTATAAATAATCTGTGTTGGAGGTGCAGAGGTGAAGTATCATGCCAAAAGGGCTAGCAGGAATTCGTTCGGGTCAGGGGAGTGGCACTGTACATGCTTAACACGAACAAAATGTTAATTTTGCAGCTAATTCTCAGAAAAAGTTATCAGGCATATTTCTTCTGAATTACACTGAATTAAAAGTAATTAATTATTTTGTACTGGGAACAGCTCAACGTTTGCAAGAAACGTGCAAAGTTTATTACAAGGCAACAAGATTTCTAGTTGCTTTGTGACTTTTTTGGTGCAACAGTACTAAGAGTTACTTAAATTATTCATTAAAGTACTTGTGTTTTAAATAATCCTCTATCGTTTCTCGTTTGAAAAACTGAAATACTCTACCGACTCCAAGATAACGCAATGCTCCCGCAGAGCAGCGTGAGAGAAACGAAAGGATGAGCTGGTTTCTTACAGCGACCTACCCCTCCCATCCCATTGTTCGCCCGGACCTACCCTTCCTTCGTCCGGCAGGCACTGCGGAAGCCTCTGCAGTCGGGGCGCGGCGCGGCGGAGGCCCTGGAGACGCCAGAAGCCGCTGGGAGCCTCTGTGCGGCGCTGCACGGCACAGAGGCGAGCGCCCACGCGCGAATTCCATCCGCGCGCCCTCCGAATCGAGGAACCCATTCGATATCGATATATCGCGCGTCGAGGCGTGACCCGAGGGCGCCGACCGCCGCCGCTCTTTGCCGGCGATAATATCTGCAGGCAGCGCGCCAAATTCTTGCGCTTTCGCCGCCCGCCCGAAAAAAAAAAAAAGGAGGGAAGCGGTAACAATTTTGTTATTTAGGGGAGAAACACAAAAACCATGTGATAGAGAGAACGATATAAGGTAACACAGAGCATATCAAAGATATAAAGCCTAGAGCACGATATAATAAATAAGAGATAGAAAAGTAAAAACTTCTTGAGAGAGAGCATTTTAACACCACCAGAAAAGAGATATAGAAATAAAGTAACAATATATCACACGTAGGATATGGACAAGTCACACAATGCAAGATAGATACTATAGTAAAGATAGAACAACGAAAGATATAACAAGCAACGCCACAGCAAGATAGTTAGAAAAGTCATAATAGTATAGACGTTATAGATAGAAAGCAGAACGCGTATAAAAGACTTCCCATATTCGAAGCAACAGCACCACGACGCTCTTAGCAGGAAAGAACATAGAAGAGCAAGAAACCGAAGCACCAGACATGAACTAGAAAAGAGCATATGGAGAGTGCATGATAGCACAGTTTGAGACCTAATTAATATTGGTATTCGCAAAGTAGAAGTTAGCCATGAGAGGTAGAGAATGAGTAGATAGACGCAAAGAGAAGACGCAGTAGCCAGATAGGATCCAAGATAGACACGAAGAAACGGAGCACGCAACAAAGATAAAGAGATCACAAATATAGATAAGACGAAAGAAGAAGAAGAAAGGAGAAGGAAGCATGGAGAAACAAGCAGAAAAGTTGACGGCGTGACGCGTGCGATTGCAGAGCGTGCATCGAGCTAGCTGAATCGTAGTCTGACGACCCTCGTCACAATATATACAACGGCTGCAGCCGAGAAGCTCTGTCTCTAGTCCGCGCACACAACCGCTCATGAGTATTGATTTATTCTTAACAACTTGAACGTCAAGCGCAAGCTGACTATCTATACACCGTGACAAAGAGTAGATACAGGTGTATCGAGCTACCTCTTGAGTATAGGTATTCAAAGCAGCCGCATATCTTGAGAGATCTGCGGCGCAGCTGGCGTTCCACATGATTGTGACTGACGGGCGCGAGTGCAATCGCTCACATGGACTATTACTAAGAGTCAGGCAGCCAATAAAGAGGTTCAAATTCAACTTTACTAGGACCGTTGACTGTGCGAGACCGTACTCAATTAAAGATCTAAGCCACACACACAAAGCACTACACAAGCGTGAAGCATTTGACCAATCAAGGCGTGTGAATCATTGGAATATCAAATTGTGCGTTTCAGCCTGCTGACAATTCTGATGGCGGAAACAAACTGATGGCGTTTGTTGTAGAGTCATAAAAGGCTATATGTTTTTTTCCAGGGGCAATATTTGAAACTGATGTACCAAGGAAACGCACCATTTCACAGCCAGCTCATTAGAGTCAGCTACGATCATAGCAGGCAGTGAAGCGCGAGTGGCTCCCGAAAGGCTAGCAAACAGTTAATGGGAGTTCACTTTGGCGTTGTCAGAGAAAGGGAAGTCGATTTCTTCATAAGGATTCGAGGTCGAGAATATTAGAAGTAAGCTTGGCAATGTATTTATTACAGCAGTCAGATAAGTGATCATATTACATTACCAACACATTCCCAGATAGATGCTGAAGTTGAACTTTGCTATATTACTCACTCAGGATAAGATAGCTGGTGCTATACCTGACTTGGTAGTGAGAGACTTACATGCGGCAGATGCTTTTCTAGAATGAGCCGTTAATATATCACCGGCCATGCTCGCAGTTTGTTAACAATGATTTTAAATTTTAGTAAAATACTTTTTATTTTTCTTCTCTAAATTAGAGAGATTAAATGCGCAAAGCTGATAAACAAACACACTAAAGCTGACTCTTACGAATGAATTAAAACTCGTTATCTACGACTTAGGACAATACTATGTATGGTGTAAAACAGAACAGGGTTCATATAGCGCACAATAAATAAGTGTTGAATCATAATTGAAGTGTAGAAACAAAATCGATTCTTCACACAACACATTTTGTTCCCGTTATTTAATACACGGAAGAGAACTCTGCCATTTCCGCAAAATTGGATTTTCTTTGCGAGAGGACAGCTGAAACAAAAGACACAACCTTAGTCAGGCAAGGCTGCTCGAATATCTTTCAGGCGAGAGTGCTCAGCAGACGCGTGGTAGCGTCACCGAGGGCGGACTTGCAGCAACGCGGACCGAGACCGCTCGTGCGCCGGTGCTCAATGTTCTAGTGTACGTATGGCCAATATCGGATTTGTGTGATTATGGACACTGCACGCACAGCTAGGATTCTCCGCATTCTGTACGCGCAACTTTTTGTTTCAGGCGGCGGACGCCGGCGGACATGGAGACTTTTAAGTCAGACGGCGCCTCAAAGCGAATCGCTAGATGGGTGGAAATTCTACAAATGTGAGAAACGAAGCATTCCAAGTCTGCCGAGTCCGCTGCCGAACTTGTTCTGTCAGACCAGCCGAACGAAGACGCCCTACCGAGGCCGGAACGGGCGAGCGCGCCCCGCGCTACCGACCAAAGGAGAATTGCGAGTGCGCCAGGTGAAACAACAAAACAAAAAACAAGCAGAACTTGGTGGGAGTCCCTTAGGCTTCGTCGTGGTTTATTTCTTGGCGGTGCAATAATAATTTATTTATTCAGTTGATCTTTGAATGTTTTTGCTAGAAAAGCGTCACGCACGAGCAATTCTTGATTCCAGAGCCGTGGGTTGGCCTTTTTGTATTGCAAGGGAATATTTTTAAAAACGAGATCATTAAGGCCTGTTCTGTTCGGTTTGTTTGGTGTTTAAATTATGTTCGATTTCTGATATGCAAGTTTTTCAATAATTTTAGCTCCAGTTAATGAAAAGGTAAGGAAAAACAGTATGAGTAATTGCGACCTGAACCGTGATGTTTGGTATTCGTATAAAATTAAAATTGAAATCTTGCTAATGCACAGTGAGTGCCAGTAGACTGCTAAGCAGATTTGTGTACCGATTAAATCCGAATTTCCGTCTCTGTGAACACAGACGAAATGCTACACGAATATTTAATCAGGCTTTTGACGTAAGTTGCTATCAAAAGAGCCGAAGACCTTTCACTCTCTTTACATTGAAACTTTTCGGTGACCACGTGAAATACAACGCTGTATTCAATTCTGCACTCCTTGCAATGTGATGACTGTAGAACACGCGAAAACATCCTCTCAAGAGCAAGAATAACACTTTAGAAGCTCGTCCACAGAACAACTGATACACGGCACCCAGACTAATCGAGTCTGGAATACCATGTTCTGGTTTCCCTGTTGTATAACGCCTTGTTTACATAACGAACGTAACGCCCGCGCTTATTGGTCCTTATCCAATGAATGCCTTTGTTTGGTAGCGAGAATAATAACGGCAGGGGTGCCTAGGTAGGAGGCGCGGGAGCTTGCGGCGGACGCATGTGCCTCGCGGCGGGTGCGGCGCCGCACGTGCCGGCGCAGGTTGCCGGGCGAGGCGTGCGTGGCGGGATAGGGAGGATTGTCCAGATGAAAGCGAGATAACGAGGTAGTGAGGTCAGCGGGCACTGGTCGGTGGATTGTAACCGGGTAGGAGGAAGGCGGGGATGAACATGTGATAAGTGTGGAGATACGGTGTGCTCAGAAGAGGAGGCGCATGCGACAATGATGGGCGCCCGAGGAGGACGTCCCGAGAGATACGCCGGAGAAGAGGGGCTACAAGACAGGTGGGGAGAAAAATGGCCGCAATAGTTTATAAGACCGAGAAGGCGTGGTGGGCAGGAGCGACGGTACGTAGGGGGCTTCAGCAGTTTCATCTAGCGTATCTGCACCTATCTCGTCGTAACACCCAGTGCTCTCAGTTTGTTTATGGTTCTGTATGTCTGGCCGGAGGGCCGGCCTTCGCTTGGGCAATCTGTCGACGGGAGGAGTGGACCGCGCGGCAGCGAGCGGAGAGCCGACTTGTCCGCGCGATGTTTGTCTCGAACAAGAAAGAGCAGCAGCACTAAAAGAAGGAAACAGCACACCCACTAAACGACGCAGCACACAACAGCGCAGCACAAACACAAGGACTCGGCGCACGGTGGTGCGATCGGGAAGAATCGCGGCGGCGGACTAGCAATCTGGCAGAGGACGAAGTCAACCCGACGGCGGGCAAAGAAGAACGAGAGACAAGGTCGGGTGAGCAACGAGTCTGGTCGAAGATGCGGATCGCCGAAAGCGACTGCGCTCCATCGGGTATGCGCTATGGCGCTCACTAGGAGAGGCCCAGTCGGCGCACCGAACAAGACACGACGCGAGTGGGAGTGGTGGTCAACGAAATGCCCCGGCTTAAACGCTGCTGGAGCGAGTACAACGCTGGGGTCCGGTCGGGAGCGCGCAGAAGGCAGGCACTTTTCTTCGTGCTCACTCGCAGTGCATCGATCTGCGTAGCTGTTCGACTGCTACATCGGTGCTTCAATCGCGGTCTGCGCTCTTAATTCGTCGTCGTTCTGCTCTTCTCTTCTTCAGTCTTCTTGCCTGCTTCTTCTTCGTTATCGCCTTCTCTTGTCGTCTCTCGCTTGCTGACAGAGCGCGCTCTCATCTATTCGCTCATTATCTATCTTCGTTCGCTATCTGCTGTCTTCGTTCTGTCGCTTCGATCTCCTCGTCTCGCCACCTGCTCATCGACTGCTATCGATCTCGTTTGCCTCCCACATGTCGTTCTACTTGGTCTTCAACACTATGCTTCGCGCTTTCGCTAAACACTCTCTTCTTTCATATGCCTGCAAGACTTCTTGCGTTCTCATTTTTCTCTACTACGTTCGGTACTTACTATAGAGTCTCAACATCCAGTCTTCATCTACTGTCCGCTTCTTGACAGTCTACAATCTAATGTGAAGTTATCATTGCGATCGTACGATAAAGCTTCACTCATTTCTACGTCTACATAGCCATAGAGAAGTTTTAATAATTCACAGCAGCCGACGTGGATGTGCGAGAGAAGTAAAGCTATGAGGAGCAGCATTGAGATGAGTTACTTTGTATATGTAAGGTTTTAAAGTATTCAGTAGCAAGTGAAGACTGAAGCAAGCGAACGACTAGCTGTATTGATCGCACAGAATCCAGACGCAAATGCTAGAAGGCAGACAGACGTATAGTGAACTCAGAAGGAATGTTAAGCAAAATTTAAGTTATACTGCAAGTACAGTATAGCAAGAAGAAAGAATGTATGAGATGAAGAAGTAGACGATAGTATCACAGTTGTGTGAGCAGCTGTGTAAAGCGTGCACGAAAGACGTAACAGTAACTCGAAGCTCAGCATATCGACCAGATTATTCATTCGTTTACCGATGACTCAGAAAGCGAAGATGAAGCGGATTGAGAGAGCTGCGCAGACGAATACCGAGAAGAAGAAGACGAGAATAAGATGGACAACGAATGGGCAGGTCTAATGGAGCTGAGGCGACAATGACGAGACAGCACGGAGAAGACCCAAAGAAGACGGATAAGACAAAGTATGTACGTAATGAATATAGGAAGTATATGTAGCAGTCAATGAATGTAGCGACGCACAGATATGTAGCGATGCAAAGAAGCTGACACGAAGTCAAGAAGAGGTTAGAAGCATAGATAGGAGAAAGAAGAGACGCAACTGAGACGGAAGACGAGAAGTGACGTTCGCGTGCGGCTGCAGAAGCTGTAGTTCGTCTTACAGTGTCGATAAAAGCACGTCTATCTGTCGCTCGTCCACGCGTTGGCAAGCGGACAGACGGGCGTCGTTCGTGACACTTCGCGACTCCGGTGGCGGAGGAAGGTAGGTGTGCCTGTACGTCGGCTTCAAGCTGGCTTCAAGACTCGCTCTATGTGATCACAGGTTGGCATTTATTGGTGGTCGCCTCACACGAGGCGTGTCTCTACGTTCACCAGGGAGCACTGACGGGTAGGGTTGCTTTTTGCTCGGATTCTAGGGGATATTCACAAGAAGATGTTATATATCTAAATTGTGAGAGTATATCTAGAAATACAATCTAGATATCTCAGGGATTGTGGTCATTTGTTTTAACTAGTGAGAATAGAATCGTATACATATTGTAGGAAACAAACATATTTGATTCCCTAAAAAGGATCCCTGTATTTAAACACACAGGTTGAAGGAACAGAAATCTTCAACATAACATTACCAAAACGCTGAATGAATTTCTCTACGCTCCCCTCGCCCTGAACGTGAACACAGTAGTCGACGGGCCGATTAGCTGAGTCGTCTCAATCACAAGGACGTCGTCCGAACATTACATAGCCGAGCGCCGGCCGGGCGTTTAGTCTTCAACAGTATTTTGTACATCTCAACTAAAACATCACTCGGCGCGGCTTGACGCGGCATGGTGGTGGGGCTGGGCCAGGGTGGGATGGAGGGGGAACGCCGGCAGGGCCAGTCCGCAGCAGAACGGCCTACCCTGGGCCATTTCCGCCTGTCTACTCTGCCGCTCCGAGGCGCGGCGCCGCCTCGCGGCAGCCGTTTCCAAAAGGCCCGGACAAGCGATGGGGTTAATTTCCTCGCAAAGTGGCCGATCCATCGTGATTGTACAAAACCGGCCGTTCCCAGCATCCGCGCATCGCCCGCCCGCGGAAGCCACATGGAACTGTCACGACGACGGTAACGCTCGGGTGCTGCGGAGAAAAAGGTTGAAAGTGTCTTTTAAGTTCTAGTAATTTGTGGTTGTGTTATTTGTTTTCACAGCGAGCGTGGTAATCAAAACCATTTTGTTTTCATGGTACAGAATATGTGGGTCTAGCATTTTATAACACTATTTTTGGTTACACAATAGATAGGGAGTTTTACATGTCAAAGAGTGTTACAGCAATTAAACAACACGTATCGGTCTTTTGAATATGCGCAGAGTTTGCACTCACATTGAGCATCTACGCATCGCGTAGACATCGACGATTGTAGAGGGTCGAGGTACGGGTAAGACGATAAAGAAGGAGGCATTTCGTGATTCCGCAGTAACAGTAAGCTGAGGTCCAGAGATTGGACTGGCATGGGAATTGTTAGAATGGATGAGAAGAATGGAAGTCTCGTATCTAGATTGTCAAAGACTCACTCAACCTACTCGGCTTGCATTTCGGGCCCGAGGAAAGTTCGCGAGAGGCGGCCGAAACGTTGGCCTGTGCATACGGCCGGTGTCTCTCGAAGGCATGTAGCTCCCTACTGGCAGATATTTTTATTACGCAGTGTGCCCTCACTGCCGCCCATCCCCCCCCCCGCCCTAACTTCGGCGCTGGAGCGCCAGTGCACCACTGTCGACCGTAATCACGCGGTGCGGGCTGTCGCCGAGTTGGGCCGGGCCCGGTTTTTCTCCCCTCCGGCTGCGGCCATGAATGAGGTGCCGGAAGGCGCGTAGAGATTTACGACGGAGTGCACTGTGTCAGGAGGCGGTCTCGACGTCTTTCCCTTCGCACCTGTGGGATAGATGCGGGTCGCGCTTATGAAAGATACTACAAGAAGGGTTAAGTACGGCACTAGATACGCGTTCGGTTGTGTGGATGTGTGTGGCGTGTTTGTTATAAAGTTTCTTGGGAGTCGCCGTGGTAGTCGTGATGAGAGGATCACGCTGTGTTTTAATATCGGTGTACAGCGGGGTAGATTCAGATAAAGGCGAAAATTAGCCTGGCGTGATTGTTTTATGAATACGTACAGTAAGTGTATGTTATTATTTTTTGCTGTTAACTGATTAGAATGTTCTGCGTGATTGTACAATATATACGTTAACAGATTTAAGAAGGGGATTATAATATTATAAAAGGGAGAAGAGGGGAATTTAGGATTTAAAAATATCTCATGAGTGATACAGGTTTATTTATTTTCGCAATAAAGCAGTTAAAATGTAATTATTTGACTTATATAGAATTATAAAGGTTTAAGAAAGATATATTCGAATTCAGTTGGTTTTCTATTAACCTCATTTCCAAATGTTGTAAGCCTAAAAATACAAATTAAATCAACGTATATATAATCTAAAACTAACATTAAAAAAACTGAATTTAGCGTCGTAACTGTTTCATGACGCCCCCCGTCAATACTTTTCGGGCCGCCTGTCGGCGCCGAGTGGCGGCAGCGGGCGAGCGTGCGGCGGTAGAGTGGCCGGCAGCGGCGCGGGTGTCGTGGACTGCCGGGTCCGCGGCCTGCGGCTTCCCGCGTGTAAATTATTTAGACCTCTTTGTTAGGCGACGAGAGAGCTCGCCGCGCTCGCGCGCCCGGCGACGCCTCTCCGAGGAGCGGCGCCGCGTTTTGTACGACCCTATCGGCACCCATCCCCCTCGAACCCCACACTCTCGCCGCGAACGACATCGCGGCGAAAAGTCGGATGGTTTCTGTATGCATTCGCTTACCGCTTTCGAACTCGGGATAGGGTTACAATCCCCGATTGTAACGATTTACCACGATTTATTTGGTTACTAGCCGGCTCTTGAATTTATCAGATTATCATTGGGGTTCCGGTAAATGAGCGATGCGCGGAAACTTGCCTCAGCCTAATAAGGGTAACATTTCCATTCGAACCTGTAGAGTTGCCAGATTGCGAATCAGCCAATAAGTCATGTAACAGCAATGTGTTTATGCATAAATTAACTTAAGGTTTACTCTTCGGGCATTGTGTGGTTCATTTCACGAGAAGATATTCTGTAGAAAAAATTTTGAAACCACATTTCGATCTAAAACAGTATCGGAGGTTAACGAAAGTAAAGAATTTCTTTTCCGACACACACAACAACGCCAATCTATTTGGAAATGCATTCCGGAATTTACGAACAAAAAGCAAAGATACAAGTGCATGCTTGAACCGCATTTAAATCCCCAAAAAAAAAGCACAAGCGAATCGTATTTCTTTCAGTTCCTGCGATATCAATTCCCGCGCACCAATCCGGCTCCGCACCCAGGCTGAGAACGGTAAACTATAGCGGTTATTGGGGAGAGTTTAGTTGTACACGCTCCCCCGTGCGCCACTCAATGAATAAAAGAAGCGGTGTGCCGCGAGGGCGAATCGGCGCTCGCGTCCGCTGGCGGAGGCGCGGCGGAATGAGCGCCAAGACGCGCCGCGGCCGCGAGCGGCGGGAGAGCGCTGCAGCGAGGCCGTGTCGGCATTGTCGCCGCGTGCGGGAAGCGCACGAACGCGCTACCGTGCGAATCAAACTTTAATCCGCGGGCATGTTGGTAGCGCTCGCCGTATTACGGAACTATTTTCACGAGGAATAATGCAGCCATAATCGGGCGTCAGCGACGCGCGACTGGCGGCGGAGGAGGAGAGGGCGACGAGCGCGGTGGCGGGACTGATCTCAGAGGAGAAGAGGGGCGGGTGAGGACACTCCACGACCGCCAGGTGGTGTGAAAAGAAGGAGAGGATCATGGTGGGCTCGCCTGTCGGGCGGTGGATTGTTGAGGCTGTGGGTCAGAGGGGCGTACTGTTGCGGGTCGGTGGGGTGATGTACGGGGATAGATTAAGCGTTGGAAAAGGGGGAGATGGCTAACCTTACAGGCGGTAGGGAAATGTAGTAGAATAACCGGCAAAATCCAAGAACGACCGGGGAAAGTGTGTGGGCATGCTAGAAGCGAGGGGAAGTAACGGATATAGCGGGGAACGATGGGGAAGCAGGGAGGGGAATCAATCTCGGGCGTTGTGGCAGGCGCGGATGCTTGGCAGACACGCAGGGGAGGATGGGAATAAAACTACGGTCGTCGCGGAGTCTTGACAGGAGTACCGGCACCCAGTAAGTGGGGCGGGGCGGAGGGGGGGGCGGGGGCAAGTGGGTCGTCCGTGACAAGCGCTCCGCGTCTGTAAGCGGCCGCGTATATTTGACTACGACGCGCGGCGCGCGTAAGCCGCTAGCGTAATCCCGCGTCTTTCTCAGGGAGTATGGTGGGGGCGGGGGGAAGGCAGGCGCGCCACGTTCTTGCCCGAGGGGGGCGGTCCGCTCGCTCCGCTGCTCGCGTCCCGGGACGACCTTACGTGTGTCGCCTCTGGAGCTATCTCTCCCGTGTGTCGTCCCCTTCCCTGCGTTTTCTTTTGGTCATTTAATGAATATAGGATGGATATTCTCTGGGCACATTAATCATTGTCAGATTGAGACGAATGGTTCTACTAGTGTAAATTGGTTGGGGAAAATAGGAATTTAAGAGAGGTTTTGTTGAAGTTTGTTTTTGATGTCTTACAGTAATATCATGAGCATGCGGTTGGATGACGAAAGGACATGAAATTAATAGATATGTTGTGTTTCCTCGTTAGTGCTTATAGTAGGCCTCAAACTAAACAGATCAGTAAGGATGTACATATATATTTCACCATACAAGGATCTAATCGTATTATGTGAAAGTTCTGTTTTCACGTGACTGAAATACGCTTTCTCCAATATGTCAGATCTTCAGACATGAGGTGACGGTTTAGGGTAAGTCACCAGATGAACGTGACTGTCGTGATTATGAAATGATGCAAGCAAAAATTCTCCATACCATTCTGAAATTGAGAAAGACGTCCATCCTTTTTTGAGAACGGTTTTCGATCAGGTTCTTGTCGCTGATCCACTGCAACACACGATCCACATTACAACACTTGACCTTATCGCTACTGCGAGGAAGCACTGCTGTAACATTCTCCTCATGCCGCCTGCCGGTGGAAGCCGTTCATGGCTCGCGAGTGACGGGTTACCATTAATAAATGGTCTGGCGTCGACGGGTAGGCAGGAATAACGGCGTTGGTGGGTGGGAGGAGTGGAAGTTAGCGGATGAGAGGAGAATGAAGGAGTTTGGTTGGGAAGTAGCGAAAGGTCATAGGTGTGGTATAGTGGACGGTGTGTTGCAGGCGCGAAGACGAGCGACGAAACGGTTCTCAAAAATAGGAGGGACGTGTTCTCAATGAGGGGATGAGGAATTTTTGGCATGTTCATATCAGAAGTCACCCTTCATCTGGGTGGATTTCAGACCGCTAACGGTGTGCTGAACTGACGTGGAGAAAGTTTTTAAGATCACGTGAAACAGACTGATTTCAATACGATAGATCTGTATTGGTGAAATATTATGTTACAAATAGACTGTTTTATATGTTTGAGGTATTGATATAGCGTTAATCGAGGAATAGTCAAAAATTATTATTAATTTCAGTCGTCAGGTCTAAAGCATGCAATGTTTACTGTAAGAATCAGAAACAAACTTCAAACAACTTCTTCTTAAACTCCTACTTTTTCCATACTCAATTTTATCTAGTAATGAACAATCGCTAAGTCTGCACATGTATTCAAATGGCGTGCCAGAGAGATACCGCTTTTATAATGAAGCAAGAAGAAAACTGCAAGGAGAGGGACGACAGCAGCGGAGAGATTAGGCTCCAGAGGCGACACACGTAAGAGTCCGCGGGACGCGATGAGCGGGCTGGAGCGGACCGCCGCGGCGGGCAAAACCGTGGCGCGCCTGCTTCCGCAGCCCGCCGCCACCATGACTCCCTGAGAAATGAGGCCGGGATTAGGCCTAAGCGGCTGTCACGCCGCCCGCGCGCTCGAAAGTCAAATGAATACGGCGCGCTGACAGAGCGCAGAGGCGTGTCGGACGGACGACACTTGCGCCCGCCGCCCTTCTAGCGGCGCGCCACTACCCTGGTGGGGTGGCTCGTCGTACGCTGTCAGACCGCCCGCACGACCGGAGGTCTGTTATCCCGTCCTCCCTGCTGGTCGCACACCACCGCCTTTGCGATCACGCCGGAGATTTTATTCCGCACCTCTGCTGTCACCCATTGTTCCCGGCTTGACGTACTTTCCCCTCGCCTTCATAGCACAATGCCACACACTTCTCACGGCGTCCGTTCTGGTTTTGCCGGGTTAATTTCTACTAGATTTCCGCGTCCCGTAAAGGGTTTGCCGAGCTACCCCTTTCGCCAACACACGCTTGTGAACAGTTTTCCCGTACGCCAACCGCCGACCCGCAGACATACGCACTCTGAGCCTCACGCCTCAACATCCACAGAGACCACCATGACTCCTTTCCTTCGTTTCACACCACCTGGCGGGTCGTGGGTGTCTCTCACGCCCCTTTTCCTCGTGTACGTCCCCCGCCACCTGCGTCCTGTCGCCCTCTCTCCTGCTCCGCCGCGTCGGCGTCGCTGAGCCCGATTTATGGCTGCAATTATACTCGTCGAAATATTCGTAATAGCGCGAGGCTTCCAGGAATTGCTGGAAGATTAAAGTTTGATGCCCGAAGCGGTCGTGCGCTCCGCGACCGGCGAACAAATGCGGAATCACGCGCTCGCCCGCGCTCTCGCGGCGCTCGCGGCGGGCTGCGATTCTTGGCGTCTGTGCGCGCCGCCGCCGCCGCGACGCCCGCGCCGGATCGCCTCGGCGTCACATCGCTTTTCTTTTATTCAATTGGCGTGGCGCAACGGACGCGGTGGTGAATACTAAAACTTATACCCAAGTAAGACTAGATAGTTTATCCGTTTCCAGAGTCGGTGGAGGAGTCGCGAGGTGCGCGAGTGATATGAGGTGAAAAGCGTGAAGAATTACGATTTCGGCGTTGTGGCGGTTTGTTTTTTTTGGATTTGAAATGGACGATTCCAAGCGGATGGCCTGTATGCTCTTGCGTGTTTTGTATCGTAAATTCGCGGGGATGCTTTCAATAGATGCGGGTTGTGTGTGTTCGGAATCTCGTTTCGTTAAACTCCGATACTGTTTGATGAAAATTGTGGTTCAAAATTTTTCTACACGAATTAATCTTCTCGGTTTGAAATGTAACCAACAATTCCACGAAAGTAAACCTATCGGTTAATATTTTTATGGCATAGAACATTGGCTTGTTTACATGGACTTGAATTGGCTGGATTCGCAAATCTGACACGCTAGTTACGAATGACATGTCTTTACCTATTATTTAGTGAGGGCCAAGTTTCCGGATCTCCATTTATACGAAACCTCATCATGATCAATCTGCATCACATCAAGAAGTCGGCTAGGAAAACAAATAAACTCAGTGGTGAAACTGCCGTTGACGAATCGGGGGATGGTAACCTGAACACGATGTTCGAAAGTCGGTAGCGAAGTGCAGCGTACAGGAACATTGCCGAACTTTTCGCGTCCGCGGAGGTTGCAAGGGCGGAGAGCGTGGTGGGTTC
>BOPP01000022.1:4291940-4309072 GCA_017312745.1 Gryllus bimaculatus
CGACGTGGGGGGCGACGTGAGGGACGACGTGGGGGACGACGTGGGGGACGACGTGGGGGACGACGTGAGATGCGGGGCCGAAGGTGCTGCAAGCGAGGAAAACGCGCCCATGGCGATAGCGAGGGCGTGGGTGGCGGGAGGACATGGTCGTAACGCCGCGCCGGCCCGCTGTCCGTACGCCGCGCCCGTCGACCTCCTATATCCGGCCGCAGAGGCAATAGCGCGGCGTTCGGAGGCGCCCGCCGTAATGCGTACGAATTGCGCGGCGGAGGTACGAGGCCCCCGGGCGCTGGGAGGTCGGGTCGAGGCTTTGTCGCCAACGCTCTGCACCGGGCGACGCTGCAGTCGCGCTGCACTGCTGTACACAGGGCGGGAGCTATTTTGATATTCCACTGTTTTTTCACGTGGGATTTGCTTTTCATTAGGCTTTAAAGTTCGAATTAAAACTGAAATTAATCCTACAAAGGGATTTTTTGGAATCGTGCTTTAATTGTTGCTGACGTTTTTATTATAAAGTACGTACTGAAACATTCATATCTTGAAGTTAAGGCTAAATGTATCAAATGCTAGTTCAATTTGTCGCCACCATACGGAGAACCAAAACTCACCCAAACTTACATTACTAATTATGTTACAACACATATTGTAATGTAAATTCCCCTTTGGTGTTGCTGCGATCTGTTGAATCTGTTGAATTTTTCTATACATATTTTTTCAGTTCATTAAAGAATTATATATCCGAAATGTATATCTGATAACTCTTTCTCTATAGAATCGTTTGAATTGTTTTTGTAAATTATTCGACGATAATATTAGAGATTTGTAACACGATGAAAAACGCATATTTTTTATGAATGTTAAAAGCATTGTCAGTTACATTCATTGAAGCTATAATAATTGATTTCAGTTATGAGCACATCAGCGTTATAGTACACAACTTCTAGCTAATATTAATGGGCATTAATGTACACATTAATTTGATAATGAGGATCGAAGGTATAAGAGTACACATGGTTTTCATAACATTTGATGCATCTACTGAATAAGCAGATGCGGGGGAACAGAAGGAGATTATAGAATAAGCAATGGAAGCAAAGCAAAGTAAGAGCACTTTCCAAACTAAATAGGTTTGTTTGGGTCACGAGACGATACCCCTGGAGTGATGCACAAGATTGAAGAGGGAGAATGGAGGAGTGTGGAAGTGAGAGCTGAGGGAGAAAGGAATAGAGCGATCGAAACCAGTATTAGAATAAAATACTGGCGACATATCTCATTGGTAATGTATAAAGTGATTCTGCGACGGACAGGGAGGGGAATGGTAACAATGTAGAGAGAAAATTTAAGTACGCGGGAAACGTGACGGGAGGAGTGGGCCTCGTTCTACAGGCGGCGAATGGAATGGGGGTGGAGTCTGGCTGCAGGGCCGATACTGAGTTTGTCGACGAGGGCTATTTGGCGCAGCGAAGGGGGAGAGGCGAGTGCACCGACGTGTGGGCTCAGCTAATTAACCGACGGCGGCAGATTGCGCTCCGCGTGGGCGGAAGCGAAGAAGCCCCGGTGTTGCCGTCCCATCTGCCACCTCCACCAACCCCGTCACCCCGACCACTTCCACCACCACCCCTCCTCCTCTCCATCACACTGGCTTCCAACGCTCCTTCCCCCAGCTATCGCAGCGACCCCACCTCACCTCCCAACAATCCCTCTCCCAACGACCTCATCCCACCTCTCCCACTTCCCAACCATCTTTCCCCCCAACGACTCTTACCCCACCTCACCTCTCCCATTTCCCAACCATCCCTCCCCTAGCTCTTCCAACGACCCCCCCCCCCACTTCCCAACCACCCCCTCCCCACCGACCTCACCCCACCTCTCGCATTTCCCCATCATCCTCACCGCCTGCGTGTCCTGTTTTACCGGCCGCCGCCCCTACAGCCTGGCCCCCTCAACCCTCTGTCCGTCCTACCGGGGTGGCGGGCGTCGCTCGCGGGCTTCGCTCACCGCCCCTCCCCCCTCGCCCGGGGCGGGCGGGAAGCGCCGGTGCGGTGCGGCGCGTTGCGCAGCGGCGGCGGCGGCGGAGGCGCCCGCGATCGAGAAGTAATTTTCGCCCCGAGGGAAAAACAGAATCCGATAATTGCGGCGGCCGCCGAACCGAGCCCGGAGCGGCGTAGGCAGGGCGCTGCCGTCGCCGCCGCCTCCGGGGCGAGCGCCTCCCGCGACGCCTTCAGGAACCACACAGAGGATCGGATTTTCCTTGATGGAACTTTTTGGCTTGCGCGAATAGGCGTCTCCGCTGTCGTCGTTTCTACAGCGTCGTCGTCGTCGTCGTCGTCGTCTCGTCGCTGCTGCGATTCTTAATTTAATTTCAGCGCCGTTGGCGTCATTTCGGCGTCCTTGTGTTGCATGATTCGTTTATCTGAGTAAATTTGAGATTCCTGAGGACCAAAAGGGCGGAGAAATTTATACGTGGTACGATATGTAAAATATGTAGTTTATTTATGTACACACTAGTCATCAAATGTGATCAACTAATTACTGTCGTACTCGAAACCCTGATACATCTTCAGTACCAATCATCTCGCAGGTGTTTGTCAGGTCGCTTGTAAAAATCGCAGCCTTCTGTTAACGCATCACTTACGAAGCATGCTATTAAGTACTAAATTACTACAAAAACACACGTAAATCTTGTCACGAAGTTTCGAATTTATTCCTTGAATTTTTGGAATCTAATAAATACAATCGAATACACATCTATTAAGGAATAATAATCGCCACCGCTATCCTTTTCAGTCACGATTGCAGAACGCTACACAAGCCAATCAATAAAAACCAGACCCTAATTATGAGTACATGAACGACTCGCCATCAAAATAGCGTGAGTCTCAATCCAATTGTCTGAAACTAACTTGCTAATAACGCTTCAAACACTCACTACTTGGACCAAAATGAAATTCCCGACCTCCACTTTTCCGCAGCGGCGGCTCGTCGCTTCACGTGTCCGAAGGCCACGCACAGGCGGGCGGGTTCCCGCGCGTATCGACCGAGCGGCGTGCGTGTATCGAACGGCGTTCGCGCGGCGCGTTGTTTTTCTCGAGCGACTGGGCGTTTCCGGGCGGCGGAAGCCGCACGGCGAGGCGGGTGGAGGCGGCGACCTCGGTGAGACGCAGACCAGGGCGTCGTTAATTCTGGGCCGTAATGCGGACGGATGGTTTCGATTACCGTATGGACACAGCGTCGTAAGCGAGCAGGCCGCTCGTCCATCATCGCGACGCGGACAAACTGCCCGCAGGGAGCTCGCAAGGAACGCGCGAGCGAGCATCGTCGTCCCCGCGCTGCCCTCTAACCGCTCCGTAACGCCCCTCTAACCGCGGTCTAATAGCCGTTGCGCTACCGCTAACCGCTCTCCAGTGACCCTGGCGCTGCTGTCTAATCCACGCTCTGCTGGTGCCTGTGGACGGTTCTACTGCTCTCTAAGACTACATAAGCGCGCTCTAATTTAGAATGTATAAGTACTTATCGCTCTCTAATGGCTGTAAAACAGTTTTAATTACTTTCTTGTTGTCCATCTTCTGAGTTTGTGCTTCAGACCCGTTTCAATTTTGTGAATGCACTGAATGAAAACACACCACATCATGCAATGAGTACTTACTCGAATTTTTAAGTACCGACGTAACGAATGCAACTAAATTAACTACAGTAAATGTAGATGTAAACTCGAAATTAAGCGTATTTTCACAAGCAGCAAGTCTTTATATGAAACTCCCCAAGGAACTCGCTAGAAACGCGCGCGAATGTCAACAGTTGGAAGCTTCCTTGCTGCCCTCTCTCCGCTCCGTCAACATCTCTCTCTCCGCTGTCTAATAGCCGATGAGCTACCACTAACCGCTCTCTAGTGACTCTAGCGCCGCTGCGTAACTCACATTCACCTAGTTTCCGGTGGACGACTTTACTGCTCTCTAACACTATTTAATATCAACACCATGTATGCGTTCTCGTATTTACAATGCATCAGCACACACCGCTCTCTAATTGCTGTAGCTGTTCTTTGTTCGATATTACGCCCCTGACTTGTTTCACTTTCGTGAATGTAGTGAAGAGGACGTCCACACTACATCAAATCAATACATACTACATTTGTTTAAGAACCGTTGTAACGAATGCAACGTAATTTAATATGCAGTAAATGCAGAGATGTAAAATTCAAATTAAGCGTACTTTCGGGCGCAGGAAGTCTTCTAAGTCTAAGCGCGAGATCTGTCTCCCCCCGGCGGGTGGGCGGTGAGGCTGCCCAGGGACAGAGAAGAGCCAACGGCCAACAACCGCGAGCAGCTTCGCTTCCACCACCCATTTGTTAACGTCCTTTCCGAAGAGCTGGAACTTTGTCCCGCGGGCTGACGTGCTCCTTTTATGATAACCGACTCCATTCTTCCGCAGTCTCCGAGATTTTCCTTCAGCGCGTGTTGTGAATAATGCCTACCACGCTTTATGCTTATTTATATGCCTTTCTGAGATATCTTCGAGCGGCCTTATCGACCACGTAAAAGTGGTGCCCTTTGCTACCTATTTCAAGAATCGCGATTTTTTAGCTGTCTCGTTATTTTCGTCTGGGATAGTGTGAGTAAATGACGTACTTGAGTCGTAAATACTAGAGACAAGAAATGTAAGCTCATTGTATGTGCACTTTCAAAGCTTTTATTCGTTATCGTCCTGTGTTGTTTTTACGCTCGAAGAGGTTTTTTAATCGAGACCTGCAATGCAGTTTTATTCAAGGACATATCTTTTCAAGAGCCGTTCTCTTCTTATTGGGAGGCAACTACAGTACTAAGCATAGCATTCCCATCCCAGCAGCAGATAATTGCGGTATTGACTGCATGCTGTCGACAGTTTGGTATCTGCATTTACAGAGAATTTGTTCAACGTACCTGACAGCGTAGTTAGCTGTCATGCTAGAAATTCAATTTCAATTGTGTTACGTTTTATATAGGTGCTATTGTGAGGATGCATGCTCTGTCTGTCATTCAAAGTTTGGATATATATTTGTTTACATCATTATTTCTTGTCGAGTCAATCTGATAACCTCAATGCCTTTCTGCGCTTTTTGATATGCATTGTTCTTTCAACTTATCTCTTAGGTATTCGGGAAGACGTCTATTCCGTTAAATCAATAAAATATTTTTGGACTTCTAGAAGAATGTAAGTACAGCGACTCTATCAGGAAAATTGTATCTGATCATTAACCGTAATCATTTGAATGTTCGTCAATACTAGTACATCTTTGCGGACATCGTAATCAATAGTTAAAAAGAATTTTAATAAATTTTTAATAATAAATATGAAAGTAAAATATTTTGGGATTAATGTAGTAATTCGTTCAACAGACGAAATCAGAAGTTTTAACTGCCCTGTGGTTATTCAATTACAAAGTCGAGACATGATGGCGATGCACTCTTTTTGTCTTACATTTTCAATATTTTCCCATTTTAATATCAATAATAACTTAAAGTTACGTCAGTTGAATTGTTTAGAAATCCAACATTTAACACTATACTACATCTAAAACCAAAGAAAGTGAAAATAGACACAACGCAACCCTGTTGCAAACTTCTTCAGCCTTAAACGGCCCGAGTCAGAGACCAGTACATTTTCGGGCATGCTATTCCGGTCCCTCCTCGGCACGGCATGTCGGGCCGCCACCTATCGCCGTCTCCGAGACGAATGTGTCCCGACCCTCGGGGGCGGCCGGGCGTGGCCACCGAACTGCAGCGTGGTCGAGCGGTCTCCCGCGGGGCGATAGGCGACGAGGCGGGCGTTCGTATGCGGTGGCAATGACACTGGCGGTCTGTTGTCGGTCTGTTGTCGGTCTGTTGTCGGTCTGTTGTCGGTCTGTTGTCGGTCTGTTGTCGGTCTGTTGGCGGTCTGTTGGCGGTCTGTTGGCGGTCTGTTGGCGGTCTGTTGGCGGTCTGTTGGCGGTCTGTTGGCCGCGTTTCGGCCGACTGCCGACGATAAATTCTCTCGAAAAACACGCCGTCCTCACCGCCGCCGCCGCTACCAGTCGGGCGAGGAGGGAACGTGGAGAAGGGGGTGATTTGATGCGATTTATTATTTCCGCACGGCTCCCGCTCGATTCCGAGCGACGAACCCGTGCCTAGCGGCGTGACTGCGGTCTGCGCCACAGTTAGCATCGCCAGGGAGATCATGCTGATGCACATCCGCATGATTCCGATTGCTCATGTTTCCCACTAGGAGGGCTCAGTTTGGTAATAAAATAAAAACTATCGTAACGGAGCTCTCATAATACATAAAGGTGTTACGTTTGTTACAAATTTGTTTCAGATTGTGAAGCCCCAGATTATTATATAGTATTGCAAAATGTCAGGAGCTCTTAGCCAAAATCATTTAGAAAAATGTTCAGTGTATGTATAAAATATATTTAAAGGGAAATGAATTAGGTCATACGATAGTTACTCTCCGAAATATACGGTGAATCACACATGTCCAAGAGTATCTGTTGATAACTGGATTTTAATGTCTGGGAACTGTGATACAACAGAGACTTTAGCTGGGGTAAAGTTTTCTTGGGGAGAAAGAATTGTGGATCGCGTCCGGTATTGTTGGTCCAACTTTGACCCGTAACTCCAAGTACTCTTTTTCAGGCACGTAACTCCACCGGTAGTGTTCTGTTTAACTCGCCAGCATATACCTGAATTGAATTGAATTGAATTGAATATGCCTTATTTTACGTGGCGAGACTCGGGCCATCAGGCCCGATCTTCCGTCTGACCACGCAAATTTCGCTACGCTCCTTTCATCTAGCAGAGAAAGAAGGTATTTCTTGGGCGAGAAACAGGCGATTTGAATTTAGCTCAGAGGCGTCATTTAGGCTTGAGGATCTTTTACATGCAAGTAAATCTACGAACATGGGACAGCCGGCTTTACTTCCCCTCCGAAGGAAGGCGTACGAAGGATTTTTTCGCCCTTAAAAATCCACGGCTTCGATCGGGTTTGAACCCGCCAACTTGGGTACAACAGTCCAGTACGCTAACCGTTACACCACCGCCGCCGCCAACCTCCGACGCGGCGCCGTCGCTGCCCGTGGGCTGCCTGCGCACGATAAGCGGATGCGGAAGTGCGCGACCTGACGGATCTGCCGCCATGTTTTTTTCATGGCTGGTTAGTATTCTGATTCCATCGGCTCTTCGCACGAGCCCGTGTTTGCGCCGCAGACTTTTCTTCGCGATGGCCCTGCCATCGACCTCTCGTGAAATTGTGGGCACTGAACGTGCGTGCCCTATTTCGCGGACCCATCTCTTTAAGTTCGCAGATTTACAAGCCCAAAATGAATACGGCGACCTCTTCAGAGAGAAAAGAACTGCACAATTCTGATTACTGGAGGTTATTTGAAAGTTTGTAATCGTGTTTTTTTATTGTGTACTAACATTTCATTCTACGAACATAGAAATTCTAAAACATGGAAATGAGGAAACATTTCCACCCTTTCTTGAGGGGAAACTCGTGAATTTTATTTTATTCGCAATTGGATATTCACATTTGTTTTCAGTTCGTGTATTTGATACGTGCGATATGAATATTTTCAACTTAATTCCATGTGTAACACTGCTGAGGAATATCGCTTGTTTAATGTATGCAAAAGCTTCATAACACACTATTTGCTTTCCATTCTTCTCTTGAAAATATGATACACGCAAATGAGGATAATAGTATGCGTCATTGTCTGTCCCCTAGAGTGTAAATGGATTTTAGGAACTACTGTATTGTTTGCGTTCTTATCTTTTACGCTGTAGCAATCTTTCCGCCTGCTCATTGTTCTTAGTATGGCCCACGCTCTTTACCTTGTGACCTATTTTGATCGTTGTTTGGCCATGACTTCCTATCTTCTTCTTAAACACATAATGAGTGTGTAACCGACCCTGGACGGACAAGATGTTTTCTTACCGTATCAGCTACAAATATTGGAGTGTGACGTTAGTAAGGATCTCTCTTTGCATTGATGCTCGGAAGAGACGGCGTTACTCACTGTGAGCTCAGAAGTGAAAAAAAGTCGAATGAAAAAAAAGGGGAAATGAATTAGAAATCACCGAAGAATTGATTAAGAAACTTGTTGCTGGCGACCGACAGAAACGAAACAAAACTGTTTTTTAATTGATCCGTAATCTTCATATTTTTAGGCCTAAAGTTAAACAGAAAACTAAATTGATATTTTTCTTCAAATACTTTTTCATCGTAGGCATATAGTAATTTGCGATAATTAAGGTTTTCTAATAAAGAATACCTGTTTTTATGTAAGTAACCATCACACGCTAATAAAGTGAAATATTTGTAAACGTAATTGTAGCAATAAAGAAAGTAAAGTATCAGAAATGAATTCCCCGTACACGTTACATATCGTAAAACTAATATACCCTAATTGTAATAATATCGTTTTGACGTATCTCGACATATTCCCGGCAAACCTTTTTATAATCCTCCCGTGGACCTGTTAACTGCCTTCGTGCTTGGGTAAACACGTACTGCCCGAGCCAGCCAGTATCGTGGTTCAGGTAGGCCCGCTTCCTACGTCCCCGAACCGCTTTCCTTCGGCGCAGCCTAACGCCTGCGGCAGCTTCGTTGCCTTTGCCGCTCCACGCGCCTGCGCGGGAAGACCTCGTCAGGCTTCCGGGCGCATCCGGGCTGCCTCCGACGGCAGATGTGCCCGTTCGCCTCACCCCTCTCTTCCCTTCCCTCCGGCGCCCCGATCCCAAGGGGGCCCCTGGTTCTGCCGCCGTCGCCGCCGCCGCCCCGACCCGTTGCGTGGGCGACTGGTAATCGAAAAGCCGCCCTTTCCCCTACCTGCGGCACGCGAAATATTTATCTTTATTAGCGCTGAAACACTTAAGCCTTCCTCCCAATGTAATAAAGATAAACAGCGTTTTTAAGCCCCCGGAGCCCGGCGACGGGGGGCGGCTGCGCCGTATGAAAATCGCGGGCCCCGTGCCCCCCCCCCCTGCCCACTCCATCTGTAATGCCTGCAAATTGCTATTAAAGAATTACGTCTTGGGTCTTGGGCCTTATCCCGCTCCCTCCGCCGCTGTGCGACCCCGCCCCCCTCCCCCGTCCCCGCTGCGTAAGCCGAGAGCTAAGCTAAGCCGAGCCGGGAGAATTCGACGATGTTCGACCGTGCCTCCGGAATCGTCCTCGGTAGATAAGAATTCTCGTTGGGTGGATGACGGCCTCTGGTTCCTCGCAGAGCAGAAAAGTTTTTTTTTTGACAATTTTGCGCAATTTATGGATCTCTCGTGCGAAAAGACGAGCGAGCTGCGAGGTTTCCTCCGAGGGCTTTCGCTGGAATCATCGCGGGGATTGAAACTTATTAACTTTAACTTTTAATTAACAATTTTCGTTCATTCCCCTCAATTTTCGGACAAGTGTGTCATAGATTAAATTGTTTCTATCAACTGATTTTTTTTACACGCAGTATAAGCTACTTTTTGTTCTCATATGTTCTTCATTAGTAGTAAACGTCTCAGAAAACGTCAGGGATGAGAAACATTTACAAACATCCTTATTTGCTTACACAGAAGCTCCATAAATCCTGGAGGCATGCCAAAGCATTCTTGTGGCATCCGTAACCTGTCACGTTCAGTCTAACGAAAAGGAAAGAATGGTTATATAAAGAGATGAAGGTCGCATTTCAGTAATTGCTCGATATTTCTTTGATTAAGCTGATTCAGACACCTATTGATGAAGCTGAGAAAATCGAGGAGAATATTAATTTGGGTAACTAATGGCCACCGTCTTCCCGAATTGCGCGATTATGCAATCCCCAAAAACATTCTCTCAGCAGCAATTACATTTAATCATTAAGTATAATCTTTCAGTAATTACGTGTTCCACCAATCTCGAAAATGGTGTGCTTTAAAATGAAACGATAGCCCCCCCCCCCCCGATGAATGTAGTTATTGCTATTACCTGCAGATGAAAATTGTTTCTGCTTTTCTTCAATCATAACAGGGTCTTGAAAACAAAGACGGAGTGAGTGTCTTACAGTGAAGATTTTCTGAGCGTTTATTGAAAAACGCTCAAACTTCGTTCCTTTTAAGATGGATATTTTCTCTCTCAAGGCTTTAGAATACACGTTGATATTGCGACACATTTATTTTGTTTTCCGTCCGGTGTTTACATTGTCCGTGTATCTGCCAAGGCGAAAGTACGCATTAGAAAAAAATATGTCCGAAAGAAGAAGAATATAACATCAGAACATTTCTTTTTGCTCGTGTGATGAACTACTAGACTTTGTATTTGTGGTTGCGTGTTGAAAGTGAAAATAACATGTTTTGAAGTACATAAAACATACTGTTCTTTAATTATTAGCTGTCATTTATAAAATATAAAATACAAAATACTCAACATGGTTGGCATTCAAAATGAATGACGGTTTCAGTTTTCATTGTCGCCGCTGTTGTTGCTGCGTAGCGAGAGGAAATGCATGGCCGAGTCAGCTTAATCCTAAACAATTCCAACTGTTCATCTTAAACAATACCGGCCGTTTATCCTAAACCACCCCTGACCGTTAATCTTCAACAATGCCGACCGTATATCCTAAACCACCCCTGACCGTTAATCTTCAACAATGCCGACCGTTTATCGTAAACCACCTCGACCGTTAATCTTCAACAATGCCGACCGTTTATCGTAAACCACCTCGACAGTTAATCTTGAACAATGACAACCGTTTGTCCTAAACCATCCCAATCGTTAATATCCAACAATGCCGGCCGTTTATCCCCAAACCATCCCGATAGTTAACCTCGAACCATATCGACGATTCGAGAACCGAGGCTGCATCAGATTAATCCGGTACCATCCCGACGCGTGCCGAGAACAGCGCAGCGGGCGTGCGCAGGCGTGCGCGACGGCGTGAGGCGACTCCCCGGCGCGAGGCGTCGGCGTGCCCACGCACGTGAGGTGGCGTTTCGGGCGTCCTGCCCGCCCGCCTGCCCGCGGTGCTCGTATGTCTGCCAGGTAAGGAGCGTGAGTAACTGCCGGCAGACGCCGAGGAGCCGACGCGGGCGCGCGCGGCGCCGCTTCTGACGCCCGCTCCGCCCCGCCCGGCCCGCCGGCCTGCGTAGGAACAATGGGAGAAGAAGGGCGCTACCCGACGCCCCGCGACGACGGACGCGGGCGACGCCCCGACGAGCAGTCGACCAGGGCAGTGAACTGTAATTCGTTTTGTTCTAGTTCGCGCTTCGGTTTACTAAGCTTCTTGCGTTATTGGATTCGGTTGCGGTGGGCGTTCGCGAACGAGTATTAAATCGATCTAACTTGGTTCATATTCCATTCCATGAAGATAAAAATATTGGGATTAAAAAATGCACTGATTTGAAAACCTTTTATTAAAATTATGGTTGACAAATTTTGTTATCCAAGTATTTTTTGTCTTTATCAATTTTTTTTTCAGATCCAGATCATTATTGAGCCTCTAATTAACCTTTTTTCTTCACACCCCGCATGATGTAATTTGCATTCTAAATTTCCTTAACTGGGTTACTATTACACCAATTTTATTTCTAATTCAATAAAGTTTCGTAAATTATTTCCCAACCAGGAAAACGAGCAATTACAAATCAATTCATGAAGTAAATAATCTTTGCCCGATTCCAACTGAAAGAATTTTGTTTTCGGGTTCAATTACATGACCTCTGCTGCAAAATATTATGTTTTCTGATTCGGATAAATTTTCGTTGCTGGTTCGAGGTTTCTCACTCAACAGCACCGTCCCCTTTTCAATGCTGAGAACGGTTATTGCCACTGACTTTTTTTCACCTCACTTCCAGGTTCGTGGCGATATAAAAAAGGTTATATACGGAGCAGTACAGGTGTGGGACTTTGGAGAGACGCAATCAAACTTTTAAGGCCGTATGTAACTCTGGCTGTGTGCTGTGTACTGTGTACTGTCAGCCTTCGCGCTGTTGGACATTTTTTCTGCGACGTACGGAAAGCGTAAAATCACGTTTCGCATTCTTTATAGCAGTTCTCGCACCAGCGGCCCTTTGCTGGGATCACGCAAGGTCTTAATAGGTTGACGCAGGGTAATTTATTTCTTTGTAAGGTAACTTTCATATGTTGGAATCTTCTTGATATTTATTGACATCAAGCCTTCGCAAGCAAATAAGCCTTAGGATTTTACACGATTGTCATAAATCAATGAACAATTTACATACATATTTGAGAAATATTTCATGAGCATATTTTTAGCATAATTGTATTTTGTCGTTATTTATTTTTGCAGTTACAGAGGTGAAAAATTAAAATATAAGCGATCAGAAGCGTCTCGTGTTTACAATGATATATGAATAATCTATTCAGCTAGTAATTAAATCACATTCTCTCTGTAAACACTGAAACGATAAATTAACCACATCACGAGACTGATGCAATTTGGCTTTGCAGGTTACATTTCAAAGGGGGTCATAATTTTTGCGGTTAAAACTTGATTTCAACCACTACCAAATCCTTACGCCTTTTTTAGAATCATAGTTTTATTAATGTTAAATTGAAGCCACAGTTATTTGCAATATGCTATTTAATCAAGCAATAGCGGCATTTATGTGGAGTCATAGGCAGTTCCACACATATACAATGAAATATTCATTATAGGAGTTTATATCTCACGGAAATTGACATCGGCATAGTACATCGAAAATCTCTAGTCAAAAATGCAAATCAGTGGCAAGCTTCAAACTGAGGAATTTACCATATAAACTCATTCATTGTCAACATTTCCAAATGTTTCACGTTCCTCAAACATGTCCACTACTCAAATTAGAATGAAGATAAAATATTTCATTATCTTTTCAATAGCGTTTCATTACCAATTATACACTTAGCACTTCAAAAAAGTCGAACCTCGGCATCAATCTCATTAAACCCAACTAGTAAAATCTATCAAGTTGAAAGTATTCAATTGATTGCAAAATTCCTAATAAAAGGATGCCCATGCATGTACACGAACTCATCCATATCGGTAAATGGGTGTGCGAAAACGAGGTGTGTCGAGCCCCGGGGTTCCGCTGTGCCGGATATCCAACGCCGCATGCCGTTGGATTTCTCTTTGCCCCCTGTCGCCCGGTTTTCCTCCTCCGACTCTTCGTCACCTCTTTGCGCCGCGGCGTAGCGCGTGCTCCGCTTCCGCTCCCCTGCATCGCCCTTACCCTCCTCCCCCTCCGCTGTTTTGCTGTATTTACTGCGGAGCTCCTGAGCCCGCGATTTTTCCGCGCTCTCTTTTTATGGCTTCCCGCCTCGGCTGGCGCTGCGGTACGCTCCCGTCCGCACGACCTGGGCCCGCGTGCCGATCGTCAGCCTCGCAGGTATTTCTTACTTGGCGCCGGAATCTCGCGGAAAAATTGAAGGGGACACGGCCAGAGCGAATCTGAAGAATGTGCAAGTGTATTTTGCAAAAAAAGAGGAAGAAAAATTAAGGGAAAAAAGAAGGCTTAAAATCTTGAGCTTAAAATCAATAAAAAAATATTTCGCGAAGACAAGGTTTGTTGATGGGAGATGGGGAAATGTTTGTATAAATGGACCATCGCGAAACGTTGAGTTTTGGATACTTAAGCGTTTTCAGTTACATTATAGTTACGATATTTACAAATTAAAATAGCATACTCGTAAGGCAAAGGAATCTGGAAATAGGTCACAGAATTGCATTACCTATATTAGTGAATTATAAGGGATCGTAAATATTTTCACGACATTTGATAAATACTTTAGAGTAGAAATTTTATAATGAGGATGCTCGTTCTGCAATGCACGTCTTTCAGAACGTCTACGACTAAATGGAATTTTCTGATTACGGGTATACTTTTGCATTCGCTGACATACGCGGAATAACCAAAGTTCTGTGGAACTAAGGACACGCGCGTGGACTATAAGCGCCCTCGAGCGACAGGACTCAGCCAAGCATTCCGAGCTTGCGCTGCGCTTCCAGCACTACTAAAACAGCGGAAATAGGATCGGATGCGGCGTTCGCCCAGGAGTGGAGTGTACCTGCCGGCGCGGGGCGTCGCGGCGCTCGGTCGCCCGTGCTCGCTCGCCCGCTGGCGTTCCTCGCCCTAGACGGTGCTCCGGTAGAGCTCCCAGATACAGAGTGCAACCTAAACGGCCGCCGCCTTTTAATATCCTTTCACGCGACGGCCCAGCCAGGGAGCATTCAGGAGTTGAGGAGAAATTGTAACAGTCGAAGACATTATGGAGGGTTTCAACAACATTGTGACTGGTGTTTGGTGGATTGTTGGTTCCTATCTCACCGACAATACCGCTCAGTTCACATGGATATAAAATATCGGAATAGAAAAGGATGGCATTACTCTCTGTATCTAGGAATTCTATGTCGCTGTCGTGGTGGTGAGAGCGATTGAGAGATGCCCAGGGCCTATGCCGGAATGCTTTGTTATTATTGCTGTGCCGAATATTCTTACTTCACTCGCTCGTTTCCGTCTCCACCCCGTCGCCATCTGAACTGCTCGTTTCAAATATGACTTCTCATTTTTCATCGAAGTCTTCCCCCGATATATAACATAGTTGCTCTGTGATTAGCTCTCACTCAAGTATTATTCACATAGATTTCATAATGTCATCTTTATTATTATTTTTTCTTCATTTATCCAGTTTCCGTCAACCCTCTTGGACAGCCAGTCAACCGTTCTCGTGATAACCGTCCCTTACCCTCCAGATTTCCACCAGCAATTCGACCTCACGCACACTACGTCTATTCTCATGGACTGGGTGTCACTGCCACGTTTCGCTTCTGCCTTCACCTCCCAATCACCGCCCCACCCAACAGCCGGACAGCGAGAGGGGTCGGTGACAGCACGGAGCGAAGCCTGACGGGGATAACTGACGCGGGGACGCGCGGCTCACAGACAGGGACTGGGACAGGGACAGGGACAGGGGGCGGGGGAGCGGAGTGCTGCACTTTTCCAGGGACGTCGATTTCCGAGATTCCTCTCCCGAACTTTTATTGCTCGGCGTCGTCTGTCCGTCCGCCCGTCCGCGCCGCGGCGGCGGGCGCCGGGCGGCAGGGGCAAGCTGGGGGCCGGGTCACGTCCTATAGCAGTAGCGGGGGCGTTCGTGGACAGGTGTGGTTTTTTGAGCTGGGGCGAGGAGGGGAAGGACGGGCGGGTGGGGCGGGGGTGGCCGGGGGGGCCGGGGCGAGGAGGTTAAAGTAGAAAGGGCGGGAGCAAATTGTCGGCCTCCCATCGACCGCTTCGCCTCCGTTGCCGAGGGGTGGTGGGTTACGCAGGGCGGCGAAAAAATCTTAAAGGCGGGACGAAAGTCTAAAAGTGATTTGTCATGTGAATAATATGATGGATGCTTTTGGGGATTAGAATGCGTATCTACATTAATGAAAATGAAATAGCTTACACTGTAAGAATGACATATTGAATAAGAGCGGGCGTGACATAGCGTTGGCGGTGGTAGTGGAGTGGGGGCGAGACTTGGCGATGGGATGAATTTCCGTATTATTAATATTGTTTATTAATAAGAAGTAAAAACTGGGCCTATTTTCAAAGTAACGATTAAAGACATTTAGTACCACTTAATAAACGCTTAAGATAACATGTGTTAATTATTAATAAAAAACACTTTGTATAGTTTGTAGTGATAGTTCTGTAGTGAGTTTGTCTAACAAGTTTAACTACGAAGTAATATGGTATTGGCTCTCACGATTTTCGGCTTTCCTTGTAAACATTGCCGGTAATTCCTATCGCAATACTCAGTTTACATTTCGTGGAGCATCACAAGTCATATTTCCTCAGCAAACACAGTGCGCCCGTCGCTTTCGCTGTGTTGCAACATTTGCGGCCGATTTCGTTCGAGTCGCGTTCGCTGCTTGTTGTTGTCTGGTGCGGCGCTGGACCCGCCACCGGCCCGGCCCGCCGTTTGACGCCGTTTCGCGCCGCCGCACCCACGAAACACCTGCAGGGGTGGGTGGGCGGGGAAGGGGAGGGGAGGGGGAGAAGGAGCTGGCGGTATGTGTTTCCCTCGTTCCTCGCGGTTCGCCGCGTCTTTTGGAGAATTTAACGCAGGCAGTTTATCGCGGGGCTTCTCTCTCACAGGTGGCGTTTCAAACATTTCTTGCAGGGATGTCTCAATGCTGAAGAGCGCAAGGCGACAAAAGATTTTTTTTTTTGACTAATATGTGTGGTGTGGATCGGTGAAGGATTTTTTGTGTGGGGTGAATGAATCCTTAGAGGTTGCATCCCGTATTAAGCCCTTTGAAGGACTCGTCAACGATATCACTTGACAAAAGGAAGAAATTTAAAATTTCCAGGAGTTATCTGAGCGATGTCGACTTTATGCTTTAAGAGAAAATTCAGACGCTCGACCGTTGTTAAAGAGGGTTTTGGAATTTTGCTTCCAAAACGCAGTGGAAAGTGAAAAAAAAATATAAGTCCCTCTTTCTGGAGTTTGACATACCAAAAAATTAATTTTACGACTGAAAATTTTGAAGATCTAGCTCATCGGTTAACCAACCATCTGCCAATATCTAGGGAATTTTTACAATGTTGTAGGTTTAATCTTGTGCTACGTTAAGTATCAAGAAAATCATGCAGGCGTCACATTTGTGCCTAACTCTGGCGACATTCCGCGCAAGACTCATCCTTCACACAATGGTTCTCATTTTCTGAAGCGCAGGAAAAAAAGAATTATCAACTGCGGTTTTTGCACAGCTGCAGTCTGTTTTTAGGCCAAAGACCGGCGTCACGCGGGCCGCCACGAAGAGAGAATGAGGCGGAGGAGGCGCTCGTGGGCGCCGCCGGGGAACCACGTTAGAGCAGGCGCAAGAGCCTTTGATGTGAAGTTGTTTAATTTTGGCTGTTAATCCTGTAACATGTCGATCGGCTGCACAATAAAAAGGCGGCGAATGGAGGGTGCGGGAGGGGGAATCGAGGGAGTGTGAGGGTTGCGGGGGGCGGGGGGCGACTTCCCGGAGGCGCAGCGCCGCACAATGCGAAAATGCCTCCTTCCACCGCCGCTGCCCCTGGGCGCCGACTCCAAGCTTCGCGCGCAGCTAAGCCAACGCGGCCCGCGGGGGCTTGGGGGTTGCGGGGAGGGCAGAAATAACGTGGGGTGGT
>BOPP01000022.1:4309382-4320436 GCA_017312745.1 Gryllus bimaculatus
GAGGGTGCGGCGGAGAGAGTTCGGTGGGATGGGGTAGGTGCGACCGGCAGAATCGGCGATGGCGGTGGCGACGCTGGCTAAAGAGCGATTCGCATTCGGCCGGTACACCCTGTCCAGTCTTCCAGACGGGGGGCCCAGTGAGACGCGGTGAATGGGCGGAACACAGGGCGATATAATGTGAGTGGTAAGAGGGCAGGGCGAACAACCCCCGAAGCTACCTGGATATACACGCAGAAAGAAAGAACGAAAAGCTGTGGAAATGAGAACTTCGAATGAGAGCTGTTAGAGGAGAACAACTGAGGAACAGAGGAAGGAAACACGAATTCGAATTGTGTAAGTGGATTGCTTCAAAAGAAAGAACGAGAACTGAATTAAAGAGGGAGTAAACGGGAACAGGAACGGAAACCGGATTCGGATTAAAGGGGACCGGAATAGGGAGTACGCGGGAGAGGGAACGGAAACTGAAGACATGGAGACATCGACCAAGGTAAATTAAGGTATTACTGGCGGGGTGCCGCAGGGACGGTAGCGCTGCGCGCGCATTCCGCGATCATTTCGACCGGGAGAACGCGACCCCGCGGGCGACAACAGCCTCCTCCGCGCGCCGCCCTCGCCCTCGCCAACGGGGCGACCTGGCCAGCCGCGTCCCCTCCCTGTCCCCGTCCCCATGCGCCGCATGCCGGTCACGCCCCGGTCGGCACCTGGGGACATTCCTGCGAACGCGCCGTCGGCCCGCGCCTCCGCCTCCGCGGCGCACCGCCATTGTTCCGTGGCGGCGGTTTGCCGAAGGGGCGGCGCGGGCGGTGAGGGCGGCGCGGGCGGCGCGGGGGTGGTGCGCGTTAATCGTGACCTGCGTGCCGCAGCGCCCGGGCGGCGGACGAGTCGGCGGCGGCGGCGGGGACCGCGCCTCGCCGCCCCTATAGGACTCTGCCGCCGCCGCCGCCGCCTGCTCCGACTCCCGACAGGCACGTTTCCATCTCAGCCCTCGGCGCGTCTGCGTGCGTGGATGGTGTCGACAAGGTCGAAGGGAGGCCCAGAATCTTGGTAAGAGTCGGTAGCAGGGAGATCAAGAACTTAGGCGGCAGAGATGAGACGGGGAAAAGTCGAGATTTGTGGACCCGATGGGATCACAAGAGGAGGGAGGGGCACTGGAGGGCGGAGGGCATGATACGGGGTGGAGGAAACATGTGATATGATGCGAATGATGGAAAGGGGAGGCAGCGAACGAAAATGAGCGGCACGGAGGAGATAAGGGTCCGAGAGGGGGAGGGGAATACACTGCAATGTTGTGGAGATGTCTCCTGCTCCTAAAAGAATAAGCTATATGCCTTATAGTATATCTTGCGTATGCAGCCCAGAATGAAATAATCGTGAAACTCGCTGGATAAAATTTTTCCATTTTTGTTCGTCTTAATTTCACTTATTTCGGATTCACATTCTCTTTCATTGAAAGAAAACGCACGGTGTTCAGTACTGAAATCCTCTTTACCCTCTGCCCGAACAATTGGCCAGTCACGAAATGAAACGAGACTGTTACGGAAACTGTTAAAAATTAGTCTCATTTCACTTTGAAGGACGATTTTACGGTCCCGGATAGACAGATCGCCCGCCTGCCTGCCCCTCCCTCTACCACCAAGGGTCACCGCAGGTCGTCACGGCAGGGCGTCGGTCGCTGGAGCAACCGCCTCGCGCACCGAATCCTCCTCCCCCTCCCACTCCTCCTCTCCCGTCGTCGCCCCGCAGGCAAAGCGGCAGGTGCGCGGCCGGACGGGGCGCCCGGGGACTACTTCCAGACAAGTGCACGACGGCTCCCCCTGCCCTGCCCGCGGCCACCGCCCCTCGCGGAGCGTCTTGGCCTCGTAGCCGTTCCATTAAAGCGCGCGCGGTCGCAGGCGCCCCCTCTGGGGACGACGACGACGCGAGCGACGTCGCGATATCAGAGGGGGCTTCGTAAGAGCGCTCGCTCGCTCGCTTGTAATCGCCGGTGGGGAGAAGGGACCGCGGGAGACGGAATTCTTACGAGTCGCTCGGGGGAGAGGGGGGTGGGGGGCGGAAACAACACAAAAAGCTCGCAGGGCACGAGTCACTCCACAAGGCAGGCGGTTTGTGAGTTCGGATGCAACGTCCCTCCCTCGATCTCGGCGGAGATGCGATGGCACAGGGCAGATAGATACTGTGATTCATGCCGCACGGTGCAACTGGCAAAGTTTGTATGCTGGTGGAGACGTCCTGGGACAATAGCGCGGTGATAGATTGTTTTTAGATATTTATCTACGAGATGGATTTTTGTGTTTTAAAAGATATTTTTGATTGTTGAAGCTCTTACAAGAGTCAGAATTTGCAGACTTAAGCCTAAATAATAGCTAAACTATTCAATAGCTATGCTGTTACTTACAGGGGAATATTCTTGTTGAATAGTATCCGTGGTTAAATTCAAAGA
Source organism: Gryllus bimaculatus (assembly GCA_017312745.1). Lineage (NCBI taxonomy): Eukaryota > Metazoa > Arthropoda > Insecta > Orthoptera > Gryllidae > Gryllus > Gryllus bimaculatus. The sequence goes on from BOPP01000022.1 coordinate 4,311,823, forward strand.
GACATTCGTGCCACATTTGAACAGCTGTTATTTAAACGCAGGATTCACATGGCGTGAGAACGACGGCGATTAAATACGACAAAAAAGTGTAACCTGAAATAATTAAACATTCCATAGTTGGTAATATCGGCGATTAGTTATATTGAATTTAATCTGATGTGTGAATTACGATGGTATGTGAATTTCAATTTTATTAGTTGTTAACATTATTGGTTTATTGATTATAAAACTATAAAAAGGTGTGTTTTTCCGATTCAGCAAAAGGTCTATGTTATAAACAGACATAAAAATTGAGGGATTTGAATAATGTAATGCATGATACTCGTATAAAAGTAAAGAATTGTTCAGTGCAGATGACTATTCTCTCTTGGAATACAGTCATCGTATCTGAAGACCGACATTATAATGTATAAAATATTAAACAGCGGGTGCTGTATATTTCATAGAAGTTGATTTTCTTTGGTCTGATAGTAAATTAATATTTTAAGAGCAAGATCCACTATTCGGGATACTTTCAAATTTGCTCCCTTCTGATTCATAAGCTTTCTTATCAAATAACAGATTAAACGATGCCTTCCTTACCAGAGGACTGTATTAATTAAACTAGCATGAACAAGTGAGTGGTCACAATTGGGCGATTGTCGTCTAACAATTTGCAATAGAACGGTCTCCATGTCTACAACTGACAGTTTGAAACTTAAAGATATCCTAGGTCGCCTAAGCGTCGCCTCGCACTGGAGCCCGTGTGTGGGGCGGGAGCATCTTGGCCGCCGTGGCCGGTGGCGGTGGCGTGGGAGCGTGGGCGGAGAGCGGCGGGCGCGCGGAGCCACAAAGGCGCGCATTGAGCGGCGGGGCCGCGTGGCGGATGCGATGCGTCTCGGCCGCGGACCCTGCCACCGCGCGCGGCCGACCCGTGACGGATGCGGCGGCGGCGGCGGCGGCGGGTGATAGCGGTGGCGACGGCGCCGCTCGGCCCAGCCCCGCCCCGCGCCTCTTCTCGCCATGCCTATCTCATCATATCACCCCGCTCCGTCTCATCTCACTCTGCTCCGCTCGGCTCCACCCCGCTCCACCTTATATCACCCTGCTCCGCTCGGTAGCGCCCCGCCCCGCTTCGCCCCGTCCGCACTCCTCCCCGCCTCGTTCCGTCACGTCAGCCATCCCGCACCGCGACACCGCGCCCCGCTCTGGTCCACTCCTCCCCACCTCGCCGCTTTCTGCCCCGTCCACCCCTCTCCACCCTGCCCCGTTCCGGCCCATCCCGCCTAGCCCCGCTCCTCATCCCTTCCTACCCCGCGGCGCTTCACCACATCAATATGCCCCCGTTTCTATGTGTTCTGCTCCGCTCCGGCACGCTCCGCCACGTTCAGGCTTGCCGCGGGCAACCAAGGCGCTGAGTTGCCCCTGCGTCGCCAGGAGATAAGTGCAAGGCTAAGGGGGAGGCGTTGACGGGGCGTGAGCGAGTGCAGAGATTGTGGACAGAAGGTTGTGTTGGATGACGAGTGAGGTTATGGGTGAAAAGATTGGGCGTCGAGAGCCTGAGGGTGGAGGAGGAAAGAGTGAAGAAAGACGGTGATGGTAGAAGGGAAAAAACACCCTACACATACCATAGCACTGGTTGATTGAGAAGAGTAAGTAACCCGAAAGGATGGTTGGATGAGAAAGAAATTGTCTAATTGAAGTGAGAAGGTAAATTTGCAGAATTTGATACGATTTGTGAAGTTGCATAAATTGGGCGATTTGTGACGTCGGGACCACTAGGAATTAGGAAAGAAGGAGAGGGGAAGATCAATCGGATGAGGGATCGATTGGAGGTGGGGATGAGGAGTAAAATTGTAACAACGACAGACTACGTGACGATACCAGTGATTCGACGTTGGGGTAAACAGTTACCAGATTGAGGGCAGTGGAGGACAAAAAGGCCTCCTGGTCGGGGCCAGCTGTTCTTTGGAAGAAACGGTGGAAACGGTGGCGACGGTGATGACGGTGATGACGGTGGTGGAGGCGGTAGATTCAAAGGCGGCCACAAGGGCTTGAGTGGCGGTGGCCAGGACGGATGACACGGTGCAGATACGGGCGGGGGCGGGGGCGGGGGCCAAGAGGACGCGCGTGGCGACAGCGTGACCGACGAGCCTTTTCACCCCTCCCCTCGCCTTCCCGGCCACTCTCTTAAGCGAGGAGCGCGGATAGTCGAGTGCTTGAGATAAGGCCTCCGCCTTCACGAGCACTCGTTTGCTACTATCGCTCAGGAATCCCAGACCCAAGCCCCGTTCTCTCGGATGTGCACTGGAGGTCCCGGTAACTCTTTGTCTTTCACGGCCGACAACACGCCAGCATTAACAGGTGTCTTAACTGTGCCATCAAGGGGATGTCTCTATCTACGCCGTTCGGGGACTAGGACTTTATCTCCTTAACAATGCATTGATGCCTAAAAATATACAGTACAATGTTAAGATTCTCCTCTTGAATTTTCGCCAATTGGAATTGAATTTAGAAAATGGATGATTATGCTGGCCTGATCATTACAGATTGGTAACGATGTGATTTCAGTCCTAACGCCTACCTTTGCAAATATAATCTTAAACTGAAATGAACATTGAGCAAGGCTACATAATGTACTTCAGAGCGTTTGTAAAATATGAAAGCTGTGATACAAGCCAAACATTAAAAATAAGTGTTGAAATCAGTGTCCCAAGATCAGATTTTCACAACTTCAATGAGAGATGTAAATTCTAAATTTAAAAGCTAATAAACAACACATTTTACTTTATACAATTTATTCCACACATTATAATACTCTACCACGACTCTGGCACGTCTTGACTAAAAGCATACACGTGTTTCTGGCGCCTGAACGCATCGGCCTGACATCGGTCGATCGAAGTCGAAGTCACGTCCCGCGCAGTCGGAAAGCGAAGAGAGCGACACGTGGTTCCTCGCCCGCTCGTCTCCCCCCACCCCCACCTGCCTCGCGAGGCGGGGGGTGGGGGGGGGGCACGAGACGAGGGCGTAAATTCTCCCCACTTACTTGGCCGTCCCCCTTTTTCGCCTGAAAAATGCATCGCCTACTGCGGGGAAGTTGCGGTGATGAAAGGGAAACTTTAACGTCGAGAGCGAGATCGCTTCTTTAAAAGAATTACACGATTAAATATACATGGCGTCTGCTAGCAGGGGCCCCTAGCCGATTCGCCTTTACGCTTCTCCCCCCTCCCCCCCCCCACGCCGTCCTCCCGACCTCACCGCCGTCCCCCTTCGAGGACTGGAAGCCTACTCGTCGCGTTCTACGAACGCTTTCGGATCCCCTGAGGACGCTTCGCAACTTTTCCCGAAGAAAGCATCAAGAGGAAGCAATTTTCATTAAGAAGGGAAATATTAATTTCCTTTTAGGCAGGCGTCGCCGTTTCCGAAACAGAAAAAGAGTCGTGGACGCAGAGCACTGCTGGTCGACGAGGGAGCACAAAGGTTGTCAAAGCTCGAATTTAATTACCCATCTGTCGCCGTGCGGGGGCGAAACGCGACGTAGCGGGTGCTCCGGGGTAGGTGACAGGTTTCTATTTTTCCTGTGCGTCGTGCCAGCCCGCAGGAGAACTGGGATTTGAGGCGAAATTTAATTTTTTTGTCGAGCAGAGAAGCCGTTGGAGGTAGTGTTAGAAGCCTCCGTGCGGAGAGAGAGGTTTTCGTGGCTCGGATGAATAACAATTCAGAGAGAACGGAAGGTGGTTTAATATTTCATTTCTCGGTTATGGACAGGTATGAATGGCAACCAATCCTAAAATGTGACTTATTTAGGAAATTATTTGCATTACTGTAAATTTGAGGTTGTTCCTCCGATCTTCTTTTATTTATGCAAGAGAAGAATAATTTGATTTATAGTTGAAATAAGATATATGAAAATATTTAGTCATGGGAGATGACATTTCTTTGAATGCAATGTTTTTATGTTGCAAAGGAGAAAATGGAGTTTAACAATTTATTCTCGTGATCACAATGAAAGTAAGATAAGAACGTCTGTCTGCTGTTTTTCTTTGTGTCTGGCAAATTCTGTGGATATTAATGTAGCTATAATTTCAAAAGAAAAATTGCGCTGCATTTACGAATATTAAGAAAAAATAAGGAGTTGCAGCGAATTTGAGAGTATATTACTTGATCAGCATACTAGACAATCTATTTGCTCTGTCATGAAAACGTTTAAAAAAAATATTATCCTAGGTTTCGATTCAAAGCTTAGCAGATTGTTTGAAAGAGGAAATGGTGGTAAAACTCTCCAGCTCCTGAGTTGTCGTGCTTACAGGTTGTTATGCTTTGCGATCTCTGGAGTTCAGTTTTGGGGCGTACACAGAGAAACTAAACGTGTGCGGGGGCGTGGTACATGAAGGTTTAATAAGTCACTGACCAGTGCTCTAGAACAGATCTTTCCGATACGATTCAATGTAGTAGTGGAGAATTATCATGAACGCGCAATAACAGCCCAAAGGGTTTTTTGAACACAACCATAAAAATTAACATATTCAGTTTTTCAGATTCGTTTGGTTGTGGTTGTGATTTTAGCATTAATTCGCCTCTAGTTAAAACCACCCATAAGTGAGAAAACGTTAATCCGCACGTGTTGCATATTTGTCTTTGATGGCTACTTTTATTTAATAATGGACTTACAGGACATGTGCAAGTAAATATTTCCCTTTTGCGTGTCGGCTCAGAATGCCAGAAGTTAGCATCGTGACTTACAACTCAACAAATAAAGAGCCGTACGTACCATGAAGAGCTCGGTGAGCGCTGCGTACACGTGTGCGTCATCGCTCTAATCTGAATGCTTACCTGCAACAAACAAAAGAAAAAAAACACGTGTCATGTATTTGTTCAGACAAAACCTTCCACGTGCGATTCAACGACGTTGTCTTAATTTGCGCTATTTGAGAGACGCGCCTCTCCGCAAAGAAGATACCTCCGCCATGCGCAACACTTTGCGATATTATGCGAACCTGTTTACCGACAGTTTTTTTACCCCTATTTTTTATCTTACAAGTGCCACTCGTGTGTTATATTTTCATCTACTCATTTTTCTTCTCTCGCATTCTGTTTCGCTGCATCTTTTATAGACTTTGCACTCACATTTGCTTCTACTCGTGGGAACCACAACACGCGAGAAGCACGTACGTCCATACACACCTTGCAATCATCAGCATAATACCATCCATCAACTCGCCCGAGGGCCGGCTCGGGCCTGTGTAGTTCACACACATTTGCTGGCAGCGAACAGCGTCAAAGGAAAAGTCAAGCCTCGAGGTGCGTCTTTGTACACAAAGCCCACTCTGCATTCGCGAATACCCCCCTTCTATACAGTAAGTGCTTTGTTCTTCCATTGTCGGTGTGCCCGAGCGTATTTTGTGTATTTGCGACCGGGTCTCTCTCTCTCTGTCGTCTTTTGAGGGACTTGGTAATGCGACCGCTGTTGCACAGCAGCCGTGGGCCTCTTATTAGCCCGAAGTGCACAGTGGCGAGAACTTTTTTTTTGTCGGTAGCTCTTTCTCCTCTCTTTGAATTTTTGCCCCCCCACTCCGACCTAGTGCACTTGCGTCCACTATACAGAATATATTGTGGTTTAACCACAGTGTACAGAACGAGACTAGGGGAATAAGGTACTACGTTGACGTAATGAAGCCTTTTCGTCTACCATTTAGATTTATTTTATTTTATTCAAAATGGACCATTACTCGATTTTTATTTGTGACCCTTATTCAGCCTTTTTAACATGCAAAATTGGTCATGTCGGATTGTAATGTCGAGACGAGAAAAATGTTCTTCATATTTTTGGACGGGAGATGCAAGGTTCACCAGTAGGGAGTGTCATTTGTTACTTCGTATATACTTGTTATTTGTAGGCTACTGAATATGCAGGTGTATGTCTATTTTCGTTATTATTTTTGCCCTTTCAGATTTCTGATTATTACATTTTACCGTTGTCATAATGAAACGGCTGCGCCAAATGATATGAAAATTAAATGAAGTTGTTGTAAAATGAAAATAAATTGGCACAGAACGAGGGGGCACGAGAAAAACATGCTTTTCAAACCCTACCATTGATCATAAAAAGCGATTTTGATAAAGAAATAAGTTGCAAGAACGTTTGTCCCTCGGCGGAAATTCAAGGCTCCCTACCTATTTCCCAATAAGGAACGACATGTAGAATGGTAGCTTAATGCCAAAACGGTTTCTCTACCACGAACCAGCAGATTAAAAAGCGGCGCCCAGCTCCGGTGGCGGCAAGGAAACCAGCAGGTCACTCGCTGTAACGGCGAGCGCGCGTAGCAATACTCCTCGGACTTTTTTCATTATTGAATATCGATGCGTTTGTTTGAAACTCGAGCGGACACTTAATTAAACAATAATTATTTTTCCGATGTTCGCCCATGCAATTTATTTCTCCGTGCCGCCGCAACGCTGCGCTGGCGGCGCCTCGGCCGTTGCTCTCTGGAGCCACCTGCGCCACCTCCGCCACGACCGCCGCCGCCGCCGCCCCCATCGGATGACGCAGATACGCGCAGCGTACATCACTTTAACGGCGGCATATGCGCCTGCCCCCATACGCGCAGGGGGTGGGCGAGAGGGGGGGCGGGGCGGGGTAGGGTTGCAGGTGGCTGCGCACGTCGCCGCACTCCTGCCGCCCCCTTGCCCCCAGACGCGGATGTCGCCATGAACTACCGTCCCGTCCCGTCCCGCCTCGCCCGCCCCGCACCAGTCGCCGCTAACGGAGAGGGAGTCCATGGGCCCCGCTTAAAACGATCCGCCTCCTGCTACTGAACCAGAGACGCCGCGGCGTGCCGCGCTCGAGTGGCGTCGTTTGCAAATGATCGAGGTTCGCATTCGGGGGAATAAATGCGTTTTCGTGCTTGGAAATTGGCTTACTATTGGTTTGGAGTTTGAGTATTCTGAAAAATTGAAATAATTACTTCATTTACGTATGTTGTAAAGGTTTTGAACTAAAAAATAAAAATTCAAACATGTAACTTTAGAAATACTGTAAAAAAATTATCAATGTTTGAAACAAGTCATTGAGGTACAAGGTAGTTCCATTTATTTTTAGTAAGGTTAATACATCCAGTCTTTAGATAGGATAGATGGAAATGCAGGCGTTTTTAAATATTCGTATTTTTAAATTTTATTGTCCATTATGTAAAATGACGAGAAGTTGTAACAATGTTCCAGAAAATATATTGGAAGTTAAACTTCCAAATTGAAATAATTTCATTTAATTCCGCACTATATTATTTTAAAATAAAATATTCATTTTATGTTACAAAGTTTTATATCATTTCCTTTGAGGAGATCGGATATGTCGTATTTGCTTAAAAAGGGCCTTGTTTCATTAAAGATCAAGCAACGAAGTGAAAAAATGATGAAATCTGATCTTCGAAAAGGGGCGAGGGATATTAAAGACATTCATAAGACCATAAAAATAACTCGACGAGACAGCACCAACTGGCAGCTGGTGCATTCTTTTTACGCAAGTCACTGCACGTCCTCCCTCTGGCTTCAACGTTGATCTTATGAGTAATGTAAGCACTCTCTTTAGCATTCATTGTGTTTATAGACTTCCGTACTCGAGCAACGGGTGCGCTGACAAAAGCTACAACCTGACAGGGTGAAAATCACCGACAGAATCACTCCATCTCATAGGGGAATATTGTTACACTTCGGGCCCCCATCGAAGTGCAGCTGGCTCGAATGCGATCATGCCTCACCCTCCGCATTTTAAGAGGGGATGCGTAAGGACAAAAGAAATGGTAAGCGTGACGGAGAATTGCAGACGAGGGCACTGGGCTGAGCAGGAGGGGCGCATCTGATTGCCGGCCACTGACTCCAGCTGTATTATTACAAAACAACCCAGGCGATATATTTTTCTCTCTGTATTTTGTGAGACAACACTATTCACGCAATAAAATGATATTTTATAACAAAAATTAATTTTCATTTAAAGACGCTCGCATGTGCATCAGTAAAATAATTACTCTTTTTATGCCACTTTACATTCTACGATTTAATACCTCTTCAAATCTCACTAGAAGATCATTATCTCAAGTGCAAATATTTTACCCATACAATATGCATTGAGTAACATATTATTAATATCCGATATAGGATTCTTCGAGCGTTTTAGACACTCGCGTAAAAGCATCACAGATATAGAGAAAAAAATGTTATTCCGCGATAAGCCAAAACATTTCCTCAATCATCCAGATATCTTTCGCCATTCTGAACCATTTTAGCAGCAGAAATTAAACGATACGAAAGCGGCTATACAGAACCGATGGGGCGGCGACGTCGGGACAGAGGGCAGAGGAACGGCCCTATTGGGCCCTACTGGGCCAGCGTCGGCCCGGCGCGTGAGGGCGCGCGCGGCTGCAGCAGTAGCAGCAGCAGCAGCAGCAGCAGCTTTGTGCGCACTTGCCGCGATGGGCGCGTATTTTTTCGCGATAACGACGCCCATTGTCCGCGCCGGGTCGTTTCTGGGGGGCGCCCCCCCGGCCCCGGCCCCGCCGCAGGCCGTGCGTCAAAGGGCTCGGGGCGGCAGATGGGCGTCGGAAAGTCGCTCGCTCCGCGCCCTTCGCCACGGGGG
>BOPP01000022.1:4325427-4353621 GCA_017312745.1 Gryllus bimaculatus
TTTTTTGAGAAATAAGGCTCGGCTGTTGAACGAGGGCGGAGAAAGACGCGAGCACAGATATCTAGGTTGGAAGGAGGTGGATCTGATATTATCTTGCTAATATTTTCAAACACTCAGACTTAAACGTTTTAACGAGATTATTTTGGGCTTAAATTTAAAATCAGGTCTACAGTGATAAATGGTTTTTGTTTTTAATTTGAAGCTACAACTTTTTGGTGATATGTGATCCAATTATATGAGAAACATATTTCATGTTTGTTGTGAAAAAAAGCAATATTGGAACGTGTGTTGGTGAAACAGAATGGCATTTTAATGTTACCATGTTCATGCATCCTCTCTACACGTATTTGAGGAAGATCACATAGCGTTCCACTCACGACATTAAATGACCCGACTTTAATTCTTCTACAAACAGTCTAAAAAGGTCATCAGAAAAAAAACGTGAACTATTGCCCCGGGGACCCCACTCCTGTCTTTGTCTAAAAGTATTTCACCATTAGTTTGTTTTTCTCTGTGATGTTTTCAAAACGAACATTGCGTTGATGAAACAGCTTTTGAAACCTTTTACGAGAATGTCAGTGACTACATTCTGGTGGCGATACTAATGGATAAAGCACAGCAAAGATTGAGCTCGCGGGAGTAGCGTCTGGGTATTTTATTGCTACCACCGGGCTTTGGAGACATCCACACTTGTGCTGAGTGTGGACGGCAATACGGACGTGAAAAGGGCGGTTGCTGGGGGGAAGGAGCGTCGGATGGACGAACGGAGTGGTAAAGAGAGCAGCAAGAACTGGATGGCGCCGCCGGTTTGCGACGCGGACGTGAAAACGGTAGCTGGTAGCAGGGGCGCCCAAAGAGCGTGGAGCAGCTGGGACGAAAATTGATACACAATGTATTTCATTCAAAACAGTTTTTGAAAATATGTGATAACTGCAGTTGAAATATGATTCACTTAAAATCTATTATTATTATTATTATTATTATTATTATTATTATTATTATTATATTTCCCAGTGTTTATCTCAGGTGTTTTTGTTAAAAATAAGAGGGGTCCCAGGGATCTACTGCTTCAGGCCCCTTACTTTTCTCTGTCCGCCCCTTGCTGGTAGTGTGAGATGGCGAGTGGGATGGGGGTACGGGGTGACGAAAAGAGGGCAGAAAGAAGTAGGCGGGGCCAGGGGGTGACAGCGAGGGTGGCAGGTCGGCGGTCGGGATGAGCGGCGGAATCTGCAGGAGGCGCGGCGGGGTGGCGTGAGAATGGAGCTGCGCCGCGGGCCAGGAGGGAGGCGGAGCAGGTGGCAGGAGCCCGCGGGGGCGGTGCGGGGGCGGCGAAGGTCGCCCCCAGGACAGCGCCGCGTGGGAGGGAGAGGGGAGAGAGTGAGAGGGTTCGGTGGGAACCAGTGCAGCGGCCCGTCTGAGCCATCTGGCCCCCGCCGGCCCCGCGCGGAGCCGACGGGCGAAACCGTTCGCTGAAATGGTTCAGTCGGCCTTTCGTCAGGCACTTAAAAATCTTGGGGACACACAAAAACGCGGACCCGTTTTCTGGATGAATGAACGGAGTGGCGACAAGTCCATATACCGGAGGTATCATAACCAATTTAATCAAGTTTTTGTAGGTAAAATATTTGTTATGATTAGAAATGTAGGAGGGCGAATTTAATCTCAATTAGCGTTCCATGAAAATCAATATTGGAAAACAATCTGTTGACTCATTCACTACTTATAGTAGTGAACATGAAATGGAACCAATCATACTGTGTTCTGTCTCTCTTGAACTAAAGCGATTTGAGAAAGGAGCTAATAGGCTTGTGCGTACTGCACCCCAGATTTTCTAACCTTTTAAGATCCAACAGCATGTATTCTAAACATATATAATGATTGTGAGTTCTGGCACACTAATCAATATTTACCCTACATGGTTCCTTCGCCCATTTTCCACCGAAATCCTGATCAAACGTAAAGGGTTTAGCTGACCCTGTTTTGGATTCTTTAATTCTCACGATACGCAAATTCCATTCCCCGGTGTCATTTCACGTGCGCGAGCGCTCCGCATCCAACCCCCCCTCTCTCTCTCTCTCCCTCTCTCTCGCGCGCGCGTACATTCTCCCGGTGGCAGTCGCACAGACAGACAGACGGCCCAGTCGCCATCACGGGTGCTGTAAAGGTGGCTCGCAGCGCGGCGGGCCCGTCTCCGGAGGTTCATTATCCACGAGAAACGCGCTTTCCGCTGCAGGCCGTGCTTCCTCCGCGCTCGCGGCCGCGCCCGCGCACGCGGTTATGAGTGCGCAATAAAACAACGCGCGGGCGAGAGTGCCGGAAAACACACCGGGAGACGTCGCGAAAACGCGCTGAAGACGACAGCCGCCGCACGAGCGAAGCGGCGCGACGCCGCACCAACGGTGCGCACTGGGCCTCGAGAGGCGCGCCATGGGGACATGAAACAGGGGCAAAACGTCTTTCCGCCCAACGCCGGAACTTTGAGCAGGTGTCAGAAAAATAAGCCATTTACAGTTGATTACTATTAGAAAAAATATTACAATTTTTTGACCTGTATTAGCACACGAGGTAGCTTTAGAAGAGTTCCCTGAGACGATTGTATTAAGAAGAGGCATTCGTCAAAGATATAGGATGTCATGAAATTTCTCGAAAATGTATTGTACTTTGGTATGATGGAATCATACCAAATCAAAATTTGGTATGATGGTACTTACGTGATGTACTTTGGAGTGGATGACAAATTGTGTATTAAAAATCATTATTACAAATTCTATAAGGGCATGAAACAAACACATTTTATGAAAGTTATTGGAACTTGTGGCATTTAATTTAAGGTTTACTTTGTGTAGGAGTCTAAACATTTTTTTGGTAGGATGAATCGGTTGCTTGCAAATCACAGAAATACGAGCCGTTTGTCGTCGTTTCGACCCACTGGCGCCGCGCCGTGCAGCGCGCGGTTTTTGAGGCCGTCGGAGAAAGCGGAGACGACGCCCCGTCGGAGGCGAATGCCGCGGCGTTGGTCACGATGAAGATGACTCCGCTCCGCCGGGAGGAAGAGGATCCGAGCCGCGTGGGCCGGGCGGGGGAAGGGGGGCGGGCGGCAGGAACTTTCGAGGGTCGGGAGGTCGCTCGGATCGACAGGGGACCTTTGGGGCGAGCAGGTCTCCCGCTCTCGTGTTCTTCCTATGTCGAATCCCTTTCACCTTTACGCCAAGGATCCAAGCGTGGATTGGGGTTACTGTGCGAACAGCGTACTTTTTTTGTATTTTTCCTTTTAAACCGAACAGACGTTTGCAGATTGGTTATTTGGCGTCGGTGATGGAAAATGACGTGGATAAAATTACCTGAATAGAGTTGAACATGATTGTTATGTTTCGCAACGTGAACATCTGGGACTCAATCTTGAAAGTAGTTAATGACCGTTCTAGGTAAAACGTTTCTAAAAAGAAATTGCGTTTTTAACGGAAGAGTGATATCTAACCGTATAAAATGGTGACTGTGGAGATACTTGAGAAATGATTTCGCATCATTTAGAATGGGGATTATCCAGGAGAATCATTATTTTCTGAGGAAGATCGCCAAAGCCTCGAAAGATGACAGAAGCTGCTGAGGTAGTGCGGCTTCTCCGTCCGTGTCCCGGCGGCGACGCGGCGGTCCGCGAGGACAGCGCAGCGGGCGTGCGGGGGCGGACCAGACGCGGCGGGAGGCTGTGGGCGGGCCACGATAACGATGACGCATGCGCTCGTCTCCGCTCAGCTCCTCCGCTCTCAGGGTATCGCCTAATGATCGCCGCCGGCCGCCGCACCGCTTCTTTTCCCGGCCATCTCCTCCTCTCCCTGCGTGACACGCGACGGGGCCCCGGTCGTCATCGCGCGACTTAAAAGCGACGGCGCCTGCCCGGCCGGCTCTCCCAGATAGCGCCGGGCGAGGAGGGCTGCGGCGGCCGGGCCTCTGCTCTTAGGCGGCGCGCGGCGCGGACGCCGCCACTTGTCACCGGCCGCTCCGGCCACATGGCGCGCGCTTAGCGCTTCACGCGGCGCGGCTGGGTTCTGGTGAAGCTCTCGTGGGCACGTCTCTTTGGAGGAGACTTTTTCTTGAGCGAACTGTTTTTCTCTGACTCTATGAAATGTCTCTCTATCCATGAAGCCTGATCTAAAGTAAAATTACAAAAGCATTTTTTAAACAATTGCTGAAATTATTGAGGTAGTAATATATTGCTTACACAATAATTCATTTGCTTTTTCTTTGTCTTTGTATTTATTGGCATGGTTACAGTAGAGCATATTATGTGTATTCACAATAATCAAAACATATTACACGATTCAGGTCGTCATTCAGTAAATGACAGAAAATAACTTCGAATTTACATAACTTTTCTTTTCTTCTTTCTGGATTTACAGAATTCTCGGGCGAATATTACTGTTGCCTAATGAGAAATATTAAAATAACATACGAAGTTTTTACAGTTTAATGACAATTCTCCATTCGAGGTAACCCGTAGTTAACACACAGAAATTATAAGGGCAACCACGTTTCACACCTTGTAATTCCAACGGGCTCGCAGCGAGCGTATTCGGCGAACGTGTTTTCTGCGGCGCGCGCTCCTTGCAGAGGGATTAGCGTCGGCGCTTTTTCCCGCGGTGGCGCCGCGCGTTGCGCAGGTGCCTCCCCGCCCCCCTCGGCGCCCCGCGCGCGGCAGAGGCGCTGCGCCCGCTGGAGAAAGCTGACCCCGCGGCCGCGTGACCTGCGACCCGACGCGCCGCCCACTCGCCCACTCGCCCGTTCGCCCGTTCGCCCGCTCGCCCGCTCGCCCGTTCGCCCGCCCGCCTGTTCGCCCGCCTGCCCCTTCGTCCTCCTCAGCTCGCTACACAGACGCCTTCAGCGTTGGCCACTCGTCGTGGCCATTGCTCGCTTCCCGTTTCCTTCCTGCATCCGTTGCCTCCAATCATTGCCTTCTACTTCAACCCACTATCGCCATACCTCCCCTCACCGTCTTCACACTCCCATCGCCCGTCCTACATCACCTTCCATTCACACTCCCCTTCCGTTCCTATTGCCCCTCACATGACACACTTCCATGAAATTTCCATTAGTTCTCACTTTTTTTAGACACATCGCTCCGCAGTGGATTTTTCCAAACCCTTCATAAGGAGCAACTAGAGTTCAACAACTTGATTTCCACCAGTGACAACATCGGCCTACGGAACAGTAGTAACGATTTTTCTCCTCGCGCAATCATGATGTTGAATCGCAAACTACTTCCAAAGAATAGATCCCGGATTCCCATTCCATTCTCGTGCATCCACTGGGCCAGATCTCATCGGCGCTTTTCAATCGAAACTTCCACAGGTGGAAGGCACAAAGTATGGAACTGCCATAAGGAATAATCACCCAACACCCCCTATTGGGAGATGTCTATCTGCCTATGTTCAGAGGTGGGTCAATAAGCACGGTCGTTTGTGCTGGTGGTGGAGCCTCTACCACCGCCCGCAGTGAGGGTCTGCTCCAGTATTCGGCGCTCGCCCGCCCAACCCCGCCCGCGGGCTGGCTGCCTCAGAGGGCGCCTGCCGCCCCAGACGGCCCGCGCGGGGCGCTGGAATTTTCTCATCTCGCGAGTCGGCGGGAGACTCCGGCGCGAGAAATCTGCGCCATCCCGTTCCGTCCTTTCCCCTCCCCCTCCCTTTGCCCACGCCCCCACACCCACCCGGAGACTCCCTCCAAAGAAGACGCATTCCGCGAGAGCGCGCTCTGGCGATACGCTTCTGTGTGGACGCAGGCGGCGGCTTTAGGAACGGATTGTGGAGACGGTGGCTGAGGAGGCGGTCGCAAGTGGTCTAAAAGAGGAGTGGAAAATGGAATGATGAACGGTTGTAAGGAAATATATGCGATGAAAAAACGTAACTGCAATGATGGTGGTTCTTAAAAAAAAATAAGGTAGTGAGTTAGACCGAATCTAGGAAGCATCGAAATGTAAGTCAGCAAGCCTCCGCCTACATGGTTATGAGGCACGCTTATAGTAAAGATTCGTGCGGCAAAACGTTAGCGTATCGCGCAGCGCAACCAAGTACTGAAGCGCCTCGAGCTGAAATGGTGTCAGGGGCAGCATCGCGTCGCGTAGGACTGCAACTTCGCACCAGAGGCGACGGTGACGGCGCGGTGGGGCGGAGGTGTCGCGGGGCGTGTTCGGGGGGGGGGAGAGGGGGGGGCACAGATCCTTCTAATTGCATTCCCCTCCCGCCTGCCTCCGTCCCGCGTCGGTTTATTGCGCGCCGTTCGCGCCGCGGCGGCAGCGCGCAAACACTGCGCAGGCGTGCAAACATGCCGCGGTAAACCCCTCTCTCGTTGGCGTCGCTCGCGCCGCCCGCCGCGCAAGCCCTAAGTGTCAGCGCGGCGCCGCCGTGGTGGAAGACTGTGCGTGGGCGGTGTCTCAGGCCCCGCCTCAGTTCCACGAAGCCTCCTCGACCGCCTCCGGCGCTTCGATGGGGGGGTGCTGCTCAAGGATAATCGGAAATCGAACAGAGACCCCTGGCGCACCCTAGCGCCCGCGGCCAAACAAACAGCCTTCCCCTCCATCCACCGCCTCCTCCTTCTCCACCATCCCCTCCCCCTGCGGCTTGCACCCCTCCCTCTCCATCTCTGCTGCTACCGCCACCGCGTATAAAGGGGTAGGCGAATGGAGCCATCAAAGGGACGCTTTATTGCCTGTGTGTATGTTTAAAATCAGCCCCGTCTCGCGCATACACAGAACGTGACTCCAAAGGGAGTCGTGGAAATAGAACGGAATAGTTTTATTGCCGCCCTAATCGAGCGGTGCCGTGACGGCGGAAGACCGGGGGAGCCTCGGGGGCGCCCGAAATATCGTGGAGACAGCTGCTGCATTCTTCGCTTCTTGCACCCCCTCGTGCGTCGGTCATTTCCCATGCCAATACTCATTACAGATAACGTTTGGTTTACTCTCCTTAATTTAGAAAAAACGCACGATTGTTTATTTTGACGCCCCATCCATCTAAACTCTTTGTTGTTCTTCACGTCTTTATCCCTCAGGAGTCCCTTCGTTTGCTTTCTTTCGGGGGCAATTTTTCACTTTCCCTTTTCACTCTATTTTTGATTGACGTTTTCTTCAATTTTTATACGTCGACAAGGGAAGATTAAACGTTCTTAAACGATTTTTTTTTCGGGAAAATAATTTTCCCTTTCTTCACATCCTATGTTCTTCATACTTCTCAGCTGATTCCTGTGTTATAATCCGACCCTTCGTATGTAGCGAGTTTCCTCCTTCATCTATGGCTTTTGACACTTCATTTCTCACTTCTTTTTTTGTGTACAGTTGTCTCCGTAACATTTCATCTAGTGTACTTTCCTCTCGGTTCAGTACAGCACATATTCCCCCCTCCCTTCAGGTGAAGCTCCCTCCCCGAGCTGCCCCCACCACCAGTGCGAGCACCCACGAGGGTGTAGCCCCAGCGGCGGCGGCGGCGGCGGCGGCGGCAGTGGCAGTTGTCGATTTATGGCGTTGCCCGCGGGACGCAACCGGAACTTTTTCCGTCGTTGTTTCGCTTGGATATGAATAATGCCGATTTGTTGCCGCGGTCCGAGGCGATTTGTCTGCCTCTGCGGCCAAATGGAATCCAATTTTTCGTCGCGCGTCCAAGCGACACGGCGACGCGCGCCTCGCAGAACAAGCAGACGGAAGCAGGTTGAGATGGAGGAAGGGAGGGGAGGGGAGGGGAGGGATGAGAGGGCGGGGCTGCGAGGCGTCTTGTTCGCCGGGAGACATCGCGCACTCGTGTCCCTGAGGAGGCAAAACTACGCCCTCGAAGAGAATGGCTCTTGTGAACTTCTGAAGATGGGTGGAACAGCTTATATTTCGTAACCGCAACTTTTGCGGGTATTTATTGCATGCGTCTGGAGTAGGAATTCACTGCAAGAACAGGCTACCTGCGATAGTAGCTGGTAGATATTTCATATGCTCCTTTTATTTTTGTTAATTTTTTTTAGTGACCGGCGATCGTTCTGTGTATTTTATAGCCTTTCCACGCATGACATTATAGTACGAATTATGAAATTACATCAACGAAGGGTAACAGATCATCTCTTCAATTAGCAAAGGAAAAACTAATTGAACTACTATGGGAAATGTCCTTTCAGATTGAGTGGCAAAACTTCGAAATTGATTTTCTGTTATATCCATTAGAAACAATGTTTTATTCAGATGTATGGAAAAAACACCTTAATCGTTGTGGATTTTGATTCGTAAAGCTAATGGGATTGAATTAGTACTATTTCGTGATTGGGTAGGTTGGCCTATAGGTAATGTGCTGAACAATAGTCTCGTAAACAATATTTCTCGAGTAGCCTCGTCAATTTTCTCAGCAGACAAATATTCCGAAGGTACTGAAACGACGTATAACCGCCTTTCTGGATTTCATCGCTCTTAAGGTAATTTCCTGCCACAGTAAAACCAGAATAGAAACCTCGTTAAGAAATATGGATGATTGCAGAAGTCATTATATCTCCGTTTATTATCATGTCCTGCCAACTAGCTTTCGTGCTTAAACAGACAATACAAACAAACGAAGCTCCTACGAGATGTGTACTCTACCACGCCTCGCATGTTTCTTTAGCTGATGTTTTACACTCTCTCTTCGGGGATCCCTATGCTTGTCGAGGCGTTGGCAACAACTACGGTATGGCCTGCATTTCTCTACGGACTAGGCGACATATTTCCTTTATCGCCAACAGTTGTTGGTACGGTGCGTGGAATGACGTTTGCTATTGCTCCTGTTCGGAACGTGTCTTTCAAGCGACCTGCCAATTGTTTTCTCTTTTTTCCACTTCATGAATCATTCTGAACGCACCCACTCTTCAGACAAACATCGGCACGTGTTAGCGCCCACGCCTCTCGTGTTTGCCCTCGGTAGACAAACGCTTTCCAGACGACTCCGGTAGATCCCTCTTCGGTGCCTTCAGTTCTTGGGCCTTCTCCCGCCATATTAACGCGCCCTGATTAATAAACACGCTTCTGTAACGAATCGTGGTTTAGTGCGTAATTCGATCGCTGCCCAACACCTCCGCAGAAGTGGTAACAGAAACAAAAACGGCAGATAAAGAAAAAAATGTAAACAAGAATGGTATGAATGGCAAGCAGATTATTATTAAATGCAAATTTGTGAAATAATTAATTCAAAGGCTCATTTACAAGTATCTTAATTTATATTGTTTCCTATATTTATATAAATAAACACCGTGAAAACTAACATAAAATAATAAAATTAATCCACTTTTCAAATCTAAAATTTGAAAATATCTTTACAAATCCAGTTTACTCAAACAGAAAGATAAAAATATAATGTAACCGTACGAAATACACATTTCTTTGCATTGGTTTGTTCCATTGCGGTTTACTTCATGGTATAATGCTTATATGTGGATATTTACATACAATTACTGCAACAAAAACGATGTTTTAACTAGAATTATAGCACGCCTGTTGAAACTCATATGAATCACACTCTGCCTGCAGAATGTTTAAGAATTCATGAGACCTACAGTAATACTAAACAGTGAGGGCATATTCAGCATGTGTTTTGACAAAAACATGGGGTTTCAAAAACAAAGGCACTATAAACATTAAACAGGCGGAATACATGCATTGGGTTAAAAGCAAATCTACAATTTCCCCACAGGGTTGAAAACTCACAATCGTTCATCATTGCACTGGATAGTAAAACTACAAACTCACCCCACTCATATGATACAAAGCTTTTAGTTTAAATATCTGCTATTGTCGATCAATTTTACCGTTTCATGCAAATACCGGATCGCCCGGATTTCAGTTCGGTGGGTGGTACGGGTGCTGTGTTAATCATTTTTACAAAGTAAAAAAGGACTCGCAGAACTTACAGATATTATAACTCCATAATGATAAAAAAATTGTATTGTTCAAACTGAACAGTATACTGCTCGAACAAGCGAAAACGTCAAGAACAAAAGATCCATTTTCTTACAAGCCCTCCGAGTGCCCCTAGCGAATTCCTGCCTCGGCCCGTGGAAAGGACCGGGGACTGGACGAGCTGCCGTCCGGCGCGGCGTCCCACGGGCGGACACTGTCACCCGCCGCGCCAGGCTCCCCGGAGGCTGCGGGAGGGCGTCGAAGCGCGTCCTGTCGGAGAGAGTGTCTCGTTGGACGCGACGGCGTCGCCGCCGGCGTTCACGCCTCGCCCTCTGCCCCGCCCCACCCTCACCCCCACAGCCACGCACCGTACTGTGGGCCGGAACGGCGACGCAGGCGCGCAAAACACGGCTTCTTTGGTATCTTGCGACGCTGGGTCTACGACGCTTCAGGGTTTGTTTCATGGTCGGGGTTTGTTTCATGGTCGGGGTTTGTTTCATGGTCGGGGTTTGTTTCATGGTCGGGGTTTGTTTCCTGGTCGGGGTTAGACACCCAAAGGTGTTTCAGATATTAAACATTACGCATTTATTCGTAAAGAGATTCTCGCTTGAAGACCGAAATGTTGGCAACCTTGTGCGGGTCTGTCTGAGTCCTGGGCATGGTTGCCAACGTTTAGATCGTCATAGACACATTATTCAAGGATAAATGCTTAATCCTTAATATAAAAATGCCTCTTAATGCATATAGTTCTGAAGGTTTAAATATGACGGCGGAAGCGTTCGCGGCCATGCTTAGGGCACGGCGTCTCATGATCAGCCAAGAAGATAAGGATTCCAGACGCGAAAGCCAACGTCTTCAATGTCCCTGATTTGCAATCGATACAGACAATAAAACAGAAAAATGTTTTGAAATAGTTCAATAAATATAAAAAACTAATAAAAACGCCCCTTTTTGAAGTTTGTGTTTACTACAATGGTTTGTGTTCAGGAGGAGATTCAATGTCTCCCTGCCAACATTTCCCATTTCTCTCCACGATTAAAGTATGTTTCTAAAGGTTTCATTTCTTTTTGCATCGTCGCCTTTCGCAAAGTTTCATGAAGAATGCATTTTTACGGGGTTATATACGTTTTTATTCCATCATTTCAAGACCTACTACTGGTTACAGTTGAAAATTGGACATTTTTATTACGTATAATTCACATATCCATCTCGTAAAATATTTATCTTCTATATTATACTTCTCGTCAATTCGTAGAGCAGAAACAATCTGCACCGAACACTAGATATTACGAACATTTCGTGAATCACTCAATTTTGTTCCCTCACGGAACATATACCTCGAAGTAGGTCGCCTAAAACTTTGTTTTGCTGTTTTCTGACCAGACTTCTCCACGATTCGAAAGTACTATCTCACAGCTTCTCAAGAAAGTTAAGAATTCTTAAGGAACACCAGGATGGATTAAAGCAAAGGCAGAGTACACACATGCTTCAGATCCCCGTTGAACCCTCGTAATGTTTGAAATAAAATTTTATATAAACTAGAACTTTTGCAGGCTAAAAATTAACATTATTTTATTTTATGAATTTATTTGAATTTGATTATCATTTTGACTACTCATGTAAAATGTTTTATTATTTTCGTTATTATTATTTTCGTTTTATTATTGCCTTATCGCAGAGTTCTGCTTGGGGGCTTCGAGATATCAAAATAGCCCCGAGTAACAAGTTTGGCCCAGTAAACTTTTTTCCCTGTATGCGCGCGTGTGGCCCCTTTCGTACTAGTGTGCGCCGGTCGGCGTCGCCCCGCGGTGGCTGTCGCCCGCCGCCATTAGCGCGCGTGATGGATCGCCCGCGGCGATCGCCTGCGCTGACGCCCGCGCGGCCCTCGTTACACGCACGTTCTCGCCCCCGCCTCTGCCCTCACCTCCACGCCTGTCCCTGTCGATCAGCCACGTGCAGCGGGCGGCAGATGCTTACGGATCTGCAGCGATTGAAAGGGTCAAAGGCGCCTATTTGGAGAGACAAAAGGCGGGTTGAGGTTTATGAGAACCTTCCTTTTTTTACGGCTTCATTTAATCAATAACATCTTATAAGCAATATGCTACTGCTTTATCTTTCGGGTATAATGTTTCACTTATATACTCTATTACAATTTGCATAATCGTTAATGGTAATCATCATGCTTCATTTTAAATATCGTGCAATGTTTTTTTTTTTTTTCTAATACGGACATTTTCCCATGTAACGACCTTTCGTTGCGTTTAATACCTAGGTGCAGTCAACATGTAATCTAACATACCTAAACTGTAAATTACATGCGTGCATTAGGAAGCTACCTTTTGTTTCCGTGTCATCTTTTTAGGTAATTACCCTCTCACTCTCTCATTCGAATGTGAATATCACATGAATGAATATTATCATTGAAAACGTTTTTTGTTAATGTTCATTCGAACTTCTTCCATAGTTTGAGTGAATGTTTGCACAGGAAGGTTGGAATTTGATGATTAACACAATTTGAGCTTCAATTTCATTTTCTGAATGACTCATATTTCCATTTCTTCCTCTTCAACGGTATCAAAAAGTTATCAACAGGTTTCACTTCCCAAGGCGCGCGTCTTACGCATTAAATGCTCGAACTGAAACTCCACGACTGCCCACCACACATTCTAAATCTTCCCGCTCGCTCGCTCCAACAAAAAAATAAATCGATTTTCGATGTTCCAGGGGAAGTAGGCGCTCCTATCGCAAATCGCTTCCTTTCAGCACGCCGCTTCCCGCGACCATCCGCACCCATTCCTTTCCGCCGTGGCCTTTACGGGCGTGTTTACCGGCCCCAATATTTCTTATGCAGTTGGGACTTTACTCCGCCAGTTATTGCCCGGCGAATGGCCGACCGGTTTCCCCGCGAGGCTACGCCACCCTCTGCCCCTCCCCCTTCGTCCCATCGCTTCATACTCACCCACTGGCCCAACCGTCTCCTTGCCAGCTCGCGCTCCTCACGTCGTATCTCGGGATAAGTGGCGCGATTGAGCAATACCGCAGTAAAGTGAATACGCGCCCGGCTGTGATTTAACGTTATTAGCGCTCCCTCTCCCGCCGGCTAAGTGCCTCTTGAAGGGCCGTTTGTCCTCGCCCGAGGACGCCTCGGCGCGGCGCGGGCGGCTTACCGGCGGCGGCGGCGGCCGTGGTCGCCCCGGGCCATCCGCGTCCAAGGCGATGGGCGAGGAAGGCGGGGGGGGGGGGTGCGGGGGTGATGATGAGTGCGCTGGCGGGCCAAGAAATTGCGGCGCTCGGTGGTGGATGGCGCTTGAAGGCTGGTTGAGAGACGCCTCGGGTAAAGTTTCGTGAGTGTCGAAATGCGGAGGAACCTTCCATGAGATGTGAATGTTTTTTTGTGTGTGTGTGTGGGGGGGGGGGGGTTATAAAGGAAGTGGAGATGGGACAGATTTGCGAATTTATGCAGTGCGAAGATAATTGAAGCAGAAGTGGGAAAACGTGGCCACTTGCCAAGAGTTACTTTGTGCAAAAAGTCGGATAGCTAACATTCAGGAAACGATTGAAACAAAAAAAAAAATAACTTTTTTGATAACTTGTTTGGTGGCATATAAGAGTGAAAATTTGGAGTCAACGGTAAGAAGTGGAACAAATGCAATGCTAAGGAAATTTGGTTTCTCGGATCAACACCAGGGCCGAATGCCAGAGCAATACCTATAAAACGGTCCACGGACCGTGCGCGAATCTCACGCTTCCTCTTCATTTCGTATCCTCACCCCTTACAGACTCTACAGTAACATGCACGTACACTACCACGGCATTGGCGGGACTCGTCAGAGATAAAGAGTTTGTCCGCCGGGCGGTGCTCCCGCTGGCGGGGATTCCTTGGTTGTGGAAAAACCCGCTAGCCAGGTTTCATCTGCGCCAGATCTCACTATCAGCGTGGTACAAGATCACCCCTACCTCCTAAGCAAATAACATGAAATTACACTTACGGGACACGACCGTTGGTGTTGACGTGCTCGAATTCGCTTAAAACAGCGCAATCAAAGCTAAGGATATTTGGCTGGTCAAGGATAATGGAATATTGGTAAAGTACTAATGGGCGCGGACGGAAAGGATTGATAAATGATCGAATGAGTTGACTTGCTGAGCCATACATACGGTAAAGATACTGGCAGACTGAGCGCAGGCGGCGTGTCAATGGTGGGGGGGTGGCAGACTGAGAGAAGAAGCAATACTGTGCTAAGGTGTAGGGGGGGGGGAGTTTGTGACAGGAAGCAATCCCCACAAGGGGAAGGGAAGTGACTAGTTAGGGTAGTCCGAGGCCATTGGTTGGCACAGGTGAGAGGGTCCCGCGATGGGGGGGAGAAGTGCTTGCCGCGGGACCGCACAGGTGGCCTGAGTGGGGAGGAACGCGGCCAGGGTCGGGGGGGGGGGGGCTATCGGTGAGGTGACGGATCGGCCATCCGTGCAAATCGCCGGCGCCGAGCCAGCAGCAGCGATATCGCGTCGCTCGGCCTATTCGCCAAGCGCGAGCGTGGCGCCTCTGTACGCGTACACTGCGCTTCGGGGGTTCCGCAGGGGTTGCGCGCGGGGCGCGGGCGCGGTTGCGGGCGCGGGTGCGGGCTCCGGCGGCCGCGAGCGGGCTTTAAACACGGGAAACGCGCTCGTTGGGCGAGATATGGCCCGCTGCGGTTTTCCGCGCTGTGACAGGGCCGCGCTGCCGGCGGCGGCGGCGGGGGGCGGCGACGCTGCTCTGTTGACTCGTCGGAACGGGCGGGCGCGGTAAACGAGCGCGCGGGCCCGAGTCGTGCGACGCGCCGCCCCCACAGCCCCACCGCCGCCGCTCCGCCGCCGCCGCCGCCGCCTAAGTGCTCTACGGCTTTAAGTGGCCGAGTGAAGCCCCGCGCCCGAGGACTGCGCGCGCTAACAGGCAATGAAAACGCCCGGCCGTACGGAGCCTCTTCGCGCCGAGAGAGCGCCAGGTGGAGGCCGTCGCGGGCGCGCTGGCGGAGACGGCGGTGGCGAGGTAGACGCACGAAGGAGCCGAGTCGGTGGAGGAAGAGTCTGCTGCAGAGATAGCGTCGATGGAAAGGGGAAAAAATGTTTTCGTTAATGGTGTCTACGGAAGACAACGAAATAGTTTGCGGAAGGAATGCTATTTAGATCGGGGTAAAAAGGAGGTTGTGGTGATGATTTCAATCTTGGGTGTTTCCAATAGGAAGCACATGCAATGGTAAAATTTTTGGGATTTTAGTGTACGGGGGAGGTCTCGGAGTACTTCTCTGCTCCTGGGTAGAGAAGCAACTGCATCGAAGCAATGGCGGCGTTGAAAACGGCTCCGAAGACGCGGTAGAGCAGGCGACCGGCTGAGGTGGGGGCGGGCGCGCGTGATCCGAAGGCTCACGACCGTGGAGCGTCCGTGCCGCCCGGCCGTCACGCTCGCAGCCCGTGCCGCAGCGTCACGCGCGCCCTCCCCTCCCTCCCCTCCATGTCCCGCCCTGCCCCTCTACGCCGTCCGGCCTCGTCTCGTCTCGCCCCGCCCGCGGGCTCCGAAACCGCGCTCGCCGCCGACGCCGCCTCCACCGACTCGCCCGCTCCGGGAACAAAAGAAGTGCGGCCAGCGAACCCTATAAATTACGGGCGATCCCGAACGGAGCGATGCGGCGCGGAGGTGGAGACGACGGAGACAAGGTGGGGGCGGAGCGCCCGAGATCCTGGGCCGCCGCCCTCGAGTTCTGGAAACGGGGACTGAAGTGGTTATGGAAGTGGCGGAGCGAGACGATGTGACGAAGCAGCGAGGAGTGTTGTAAGTTGACAGAGTAATTCTTGGAAAGTGAAGTGACGGTGACTACGCGGAGGCCAGTCGTGATAGCAGGAATAATTTTTGGTGTGGGAGAGAATAACAACGGATGAAAAAAAAAAAAGTCGTCTGAGTGCGGTGGAGTGACAGCTAGGCGGAAAGTGCAAGTGGTCAGGAGATGGAGGTGGCGCTGGGACGTGAGGTGAAGGTGCTGGAGAGGTGGGGAACGGTTTACAGGAGGTGGGTGATTGGTCGGGTAGAAGACGGAAGAATGGGCGAGCTGATTAGAGCACTTGTGCGAGTAATCCCAGAGGTACTTGCATCGTCCAGGAGCACGGAGGCAACGAGGTCGGTCGCCGTTGCAAGCCTTGGTCAGGGGGCGTGGCGGGGAGGTGGCGTGGAGGGGAGGGTACGTGAGCACCCGCCATCACTCAATGCCTCCGGCGCGCGGCGCTTCGCTGACCGAAGTGGTGGGCCAGTTCCCTCCGGAGGGCCGCGCCGGTGCTCTTTCCCCGTCGCTTCGGTCGACGATCCTTCTCCATTGTTCCTCCCGAAACTGCCGTTCGCGCGCAAGAGGTGTGCACGCTCGCCCTCACTTCTCCCCCCTTCCCTCCCACCCGCCTGGTGAGCTGGAGGAAACCTAGCGTTTACTCCCAGGGAATCGTAACAACGGTCATTTGTCAGAGACTTATTTGGGAGTGTGCAGGAAATGGCAGATTTTTTCCTCCCCGCTCCTCCTGCACTCAACGATGCACGTAAACACATCGTATATCACCGACAGCTGACGTGATTATCACACGGACGATGATGAATTTGACACTTCATTCTCTCGATTCGCGTGATGAAATCAACCGATAAGTTGCCAATCAGAGCGAGGATAATTATTTAGTGGCGATAAAACTTCATTCACACATCTTTAAATTGTCATCACCCTAAACATTTATTGATGTAAGTTATTGTACATGAGTTATGAGTGAATGATTAGAAAGTGATGTGTTCGTTATGAAAACATGTAATCGAAAATTGACAAAGTTAAATTGATTACAATGCATGGCCTTATCGAACATTTTCTAACGAAAAAAAGCCTCAATCATTGTGTTACACCGTGTTCGTATAGTCAGGAAATATAAACATTGCCACAATTTTTGCATGTGGTCATTTGAAAATAGAAATGAAACTGACATAGTTTTGACAATTTTAGTCAATTTCAAAAGTAATTTTTAAACATTCATAAAATATTCATGGATATTACACCGCAAAACATATTTATGCAAATTATAACAGAACGTCATCTATAACCCCCGTTAATCCCAAGGGCCTTTAATCTGGGTCACGAGAAGATGATGTCCCCGCTTATCTGCCCCGAAGGAAACTTCACTTAAGGACATCCCTTCAATAAATCACGTGGTCTCCGTATGGCGGCGAGGCCGCAAGTCGCACCCGGCCGGCATTCCGCGGTCGTGCAGGCTCGTGCGCGTGCGCGCGCGTTTCGTGTCCGCGTCGGGGCAGACGCAGTCGTCCGCGTCGGGTGATGCTATCGCCGCGCGGCGGTGGCGAACGCGGGGGCGGCCGGGGCGGGGGCGGGGGTAGAGCGGCCGGGCCGGCGGGGACGGAGGGGAGAGGGGGACGCCGGGAAATTAATCGTGGCAGATACGCCATCGAAATGGATTTATAACAAAGAGGCGCCGGCCCGCGGCGGCGCTGGCCGTGGAAGGGATGGAGGTGAATAGCGAGGATGGTGTAGGCGGTTGGGACCGTTTGGTGTGGCGATGGGACAGAGAGGATGGGAAGCAGGTCATCAAATGTAGGGGGAAAGGAGAGGACGGATACGGAGCTTATAAAGGGGTAGGGTGGGCAAAATGGTCAAGGGCGAGGGATAGGATGGAGGTAGTTAGCTTGGAAGTGCTAGTGAAAGTGTTTTTGATAACAGAAAAAAATCTCCACAGAATGCCCAGGGATGGGAGGTATGTCCACGAGAGATGAGTTGTGCGTAAGAATATGCAGCAGCAGCGACCAAATCTCTGTTGGCAGTCGGTGAAGGAACGGCGCGGGTGGATAGAACGTCTTGGTCCATAATCTGTTGATATTGGGCGCTGAGCAGAATGTCAAAGATCGTGAGCGGGGATGGATTCGGAGTGGGCGCGCGGAGGCCCCACGGGCGAGTTCCAAACGAGGCAGCGCCAGCAATTCGGTCGATGCCGCGGGGCGCGCGCGATGCAGAGGGCGGAGCGCGGATTGAGACGGCAGCGCGGGCTATTGTGGCGCGCGCGCGCATTGTCCCGGAGACGCACGGTCCGCTCGCACGCAGGGCGGCGTTTGCGAGCCTGCGCCCCCGCCCACGCTCCGGCGCGAGCCACGAGTTCCACCGCTCGTCGCCCTCATCCCTCTCCGCCGCTCTCATCTCGCTGCTCCGCTCATCCCTCTCGTCCATCGGCCCCGCCCGCCTCGACCACATCGCGCTCTCTACTCCACTCCACAGCATCTCCATGTCTTTTGCCGTCATCCCCGTCCCGCACTTCTCCGCCGTCCTGCCCCCGCTCTGCCTTCGATCCCCGCTCCCCGCCACCACCCTCCCGCTGCCATTCCCGCTCTACTGCCGTCCCCGTCCTTCCCGCTCCGCCATAGCCTACGCCCCATTCCACCACCGACCCCGCTGTCACTCCTGGTCAACCGACGCCCCGCCGCCGCCGCGCCGCGCCACCTTTCTCCTCCTCCTCCTCCTCCTCCTCCTCCCGCCTCTCCCCTCCTCCACGGCCCCTGCTTGTACGGCGTACCCGCACTACCTCACCGTTCCACCTCCACACATCTCAGCCCCTCGCCGCTCCTCTCACTATTTCTCCCCTAATCCACCACCCTAATTTCGTCGTCCACCGGTGGCCTCTTATCCCCGCCTGCATTGGCGCGCCGCTTCCGCCTTCCCCGCTCCTGTCCAGGACGCCGCCGCCTCCGGCGAGCGAGGCGTCTAGCCTAGCGCCTAGAGAGGCACGCGGAGCGCGGCAGAGATGAATCGGCGCCCGCGAGAGCGAGATTAATCGCGAACATTGGGCGCGCGAGGGTTTGCAGGCGGCGGAAGGCAGCCGCTTCAATACGGGACGCGCCGAATGGCGATTGGGCCATGCGTCCGGTCGGAGGGGCAATGTTGCGGATCCACTAGAGGCGTAGGGGTACGATGTATTGGGCATAACATCCGTGTGCAGGGAGGAGGGAGTGAGGTCGGGAAGCTACGGAGACCCTCTTTAAAGATCAAGGTTTCCTTTGGAATGTGTTGGTGTTCCTGATGAGAAAAGAAAGTGGTGACTGCCGCAAGACAAAAATGGCGAACTAAGGAAGAAAGCGATCGTCTTAAAATGAGATGTCAGTGTTGGTAGAAGTGAGTTCGTGCTAGACTGTAGTGGATGTTAACGCCGGAAGACGCAGGCGGGCTTATGAAAGCGAATTGTTGGCTCTGTTGCGAGTGTTGTCTGGTAGTTTTGCGGCAAGAGAACAGCTTCTCGGAGTACCAGACCGAGATGGATTAAGATACGGAACAGCGGGGCCAAGATTTCATTTGCCGAGGTTTGCAACGCGGAGGAGCTTCCGCAGCATCTCGAGGCGAGGGCGATTGTGGATCTGAAAATGAGGGACTGAGGATGCGAAGACAACGAGAGTACATCCATTGGCGGTGGAGGAGGAGGAGAAAGAGGAGGAGGCGTCGGGAGTGGTGTGTGAACAAGGTTCGCGAAGGCGAGTGCCGCGCCAACAGAAGCCCCCGAGAAGGCGTGAGCGCCGGCGCGCCGCGCTCATTGTCTTGTGAGGATCCGCAGGAACTTGCGGGGGTTGCGCTCGACAACGGAAGTTGTGGTCGGCGCGTAATGGAATTAGACGCGGCGCGGGCGGCGGCGCTCGGCGAGTGAACGATGCCGTCTGCTGGGGCGACGGGAGGTGCCATTGGGGGGGGCAGAAAGTACGGTTCGACCACTTCTGCTCCAACCCCGCGACCGTGAAGAACGGAAGTATAAATTATGGCGGCCGCTGCGCTTAATAACGACGACAGGAGCAATACCCGCGTCGGCCGTTAAACACGGAGAGCAACCCGGGACGAACATGGAGGCAGCGCACTCGGTGATAAATATTGCCGCGCACTTTATTACCCGTATATCCACTTCGACGGGCGAATAAAACCGCGATTTAAATAAAAGTGCGAACTCGTCCCGGAGCCTTGTCCACCCAGCACTTTCTCGCGAGCGCCGCGTCCCGAGCAGACGTTCCTTTCCATCATTTTTATCTCCCGGGCAGTTTCTCAGCCGCTTTTTCTGCCTGGTTATTAGATTCGGCTCCGGCTGGTGTCGTGCCGACCCACGGCTCCGAGTCGTGACGGGAGGTGTGCGGGTGAGTTTTCCGAGTCGGTGAAGATATCTTGTCGTTCGGAGCACATGACTGAACAGCGTCTTCTAAGTTGCTGAGCGGCCGTCTTGACTATGGAAACGTGAAACACGGCGGGCATTCCTTGATGGTAATTCTGCCGACTCATGGGCGGGGCGTTGCAAGTGAGTGAGTTATGATCTTGGATGTTTCTCGGATCGTTTGTGCCGTGGATGCGTGTATTCTTTTTTTTTCCATTCCGGAATCTGGGGTTCTGCTTCGCTCGTTGTCATTATAACTGGAATTTCTGCAAGTCCTTCGGAAGTTCATTAACTCGTGAAGAGTTACCCCTATCATTGGCACTAAACAATGGGGCAATACGAGGAAGAAAACACAACAAATAATTGAACAAAATGCGATTTACGTATTAAATATTTGAAAATTAAATCAAAGGAACGTATGAAGTTTTTCCGGTAAAGGAAAGGAATTGGCGTAGCGAAATTAAAGGAATGCAATAACTGTTAGTTTATGTTCAGTTGTTTAATTGCAGAAAGGTGGCTGATTTTCTAGAAACTGAAGTAAATGCAGTGAATTAGTCATTTTCACTTCACTACAAATCATTAGTTTTGAGTTTTAAAAGATGAATTAAATACAATAGTAGAACGAGTAATGGATTTTAAACACTTAAAGCGTCTTATATGACTCGAAAGCGTAGGAAAATGTCCACATTGAATATAGATTGAATGTTCGCGCGAATACTAGGGCATACGGCCCGGTAATGCTTCCGCAATTAATTTTATTTATTAGTGTATTTAGTCGGTTGGATTTTATCTTCCCACAGGCGTGTATCAATTGGTTTCCTCCAAGCACTCCTGATCTCAGAACACCACACGGGCTTCGGGATCGAAGCCAACCTGACGGACAGGGAACACGCCCTTCCACTCGGCGCGAGGCGAAAAGCCAGCGCCCGCGCTGTGGGCCGCCGGTCGGCGACGCGTGGGCGGCAGGGGAGGGGGCGCTTCGCCTCACTTCGCTTCCCTTCCGGGGCTCGCCCGCGTCGGCGGCGGGGGCGGTGGCGTCCTTGGAGCGCCCGCGAGGGCCGCGGAAGCGCCATCCATCGTCCACCGACAGCGCCGAGGCCTTGTTTGTTAGCGCCCATCGATTGCGGAATAATCGAATGGCGCGCGCGTCCGATCGCGGTCGGATCGACCCGGGAGCCGTCGCGCAACAAGTCCCCCGCCCCCGCGCAGGCCCATCCATCACGGCTTCTTTCCGCGACGGAGATCGCGCCTGCGATGACCGCCCCCGGGACGAGGCCTACGGCCGTGTCTCCGGGAATTGGGGCGGCGAGAAACCGATTCGGAAGGGAAGGGAGAGGGGTGCGGCCAACTTGGGGAGGGGGGGGTCGCAAAGTGCGCTCCAATGGTGTTCAATCGTCTGCTCGATGCACGGAACCAGAGCTGAGCTGTTGGACGCGGAGACGGCGGGCAGAAGGCAATTGGTTGAGATGGAAGTAATGTCTTGGTGCCCTGACGTAACTGTACCTTAAAAAGAACTGGAAGTTCCTGAGCGAATTATTGTCTCGAAGTTCAATACATTTCTAATCTTATAACCTTCAAAAATCAGAAATTACCTTTTTTCCTAAAAATGGTAATTTTGTGGCAATATTGCTCTTTACACTGGTTCGCTAGCTTGCAACTACAAGCTCACAAGTTCGTTATAATAGCAGATTTTCCAAAACCTGTTTTGCTCAACACGTCAAGCTCTTGTTATTTTTTGTACGATTAATTGACAGGAATTAATTGAAATGATGGAAGTAGTGAAATCCCGGCTTTCAAACGTCACCTTTGGACATACAAACCCGTCGCGCGGTTATTCAGATCTCATATCTGAAGTTTATCGCATGTACAAAATAGATAATAATAACAATATTAACAATGTATTATTTTTATTTCCTCTCTTTTGTGAAGCCGCGTCACATTCAGTCAAGTGATGTGTGCGGTGCGCGTGCTCTACCGCTGACTGTCCCAGATTTCAATTTTTGGATGAGTTGAATCATACATTTCACAAACAGACACTCTCGGTAATATTGAAAATGCAATTTTGTGCGAATATATAGAACGCGATTACTTTATGCAACGTAATGCCTTTGTTGCAGTTTTTATCAGGGCTCACAATACAGAATGGACAGGAGTAGTCATTCCTCTCGGGAGACAAGACAATTCAGGCTTGGAACGTACAATAGAATGACGGGTAAATACCATTTTCTTCGGATTGATGGGAAAAGTACATGTATCTTTGCGATTATAATTTGTTGTTAATTGAAAAACGTATCAAGCCCCTCTAGTATCTGAAGGACATCGTAACCATATTTACAAAACGATATAAAAGGAAAGACAATTTCGAACAACATTCTGCGGCACGCTATACTAAATCTTCCAGAGTAGAAAACTATAAAGCTGTCCATTAATGTAAGAATGATGAGGATATTTTAGTGTGAAGCATTTGCATTTGGTCGTAAAATGTAACGTATTTCAGAAGAGACTGTCTAGGAGATTCATCAGCTACTGCGAAATAAATGTCAGGCCGTTACTCGCAACTGCAATACTAACCCAGTGGCCTGCCCAAGAGGTTGGCCAACAGTATGCAAGGGTTGCCTGATATATTGTCTTCGCCTCGTGATTCTCATCAACTCCTGCGTACTCCTGTAAATGGTCTATGCAATAGGGAGAAAATTAACATATCTTCAATTATTGTCCTGTGCAGATCAAAAGATGAATCTGTCTTCATTACAGAATACGCACGGTGTGAAGACTCTTGTGAAAAAGCATAGGCGTGATGATTCAGAGTTGAGAGGGTCAAATATACAAATAGGCCAGGCAATATTAAACGATATATTGCATAAACATAAAAACTTCATACTGCTTGCTCTGATGACAGTCCTGGAACATTTTTCTGAGCAAGCAAGTAAAAATAAAGAAAGGATACAATACATTGTTTATTTGGTTGTTTCTGCACTCAGATATGCATTCAAATGCCATTCAGAAAGAACTATCAAGATAAAAAACTAGTTTAAATACCACCACAGCTTAAACAAATTGATGATTTTACAGATACGGCGAAAAATCAATGATAGCTATATACCCAGACTCTACTAACTCATCTGCCTCGGTGCTCTCTCTCTCTAGTGATTTCCGTCATTTCATCGTTCGCGCCCGCATGACCACTCAGACGGACGCGGTGCTTGCGACTATTCAACCGGCAACCACAGACCGCACGACAGTCGCGACTTGCGCTCGGAACTTGTGAATCCCGGAGCCGGGAAACACACACACACACACACACACACACACACACACACACACACACACACACACACACACACCGGTGGTCGGTGCGGGCGCGCGCACACAGAACGGCGATGGTATCTCCGCACGCGGTAAATTTCTCGTATTCCGCACGATCTCGTTCGCGTGTACCGATGTGTATCAGCGCAGAGGCGGGGAAGAGAAAGGGGCGTGGCGCGGAGAGGGCAGAGCAGGGCGGGGCGTGGCGGGGCGCGGATTTACTGCGGCCGTAACTCGCCGCCGGCGGGTGAACGGCCCCCGTTGCCACCCCGTCCCACGCCGTCCTTTCCTTTCCTTCCCTTCCCGCAACCGCCCCCCCCCCTCCCGCGTTGCCCGCTGCCACCGTAACACGCGACGCGCCCACCTGACCGCTCGCCGCGCGTCTTGGAGGAAGTTGTGGAGGTGGAGGTTGCAGATGATTGTGGTGAAGGTGCCGATGGTGACACCGATGTTGGAGGCCCAGTTCGAGGCGGAGACGGATGTTGCGGCGGCGGTTGGGGAGGTTGTGATGGCGGTGATGGTGACGTCGATGCCCGTGGTACAGTTTGAGGCGGAGAGGGACGGTTATTGTGGTGGTGGTGGTGGTGGCGGCGACGAAGGTAAAGCCTGGATGCGATGGGGAATGCAATATTGTCGGTGACCTATGTAGAGGTAGCGGCGATGGCACATTGTGGCAGAGGGAATGTTGGTTTTGTTAGGGTCAACACTACCAACAGGGTTGTTGGTGGAGGCAGAAGAGATGGTAGTGGCGGTGGGTGCGTCGAGCACTGAGGTAGAGTGGGCCAAACTCTGACAGCAGTACTGGAAAGTAGTGGCAGTGACTACGGCAACAGGATGGACGTTCCTCTACGGCAGTACCGGAAGGTGCAGGCGACGGCGGCGCGGGACGAGAAGCTGCGTCGGCGTTGGCGGTGTAGGGTGCCGTGGCGGAGGAGATGGCGGCGGCGGCGGCTGCGGAGGATGTCGAAGGGGGAGACGGCGGTGGCGGACGCGCCTCGAGGCGTGGTCGAGGTGCTCGGCGCCGACGTCGGTCGCCAGGTGCGTCGCTCGAGCGGAACGAAGCCAGCGTCGCGACGCGCGATTCTGCGGGTCGCCGCGTGCCTGCGCTGGCGATCGACTCGCCCTATGACATCATCAGTGAATGATGAAAGGGTGCAATAAAAACGTTGACGCAACATCGGAATGACCTCGTTGTTGTGTGGTTAGCAGTTATTGTTAAAGATAGCCTTTAATCTTTCAACTGCGTATCAACAGTAGTACACAACGTAAACGACACGCCGTTCTGTTGGTACATACTTGACAGGGAAATGATGTAAGTAGGTGTACCTAAAGACTGTTGGAGTGGTTTTTAAAAATATTTGATGCTAATGGCGACTATATTTTTCCGTTCGTTTAAAGATTTTATGCACTCAGGTGTAACGATTGTTCGAATCTCAACAGACATGGATTTATGTGATTCACTGTATGAGGTCATCTTAAAAAAATGCAATCTCGCAGGTCAAAATTTGATTTAACAGCCGATGTGTAAAGATAAATTTTCGCTCTAATTCTTTTTGTGATTTATTTTAAATGATTTATGCTTCTATTGATACATATTCCTGTAAATAAAACTGATATACTTGAAGGTTTGCATGACGTATTGCAATATTGCGTAGTTTGCATTAACTCCCTATATCAGATTCGTAGACTTGAAGTTAAATTACTGCATTTCGAGAAACCAACGGGTGAACTTAATACATTTAGAGTCGGGTGTCGGAATTATGGGATCACGTAAACGTACTTCACCGCAATAGATAGCATCATATTACTCAAAACCGAATGGGTGTCATTTTTCTGTTTCTTGAATATTTTCTATTCTTGGAACAGCTTAACGATTTCCAATTGAACACTCTTCTCTATCTCACCTTACGACATTCAGAAATAAGTTTGCATGTTGCACCTTTTTTCTAATTTGTCCGATTAATGTCTTTTAGGTTCTATGACATTTATAATAAGGATGCACAGTCACTGAAAGATTACTGTTCATGAGCCTACCAACGTAAAACATTTATTCCTCTTTCTGTAGTTTCATCTGATGCATCCGTTCGCCACTCATCAGAGTAAACGCGTGGACGCTTGCCGCAATAAAAAAAGAACACGTATCCGTTCGCCGTGTTTCTGTACTATTGCTTTCATGCAGTGCCGCGTTGTGCAATCACCTTATCGTTAAGTGCTTGCGTTTCAGACGACTGCAATTACACAGTTTTCCATCTCAGACGTACACGGACTCCTATCTCTCTGCTGCTAGTTACGCGAAATAGAAAAATTTGAGACAACCGTACTGTCGAGAAAGCTAATCACCACCACATGTTCCAAACATAAACTGCAGGCGACGGCCATGTTCATAAAGGAGCTGGTGTAAAACGACGAAGAATGTTTCGCAGAGAGCAGAAATAATGACAAGAACAGTGGTGCAGGAAAATAAAATCTTTTTTAGAATTTTAACATGTCCGAAAGAGAATTGCGGCGACGAAGAAGACGCCGAGGAACGCGTGACGGGAATTGGCTGGGACAGGAGTTGGAAGTCTCTATGTAAGAAGTTAATGGAAAGGGACCAGCGATCATAGTCAGTTTCTTATGGCGTGAGAGTTTCGAAATGATTGCTGGGAGTCGAACGTTGAAACAAAAAAGTGGGACTCTAAAAACTCAGACGAACTAGCTCAATAATATTTACGTGACAAAAGAATGAATCATAACACTATGTGGAAGGTTTCTAAAACGATACAAAGTATTTCACTGAATTGAATCAATAAGCACTCAGTGTTTCTAGTCAATTAACGCGTATAATTAAAATATCGTTGTCATTTTGAGAACGTTACTGTCCGGTACCGGGAGTCAACCGTGTAATGAAAATATTGTGCTGTGAGAATAATCAATCATTATTAGTTTCACAGAGAAGCAACAAAAGTTGTCAACATGAACGTGGAAGAAGAGCACGGAGAGGAACATCAACGCCGTCACGGTACGTCCAAGCGAGTCACGTGAACACGGACGTCCAACGAAATCAGAGAATCCTCTGGGAATCCGAGTCGAAGGCAATATTGTGGAGACTAGTGGTGACCGGGCGCGCGATAGCGGCAGTGCACGACCCGCAACGGAGCAAACACCGAGCGATGCGCGCGGCGTGGGGAGCTCATCTCCTCGTGGAATGCTCGAACACGGCCCCTCGGAGGCGCGACACGGCCTGCGAGCGGGTCACGACCCACGCGCCTGCGCACGCCCCTCCCTCCTTCCCTTCCTCCCCCCTACCCAAAAACGACCACGCCGAGCGCGGTAACTCCGCGCTCCTGACTCGTTAAGTCCGCCCGAGCCGAAGATATCTCGCGCTTCGCACACAAAAACCCGCCCTCCCGAAACACATCGGCGCTCTGAGCGCTACAAGACCACGCTGCGCGCCGCCTGCGCGCTACAAGCTTTCGATTTGCGCTCGAACGCGCGCAGCAAATGGCGGACGCGCGGGGCGGGCAAAAAAGCGCAAACGAACTAAGCTGGAGGTGTCGCGGCCGCGGGGACGGCGAGCCGAAGTTGGGGGGTGGAGAGGTGGAGGTGAAAGTGGAAGGGATGGCGAAGGTGGAAGTGGTGGCGGTGGCGATGGTGATGGTTGAGGATGAAAGGATTGGGGAAATTCGAAGGATTGAAGAGGCAATGGTTTCTGCTGAGAGAGGCGTGGGTGTCGGTGTGGGCGGAACCTTGGATATCGGCGTGGCGGAGCGGCGCGTGGGCGGGAGCGGTGGCGTGGGCGGGAGCGGATATGGAAGTAGAGGACGAGAGGCGGAGAGTGGGGGCGGCAGGGAAGCTCTTGCCGAAGGGCGCTGTAGGGTGTTGGAGGGTCCTCGGCATTGGAGGGCACTGTATGCGTCGGATACGAAATGTTTTAATGACGTGTTTATCGATTTCATTAAAAGCGAAACAAAAAAGTGGTCGTGGCGAGCAAGCGTTGTGCTCGAGGCTCTTAGCGTCGATGCCGCAGAGGCAGCAGCTGCCGTCCCCGCTGGGCGCCGGCCGAAAAACCGCGATTCGCAGACTGCAGTAGACCTCTGAGCGAATTTGCGGCAGCGAACAGAGTGCTTTGAACAAAAGCTCTCGCACGAAGTGCCAGACAGAGAGAAATGTATACTAAGTATACAGAACACACTCATAAGAAATGTTTTTGAAAAGCACAGAAAAAATATGAAGAAAAATTGTTGGAAGAATCAAGACCAAAATGAAATTGAATGGAAGTAACTGTAGGAATCAAAATTTCCCAAATCATGCAACTATTATCGTAATTAGACCGGACGGAAGAAATCGAAAAATATGCAGAGAGAAAGAACAAAATTATAAAGCATTTCTACTTCATTTGCATTACTGAAGACAGCGTTATTCCTAAAATAATGAGAGACGTGCAATAATACGATTACTTTACAACTCTTTTTGATTCTCTTCATTCCGTGTTCTCGTTTCTTACAATGATTGCAAATTCATTATAAATTAGAAGCCTAAAAGAACAATAAGGGCCCCAGGGAGAAGTGACTGAGTAGCCGAGAAGAAAAAAAAGGAGCAAGAAAAAAGGGGAATATAAAAAGAGACAACTGTGGCTTCTGCGGCCGGCAGCGGCTGTCGCGGCGGCACGGGACGGGACGAAAGACTCCAAATATTTCAGAAATCCCGCGGCCGCAGCCACCATGGCGTGCAGCCGCGTATGAATATTAATTCACAAAAAAGTTGCACCGAAAGGCTCTTTTGCTATTCAGGGCGAGCGCGGACGCGCTGTCGGCGGCGACGGGGCGGGGAGGAGC
>BOPP01000022.1:4362755-4404945 GCA_017312745.1 Gryllus bimaculatus
GGGCGGGGGAGGGTCGTCGGTGGGGGCGATGAGCGCCATGTCACAGATGGCAGTTTGAAAGCAGCGCAACTCGCACTAACGAGCGGCCGGCGACGGACGGCGCGGCGGCGGCCGGCAGGCGACGGGCAGCGGTCGCGAATGCACCCGTTGGAGGCTGCGGAGGCCACGGCCAGGGCCGGTGCGGAAACGGAGACGCATGCAAACGCAGTGGATGCGACTGCGAAAGGCAGCGCAGCGAGACGGGAATTCTGGATGTATGATACAGTAAATACAAAAAAACCGTTTAAAATAGAGAACAAGTTGTTAATCGATCGAATTACCGGAAATTTCATCATTTAAATATAATGATGAATTTGTTTCTGTAAGGTCGAAAACATTATTTTAAGTATGTTTTGTTTTGGCGACCTAAATGGCCGAAGTGGCTAAGAGCATGTACTGACTCAGCACTTCGGTCCGAAGGGTCGCGGGTTCGAGTCCCGCCTTGTGCATGGTTATCTGTTCCTTGTCTCTTACATATGTGTTGTGCGGTGGACCTGGCATTCTACCGATCCCAGAGAGGAGCCCCCAAATGTTTTAGTGTGTCGTGCATGGTCGAATATGTGTGCCATTTAGACGTAAAGGGAAAGCGGTTGTAGGTTGGAATAAGCCTTAGGGGGAAAATAGTTTTGTTTTAAAAATACTCGATATCATTCTCTGACATTGAGGAGAGCCTGGAAGGTTATACAATGGTGTTCGCTCCAAGTTCCCCAAGAGAAACGAAAACAAATGATCGCCTCTTGGCAAACTGAGAAAAGAATCGCGCTCAAATGCGCGTACGCGGCCAGGTGTGGGCGGCTGAGTATTGCAACGTGAGGCCATGGGAATCTTCGAGAGGAGACGAGAGCGAGCGGAGCGACTCTGGGATGTGAAGGGTCAGCGTGGGCGATGGTGGGCGGAAGAGGTGGGGAGGGGCGGCGCTGCGCGTGGGCGCGTGCGCGAGCGTGTGCTGGGCGTCGCGCGCCGCTGCTGCTGAGTCACAGCTGCGCGTTTGCTCGCAACCGTCTTCCCTCCTCCCTCTCTCCCCCGCGCGCATTGCCCGTTTGCTCTGCCCCAGGCGGCGGAGGTGGAGCTGTGGCTGCCCGAGGTCTTTATCCACCTACCAAGGAGGTGGAAAAGAAGAATACGAAAAAATAACAAAAGTAAAATTTAAAAAAAAATATTCAAAAACTCAACAACAACAAAAATAGAAAACAATAACTCAGTAGTGGAGGCCTAGGAGATGAAGATGCTTAGTGCTGCTGATCAGTCGATGGCAAAGTGTTTTTATTTTAGTTTTGTTTTCTTCGAAGGAGTCAATCAATTTCTATACCCACACGGTAGTATTTCAAACATAGAGTAGAAATGTGAATAGATATTGACTCTGACACTTCGTGACTAGCAGTTTATTAGTTTCTTTGCAAAACACACGAAATACAACCCTCACAAGAGATGAAATAAAATGTGCACTAAGGGCGAGATTCGAACACTCGTTCCTTTGAACACTTAGGCACTCGAAGCACATCAATCATCCAACTCGGGAAGTAGCACGATACTTAACCATTTAAAAAAAAAGTTTTTTGTTTGTTTGTTTTCTTCTTTTTATTCGATCTTTACAATGACAGCGGTCATCCTGAAGCTGCATTTTCAACCGAGACACGCGTACGATGTCTACTCTCGTCTCTCAGGTGTCGCTGCAGAGGTTGAAAGAGTGAGGTGGGTTTAATTGCGGCAGTTAATGGAGGCTGGCGGGCTGTTTACTCGCGAGAAAACCACAGATGCGAGTGGCGTTTAGAATAATCGTTGAATGGGAATTTCTCGGAATCCCCATGACCTCTCTCTGTAGTGTATTGATGAATTGCCGGAGGCGAATGCAGGGTGATTTAACTATTGTATTCACCTGGAGTACAGTTCGTCTTGTTCAGGTGTAATTGATAACATTTGCTATGCTCAGTTGCTGGCAATATTGTGCAAATGTTATTCCTCTCAACAAATTTATTTCGAATACAAATGTTGAAGTGTTTAATACACATTGTTTCCTTTATAAATAAAATAACATTTGGAAATCGAGACAATAAATTTTCATAAATTTTCATTTAAAGGCACTAGTACAATATTTCAATAGAACAAACTTACTGAGGTTGTTTGAGGTTTGAAGCCTAAAGCTGCAAAAATTCTTCGACTAATTACTCACTCACCTGCAAAAGAGAAAAATAATATACATGAACATTATTTTAACTGGCATGTACATACTTTAAAGGAAAATGGTTAATATTCGTATTGTGTTTCATGAAGGTATACATGAACATACACTGCTACATGTATAGAAACAATATTAGTGGATATTTAATTTCACCAAAAGTACTATCGACATGAAATGCTGCATGAAAATGTTCTACATATTCCTCATTCATGAAATTGCACAATGTAAAGTAATACCACAAAATTATTCCACGAATTATTTTTCATGAAAAAAAAGTTTAACTACTCAATCGATATGAATATATCCCTAGTCATGCGTTTTGTGTAGGAAGTAAATATGTCAAATCAAAACCCGTCGTTTAGAGAGAGTTACGAAATAAAAGGAGAAATGTGTGACAGGGCTCCATTATTTAAAGGAGCATGTGTACATTGTAGCATTTCTCAAACCTCGCGCAAAGCTAATGGTCCCTTCTTTTTCTGCCTGTCCTTTTTACCTGATGTTTGAACTTCCAAGTTATGACTGCTTTCGTTTTACATCACGTCCATCTCGACGTACGCACGCACGCACCGCTCGCTGGCGCCTCCGTGCCTGACCCGTGCGTGTACGCATGAGTGGTGTTCGCACGCACTCGTTGCGCCCCGCGAAAAACAAAAAAAAACAACAAAAAAACGGCTTTAAAGGTGTTGTCCGCTGCATGTTTTGTGGTAATTCGTGAATTATGGATTCCATTTCTGCCAGATTGTCCATTTTATATGCGAATAAAACAATAAAGAGAAGCCCCTTTTAGCTCGCGTAATCAATTATTTAGTTCGGTAACGCGGTTGCAGTGGCACGAACGAAATGAAAAAAAAAGAAGAAATAAAAACGCGTTTGTGTTGAATGGTTGGCGCGTGAGCGTATGTTTGTGCTTCAACTGTACACTGCTGCTCTCGACCGAATATGGGAGCACCCGGTTCGCGGAATAGAGATCTTCCCACTTTTTTACGGGCCGCGTCGAGTGCGAGGTTGCGATGCTCCCGTGCCGCTTACGCACTGTTCAAAGCTCGACTATCTGCAGTACATCGTCCTTGCTCTCGAAAGATTGCGTCATTAGCAGCACGCAAGTTCTACTCCCACGAAAGGAGGAAAAAAAACTTCATAAAAGTTAACGTTCCAAACCGTTCAATTTCCAAAGGAAAGCCGCTTTTTTTCTGGAAATGTTTGACATATTTTACGTGTGTGCGGTTTTTTAGAAAAGCAGCTGCACATGTGAAGGGGAAACGTGCAATTTAGGTTGAAACTGAGGAGAATATTTGCATTTTAGAAATGGGTTATTTGAAGATTGTGATATCAATACCATTCCCAATGAGAAATTATCTATAATTTTCCCTAATCATCGAAATTTAGGGAACATGTACATGTTCACCGTCATTGTCGATATAACTTTTAAAAGAAATAGAAAAGAACTGTAGGAAGATTTCTTTGTACTCTTGCTTAATAATACATTCAATGGCATCACGATTAAATGATTGCCATGGTGTAACAAACTCGCCTATAAAAACTTGGCAGAGAAGTACGAAAAACATTCAGAGATGTAGAAAATGGATTTGTTTCAGTTGATAATAGGTTTCGAAACTATAAAAATGCTACCTTCAAGAAAAAAATGTTAGTCCAGTCACATGAAGAGAAATGGGGTAAATATCTTAAATCGTTTTCGGAACGAAATAATTGCACGACAACCGTGATGTGAACCAAGAGCCTAACCCTTCATATTTCGAAAAGCCAACATCACAACAAATAACAGCAGAGAGAATAATGGCAAGCATGCAGAATAGCGGCAAAGTAATGCATGCCCGGGCCTATAATGGTGACAGCGAATTCATTTGGCGTTAGAAACAGCGAAAACAGTTACCACGGGTTGCTCACAGGCAGGTCGAAGGAGACGGCACCCGATTGCGCGGTCAAAGGAGCCACGATACCCGATTGCGCGGTCGAAGGAGCAACGATACTCGATTGTGCGGTCGAAGGAGCAACGATACCCGATTGTGCGGTCGCAGGAGCAACGATACCCGATTGCGCGGTCAAAGGAGCCACGATACCCGATTGCGCGGTCGAAGGAGCAACGATACCCGATTGCGCGGTCGAAGGAGCAACGATACCCGTTTGCGCGGTCGAAGGAGACGGCGCCCGATTAAGCGGTCAAAGAAGCCACGATACTCGATTGCGCGGTCGCGACGACGGCGAGGTCGGGGGTCGCGGAGCGTTCGATAGCGCGTCGCGCGTTCCCACGGCGTTGCGCGCGTCTCCGCGGCGCGGCGCGGGGCAACGCCGCGGCACAAATTGGAAAGCGCGTGAAGCCTCGGCCGAGGGAGAAACAGGCCTGCGGTCGCGGGCATTACCGGCCGCAGGGGCATTAGGCGTCGTTTTGTGCGTTCACACTCGGCTGGCCAGCGGGCGCGGTGAGGGAGGGACATCGCCCCCCCCCTTCGCCGCCCTCACGCGCGCTTGCGCAGTGCGCGCGAGGAGGCGCTCGGGCGGGCGAAACAAACGCTGCTCCGCACATGGAATGTGGGTACGGGCGTTTTGGATGTCTTCATATGACAAGGAATACGATGAATCGATAAGTTCTTTTCATTTCTCTAACAATATTATCTAAGAGCTCTT
This sequence comes from Gryllus bimaculatus, assembly GCA_017312745.1. Classification (NCBI taxonomy): domain Eukaryota; kingdom Metazoa; phylum Arthropoda; class Insecta; order Orthoptera; family Gryllidae; genus Gryllus; species Gryllus bimaculatus. The sequence continues at coordinate 4,367,617 of BOPP01000022.1, forward strand.
CAGTTAACTAGTTGATCTAAGATTATTTATGAGTACAGCGTTGGAATGAAAATGTTTAGACATGGCAACATTACGGAACTGTTGGTTTTTTGAAATCTAATAAGTAGCACACACTGATTTTCCACAAACGACTTTCTTGAGTTTTCAGTTCGAAAAAGGCATTTAAATAAAATACGAGTAACTGGAAATGGTTCGTAAACAAACCCAACCAATAATGTGCATTTGGTTGTTGATGATCTTTTAAATAGAATTAAATGTGTTTATAAGTAATGGGATGAGATCTCAGTTGATCCTGTTCTCCCACTGTGCCCCGCGCCGCCCGCACCTCCGCACGTCTCCGCCCGCAGCGAAAGCGGTGTTGGAGGGGGGCGGTACGGGGCGGGGCCGGAAAAACGCCCTCCGCCCACAGCGGGCGGGGCGGGCGCGCTGCGGTCGGGTTTTTCGACGCGTTCCGGGGCGAGTAGGCTCGCGCCCGCCGCCCCGAGGAAAAGTGGCCGATCGCCCAAGTGCCCAGGTGCAAAGTGGCCCCCCTCGGTCGTCCACCATTGACGCTGCGCCGCCACCGCCTCCTTGCGAGCGGAGAAGGAATCCAGACCAAACCGCAGCGCCGAGAAATCAGCATTTCGCCGCAGTTTGGTTGAAACCTTCTCCCTCGCCAAGTAGGACACTTACGGGTTCCACTTGATTGCTCGCTGCCTGTGTAGCTCGGCCCGCGCGGGATACTGCGAAACCGATAGTCGCCGAACGCGCGCGATGTATCTTTCGCGGACAGACAGAACTGGCGCTGCGCCCGGGTTGTGCTTCACCGAAGCGCCCTCGGCGGTGACGGTTGCAACGGCAGGGCCGGGGGATGGGGAGCTATGTGCGCTGCCAGCGCTCTTAAACAAAATACGGTGGCGGGGGCGTTGGTGGTGGTCGTGCGTTTTTTGGGGTGTCCCGTTGGACAGGATAGCTTTTTTACTAGAGTCAAATAGAATAAAATTGGATTTAATGCCGGTTGCTGTAATTGCTTCTCATTTGAAATACTACTACGAATCATCCAGACGGGTCTTGGATTTGGCTACTTTCTACCTAGCTTTTACAGCCTTACCGTGAGAGCTGAATAAATGGCTCACGGCTTCTCTCGTGTCAGATGGCCATGAATTTGCTGGGGGTTCATGTCATGGAATCTGGTAATAAAGAATCTGGTTACAGGAGTAAGCACTAACAAAAATAGGGTTGTGAATTGGTAGGATGAGAAAGAATGGTCTAAAAAGGACTCACTGAACTAATTACTTAACTTGAATATTGTTCTACATAAAATTATCATATGATCTTGGAACAGATAGTTTTAGATTGTATATTTTTTTAATGGAATAATATTTAATTTATTAAAATATGACACTTTTGAAAGCATTGTTGTGAAACGGAAGCTATTAAAAATGGATAAAACATTTCATTTAATGCAACACACAGGTCATTTTCTAGCCTTTGCCCGAGCTTACATGTAAAACATAATGAATGTTACAAGAAGGCGTCGAAAATTGCGTGCGTATTGCAACGCACGCTTACAAAAGGGTGCTAAGTCAGAAGAAAAAGGAATCTTTTTTTTTCTCATTTGCTTTCCCCGGTTTCATTTCTTTCTGCTCGTGTCGTGTCAACAGATCACTGGCTCCACCCTAATGCCACACATTAAAAACCGATTGCACGTCGTGAGAGCACAACAAAGCGGGCGAGGAATAAAAATAAATTCGACACAAATGGCCGCGGGGTCAAATTGATCGCCGGCCGCTTTGTGCGCGTCATTTCGATTACAGGCAGTCGTCGCGTCGGCAATGAACGAGGAGGGGATGACAATTGCACGGAGGTGGTGACGGCGGGTTGGGTAACTCTACTCGCGACCAGGAAACGGGTGAACGAAGACTCGAGGGCGTAGGGTGATGGACTGGTTGGTACAGCGATGACAAAGGAGATAGAAAAATCAAGTTTGTAAGGATGAAATGCGCGGTGCACGTAAGGCATTTCTAGTGGAGGGGAGAGGTTTAGTTTCAAATGGAAGGGGATGAGGGAATATGGTTTAGATCTATGGAGATAACGTAAAGGATTGGGCATTAGGTTAGTAATGAGAAAACGGCAAACATGGGAGAAATTGGGTCATAGAAGTGTGGACAGAACAACCTGTCACGGGAAGTAATGTGGGAACGACACAGATGAATTTACTGATAGCAAAGATAGTATAATTATTCAGCAGGTATGGTTATGGCGATGGGATCCACCCAGCGTTCCATAGATTTATTGCAGCACGACCGCAAACAGCCATGGCTTTGGAGGAGACGGTGACACCCATGGCTGCGGCGGCGCGAGGAAGAGAAAAGCTGCAGAGTGGAAACAGCAGAACCGGCGCGGGCGGGGCGAGGGTGGCCGGGGGTAGCGGGAGGCGTTCGCGTTATCACGAACAGTCGGCGGCGGCGGCGGCGGCGGCGGCGGCGGCGGCGGCGGCGGCGGCGGCGGTGGCGGTGGCGTCGGCGTGCACCCGCCGCCGCAGCTCGCCCGCCACAAAGGTGACACGTCCTTAGGCAACAAGGAACCTCCCTTTTGTCGCGCGCGCGCGCGTTTTGTGGGCGCCGCGCCGCGCACGCGAGCGAGCATTACAACGCGCCGTAAGTCACATCGAGAACACAAAACGGCAATCGCGAGCGAGCGGAATTGAATTCGCCGGCGAGCAGCGTCGCCGCCTGAATGCCCCGGGCCTCCCCCACCCCCCTACGCCCCGCCCGCCAGCGCCCGGCTCCGCAGCAAAAGATACGCCTCCGCCCCCGCCCCCGCCCTCGCCCCGAGCGAGCGGTTGCTCCGTCGCTCGCTGGCTCTGCGACAAAAACGCGCCGCGGTTTCTCAGATAGGCTGCTTTTCCCAACTTGCGCTTCTCGAGTTTCGGTTGTTTTTACGGCCCGTGGGTAATAGTTTTCACGGTTATTTTCCCATTAGTTCGGTTCATGTGGCGGAGCTTATTAGTTGATAAGTTTGGTGGAGTGGAACTTGTAAGGCAATGGGAATTAAATTGGATTTCTGGGATTTGGTGCCATCGACTCCCTGATTCAGCGCTGACCTTTACAAAAATTAGCTTTCCGAATGATCGAGTTTATGAATAATTGTGCTCGTCTTTCCGATGTCTCCGAAGAGTTTTGAAATTTTTGTCATCTACGGTCACTAACTCTACTAAGTTAATAATTTATTCTGTGGAAAAAGATAGGCGATTGAACATTAAATTATAGCCCGGAACTTTAATTCTACTACGGGAAGAACGTTCGATTTTTGTGTATCTTTGCTTATCAAATATATAATCCATTTCGTTGGTCCACGAGAGACTTGTTTAGACAGTAGACCCTTCCCTTCAAAACATTGTTTTAAAGTAGTTCTAAAGGTATTTGCACCGCGGATATTCACTCTGCAGCTATTGCTTCTTGTTATCTGTCAGTTTCGCTAACCAAAAAAGACAATAATTCAGCGATACTGCGAGAGGAACGCGCTCGGTTTAAGGATTTATAAAAAGGGTGTTTTTTTTGGTTCAATTTTCTTTTCCAAACTTCTCTCCTGGCAGATGTAGAACTTCTCTCGGTTTGCGACGATGGAAGTTGACGATATGTTGCACCTTCTACGACCGCTCCGCTTTCATTTGTTGCTCGAGGCCTTTACAAAGTTGGAAAAACGAAATCGTTTCTCGTTTTCCAACCGTCAATTTTGTACTCGACGAGGAGTAAAAAGAACTTTCTCGAAAACCGCTAATCCACGACTTTGTAACGTATGGTACAAAATGGCTTCGAGCGCTTTCTCGGGAAAATAAGCAACAAAATATTTCATCCTGCGGGAGAGAGAATACAGCAATAGAGCTTTATTACAAACTAGAATTAAAAGTCGAACGCATTCCCTGGACGTTAACAACCTTAATAAGGATCGTTTATTTTATTTCATTGTTTTTACTGGAATCTTGTTAACTCCCATAACAAACAACACGCGATTGCATGCGCAAAGAATAAAATTAGCGAATAAATACAGTACGTCTCGTGGAATTCCTGCTCTTTGCAATCTCATAAAGCGAGGGACATTACGTTTAATTGGACATAGGCCATTGGTTGCGTGGCGCTGCCGACTACATGCCCCCGGGGGCCAGCATCTTCGTGGAGAGGTTATCCTCGACCTCGTTGGCGTTCTTCGGCTCTGATTGGCGTGGGGAGTCCTTCCTCGTGACCTCCGAGCTACCTTGCGCTACCTCTCGAGCTCGCGAAGCTATCTATAAGAGCATCTTTCATTGATGTAATAATCCACTATCGTTCAAAATAAAACGATGAAGATGCTGCTAGAATTAGATGCTTGAATAAAGTTGAGTTGTTGGCCTTCACCTCGCTTCAGTAAATTACTATTTATACAACATTATTGTTCAGAAAGTAATGATTAGTTATCGATGGCGTTTGTGTCTTTACGATGATAATAATTTCGATTTAAAATACAAATATTTGTAGCTCAATCATTGAAGGTGAGCTAGGACAATCATGATCGCGTACATTCATAAATAAAATAAATAGGATGTGAGAGTCAGGAAAACTGAAGTGCAGATTATTACAATGCACACTTTAAAATCGTTCTTTATTTACATTGTTTGTATTCGGTTATTTAAAAGGTAAATACCAAAAATTCCGAGAATTTCGGAAATACGAAAACAAATAATTAGCAACGAAGAAAAAAAGTTGCATCATTTTACAATCAAAAGCCAAAACAGAAGTTACAAATTTGAGTGGGACGAGAACGCGAAAGAAAAACAGAACACGGGATTTCTCGACTCGCGTGCAAATCCGTCATTAGCCTCAGAAATCCCGTCCTCCCAGTGTTTGAAGCGGGAGTCACGGTACGTTTTAAAGACGTTTTCGATCAAGGCGCGGGCATTCACCGGGAGAGTTGGGCCGTGAGGCATTAGCGCGGGCGCGGAGATCGAGAGCGTTGCACTCGGGCGAGAGCCATAGTCCTCGTCGCACGCGCGCGCTGCGTGGGTAGCGGGCGGCGGCGGCGGCGGCGGCGCAAAACGAACAGCAAGGCGGCCACGCAACGCCCGTCGGAGCGTTGTTACCGAAGGCCTTGGGCCGACACGCCGCGCTCATCCATCCTATTCCGCCCCAGAGCACACGCGCGCCCGGCACTCGCCGAGCGAGGAGAGAGGGAGGGTGCGAGGGAGGAGGGGGAGAGAAAAATCTGGAACAGCGCCGCGGATTGTTTCGCGAAATCAGCTCTCCCAGCGGTCCGGGAGATGGCGGGGCGTCCGGAACGAAGGGGATGGGATGGACGCCGGGGCAAAGGGGAGCGGGGAGGGCTGTAGGGGGGCGATAAGGACTGTGGGGCAGGGCGAGGACCACTGTGTGTAGCGGGGAGGGCTGTGGGTAGCAGAGAGGACAATGGGGAGCGGGGCGGGCAGTGGGGAGCAGGGAGGGATATGGGGAGTGGGGGTTCATGTGAGTTGCATGGAGGTCGGCGGAGATGGTATGTGGCAGAGAAGCCGAATGTGGCAGAAGAGATGGAGTCGGTGAGAGTGATGAGATTACTCAGGAAGAAGGTCCCGAAACCGCGAGATGGGGTGCGGTGAAGGTGGCAGGGTCTGAAGGCCTGAGTGCACCAACTACATTAGGGGGTGACAGTGCATGTGCGGTGAGTCGGTGGCGGCTGCTTTCGAGGCTGAGAAGGGGCGACGGAATGCGAGCTGCGACAGTCGAGTAACAGCGTCCGCGGCCACGCATACCTGTCGCGTTTCCACCGCGACGAGCGCCCGGGAGTGGCGAGAGAAGGTTATACATGGTGATAGAAATGTTGGTAGTGTGGATTGGTAAGAATTGAGAGTGCTGGGATGATCTCATATGATTATTGGAGCTAATCCAGCATATCAAACGCAGATATATAATTGACATGCCGGAATCATCGAATGGCGGTTGGCTTGTCAAGGTCCAAGTATCGGTGAGTATCGTGAAGATGACAGCATGGAAAAGGTTCGAGAGTGATAGGAGTTTGTGAACGCTTGGTTCGAAGGATCATGATGATCGAGAATTGTGAGTAAAGAAAACAAGCCTGAAAAGGGGAATAGTATTTTTGGATAATAATAAGGGTAGTGACATAAAACGTTAGTCTGGCAGCACGGAAACGAAAATGAGGGTATAAGGTTTTGAGGACGTCGCACTGCAGTTGCGTACCGTGCGAACAAGTGCGTATATTGAGAGCGGTATGAGTGTCAAGGTCTTCGGCAGCCGGGCGGGGGCGGCGGCTACCGACGACGGCGAGAGTGGGAAAAGGCGTGACCGCGGCAGGTATGAACGGAGGCACAATGGCGTTGAAGACAATGAGGTCAGCGTAGGTGAAGCGAACAAGAGACGATGCTGAAAACGAGAACAGATACGTGACTGGAAACACAGCGCGCGAGAACAGCGAGGATGAAAGGTGTCGAGTGCCCTGACGGCGGACAATGAAAGCTTCCAAGGCAGTTAGGGTGGCAGGTGTAGCAGAAAGTTAGGAGGTAAAAAAGCTGCGAGCTGCGTGATGGGAAAAGAGAACAGCGGCGCTGCAGGGCCCCGGCCCGGACGGCGGCAGCGGTGGCGGCGGCAGCGGCGGCGGCGGCGGCGGCGGCGGTGGGGTGCAAGAGAAGGGTGTCGGGGCGGGGAGCCAGCGCGCTCAAGTGCTGCTCAGGACCGCGAGGGTGGTTACGATGTCGAAGACGGGGTTGAGTAGGGTGGGGGAGATGGGCTGCGCACGTGCGACCACCGGTATGGCCCCCCCTGCCGCCTCCGACATCCCCGCCTCCGCCCACATCTTCACCCATTACTTCCGCCGTCGCAATTAACGTGTCCTTTGATCGCGGAAGGCCGAGCCTGTGATTTAATTAAAGCGTCAAATGTTTTCTTGCGCCCTATCGAGGAAGAAGGTGCAAGGCTGCAGACGTCGACAGGACAAGGCGACGGCGGCGGCTGAGACAGGAGAGGCGACGGCGGCGGCAGCTACTGCAAAGACAACGCCGCGCGCTAGGAAGTTTTTAATTAATCTGCTGCAGAACGTCGGCTCAACTTTGTACTACCTGCGCGCTCTTCTGCAGCCCTCACGTTAAATATGTACATTTTCTGGTCGTAACAAGGCTTGTTCCCAGGAACTTTTTACAACATTATTTAAACGTGGCTTTTTTTCAACTTGGCGGTGCGTTTTGATGAAATATTTAATGGAACTGTGGCCGAAAATGAGGTTTTAGGAACGCAAGACTTCGTTTAGTGGTGGAATAAGATTTAGGAATCAGGGTGAGAGAAACGGCAGGTCAAAGCAGGACGTTTGGTGTTGCGAAGTATAGTCGTCTTTGAACTGCTAAAAGCGACTGCATTAAATGTGTTTTTTCTAAGGAAATCGAATAACCAGTACGTTACGTGTTTATTGATTTTTCTCCATGTCTATTTTGTTTCGCAATTGTTTTCATGTCAGTGTGCTCCATTTAACACCAACTGCAGGTGACTCCAAAACCTGTACAATGGACAATTATAAATTACTGTCGATTTTAATCTTAAACATTTTTACAAGCTGTGTTTAGCTAAAACATATTGGAAGCCTTCATTATTTTCTATTTCAATAAATCAGAAGCTTAATTGACATCACAGTTTATAAATGATACCATTTGTTTCGCTAATTCGATTATGTAGTATTTGCTCTGTCCATATCGTGACGAGATAATGGCGTTTGTAACGACTTCGAAGCGCGATGCTCGTAATTCATTCTGAAGTAAAATTCATGGAATTACACATAATCTATCGATGGATTCACACGTGTTTTTTCTGGAAATCCTCTATAACAATAATGCTAATAATTCTTTTTATAAAGGAAAATTTATAGTTCTCACAATAAAATGACAAAGGGAATATTAAGTATTTTAGTGATTCTTTATTTTCTTATTTTTTAGGGATTCTACCTTTTTAAAATGACATTTTAAAAATAATATAGTTTTTTATGTAAATGATTTTTATGTATTATTATATTTTCGATGTGGTATCCTAACTGAGAAAAACACTTGTTATAATCTTGAAATCTCTCCAGATAAACGCAGTTTACCCAAAGGCGGCAATTCTGTACCGATGAACAAGTTTTTACTGAAAACTTAAATAGAAAAAGCACATTATGCACATTTGACTCACATATTGCCGTTACTCTTTGAAGTGGCCCGATCCCTTTGCCCGTGCGCTGGCTTAACGCTCGTTGAACACGCTGGGCCTCAAGGGGGAGCGAGTGTAACGAAATGAGACGATTGGCGCGACTGAAATGAAATCAATGATTGGGTCATTTACCAACAATGGCTCTCGCGAAAGGTTCCGATTCTGCAGATGCGAAAGGCGAAAGAGAGAGAGAGAAGAAGGGCCCGCCCCACCCCCATTCTCCTAAAAAAAAAAGAAGGCGTCGAAAGGCGTGGAAAGTCCCCAACGGCTATTACCACTGCGCTATTACAGTTTCCATTCCGGGGCGCCGGTAGCGCCCTTCTGCAACGCAAACATCGCGCGCGAGATCGCATTACTACGCGATCGCTTCCAGCGGCGTCACGCGGTAAACTGCGGATGACAGAGCGGCGGGAGGCGTACAGCGGGGGAGCGGCTCTCGACGAGTAGAACATGTTCCCTCGGTCAGATTGTATTTTTCTGTGTCACGGGAAATGAGCCATATGGCGAAGATTCTGCCTGTAGTACAGGATGTGGAAAAATATCTATTGAATACTTCGGTTATTGAGGATGCACAGAATATCGCATGTAGAGAAACTGCAAACAAATGATTAAAAATCCATGTTTTAAAAAACCGTATATCACTCGAGATCGATGGATAATTTCTCACGTTATAAATACAGTACGAACTACCTACAAATAATACGAAACGTGCGTAAACAAATCTTAATTCAAGTAAAGATGTGCTAATGCAGTTTCCATTTCGGGTAGCCGGTAGCACCCTCTTGCAACTCAACCATTGCGCGAAAACATTGCATTGGAATTACCACAATGAAACGGAAAACAATAACTTTTCGTATATTCTTATTCTTCAATTAATAAAACCTTAATCTTACGCAATTTTAACTGTTTCTTAAAGATTCTTCCACCAATGTGGTGATGTAGGCTGAGGATCACATCCACAAGCGGAACCCTCACTGTCTGCGAGCGCGTGTCGCGGGTGCGAAGGATCGCGCGGGCTCACCGCCCCGGTGGGCGATTATCGTTCGGAGGGCAGCCGAAATTGGGCGCGGAGGTCGCGGGGGCGCGGTCACGTAGGGCGGCCGGGCGCGGGCGCGGGCGCGGGGGCGGAGACGCCGACGTCGCCGATCGATGGTCGCTCTCGATCTGACCGGCCGCGACCGGCGGCGGCGCTGGCGGCGGCGAGCGGGCGGCGTGGGAACGCGCAGCTGCGGCTACGGCCCCTGCTTTTGTGAGGCTCCACTGCCGACGCCCCCGCTCTGCCGTCACCGCCGCCGCCGCCGCCGCCGCCGCCGGCGGTAGCGAAAAGCGATCCGCTCTTTTTCAAACGTGACGGAATTTTTATTCAATTTCCGAAAGCCGTGAAATATGGGTCCGCCGGCGTTTAGCAGCGACCGGGGCGTCGCGACGCCGCCCCGGGGGGCGTGGCCCCGCGAGCGTCGCGCGTGACCTTCGTCGTTCCAGCCGTCGTCGACCCGGCTGCATTCGGCTCTTTTCATTTTTCAACATCGTCCTCGCTTAAGCCTGTTACGGGTCTCCCTGCGAGCTCTTTATTTATACGCGCGCCGGCTGGTCGATGCGGCCGTAAGTCGGCATTCTCGTAACTACCTTACGTGCTCCGTTTTGTGAGTGGGGGATTTCAATTCGTCGTGCACCTGACCTTTCAGTCATCACTTCAGAATCGGTCGGAATGTCCATGGGTCACGCTAGGCGGCGTCGTGGTTCGGGGATTGGCCCGCGGATGCGCCGAAGCGCCGCCGCCGAAGACGCCCGACGGGAATTCGTGCCCCGGCGCGCCCGCGCGGCGGATGCAACGATCCGCGCGGTCGTTTTCTGCCGGCCCTGCCCACTCCCCCGCTTTATTAATCGGGCTGTGTTCTGTTAAAAACAGGTCACGACGGGATCCGAAGGCGGCGCTGGGCACACGGGCGTGACGAGAAGAACGCGCTTTGTGCCGCGCGTGCTGGGCCGGCAGGGGACGGGCAGAGGGCGGGAGGGCTCCGCGCGAGAGCGTTTTGCCGCCGCCGCCCGGGGAGGAAGAAATTAGGGGACGCGCGGCAGGAGTGGGCCGCCCGGGTCGGGGGGAAGGACGGAGGGCGGGCGGGGCAAAAGGGGTTCGTCGCCTCATCACGCGTCGAGGTCTCTCTCGCGCCCGACTTCTCCTTTTGTGGCCCGTATTGTTTTCGTTCGATTCTCCGAATGAAACACGGCGCGGGGCTATTGTTACGAGGTAATAGCCTGGAAGATTCCATCGGGGCGGAGGACCCGGCTGTGAGATACGCCTGGTCGGTGTGGCGCGGGGCGGGGAGGGACGGGGCGGGGCGGGACGGTGCGCGGTGGACCGCTGGCCGCGGCTGCGGCGACCGGCGCGGCGCTGCGTGGGCTGCGACAAGACGCATGGCCCTGGCGCACTCGCTTGGAAACAAATGAATAAATAAGAGCGCGGCGTCGTATCGGGCGCATCTTGGCCGCGTCGTCCGCGCCGCCGCCGTCGTGTGCTGTACCGTGGCCGCCGACCCGCTGTTGCATATTCAAACGCCAGATGGTATCGGCGGTCGAACGTTGCCGCGTGTCGTCGCGCCCGGAGCGTCTCCGTTGGACTCTCGATCGCCGCAGCCTTCTTCGGTTACTGCTCGGAAACAGTCTCGCTGGCCAGACCGCAATGTTCCCTCAAGCACGAAAGTGAGTTACTTCGACACAATCGACACGAAATAGAAAATCCCGTCTACAGAATGTTCCCTGTTGGAATTTCATTACCCTCTTCCTACTGGTTCCTCTTTTCCACAACTTTAATTGCGTAAAGGTAATGTAGTTATCCCAGCTTTGTTAACGTTTACGGTCAAATTCGCCTTTCTATAGGAAGCAAAAAAAGGCGGTGCGGCCAGTACTTCGAGTTGAATTCCTCAGGGCCTTGATGGACTCCGAATCGATCCGGCTCGACGTTAGTTCCACGTTTGTTTCGCCGACCGGCTGAGCGCGGCGACGCACGGAGTCCGCTAACGCAGTTTAGCTCCGAACTCGGCACCGGCGAGCGCTCCGGCCGGGCTGCCGCACCTGCTTAGCATTCGGAACCGCGCCCGCCGCTCGTTCGCTCGCGGCCCCGGCCGCCGCCACCCCCACCCTTTGCCGAACTTCGTTACGGACGGTGGGGATGGCGGCCGGCAGAGGACGAGGCACGGCGACCCGCCGACGCACCGGGCGACCGGGCTGTTGCGGAGCCGGGAGAGGAAGAGTGTGAGAAATGAGATGCGCGCAAGTAGGGAATGAGGAACGAGGACGCGTCCTGGGCGGTAACCGAACGTGTCAGATGGGACAAGGCCTTCGATACTATATTGAAGAGAACGGTAATGAATTGGAACGTTTCCTAGAAAGACGATCTGGACAAGCGCTCGCGACGGAAACGCGAGGTGTGAAAACGTGTATACCACATGTAGCCGTGAAAGATGATTTGTGGGAGAGGCAGCCGCGGAAACCGCGATGTACGTAACATCGGTGCCGGCGCAGGCGGTGGTCGGAATGTGGGCGACCACCGTGGCGCAGGCGGAGACGTTGGCGGCGGTCCATCCGCTCGCACGCCCACGCCAGAGACAAAAGCGGTCGGGCCGCGGGCAGAACAGAACTCATCTGCAGCCTCGCAGGGCGCCGCCACCGCCCTCGCAGCGTGATGGATTCTTTCAATTACTGCGCGCCCGCGGCGGCGGAGGCGGAGAGGCACGGCGCCGACCAGTCGCGTCAGCCGCGCACGGAACGAGCTCGAAATATCATTCGCGTGCCGTATACACGAGCCCTATTCCCAAGTACGCAGCTCGGCTCATTCTGGCATCATTTCCGCGAAATTGGAGGAGGTTCGTTTTCCATCCTACAGCTACGTATACGAAACCGTACTCCGAAACGTTCGATTTGACGTCCACTGGTATAATTTGTTCGAGATTGCAGGAGATACAACGCGAGGCTGGGCGTTGTTGTTGTTGGAGAAAAAGTTGTAGCGTGCGTATGAATTTCAATTTTCTCTACATTCGCCTACGCTGTTACCCGAAAACGAATGTAAAAGTAGTAATTTTAAATTAACTTCCATTTGAAATTATCTGTGCGTAGCGTTTATTGATATTGGACGAAATTGAATTCCACCGACAATTTTTGCGAAACGTTTCTGTTATCAGATTTCAGTAAACCGCGCACAGCAGTTCGCGAGAGCAATAAAATAGCCTTCGGCTGCGAACAGGGAACAGAGCCCAGCACAGCAGAGCGCAGAGGCGTCTGCGGACGCTCCTGGAAAGAGCGCGGACGCGACGCTGGGAGTCAGATCGGCGGCGGCGGCGGCGGCGGCGGCGGCGGCGACGGCGGCGGCGACGGCGACGGCGGCGTCCAGGAAACCGCGTGTCGAAAGCAAAATTGCGGCATTAAAGGGGAGCGCGCGTGCTGGCGCGGGCATTGTGCGCCGGCGGTGGCAACTGGCCGCGGCCGGCTGCCATTACGCTCCGCATTCAACGCTGCCGCTCCGCCGCGCCGCGCCGCGCCGCGCCGGCCACCCGTCGCCCGCTGCCACCGCTAGGTCCTTGCTCCTCGCCGGCCTCGCCACCCTTTATTCTTTTTTTTTTGTTTGTTTCTGCACCACGCGTGTGTTCTTAACCGCAGCGAAAAACGCTTTCCGAAATTAGCTGTTGGAAATTCGTAATATTAGGGCAGGTGTTTGAACAGTTGGTACAAAGAGATTGAAATGTTTGATATTATGTGTGAAGGTTTTTCTTATTAAGCGTATTATTTACACGCAGAAATGATTCACACTCATCGCCGACAAACACTTCATTTAAAATAAACCGCGCTGAGCGCTTAGTACGTTATACTTTTTATTTTGTGGGTATGTACTTCAGATCTAGCGTGTACTGTGTAGGCATAGAGCAATATATTTCCTGCTGCCATCGATCGGGAATCACACATATCGCTATAAAGGGTAAAGCAACTTGAACATAAAGAAGAGACGATCTCGGGAACTAACTCGCCCCCTGCTATTAAATGCAGCAACTGCCTTAACCCCCCACCACAGCCAGTGCCTCAAGTAATGCCACCGACATCGGCCATCCATCGCCGGGCCCCGACCGCAGCCTTGCGGACGTCACCGCGCCGCCGCTTGTCTCCCGAACAAAAGAAGCGGACGTCTGCGTCTTCTTATTCTCGTCCTCCGAAGCGAGCTTTCAAATGTTGTCAAAGGAACAATCTGACTGAACGTTACTTTGGGGTTATTACAAATGCAAATTTTATTCGAGTAGCCGTGTGTCCCGGTGGCGACTCCGCGGGCGGGCCGACGCGCTCCGCCAGCTACAGGCCCATCCTCCGCGGCCGCTGCGCGCCGAATCGCGTAAATATCCTTCGGCCGCGCTCTCCAGCTCGCTTTATGGGAGGGTCGTTAAAAAAACAGCTGCCTACTGAATCATTAACGCGCCTACTAGTGCTTAAGAGTTATGAACTCCGCTCGGTTTGATTCCCACAAGCTTCCTCCGACTCCTTTGTTTGCTAAGTGCAAAACTGCGGGACAAAAACCGAACGTGTGAATATCGATTTTGGCAACGTCGCCGATATTAAAAATTTATGGTGGCCGCCGACGGGGAGAACATGCAGCTGTTTTATGCGGATGCGAAAGAAGAGTTGTTTATCGCCGGCTATGGGAATGAGGCGGAGACGGAGAAGATGGCGGCGGCGGCGACGACAGCAGCGATGTGTAGGGGCAGCCTCGCATTCCGCAACTAAGTGCCACAGCGGCTGCCGCGAATTGCTTCGTTCCGACGGCACAATGCGTCGCGGGAACGCACCCACGGCGCTCCCACCAACCTCTAGGTTGCCTCCGCCTCCCATCTCCGCTGTCAGCCTTGCGCCGCAACGTATTGCTTAGCCACTCCACACAATACTCTGCTCGGAATGTTAGTGTCTCGTTGCATCTTCATATAACTTCTCGAGGCATTTCTGGTTTTTACTAGTTTGTAATTTTTCGGTTGCGTACTAGTAACTTTCATTATTTATACCTACAATTCGCTATTTCTTCACACTTTTTTTTTGTCAAAATTGTCGGTTTCTGTTAGTCAAAGTCAGCGTATAAAGCGAGTCGTTGGCAAATTTCAACCCTGAACGAGAAAAAGAATCTTTCGTTAAATACACATGTTTCATTGAACTGAATGCGTACTTGTTCCAGTGGGAACGAAGCTGTAAATTAGTAATGCATTACCAGTTAATCAACCCTATTCTGTACCTACATTCTCTCAAACTACTCGTTCTGTACACGCCCACCACCCTCCCAAGAGGATCATCCGGACAAAGCGCAGACAAAACTCGGCGATCCGCGCGGGAGTGAGGGCTCTCGAGGCATTTGCTTGATGGCCCGGGCCACGAGCGGCACCGCCCCAATTAACGACGGAGTATTGTTGCTCCCGGGGAGGCGTACTGCTGCGCCTACAGCCCGGTCCGGCGCTGCGCGGCGCCGCTCGGTGCCGCCCCGAACGGTTCGTTTCACGACGCAGGGAGCAAGGCAGGGGAAAGGGGAGGGGCAGCAGTCGCTAATTAGGCGAAGAGGGAGGCCCTCCCCGGCTGCGATGATGAGTGCGTCCGTCCGCCGAATATGAAAGTTCGGAGGCTGCGCCGGCCAAGGGAAATTACTGCCGTTTGTGTGGACGAGCCAGAGGAGTTGCCAGAGATGCGGAGTGGGAGATGAGAGTCTGGAATCGGTTCAAGCGTGAATGGCAACAATAGGCGCTAATGAGTTGGAGCTATGGTCGATATATCAATCGTTAATTTACTTACGATAATCAGTATTTGTTTGAGTAAGATCTCTCAAATTATAAGAAGAGTTATGAATTATAATATTCTCAATAATTCTGGAGGCATCGGAATTTTTTAAAATACTGGGGCGAACTTAATTTTCGAATGATTGTGAATATATTTTACGAACAATTTATTTTCTTATAATATTTTGTTCAATCTTACAATATTTCCAATTGTTAACGATTGCATAATGTAACAAGAATTTTTAAATGTATCGAATTAATTTAAAAACGTTATTTTCGAAACTATTGTTTGAAGGCATGTGGTTTCCATTTCTTAACGGAGCTCATTCAGAAGAAAACATGCGCGTGAAGAAATTACAGTGATGAGGTAATAACCTCTTAAGAATTGCTAACGTTTTATTGCACGGTGCAATTTTAATAAAGGAAACCACCTAATTTAATTTATATCAACATCCACGCAAATGCAAAGTAGCATTTTAATTTTTCGTCACGGCAGCGAGCGCGCCCAGGTCGATTAACTCGTCTGGCGAGAGGAATATTAAGTCTCGGCCGTGGCCGTAGCAATGCAACAAAGGCGTCGCGTCGCGGGTGGAGAGAGTTCAACGCCCCCCCTTCTCCTAATGGCAGCGTGCTCTACCCGCCCACGCGCGGCGCCCGGCAACTAGTTCACAGTTCACGGCTGAAAGTCGTCCAAGGTGAGCGGCTCGCTCATGCATTACCCATCGCCGGCGCCGGTACGGCAACGGCCGCTGCCGCCGCCGCCGCCGCCGTGCGGTGCGATATCGGCGAAGAGATAGTTCACGAAAGAGGCTGCCGGGTCGTGAACGCGGGTGCACGCGAGTCGTGCAGTTGGGAGGGGAGGGTTGGGCATCATATGTAATGCGTCTGAGATAGGAAAATCGTTCTGTCGAGAAGACTGATTTGAGTGTTCGATTTGTCGAAACTCTGACTTATTAACGTTCACAGAAATTTTGTTGAATTGAAAATGGAGCATTCAATGCGTTGTGTAATCATGTTATAACATATTCACTTCAAAATATTGGTACTAACATCTAATAAAATTAATTGGTTTTCAGTTTCTATTTGCATCGTTGCCAACTATATTCTGGAAGAAATTAATATCAATGTTTGGTCATCTATTACATAATGTAAGTTACTTATTATATACACTATGTAGTTACTTATTATATACATTACAAGTTATATACACTACGTAGAGGGAATGAAAGCATACTCGCGTATGCAGTTCGAATGTTTATTTTTTGTAATAGTCATATCCAAAAGTATTTTCCTCTTATGACTAAGTAACAAGATTGTTCATGAAGCGAATTCCAGATATTCAGTAACCGTGCACTGCTCCCCTCGGGTCAACTCCGGAGCGCCGCAGATAAAATGCGCGACGGGTGCCGAAAACGGGCTGCGGCGTGGCGGGGCGGGACGGGAAGGGACCAGGGGAGACGACGGGTTTTCGGGGCGGCGTCGAGGGCGACGGGCAGTGACGGCGTCGTCCTCCCGCGCCCTCGGCCGTAAAGACGGGCGCGGGGGCGCGGACGCGGGCGCGGGCGCCTACCTGCCGGCGATTGGCTGGTTTTACGCGCGGCCCTCTCAGGCTGATATACGGCCCCGCCATAAACGCGTCGATATTTAGCGGCGTCGCGCCTTCCCAGAGCACGCTGCACGGGCGACCGGGGCGGCAAGGGGGGCGGCGGGGGGCGGGGAATCGCAGTGAGACGTCCAAGACGAACGGTGACCCCGCTGGGATAGGGTACTTTCCACGTGTAGTTTTACGGCAACTTCACGATCTAACTTTTTCCAATAGTTTAAGTGGTGCAGGGTATGTTTATTGGGTTAGTGTTAATAGAAATACTCATTAACGCGGGTTTAGTTTGAGAGGCAATAAAGTTGGGAGGGTCTCAGATTCCTCCTTCACACTTTTGGTGATTATTTTAACTGGTATAAAAATTCGTAACTTTTTAGAGGATACGATTATATACTTACGGCGAATTTCGATCCAAGTGAGAATTTCGGTAAAATTCTTTTTCTCTCACTCGTTCAAAAAATGTAATTTGAATTTGAAAATCTCTTTCTTAAACTTGCATCATTTTTTTTAATTGATCAACAGGGATACGAACTTTGAATCGAATGGATAAAATACGTTTGTACACATGAAAATACAAACTCATTGTTCATTCCAATGTTTGTAGCAGGTTATATCGTGAAGCACATTTGGAAATAATTAATCTTTATACCACAAAAATAAACTTTATACTTATCGTTATTGCAAGAAGAAGAATAACAAGCTACCCAAACACCCTATCAACTTTCATTTACTCTAAATAATTGGTAGGTGCCACTAAACTTAATTTACATTCGTTTGAACAATCGCCTGCAGCGGGGTGTACAATTTTAGGTTGTCTAGAGCATCTATTCAGCAGGATATATCAGAGCATCTCCTGCGACAAGTCTCTTAATAAATAAAGCAAAAACGTTTTTTAAAAAAAAGTGAACCGTGCGACCTAGTGCACTGCCATCGCAACTCGCGAGTGAGTAGATCTCCACATCGCGGGGTCCGAAACGCGAATCCTCTGCAATGCCGCACGCGGGGCTCGGTGGCTGGTCGAGACGAGTGGGTTTGTAAATTCCAGACGGACGAAAAATAAGAAGGGCACGAGGCGGACAGGCCCTGATGCAATCGCAGTAAAATAAACCAGTAAAGAACAGGCTCATATTTCACGCGACAGCATAATTCCGCCCGCAGCCCGGTCCGCAGACGGGAGATGAGATCTGAAGCGAAGAAAGAGGGGCAAGAGGACGAGCGAGCGAGCGCCCGCTCGCATGAAATAAAAATTAGACGAAAGTAAAAGAGGTGGAGAAGAGGAGGAGGAGGCGGCAGCGGCTGCAAATGGAGTGTGCGGGCAGTGGAGGAGATAATGAAGGAGACGGAAGCAAGGGTGGTGGCAGTGCGGTTGAGTGGCAAGGGCGTGGTCCGCGGCGATCGTGGAGAGCGAGGGCGGTAGGGTCGGTGGAGCGAAGGAGTGATGGCGGGGGTGGCGGGGATGGGAGCGGCGGTTCCAGCGGAGGAGGTGGGGACGTCGGCGGTGGCGGACTGTGTCACCGACGAGAACAGCAATGGCGGCGGGGGGCGTAGGCGGCTGCCGGAGCAGAAGGCGGGGGCGGACACGGAGCGGACCGTGACTGCTGGCTGGCATGTCAGCGGGGGCGGAGTTGAGGCAGCGAAGCCGGAGGTGGCGGGGAAGGCCGCTATTGTGGAGGCGGTGGCTGCTGTGAATGTCACGGTTGTGGAAAAGATGTGCTGTGCAAGCGTTGTCTTTTGTACGCAGCACCGGGGGAGGCGTAACGGATATTGTGAAGGTGGCAGTCTGATTGAACGCCTTCTCTTTAGATTGGGGATGCTACTGAAAGGATGGTCAATTTGGAGAAGTGAAAGCTTTTTATAAACTTCATGATTGTTCCTAGGTCTTCTTTGCGAGGAAAGACAATTTTATAATGGGTAACAGGATATTTAAGGTTCAGAAAAAAAAGAAGTTTTATCCACTTTTTTTTGCGACTTTCGATGGCCGCTCTTTTAATATTGAAAAACTAAATAGGAGTTAAAGAATCTATCTCATAAACTGAAGTTGCTTAGCTACGTCGAGATACCGGGATTTCGTGAAATAAAACACAGCCGGCCAGACATAACAGCTATACCCGAAGACGCAAAAGCGGTTATCACAGCCAGCAGATCCAACGGAATTGTAGGATGCTGTAAAATCTGAAGAATTCGCCTCCCAGAAGGTCGAGACGATCAAGTAGCTCCGGTAGCGGTCGAGGACGGATGGAACGCCCCACACTCGCTGTCCTCGCCGCAAGTGAGGACAGCCGCGGCCAACACGTTCCCCCTTCTCCACGACAATCGGCCCGGGACCTTTCGCAGCGGTCCCGGGCCAACCCCGCTCGCGAGCGTATTTCGCGCCTAATTTATCGCTCGAAAAGGATCGCCCACCACCCGCCGCCGAGCTCTCGTTAAAGTTTAAAATTCGTCGGGCCACGCGCCGTCTGCCCCGTCCACGCCGCGGGTGCGGATTTAAATGATTAATAATGCATGGCGTTTGATATCGCTTAGACATTCATGAATTCGAAGCAGATGAAATATTGTGTCATTTTACATCCAACGCGCTCCCGAATAATTTTTGCAACGCCCGGTCCGGACTCGCTCGCCCGCTTTGCATTACGACGTGCCGTGCCCGAACGCACCCGTAGCCCCAAGTCGTAATCTGACAAATAATGATGTCCGCTTTATATTACGCGGGCCTCCGGGGGCGAATTCATTTGTGCGCCCGTGTGCCGCCGCCGGCCTTTGCTGCTGGAGAGGTCGCCGCTGCGGGCGCAAGTGCGAGCGAGGGCGGACTCGGGTGGCTGCGTGGCAGCGGTGAAGGATGGGGGTGGCCCCCGCTGGACCCGCTGGAATTCGTCGCTGGTGGCGATGGACACTTCCGCTTTATTCGTGGATATACCGACGAGAAGAATTGTCTGTCGTGCGTTTATGATGAGGCAGTTTGGCGACTTGAGCCCATTTGGGAACACTCATCTATTGTGGTATTACACCATGAATGAAATGCCGGAAAAATATATTTTGATAAAGCTTCATATAAATTTATAATTAAAAAGGGGGGCGAAGCAAAATTACAAACGCAATTGATTTTATAGGATAGCAATACCAATTTATTCTTTTTTGTTCACCTTACGCATCTCAATTTTCGACGCCACAAAGTTCACTGACGCTCAGTCTGTGTGTAATATTGACAATAGTGTACACAGAAATATTATTTTACGCAGTTTTTGCAGTTGTTACGTAAATAAGTGATTGGAAGAGTCGGTAAAATATTGTGGTGAAAATATTGGCAAATAAGTGAAAAACTTGTTGGCAGAATTCAGTTTACACTGAGATCTAATACGAACAAAGTAAAACAATTCTTATAGAACCTCAAATAATTTTTTTTAACAACACACATTTTTGTTTCTCTGAAACGAAATACTAAAATGTAATGCATTACAGCTTCACCGTATCACAAATTCGCAGTTTTTATTGAACAGTACGAGAAAAATCGCATTTGCATCCCCATCTTATTAATATGGATGCAAATGCCGTCTTTGACTAGGATCTGCACATACGGTATGAGTCTCTGAGGCATTCAAGAGATTTCATGCTCTCGGAGCACGATACCGACCTCGCCGTTCGCCCGTAGATGCACTCCACCTGCCGATCAGCACACACGGCTTAGCGAATGGCTCTGAGCCGGTTAGGGCTCGGCAGCGCACACACCGAAACGGCAACGGCAACGGCGGCGGCGGCAGAAGCAGCAGCAGCAGCAGCAGCAGCGGAGCGGCCCCACGCCAGGTTCGGATCAGGGGCGATCCCGGGCGGTCGGGCGGAGGCTGGGCGGAGAAGCAGAGTCGAATTTTGAGAGCTGCAGGCGGGCGGGCGTCTCCGCCCGCGCTCCACCCGAACCTCGCCCGTGCCCCGCCCCCGCCGCCCTGACTTACTGTAATGACGCGGCCCTAAACGCGGCCGCCCGTTGTTTCGAATTTCCCGAAGCGCCTCGCCGCCCCCCTCCCGCGCCGGGAAGTGGCTCTCCCAAAATGAAGGCCGGGCCCCCTGTGGTCTATGGGCCCCCCGCGGGACACCGGCGATGACTGCCGCCCCGCCCCGCCCTCCGGCGGCGGCAAAAACGATGCTCTCGGGCACCGGCGAGTGGTTGCCCTCGCCCAGGGACATTATGGGCTACGCGGGGGCTTTTTACGAGAGGAGAAGGACGGGGAAGGGTAAATACGGAATAAAGAACACGCACAAAAGAATGATAGAAATTTAAATAAAAAATTGGAGACGAGATTTAGGGAATTCAAATCATGCGAACGAACGCGGTAGAAACAAAGAGGAGATAATGCTAAAACAAGAATTTGAAGGAATAAAGAACTATCATAATACGAGTTTTAAGTGACGATAAATTAAGTGTAATGGTGTGCATTCTGCGACTCAAAAACATTCACAAACACCATTAACTTAAATCATGACTACCAAGGAAATTAAAGCTCGAATTCAAAACGAGGCAGTGCGTCGAGTCGGTTGGAAGTTACACGAGCACCACAGGCGGAAAAAGAGTCCTGGTCGGAGAAACAAACGGCCGAAGGGTGACAGTGGTCCACGCCAGAGAGGGCAAAGGGGCCTAGAAGAGCACCCTGGGCGAGTGACGACGGCTGGAAAGCGGCGCCGGCGGTCGGGCCGGGTGGGCGGGACGGGCGGGGAGGGGCTGTCGATGGGCGAGTGGGCGGTGCCGCGCGCGCCCTGTGGTTAGCGCGCACCCTCGTGACGGCGGCGGCGGCGGTGGCGCGTCCCTCTCGTCGTTTTTCGTCCGCCCCTCTCCACCACCACCACCGCCTCCTCCTCCACCCTGTACGCCAACGCCCCTTCGCTCTCCGCTTGTCCCTCCGCCCGCCCGCCCACAAGGCCGGTGCCGCGTCATCGCCCGCCGCCCCCGCCGCCCGCGCATTGTCCGCGCAAAGCGGCGTCGCAGTGCGGGGTCTGCAATTTCGCATAATGGGACACCAATCGCCAATAAATTGTGACCTTCGCGGAAATAAACGGCGCCCGTTCCTCCTCCCCGCTCGCGAGCGGTCTGCGGGCGCCTAGCAGCGTCGGCTCCGGCTCTTGCAGCGGACGAAATCGTCTCCGCGGCGCAGGATGTGGTGAGCGTAAGTGGGTGGGCGGGAGCCGAAATTTTGACACGGATGTCCTCGCGCTTTTTTTGCTTTTTTCGGATTGTTCGCACTCTTAATTTTTTTATTTTTTTAAGCGCAGTTTTTTTTCTTTTCTTTGAATTGTCATAATGTTGCCTTTTTGGGATGACGTTAAATTCTTCTCTTAGAAATAAAAGAAAATTGAAGTAATATAATCCGCGAGAAACATATTTCGACTGTATGAGTCTGAATAAATGAATTGGATAGTTACAGAAGAAGAGGATGATTAAAGAATTGCGTTAATATAAGGATGCGAGGTTAGTGTCCTAACGTGAGAGAGAGGTCTGCTTGAATGTCTTCACAAGATGCACGTGCAGCCATATACGTGTACAGATGGGCGTGAAGTTGCTCAGATGAGGGTTCGTGTATGTGTCAATGGAAGCCTGAGGGATTTCGTGGGCAGTAGTACTTTTACGTCGTCCTTCGACGAATACCCGCCTGCGGAGTTCATGAAAGAATGTTCGATTGTGACACTGCAGCACTCTAGCCCGTCCCCTTGACCTGCTTTCTGACTCAGCATTTTCCGATCTAACTACCTCAGGCATCCGTGAGTGTGTCACTCACACGCCAGTCACGTTCGCGCTATTTCCGCTGACCTGCGCCATTCTGGTCGCGGAACGTCAACTGACAGAAGCCATTGCTCCGGAATCGGCTTCCATCGAACGATATCGATCACCAACGGCGCGATCATCGAAACGCCAATACCCATTTGTGTCCGCGGGATTTCGGGAAAACATTGTTCAGAGGAAGTTTGACAAACCACCCTCGCCAAACTTTAAGCAAGCAAATATAGGAAAGTCGTTCCTCCCGCATTTTTCACCGAAAGCCCCGATACAGAGGTGTGAAGAAAACGTTCACTAGAGGAGAATCGTAAAAGCGAAAGAGACTAGTACATGTTTATACTTTCAACGCAATTTGCATACGTTAATAAAATAGAACGAACTTAAATATTCGTAAATCCAACTTCAACGTCGCAAAATTTTTGCTAATATTGCAAATAGTTTAATTTCATAATCGCGTACATCTCTGTATCACTTTTAGCAACACATTTTAAATGGTAATGATATTAGGAAAATTTATGACAACGAAGTTAAAATTAATACTCCTAAATTTGAAAAATATCCGTCAAAACCTAACGTTATTTTTCAAAATTTGTATGACAGTGATTAAAACATACATTGCTAAAATATTTTAATTTCAGCTCTTTTGTTTTCGTTTACTTCAAACTTCATTTTCTAGGAGCACTCTACATTCAAATTCAATTATTTCGAAAAGAAGTAAACGCTTTACGAGCGTCTCTCCGTCCCATTCCCGGCGCAGCGGTCGCGAAAGAGAAACGTTACTTAAGAGGCGCAGCGCCGGCCGCGGCAGAAGAGCGCGTTCGCGTCGGTGGTGGAAGCAGCCTTGGGCTCGATTCGCGTGACGGCCCGCGGCGGCCACGGCGTCTGCAGCAGCAGCTAGCTACAGCGAGCTTGAGCAGGCACAGCAGCAGAAGCGCACGGTTGGGAAACGCGCGTTCGCCCAGGCGGCCGACCTTCCCCTTTGCGGGCGCGGCCCGGCCAAGCGCGCTCATCCTACGGCACCACCACTCGCCGTTCGCCACTCGCCGCCGCTCACCTTTTTCCGCGCTCACGAGCTCACCGCTCGACGCCACGCGCGGTCGTGGAATGCACGCGGTGTTTAGTAGATGTAACCAATAAAATGGAATCCAATTTTCATCGGCTGTGACACGAACAATTTATTATTGAATTGATTAATTATTTTGTAGAATTGTATAATCAATGCAATGAAAGGGAGTATGAGCTGTTAGAGGTGCACGTCACCACGAAATTCGTTTTTTTTTAAATTCAAAACAAGACATTTCATTAAGTCAATATTAACTGTTTGCGGCGTTTACACACATACGAAATGTGTACAACGAGCACAAAACTTAGAAGATAGATTTTGAGAGTTATAATTATTTATTGACGATTAGTTTAAAAAAATTAGTATAGATTCAAATAATTTTTTTCATTTCTAATTCTCCCAGATCCAAATTAACTTCTCTCCATAGCACCTCACTCACAGTTTTTAACTGTTTTTGACGTCAATAAATAAAATAAATAAATAAATTCAAATTAACTTTTCCCCATAGCACGTCACACAGAGTTTTTAACAGTTTTTGACGAGAATAAATAAATAATTACTTTTGTTTCCATTTTATATTGTTTCATTTCATGATTTTTTTAAATTTGTTTATTTATTTATTTATTTATTTTATTTTATTTATTTATTTATTTATTTATTTGAGGGCAGATCAACTCTTTGAGCGGGCTTTCGCGCGGATTTCACTGGTCTCAGCGCGGCCCTTGAGAGGGAACTCGGCCTGCGTCACGCTCGCCGGGTGACCGCTCGCTGACCACGCGCTTAAGCGGCGTTTCTTCCTACGAGTGGAGTCGTAAGTTGTTGGGTTACATCGCGAAGGCGTTTCGCAAGCCCTCCCCGCGCGAGGAGCGGAGAGACAGAGAGAAGAATATTCTGCGGCCTGCGGTGAGAGTGCTTAGCGTCACGTTGAGGAAGAATTACGCACTCGTATTAGTACCGGTCTGTCCCAGAAGGAGGAGGAGTGGGGTGGGATGGATGAAGCATCTCATGGGAATGCCTGTCTCGAAATACGACACCTTGTGTACGAGTAATGTTCTTTTCCAGGTACACTGACACTCCGGGTTGAAACAACAGTAGGTCACAACGACTCGATGTTAAGTTTTCCGGCGCTGACACGTGGTACACGTTATAGCGGGCCGTTTATTTCGATGAGTCCAGCACACCCACGTGGCATGTAAAGCGTATAAAATAGGTGGGGAAAGATTCTATCGGTTTCTACAAAGAGATAAAACGAAATAGGAAAAAAGAAACCACTAGTTCCCGTTACCTGTTATGATGCATCAGTTTCCAGAAGTGGACCCATGTTTCATCGTGGATGCCGCGCCCAACGTGTACTTCACTCTCACTGTGCGGTCACGTGCTACAATTTTATCTCGACGGTCGTACCCAAACGCGTGCGCGAGGAGAGTGGAAGAGGAGTTTTCATCAAGTTAATCGCGTCGGCGGCGAAGGAGCGAGACGGAGTTACCCCATTTGCCGCCTCCGTTCCTCCCGTGATGGAAGAGGGTTGGGCGCAGACGCGGACTGCGAAATTCTCCGGACAGTCGCACGCCGCTGCGCTGCCCGCGCGCCAGACATAGTGCGCACCGGCACGCCACACGCGCGTCCTTTTCTCTTTTATTCTTCTTCTTCTTGTGGTTGTATCGTGTGTGGAACGCCTGCACTTGGCTCACGTATGCACAGAGACGCCTGGAGAATTCGAAAAGCGCAATATTCCATAAAAAATGATTGCATGATTTTTAGGGATTTCAAAACACGCTTGTTTTGCTACTTTTAAAACAAACTAATCTATTTTTAAATCAACTCTATTTTGACGGAACTCCTTATAATCAAGGAATTTCTTATGACTGCTGCTGTAATAATACCATTGTCGTGTGACACGTACGTCGTACAAGCATTCATTGCTGTGACATGCACAGTCGGACTACGGGTTTTCACAAAACATATCTCCTTCGGTTTACCTGCTATCTTTCACACTGCCATCACGCGAACTATTCCATCTACTGAATCATCTATTTTCACTTCTGACACCTACCCTGAAATCGGTATTCCGCATCTCGACTGTCCATCGCTGTTTCCATCTCTGCCTGTAACATTAGACCAGCTCTCACGACAATTTCCAACGCTATCTGTGCTGTTATCTTGCCCGCCGCAGGACGATTGTTTCTCTCTCATGTAAAATTGCACCCTTCTCCGCACCGTCCCCGTCGGCGTTATGCCATTCACACTTCTTACACAGCATTCTTTGTATATGCCACATGCTAATGCCATGCTCTCCATAATCCATTTATTCGAAATCATCCCTTTAAGACTCGTTATTCCATTATAAGGTGGATCTCTTTGTGACTCTAAGGGGTCACTGAAGAGATGTGATTGAGCTCTATAGAACAAAATTGAATATAATATATTGTTGAAATATCTAAAGTTATTTCTGAAGAATTTTTTTTAAAAATTCTTCTGCATGTGCGAGGGGATATTGAAGTATTTTAGAGGAATGTAAGAATACGAAGGCAAAAGGAAGCTTTTTAGTGCTTTAATACCGAGAAAACCTCATGCCTGTATTCGTCGGACCCACCGCCATCTTCACTTCCTCAACATTCTCAACCGTTTTCAATACCTTCATTTTCAAATCTATTATTCTAGTTTCCATATTCGCCTTAATCTCATATTCCAACACCGCTTCCTCCACAGTTAATACCACAACCCCTAAACTTCCTACTCCTCCAAGTCGTCGTCTTATGCTACCAATAATTCTTCCTATACTTCTACGTCCTCTTCCTACGCTGTCACATCCTCCTCCGTCTCCACATCCTTTATCAATGCCCCTGCCTCCACTTCCAACGTCACCAACTCTTCCAACACCTCTGCTTCCACTTCCAACATCACCAACTCTTCCAACGCCTCTGTTTCCACTTCCAACATCACCAACTCTTTCAACGCCTCTGCTTCCACTTCCAACGTCACCAACTCTTCCAACGCCCCTGCTTCCAGTTCTGACATCACCAACTCTTCCAACGCCTTTGCTTCCACTTCCAACATCACCAACTCTTCCAAATCCCCCGCCTGCTCTTCCAAAGCTCCCATGAACCCCTCCTTCGCCTCCATTCCCGCTTCCAACGCCCCCAGCCGGCGCGGGAACGTCGCGTGCGACGCTGGCGCGCGTGAGGAGCCCTCTCCCGGCGGCGGCGCGTTCCCTCTCGTGCCGCGCGCCAGGGGCCACCGGCGTGTTGCTTTTCGCGCTGCCCGCCCCGCCCCCTCCCGCCTCCGCACGGCGCTTGTTCGCACGCGCGTCCGCCCTCCAGCGCTCGCTCGCAAATGCGATTCCTGCGCTCACGGCGCCGCCTGCACTGATCGTCCCGCCTTGTTAGCTTCCGGCCTCCTGTTTGTCGTCTGACGACCTCGTCCTCCCATTGTTCTGACAATCAAGCTGCCGTGACTGCCAAGTTGGGCCCTTTTTTCATGTAACCCTAGCCCTCCTTTCCCCCTTACAAGACTTTCTTTTCTACTCTATCACATTCTTCGCGACGTTCTGCTACGCACCATTACTTTCCCATTTCCACGAACTTCCCTTTCTTTTGTCCACCGATTATCGTCTTTGTTATCATTTTTCACGGTATTTTTCGTCGTTCTATGAACTTCCAGCATGTTACGCTTATTTTTCCAGCATTCTCTTCCTTCATTGTTGCCCTGTGTTAGCCTTTCGCTGTCCGTATCTTCACTCGATCGCTCTGACTTTATCGCTCCCAAGTGCCTTTGCTCTGCGCCTCGCCTGACAGCTCGGCTTCCTCCCCGGCGTGCACGCGGGGGGCCCACGTCTTACACGCAGGATCGCGCGCTGCCTATGCCTTAAATATCACGTCGGGGCGGCACGCGGTGGTGGCTGAGGGAGAGGGGAGGCGGGGGAAGAGAGCACGGGCGAGCGGCGCGCGCGTTAGCCCCCTGGATGCAGGCCCTAAAAGAGCGCCCCGTAAACAAGCCTTCTGTAATGGCGGCCATCCGTCGGAGGAGTCCCCTGCCGCGAGCGCACCGCCGCCGCCGCCGCCGCGTACCCGGTCGAATGGAAACGGGGCAACCAGAGCGCCCCCTGCCGCCCCTGGAGCAGCAGATTCCAACGTGGTACATACCCCC
This sequence comes from Gryllus bimaculatus, assembly GCA_017312745.1. Taxonomy (NCBI): domain Eukaryota; kingdom Metazoa; phylum Arthropoda; class Insecta; order Orthoptera; family Gryllidae; genus Gryllus; species Gryllus bimaculatus. Next base: position 4,395,170 of record BOPP01000022.1, read on the forward strand.
GAGGAGTGAGGAAATGGAGGATGAAAGTGTCAGAGGAATCTGGGAAGAAGCATGCATTGAACTCTAAAGGTATCAGAAAGTCAGGTTCTGATAAACAAGACTACCTAATTTAAATTCTCAACAATATGTTTGGTGGGGGAAAAGTGCAGATGTATGCTGTGGAAACTGATCTACGTTACGGGTGTATGTTTAAATTTCACGAAAACCACCTTGTGGCTGTGGCATGAAGAAAGCAAAATACCAGTAGTACATTCATTTGTGGTGATTTTATGACGGGCCAGAAAATCGAATTTCTATGTATTTTGATTTGCCAGGAACCGGTTCGTATTTGGCACAAAATGAAGGATAATAGAATAAGGAGTGGAATTAATTTTTGACTAGTGCGGTATTTTATGTTTGAATCTGAATATCTATCATATTAGAATGCATGAATAAAGAGTTCGCATACCTTTTAAAACTAATCCGTTTGTTCAAGTCTCAAACAAATCTACGAAGATTTGCAAAAGTAACGCATATAGCGGTAAGTTCTTGGCAGTCGTAGATTCGATAGCATCGACGAGAACAGGAATGTAGAAAAAGAAACTTCTCGCAAGGTAAATCACGTCAGGAGCGACGGGGTTCTAGCTACAACTTCCTTTACCCAAACCCTATTGCATTTGACAGCAGAATCAGTGCAAACAGAAGTCCTTCTCGGAAAAATGGCAGTGCCAAAGAAACGCGAAGGGAAAATGGCAAACGGGTTGCCGGGGTGACTGGTAGTGCAGAAACGAGTAAATGGGAAAACTACGAGGGGCTGCGTGGGACGTGCAGCTGCGCCGGGCAGCGAGAACGGACGTGGAATTGGCGTCGCCAACTTCAACGCGGCGCGGCGCGGGGCGGCGCGGGCGGGCGCGAACGGAGTGGGACGGTCGCGGAAGGATCTCATCCGTTTCTGCACAGTTCGTTCCTCGTTCGGGGCGGAATCGGGCGGCGCCGCGCCGGAGCGTTTCACTTAGCAGCGGCGCGTCTCGTCGTCGGCGCGTCTCGTCGTCGGCGCGTCCCGCGGGCCCGGCCCGGCCCGGCCCGGCCCGGCCCGGCGAGATGGAACGGGAGGACGCAATCCATTGAGTGCCACCGAAACAACGACGTTCTCTCTCTGCCTCTCTCACTCTCGCCCGGCCTCGCGACCGCCGACATTCAGTTGGCGCGAGACAAAACACGGCGAGGAAATGGCTTCATGTCTTCGTGAAAGTCTCACGGCGCCTTGTGGTTGAGTGTGTAATTTTATTCGCGGATATAAATAAAAATAGCTGTGCATAACGTCAGGGTTAAGAAATAACAATAATACTAATGTGTTAATTTGCATCAAAATATTATTAAAATTTGCCGTATTGATGCTTCGTGTTGAGTTCCATGTAACCTCGCTGTGGGACTTCATAATATATCTGAATGACTGAGTGGTTAAGTCAAATTCCCCTACTTGTCAGGGTTCGAGTTTTAAAGTTTGAGAAGTACTCAGTATTTTGCAATGAATAAATAAAATTTGGTTTAATACACCTGATTGTTAGTAAGTTGTCGCCATTATAAAGGCAATATAACTACTGTCATCAGTAATGAGAAGGGTTACAAGGCATGCCCTGAAAAGTAGGGAAATTTCACATAGCCAGTTATTCACAGCGCATACAGATCTAATCGATGACTCGAGGTTTTAATCTAATATCCTCATGTTGTAATATCACAATAATTAAGAGCATTGACGAAATAGAAAATACATAATGTATCCCTTTCTTAACGTAATTTTCATAAGCAATACACACATTCTTATTGGTGCCAAAAAAACAATTACACATAGTTAAACAAAGCAGGATTTTTGCGATTGTTGTTTTCATATTTGGTACTATTATTGACTTCTTTTATAAAAGCGAATGTCGCAATATTCAATGGAGTTATAAATTATGAGCACGAATATTAAACTAAAATCCAAAACGCTTCAGTCCGTACATTTGATTTCTAACTCTGCCAAAGCGCCGAAGCCTTCACCCTCATCACGATCCGCCGCTGGAGGCCTCTGGAGTGCACTCGGCGCGGCACCCCGCGGAAAACGAGATTACTTTTTCAAAAAGAAACCTCTAATGGACGGCGGCGCGCAGCGAATTGATGAACGACTTATCGGGGCGGCTGTCACCGAAATAATCCCGGCGGCGCACGGACCGAGTAGTCATCAGCGCTATGGCATTCCAAACCGTCGGCCGGCGCGGCGGCGGACAGCCGCATTCGTCACGTGGTGGGCGTCCGCGCGCCGCTTGATGGGGCCGTTCTGTTATCCAATTGCCGCCATATTTCGTAATAACATATCCATTACAAGTATTAATAATCGTCGGGGTGGGGTGTATGGGGACGGTGCCGGGCGTGCGCCCGCCGTGGGCGTCACCCGCGGACGCGTAATGGATTGGCGCGCGCCGCCTGATTCGCGAGTGGCCGCCGTCGGCGCAGTGAGTGACACGTTCGCCGCTCGACGCGCCGTCCGGCGGCGAGCGTGCGAAGCTTCCCGGGGAAGCCCCGGGGAGAGGATGGTAATACGCGTGCCACGGAGGGTTGTTGCACGTTATCTCAGTGCGCGGGAGAAGTAATTGGTGACTATCATTTCGGATTAATGTTAGGTCCTGCGACTGTTCGATTTGGGTATCACTTTTTCTCACTTATCTGGGACAAGTATATGGTGATTAATCATTTCGTATTAACGGTATGACATGAGTTATTTCGATTGTTTTCGATGTGTTCTTATTTTTTCTCCCTTCTCACTTACTAGGAGAAATAAATGGTGATTTTCGTATTATGGTATGACATGAGTGTTTTCGATTGTGTTCGATTTGTATCTCACTTAGATCTCAGATGCGTTTACTGGAATTAAAATTATTAGGCAGTTAAATTCTTTGCGTTTCGTTTTCTCTGAAACTCGTCATCCACAACGGACTTTTCCCTTTGTGGGGGGCTGTTGAATACAAGAACGTGCATTTGAATTGCATATTTCCACGAACCAGTAGGGAGGGTAGAAATAATGGTTGGAAACAGGTGCTCGAGAGAGCAATAACAGTCGCTGAAAGAAATGAGTGTCACCCTCTGAATACCTTTTTTTTCCGAAGCATTAAACACAAAACAAAGTATTATACGAGTTACTTTTTTTACACCCCCGATGGACTATAACAAAAAGGCAAAGGTAAAGAAAAAGTAGATTTATTACCAAAAGTTAGGAACAGACATGTTTATATTTCTACATAACAAAAAGTTTCAATCAATTGCCTTCTCTGTGGATGAGCTTTTCAATCCCATCTTCGACAAACGTCTCCAATAGTGTAAAATGGGTCTGAACTTTACTTTAAAGTCGGCCTGGAAGCGTAGTTTTCCTAGCCAAATTTTCTAATCACACATGTGATCAATCATGTCCTATTTGCCCCCAACATTTGCTTACAGCAGCACTGTAAGCGCGGGCGTTGTTATGAATAAGAATATTTCCAAAACCCAGAATTCCTATTCTTCTGTGAGCAAGTTATCTCTGTATTCCAATTTCATTCATTGGTGAATGTCTGCTGTATTACGTTTTTCGAAGAAAGGAAAAAAATAACACCTCGCCGGAGCGTCAATGGTATCGCAATCTTCGTGATCTTAATACTCAATAGTGATAATTGTGACAGAGATATTGTCGATAATGAAAGAGACGCGCAATCGATCAATATACCTCTTAAAATATTTTTACTTGTGCGTAAACTCAAAAAACAAATAAAAAATCTAACAATACAATACGATTAACCAGCATAGAACTGATGTAATGAAAACATTACCAGGAAACCGTAAAGAAAAACAGTTTGGTGCTGCTCCTTAGTACGAATCCTCCTCCGCTGCCTTCGCATCTTGAATCAGACCACTATCCTCGAGCGTTTTATCGCGGTTCTCGTCTCCACAGAGAAACAAAACGCGCCCGTGGGGCGGTGGCTTTTACAGGGCCTGACACGGGGGCGTGGTCCAGACGGCGAGCGAGCGCGCCCTCCACCCCCACCCCACCCCAACGCCGCCGCCGGTAAGTCGCTCTCTGCTAATGAACGCTCCCGCGGCCAGCCGGTCCTCGCCGCCGCCACCACCGCCACCCACCGGCTCTCGTCACCGCCTCCACCGCGGCGAGGGGTCGCAGGGCGGTGCCGGGGCGGCGGCGGCGGCGGCTAGCAGGCCGGCCCTTAATTGCCCTCCGCCCCCGCAGCTCCGCCGCCCGCAGCGGTGTGCCCGGCGGCGGGCCCTTTGATCCCGCTCGCGCGGCGGTGGAAGTTCCAAATTTGGGGCTTCCTCGCCTGCAGGGGAACAAGAAACCCGCTGGTTTTCGGAAACTGGCGGCGCGGCGGTGTCACAAACGCCGGTCGCAGTGGACGTTGCCCTAACATGGCGTCGGCGCGGCGCCGCCGCCGCCGCTGTTGGGCGTCGCGGTGACCGCGCGTTGTGTATGGGTTAATGACTGAGCGACCCACTCCCTGGGAGCAGGCGTGGCCACGCCGCAGATTGAAGGATAGATGCGATAAAGGATGGAGTTGGGTTGGGGGAGGAGGGAGGAGGAGGAGGCTGCGTTCAGGGGAGGTTGTGGTTGTGCAGAAGGTATTTATGATGGTGGTCGTTGGGGGTCTGGAAGAGGAAGTTTATTTGTTATTGTGCATGCTGTTCTGTATCTAGTTCGAATACACTCGCACTGTTCGGGTAATGAGAATTATGTTGTACATTACATTTACGGCGCGTAGTAAAGATGAAGTAATTATGATGGGGAAATAAAACAATGACTCGATATTTTGGTTAAGATTGAACAGAATAGAATAGTAATTTTGATTTACATTGACATAATAGGATCGAAATAAACAGTTTTCTGAAAATCGTTTGACCGGAATGGGAGAATAGTTTTAATGTTGGCTTGGAAAACAGAAAAACTAATTATTGGGCAAGTTCACAGAATAGAAAAAGGAAAGAAAGAAAAAGTGAGAAACAAGCTTGATAACGGAAGTTCGAAAGGTAATTGGTAAAATAACAATAAAAGAAAGAAGCCAAAAAATACAAATAATTTGTTCAAAATAATCGAGAATGAGGAAGAGTAGTAGTCGTTACCCCAACCTGTCGAACGCGCCGGTTCGGCGCCATCCTAGGCGCGTAGGCGTCTTCCAGGCCGAGCCTCGCGCGCGCTGAATGGCAGGGAACCTGTTCTGGCCGTGTACCAAAGGAATCCGCGCGGCGGCATGTACCTCACGTCGGCCGTACGCAATTTGCTTCGAGCTCGATCGCTTGGAAAGTTCTCCTGCGGGGATCGACAACCTCCTCCTCCTCCTCCTGCCGCATTGCCTCCTTTTTACGAAGCGGCCGATCGGTCGGACGACCGACCGGCCGGCCGGCGGCTGCTCGTTCCGCGCTACAGCGAGGGGGCGGGCCGCTGCGAGAGTGAAAGCGGCGCGGGGGCGGGGGCGGGGGCGGGAACGCACGACGGGATGAGCCGCGCGTGATGAAGCTTCGCGGCCGCTCTTCTTTGGCGCTCGCGACCAGCGCCGCGCTGCACGAAACGCCGAACACACGCACGCACACGCACGCTCGCGAGGGCGGGAAAGCGCCAGCGGTTCCTAACCACTGCCCGCTCATGAAGTCTTGCGGGCAAATAATGTGGTGCAATGTTGTTATTATTATTATTATTAATATTATGAACAATTTTGGATATTACATAATATATACGAATTCAGATTCAAGACGTGGTTTGATAAAACAAAAGAATGTATCAACAGTTTGTAATACAAGTTAAATTTACGTATATCACAACACACATCAGATAAACTGCTTACTACCGTATTATTATTTTTTTTCCCTCCATACATATTTACACGGTATTTACTGGGCTTTTATTATTATTATTATTATTATTATTATTATTATTATTATTATTATTATTATTATTATTATTTGTGTTTGTGTTGGGAGTCAGGAAGTTTTATAAACTATCGATGGATTCGATTGTGCTGTTTGAGTACAAGAAATTACGGTGTAATTGAAGTAGTGGAATTATTGGATGATGGATATGATCGTTTGCAATAATTCTTCCCTTATATCTTCGTAATTGAAAACGCGTGCGTTTCTCGTGGTAATAGAACATTTCGAATTCCCGAACTGATGGACGGCCCTTTATGCACGAGGCATGAATACAATTCATCTCTATATCGAGAATTCTTTCTCGATCCCATTAGCGTAGAATTCCACACCAAGTATCGATGGACGTCAAAACGCATTCCATACTCTTTGTTTAGCGCTGTGGATCATGACTGAGTATACATCTCTCTCATATGATTTCGTTTGTTCAAACTTTTCGGGTTTACTTACGGAAAATTTGGTCTCTTTTTATATGGGATGTAAGTTTGTTGTATCATAAACTCACAGCGTGATATTCAAATATACATAGATACCTTAAATTAATTATTTTGGGCAAAACATAGTTGTTTATTCATCCGAGACTTAGTCTGGTGTGTACTGCAGATGTTCGTTCCAACTCGAGAGAAATGGCTATTCTGGACGTCATCGTTTTACAGCAATAAACCTGTTTCGCACCGCAACGTAAACGAAGCACAACTTCGCTCGTTAACCTTCAGTTTGTTCTTAGTTCGTTTATCATGGGGGTAGCGCCAGTTTTAGCTTTGAATGTCCGATTTCTCGCTCGATAACTTCTGATTTTTATTTGACGTACAACATTTTCTTCGCCGAGTTCCGTGATGAATGTAGGGAGCAGTGAGGTACGAACCCTCGTAATTCACCTGACAGGGACGGCTAAAAACAACTCCATCTGTATCGGAGACCCTGGAAGACAGTCTTCCTCTCCAATAAACTGCGACATTGCACGCACGCTGCTGGCACAATCTGGGGAAGCCTGTGTTCGATTCGCTCATTACCTCGGTTAAGGTCGTTTCAAAGTTACAAGGTTTTAGTTCGCAATCCGTGGCTCTTGTTATGTACGTTAGACAAATTAAAATTCAATCAATGGTCGCATACTAATAATAGAATTGCTAACAATAGATCATAATATGATAAATTAATTTGGATTGGAATGTGGACGAACGTTGAGGAAACGAAATATACTTTGAGACAGAAGAATAGACCTCACAAAAGGTATTTACGATTAGCGAATTCATAAAAATGACTCGCAAAAGTTAGTCATATTCAGTAATGACACAACGTGACATCAGTAGTTACAGAATTTTTAATTTTTTTTTTTAATTCACATAATCTTACTTCATTTAAAAAAAATGAAGTACTCTTTTTAGTTAACGAAGCAAATATTTATGAAATGTACCATGCTCATTCTTCCTTTCGCAGCTTCTGTTTTTGCGTGGACATGAAAAGGGCGCCGAATTCACATCAATCCCAGAAGCCAATCAGAGCGACTTTCTCTTCCGGATTCCGCGGCGCTTCTCCCGTCCAGGAACTTTGGCCCGCACTCATTCGCAGCACGCGCGAAATGGTCGCCCCGCGCCTTCATCTAGTTTTCTCCATCCAGGAAGAGCGTGCTCATCGCAAGGCTCATCAATTCGCGCTCCGCACACGCACACACACACACACACACGCGCGCGCATTCGCTTTCACACACGCGCACGCGCGTTAAGCAGGCCGACCGCCTGACCGCCGGACAGGCAAACCCATATTTTTCTCGAGAAGAAAATCGTAAATGTTTCTTGTAGACTCACCCTGCTCCATTATTGGACCCTCGTCTGAAGAGAAAGTTTCAGCTACTCACCTGAAACAAAAGACAGTTCGGTAAGTTATTGTCGTTGATAGTCACTTTAATGGTCGAAAGCAACGCCTCCTGTCCTGTATTCTTCTGGCAAGAAATCTGTGATTACGTATAGAAACAAAAGGTAGTTATAGTATTTTACTGCCTTTGGATTTCGCTAATCCTCCGAGAAAGCGCCGAGAAAATGTAAGAACATGCCTTCTCATTTTCAGTGTTTGTAATTGTGTTCAACTACTAGCCGGTAGCAGCGAAGACTGCTATTCTATTGGGCTACATAATAATCGTAATAATAAAACAATATTGAACAGTATTTCGGTTGCATTGCTGCCCTGTTGGAGCCTTGGCCTAACATCTGTGAACGTGTCACATGCGTTACATCTGCAGATAAATTAATTCTTCTGTAATGAAATTACATCACATTGAGATACTGAATTACTCTATATAAATATCGAAGACAATGTAAGAGGTTAAAGTCCTTAAAAATATGAGTGTTTTCTTAGAAAGAAAACAATTCACGCACTGCATTTTGGTATCAGATATAATGCAAGGCATTTGCACTTATTTCTACAGAAAGATAAAATTTTCATTAAGAATTTCCTTTTTCTCGCGATCTTTAGTTAGTAACAAACTAAATGACTAAATTTTCTGGCTTATAGATGCAATGATTCCCTCATAATTTTATTCCATTTCTGAAATACAAAGATGATCGTTATTCACATTCTTGTGGATTATTTTTTATAAAAAGTATTTTAATCTTTGGAGTGCAATATCAGTTAGTGGAAACACAATTTAATTAGAAATGTTGTTCATCTTACTGGAGCAAGTCATATCGCAGCAATAACCCAAACTGCTCTTTTACTGGGCAACCTCCATAAACAAACCGGGAGGTCGTATTTTATTCATTGTGCTTTTTGCAATATATTTGTCCTATGAAAACGTAGAGAAAAAAGAAACATAAAATTTTGAATAACAAAAATATATCCTTCTCTGGGGTTAAAGTAAACACTCACAACGAAATACTGGTAAAAATGAAATCAATTAGTGAACACAGCACACTGTGAACAAATACAATAGTTTTTCCTCGTGGTAGCTTTTTCATCAATGTGTGTCCCGTTACAGATTAATGCACAGCCACTGCAAGGGCTCACAAAAAAGGACAGAACAATAACGAAAAGTCTATTTCATTATTCATATTACTAGACATGATTTTGAACACTGTGCACCGATTGCACAAGCTCTCCGAATATTTTATTTCGTAGCTTTAATATCTTTGCTTTATAACGAATATACATTTTCATGAAGTAGGCATAAGATGTTCCATGTAATATAAAATTAAAATTAAAATTAAGATCCTTTTTAAGAAAGCGTAACGTGTACTTTCGATTCGTTTTGAGAAAGAACAAGAAAATGAAAACGAGAATCATTAGTTTAAAGTATGTAAGCACATATTACGAAGTATGGCAATGTGTAATCCACCTTTTTAAAATAAAGTCAAATAATATAAAACATTTACTGATTTCACCCCCTAATTTGCTTCCAAAGCACAGTGAAATACTTTTGTAGGTTGGTTACATTTTAAAGGTTGGCCACATAAAAGTATGTGATGTAAGCTTTTCGAAATTCATTGCCGAAACATCTCAAGTGGGTATCGTCGAAACGAGTAGACCTTCTTTCGTAACTCATAAGGCGTTTTATATTCACATGATGGATGTCTTCATTTAATTACTTCGTAATTCGGCGAGAGCGCGTCGGCGAAGATTCGCCTAGCCGTGGGCACTCGGCCTTCTCGGCCCAGGCGAAAGCTCTAGCCGGCTCCACCGCGGGGTCTGTCGGTCCACCGGAGGGAGTTGCGCATCTCCGCGCCTCGCCTCACCTGGCCTCGCTGACGCAAGCCCCCCCGTGCGATGCGATGCGGCGCCGCGCTCGCCGCTCCGCGCCACAACCCACTTTCGCTCGTCGTGACCGGCCGCCCCCGCCCGCGCCGCCGCCCCCACCGCCCCGGGATGAG